>OX439475.1:18474881-19674881 GCA_949320105.2 Crepidodera aurea | reverse complement strand
TTCCAATTTGTCCAACAACATATATATTTATCCCTATAACGACCATTGGCAGAGTACAGTTCCGATCGCCTTCTAACAATGTACATACATTTTTGTATGGTTTTAAATAACTACAAGTTTTTTGAATTATCTCCCACTCTGTATTGGATATTCTTAAGGACAAAAGATTTTCATGATTTCATCAATTCATTGCATAACCTTGACAAATTAAAAGCGCGGTAGGTAACACTTTTCATATTTCAAACAAAACGTATAAAATAACTTAAAGTAAATTATGAATTGAAATGGAAACTAAATTTCTATCTAATAATTTTATTTTGGAAAAATATACTGTCTTAAAGGAAACCAATGGGTTAAGGTCAAGCGATCTTGATGGCCAATGAGTGGAAACACCTGGATTTCGACCTATGTCATCTCGTCGTTAAAAATTTGATGGAGCTTCATAAAAGTAAAATGAATTGCGCTTCTATAGGGGGATTAAACCTTCCAGTATTTCAAACAAGTGGTTATTTAGAAAGTCGAGTTTTGCTTCGGTCCAGAAATAAACAGTATGACAGTTGAATAGTAGTAAATGTAGCCTCATCGGAAAAAAGAATTTGTATATAGTCCGAAAATACCTTGGGGCAATGAATAAGGTTTGTATCTTCTACCTATTACGTTTATGGTGAAGATCTTTTCTTCTAGAGGAGCTACTTGTTTTGCACGTGATTTTTTTACTACTATTGATTGTGTCCGTATTGTTTACTGAAACATATTCACAGATTGGTTGGTGCATGTGATTCCTCATCTCACTTGTTGTGAGTCTTCATTGCTACTCAGAAGTAATGTGTGTGCTGTCTTTTTTACCATGATGCCACTGCTCTGTGACTTTTGTCTTCTTTAATTAGTTTTTCTACAACTGTGCAAATCCCTCATGGTAAACTTTACAATTTATCTACATCGTCAGTACGATTCTTCAATTAACACGATTATTTAAAAAAATAATGATTGCACTAACATGAACTTTACCTTTATCTGTGTCAAGTGTATTTTTTTATTACAAATAAGCAATAGTTCTTGCACTTGCCTATATAGTGATATAATCGTTGTTTCTTTGGAATCCTT
This sequence comes from Crepidodera aurea, assembly GCA_949320105.2. Taxonomy (NCBI): domain Eukaryota; kingdom Metazoa; phylum Arthropoda; class Insecta; order Coleoptera; family Chrysomelidae; genus Crepidodera; species Crepidodera aurea. Next base: position 19,673,777 of record OX439475.1, on the reverse strand, counting down.
CTTGCACTCCATTTAAAACTTCTTCTTTTTCGATAGTTCTGACAAGCTCGACCATTTTTTTTTCGACAACGTATTTTAACTTATTTAAAAATGTAAAGATTTTTCAAGTAAACTTTTACTAGATAAAAAACTGTTTTTGACGTAGCAAAATGTTGTGCCTTTTGGAAACGACAAATTTGCTCCACTATCCGCTAGTAAGCTTGCCGACGAACGCCGAAAACAATGTCCAGTATTGTAATGAAGTTATTTTTCACAATTTAAATAATTTGAATAATTTCGGGATTCAATGAAAATTTATTTGAAATTAAATAAAACGTTCGATTTTTATTTAGCTCACCCTATACATATTTTAAAATATTTCACGAGCTAACGCCGTTTAAAGATAGTATTGCGCGCGCCGCGAATCCGGTCGCTTTGGAAGGGATTTTTGCGTAGTAGGAATTCTTCAGAGCTTAGGTGAGAAATAATTTGAAATTAGGAATTAATTCTTTTCCTGCGATTCATTCTGAACAGTCGAACCGAAATCTAGTTAGCCGTTTTTCCGCCGTTTAAAAGTATTCCGAGGTATAAAATTATTAGTATTGTTTTCCGTAATTTTTCATTTAATTTTGCCGTGTTAATAAGATAAATTAGAATCGCGTTAATTTTGATCCGAAATCACATCCGTTTATTTTAAAAGATAAGACGCCGCGTCGTGTACTGTTTACCTATGTTTTTTTTTGTATCGCTACGACTTTTTTTTATCGTTTTGTTCAAATTGCTTTGCCGGTTATTTTAATTTGAGAATAATTTAGTTATTAGTAAAAGATTTCATTTAATTATTACAAAGAGTTATTTAGATTTTAAAAATCAAAATACCGAATTGCGTCAGATTTTATTTTAGTTCTCGTTTTTATTTCTTGAATAATTTGGCTGAAATAGTTTGATCATTTTTCCGGTTTTATAATTTAGTTTATTTATAATTAAATTTTCATTCTCAGTGGCGTACCTGGTTTAATTTAATTTTAAATATTCTTTTTCCGAATTAGTAAACGGGAATAGTTTATTCATTTTAGGGACCCGTAATTTCATTTTTAATTTTGTTAATTATTTTAATTTCCGAAAAATTAATTTAATTTCGGTTTCTTTTCGTGGCCGAATTTTAGGAGAGTTATTTAAGTTCTCAGTTTTTAATTTTATTTACGATTACATTTCTAATTTTGATAATTATCTTTTCCGCTAGATTAACCGAAATTGATTCATTTCTTGATGGTTTTCTTGAGTTAGTTTGTTTTTAATTAAATCTCAGTTAGCTTTGGTTACCTTTTCACGTCCGAAATTTAATAGTAGTTACCGCATTAATTGTTCCGACTGTCGCGTAAGTAATTTAAAAGTATTGGGATCAGATCTTATCTTCGTGGTGGCTTCGGCAAAAACCCCCAGACAATATCTCCCCAATTGCAGAGTTAGTTCGCCGTGAAGTAGTAGCTTTGGGATCAGATCTTATCTTCGTGTTGGCTTCGGCAAAAACCCCCAGACAATATCTCCCCATAGCTAAGTTCGCTCGCCGGGTAATAATTTTCAACGCTTTGGCACGGTTAGGTTGTCATGAAATAATTTAAAAGCATTGGGATCAGATCTTATCTTCGTGGTGGCTTCGGCAAAAACCCCCAGACAATATCTCCCCAATTGCAGAGTTAGTTCGACGTGTAGTTTCCGAAATCTTGGGACCAGATCTTATCTTCGTGGTGGCTTCGGCAAAAACCCCCAGACAATATCTACCTGAGTTTCGGCCGGCCTGTATTAGTATCACAGCTTCGGGACTGATCTTATCTTCGTGGTGGCTTCGGCAAAAACCTCCAGACAATATCAGATTCTGAATGCTTAGGTCCGTAAATTCAACCCCCGCGATTACCCTGTTTATTCCGTAAAATAAGAAAGCTAACTAACTCACCCGATTTAAGTTAAATAATTTAATAGTATTAATTTAAGTATCCGGTTAATTAGCATAATAGTTGCCGATTTTAATTTCCGAATTGGACAAGTAGATTTCATAATTAATAAGGTTAGATAACTCTCCTGTTTTAATTTAAAGTAATAAAAGTAATTGAGAATAAATTTATTAACTTTCTTGTTAATTTTGGAACATAATAAATTTTGACAAACCCTGCCGATCTATTTCATAAATTAATTAGGCTAAATAACTCTTTCATAGTGATTTAGATATTTAATAGAAGTTATTTTGTTTTTCCGTTTGCTTCCGTAATTTGATAAATTTAATTAAAGTCTGATTGAGTCACTCCGTCACTACAGTCACTATAAGGCCGAATCGAACGTTTCTTTTAAACGTAGTATTTTTTGTTCAGGGTTAAATAGGGTTGGGCTTTGAAGTAGAACGAATTTTATTTTGTTACACTAGCTAAAAACAATATATGTGTCACGTTTATTTCCTGGTTTATATTCACCAACCTTACCTCTTTTCAGGGATATTAAAGGTATATAATAAGTTAAAAATAATTAAGTCTGAAGTCAACTAGACCCCTGGAGAATACCGTATCTCCATCTGAAGTTACCTGTGCCCCTAAGAGGCCGTTTCTAAGGGTTGTGGAGCATACCACATAAAAAAACTGGCGCTCGAGCAATCTCCGTACTAAAGCGTCATCTTGTAAGGCAATATTTTTCTTAGTGGCAAGAAAAAGCCTTACAGTATAGAGGTTCGAATTTGGAAGTTGCAGAAATTTAACAATAGCAGCAGGAATTTTTTAAAACTAATTTATTCCGACAGGGTTTTTCGTACACTTACTTGCCTTTCACATACTTTAAGAAAAGCAGAAAAAACGTTAGATAGAATTTTCTTTTAATTTTAATAATAAAAGCATCGATTTCCAGTTGCTTCCAATAAAACATCACAATCGTGTTAGGTTCTTCATTTTTCGATTAATTTTTAGGTGATTCAAGTATAGATTTTAAATAATTTTTACTCTAATGAGCCTTTTATAACTCATTGTTTCATGAAAATTACCCTATAAAGGTTGTGGCAAACCGAGAGACCACGAGAAAAAGCAATAAAGACTGATTCAGTTAATTACAGCATTTCACAAACAGGAAACGAAGAAATTGATAGTATTAACATTCAGAACCCTTCAACTAACCATTATCGTATGCATAATTGAACAAAAAGGCCTAAACGACATTTGTATCCTAAACATCATTGGCGTACGGACAGGGTTAAGCTCAAGGTCAAGGTATCAAAAATATTAGTCCCTAAATTAATTGTGAATTAAATTGGAGAGAAAATAAACGCCGTTTTAGCGAATAACAACATCTTTTACATTTTTGATTTTTTAGATTTTACAATAACACACAAATTATAATTTAATTTTAATACGTATTTTGGATTGGATTCTTAATAAGTGATAAATTTAGGAGTTTCCTGAGTTACAGCTTGTTTTTTAAGCATCCCCTTTGATTCCTTGTTTGTATTTTGATTTTTAGAAAGTAGTTTTACGTTTGAAAGATGTCAAAATCTGTTGTCAAAATATTTATGTAACGTTTCTGAGAATTTAAGTTTAAAAACACTACTTGACTCCAAACCACCAAACTCGGATTGATTCGACTACTATTTGACATATCAATTCTCTAATTCTGTTATTAGAGGTTTCGGCATTACTGTGTCTCGGCAGTAGAAAGTACAAGTAGACAGCTCTTGATGCTTCTTTAATATTTGTTCTTTTTATGTTATTATCTGTTTACACTTCTATTAATTCCTGTTTCTTTCATTATTCCCCATATACCTTCCCGTATTATGCTGTCAAACAGTTTTATTGTGTATTTCCTTCTGAATTATAGATTTTTGTCCCATTTGTGTTGTCTCGTCTACGTATTTCTTTGTGTATCTTCTAAAGTTCATTTTATTTCTCTATTTTTTCATTACTCTAGCTAGTACTTTATCTGGTACTCTCTATATAGTGTACTTTCTTAGTAGTTCTTATATTTCCTTTCTTACATTGTCTTATTTTTGCATCATTAGACTTAAAAATGCAAGAAAAAGAAAATTAATGACGATTTTGTGAGATCAAGTCAAATTATATCTTGAAGCTTCTGGAATTTTAATTTTCTTCGATTTTCTCGAAATTAAAATAGTTGGTAACAAAAAATATCTCTTTCGCAAAACCCTTAAAAAACAATACCTACGCCTATGTCGCCATTGCACATTAGGCCCTAAAGAGTGATCATTTGAGTGCGTATTATGAAAATAACAGTCATGTAAACCGTTTAATTTAGGCTTCTAAATAACGAATGAATCGTATAACGATATTCAAAGGGAAATATTGTTATTCACGTCGATCACTGCCCCTTTTTGTGATTATGACATGGAACGCGACTGAATCTGAGTTACCCTCAGCGCAAGTTAAAATAGGATTTAGTGAAAGTTTTGTTTAAGAGCAAACCGAACCCCTTAAAAAATTTTAAAATCATTCTAAGCCTTTAGTTTTAGTCTGATTTTTAATATTTACAAAACTTAGGGTAGGGACCCCTTTATTTTTTTGTTAATTTTAAATGGAAAATTACAAAAAGAAGGGTCCGCGCCATTCTGTATTAAATCTATGAAAATTTGCTACCATTTGTTTTAATAAATATCAAGTAGTTTTAAATAATATGCTTTCCCACCCTTTTCTTGAATATCTTGGCATAGGGCTGTATCATCGGTTCAGAAATTTAAAACTGTCGAGAAACATGCCATCGCCAAGTGTTCCCAGTGGCACGCATATAAATACAATTTTATATTAGAAAATCCTCATAAAATAGAAGTGAAATTTGCTTTTCACAAGAGCTCCGGATTGCTCTTAACAGATTCAACTGGTGAAAAGTAGCTTAAAATTGCGTTTGGAAACTTCAAATTTTCAAAAATTTTCCGGGGGAAGCCCCCCGCTTCACTGGTACGTATGTCCCCCCAACATACAAGCCCTAACTCCGCCCATGCAGATCAAATCAAGTTCACCTAATTTTCTAGCCCAAGTATAAATTTTTGTGAATACTGAGGATGCTTCCGTATAGTCCAGTAAACGAAGATATCGACCTGGGCAGCATCAGGTTGCACAAGAATAACTTTTTTTTAATTTGCAGCTATTCATGGTTACATTGAACTGTGAAAATCTCAACTCCTTTAAATTTGTGGAAGGGTGGGAAAATCGCCCCAGAGTTCTGGAAAATCCGTTTTTGGCCGATATTTCCCAAAATATGACCCTCAGAGAATTTTTGTTCAGACAACAAATAAAGAGCAGTTTATTGCCTACAAAAATGATCCTTATCATTTTTCTCTAAAATGTAATGGTTTTCGACATAATCGGCCCCAACCGCATCCCGACCTGTATCTAGAGAGCACGTTCTAGAGGAATGCCACTCCCAAGCGGACTAAAATTTTTGAATAAATCGGCCAAAAATTAACATTTTTTCATGATTCAAAGTTCAGGTGAAAGGAAGAACCTGTAGCTATATTACCATGTTAATTTTTCCTTTTAGTCATTTTTCGGGACTATTGAAAAACGGTGCCAAAGTTTGTTTTTGGTCGAGATTTTAGCCCTTCTATCAATCTGTTTATATTCTTTTAATAAAGAGTAATTTCACTAAATCGTTTTGACCAATGAGGCTTGGGAAGGTCTTCAATACATTCCAAAAGATTCAATAAGGATTTTTTTCGTATTTTTATAAATAACGTGTTTTTTCAGGGTTGCTTTTTTTTGGATTTTTGGAGTTTTCCAAAATGCTCGGGGCTACTCGGGAATTGATAGATAATTAAGCACCCTATCGGGTTTCAACGCACATCATTGGAAAGCTTAGATTGTCCCCTTGTCTACGGTATTTTTCTTTTTTTTTTTACATTCTCTTACAATTATGAATTTTTCAATCGCCGTTTTCGCACAAAATATTCGCGTAGCGACAAAAATGGTCAGGACCAATTTTGTAGGTAATAGACTGCTCTTTATTTCTTGTCTGAACAATAATTCTCTGAGAGTCATATTTTGGGAGATATCGGCGAAAAACGGATTTTCCAGAACTCTAGAGCCATTTTCCCACCCTTCCACACATTTCACGGTGTTGAGATTTTCAATGTGCCCATGAATAGCTACAAATTAAAAAAAAATTATTCCTGTGCAACCTGATGCCCAGGTTGATACCTTTTCCGGCCTTCATTTACTGGACTAGTACTTTGGAAATGAGTGCAGAGATTGATGAAACAAAATGTTTGATAAAATCATGATGTTTTCTAGTGTGACAATATTAGCACTAGAAAAAAAAATGTAGAAAAAAATTAATTAAAAAGTGAATGGTCAGCTGAATCTCTCACAATTTTATAGAAATTAGAAAACAGAATACAATTTGTAGTTGTATTTTTGGACTTAAAAAGGGCCTTTGAGAAAATTGACACGCAAATAATCAAAATTGAAACAATATGGTATCGGGGTTAGAGTATTGGAGTGGTTTATTAACTATTTAAATAATCGCAAGCAGAGAGTCCGATTTGCTGACCAAACATCCTGTGACATAAATAATGATACGGAGATTCCTCAGGGGAGTGTTTGGGTCCTTTTCTTTCAATTTTTACGTTAATGATATTGAACTCTTTGTTGATTGATTAATCTTTTTGCTAAAATTAACTGTACACTCAAAGAAATTTACCAGGAATTCGGCGAATTCTACAGGAAATTTCCCCTATATAAGCGACAGCAGTAATATTTGTTAATTTTACGTGACAATCCCGGTTTTTTAATTCCTGTAGAAATGACAAGTTTTAATCGGAATATACTTTATTATTGACAGAATCGTTACATTGATTTAACTGGAATTTTCCAGTTATTTTAATGAACGACCTTACGTATACCGGAGCTGTAGTATCGATTTAACAGGAATTTTCAGTTGAATTAAAGATCTTTCCTTTATATATTACAGTACTAGTTAGTTGTATTCGAAGCTAATGACCTGAGCTTTTACAGGAATTTCCTGTAGTTACCTAGTATTTTTAACTGGAATTTCTTGCATTTCCTATTTAATTCCCATGGAATTTTACTGGAAGTTTCCGGTTAGTTCTACCATAGAGCATTGTTTTAATTTAGGGTACTTCCTGTCAGTATTCAAGTGCTATATAGTTCGGGTATAAAAAATATGAAATTCAGAATGTTCAAGTTTAAATTTTTTTATTAAAAACAATAATCGTTATAATGTGAACAAAAATACCTTCTACAAGCTTCAGCAGCTTCTTCAAATTGGCCTTCATGTCGGACACTGAGGATGAGTTTATGCGAGTGTTGATGGTACTCTTGTCAGAGGAAATGTTCTAGTTAGTGCTTCTGTATGATCTGGGTGAAAAATACCAAACATTCCTGTTGATTTAATGTGTCCATACTGTTAGTCGTACAAATATTGTTGGGTTATACTTCTACTATATTTTACTAGATATTTCTGTAACATTCACGGTGTAAAAGTAATCTTCTTAATGAAGACAAAACTATTAACGCACTATTAATTCCATTATTTGATGTTTTATGTGTTCTAATATTTTGTACTTATGTAAATATGTATATCTATTTTAATGGTTTTTATTTCCTAATGAATAAAGATCTATCTATCTAATACTGAAATTTTTCTTAAGAAATAAAGACGTTTTTGCTCCTACGTAATAAAATAATTTTAAAGTAGACTTGTTTGTTTCAGGTTCGGATTTAGACGACGACCTAGACGAATCTCACTCAGCAGAAGGATCAGCTTCAGCCAAAGCACGTAGACGTCGAACGGCGTTCACCAGCGAGCAACTTCTTGAACTAGAAAGAGAATTTCACGCCAAAAAATACCTTTCGCTTACAGAAAGAAGTCAAATAGCTTCTGCGCTTCGTCTCAGCGAAGTCCAGGTAAAAATTTGGTTCCAGAATCGTCGAGCAAAGTGGAAAAGAGTCAAAGCTGGTCTCGGCAGTGGACCACATCAAGGTATAAAGAACGCTCAACAAAAAAGCAAGCTTGTAGTACCCATTCCCGTCCACGTAAACAGATTTGCTGTTAGGAGTCAGCATCAGCAACTAGAGAGAGCTTTGGGAGATTTAGCAGGAAGAGTGTTGGCCAGTCATGCTGCTCTTAGGGTAGGGTTAGATTTGCACGGGTTCCATTCTCAAGCACCACCTCATTAAAACTGTGTGTCGATTTCAAATGACTTTGGAAATTAGTGATTCAAATGTGATGCCAAGGGCGGCTCAATTGTGCGTGAGAATGAAATTTTAAGGATAATAATACGTTGGGACATAAACTTTTAGTTTGAAGCTGTCTTAATTCACTGATTGATCATTGTCCCAAAATCTTCTTAACCAGAAACATCTTTTCTAAACATATTTAGATAAAACAAACAATCAATTGATGACTAAAATTGGCGATTAGAGATTCGGAAAAAAATTAGATGTTAGAAAATTAACTTCAAAATGAAGGCCGACATGAAATAAGAACGAGTGGACATTTGAATCCACTTACAATTAATATTTTTTTACGACTAATAAAATGAAATTTTGGCGTTTGCAAATTAAAACAGCTTCAAAAAAATTTCTAAAAGGTAATGTAGATAAAAAAAATCATATTCATTTTAAAATAGAATCAGATTTCTTTCATGAATTCATTCATTATTCAGTGCAATAAATACATTTTAATATTATATAAGTGAGTTTATAAAGCAACTTAAACTAAATTTGGTACAAAAATAAAGTGAGAAATAAAGGAAAATGAAGAAATAGAATGGACTAAAAATTTTTAATTTAAAAAATAACTTTTTTACGTTCATCTGCCACAAGTAATAATGAAGTATTTGTCGACCCAAAAATCGCAAATGGCATTACTATTTTTACTTTATTTTTGTGTATTCTAATAATAGCCCAGTTGTCAGAGACTTTGACCTCACAGAAAATGAGATATCGATGAAACTTGGCAGTTAGGTACTTGAAATTGTGTAGAAAACTATAAACAAATCGTTGCTGCTTTAAAGTGTACGCTAGGTTTACAGTTTCAAAAACAAAATCGAAAATTTGGTTTATTTCATTATATCTCGAAAAAAAATTGCGAAAACCTAATAGCACCACGAAAAAGAGTGGAAAATTTTATTAAAATAGCGTATATAAAAATCGGAAATTAATTGTTTTAAATAAAGTTAAAAATACACTTTATAATGTGTAATAATTCAAAAATTTATTTAAAAATGATAATTTTTAAAACAGTTAAAAAGTTTTATTAAACAGAGACAATGTTCATCATTTTAATTATTTTTACATCAAAAGTAAAAGTATATTGATGATAAATGTACAAGGATTTTTTTGTTATGGCTCTATTAATATAAGTTGGAATCATGTGGAAAACTTTTCTATTATTAATTTTAAGAAAAAAGTTATTCTTCATAAAAAGTTCTGCATTATCTAAAACCTAGAATACAGTCATCAAATATCAATTTTTTTTCAGTGGTATACGAGGTTTGTCAAAAAATATGAGTTTTACTCGAGAGTAAAATACCTTTAAATTTGACAATATCGAAAAAACGCGTAATAAGTGCATATTCATTTATTTTGCAAATAATAAAATACATTCAAATACTAAGTTATAAACCTAACATCATATTAATATTAGAAACAAAAAAATTAAATTTACGCTAATACTAATGCTTCGACATATCCACCCTCTCGTTCAATACACTTCGTTCTATTGGAAAATTCACGTAATGCATTCCTTATCATTTGTGGAGAAATTTCTTGACATGTTTCTAAAATTATCCTCTCCAAGTAGTCAATATCTTGAAACGGAGCTTTCTGGTAAACTTTTTGTTTCAGGTAACCCCCATAAAAAGTAATCAAGGGGGGTTAGGTCAGGGGATCTAGCAGGCCAAAAGAGATCAGAATATCTGTGAATAACTTTTCCATGAAACAAATTTTCAAGATAGTTCCTAACATTTATTGTACTGTGGCATGTGGCACCGTCTTGTTGGTAACAAATACATTGACGTTCTATTAAGGGTAGTTCGTCCATGAATTCATTGATATGAGTTTGTAAAAACTGTAAGTAACGTTCGGTATTCATAGATTTGCGAAAAAAAAGGTCCTATTAATTTGTTATTATAAATGCCACACCACACGTTCGTCTTAAACCAATATTGGTCACGAGACTTTATTACAAAATTGGGATTTTCATCAGACCACCAGCGACAATGTTGCGACGAGACAGTTCCATTTGACGAAAATCGGAAAAAATTGCCTCGTAAAAAAAGGATCCTCCTCGAATTCTCCTTGGATGAGATAGCAAAAATCAAATCAAATTCTTGTCACTGTATTTTTACTTACATTTTGTTGTAACAACGACTTTCTTTTGCGCAATGACAATTTTGGATTTTCTACAACAGACACCATTACATCAAACTGCGTATTCTGATCAGTAACCAGTTTTCGACGTTTTCCATTAAAATTATTTTTAATACTTCTAGTTCTTCTAAATTTATTTACTATTTTCGTTACAGTTGATTGGGCTATATTTTTATTGGGATGTCTATTATTGAAAATATTTGCTGCTTCTCTATGTGTTTTATAGTAATCTCCCACAATCAAAACAATTTCTATTTTCTCTTCATCAGTTAAAATTACCATTTTTATGTGTCATAAATTCTAACGCGGTTTGACATTTACTGTCAACATTTCCTTCTATCAACAAATTATTTGTTTGTCAGTGCATCCTAGATTACATGTAACTACAGTTAAATTTGCATTATTGTAGACATACGTTTTAAAAATAATTTTATTAATTTAAATTGCATATTTAAACGTAATTTTTAATTCTGATCAACTTTTTTTAGTAACATTTTTCGATATTGTCAAATTTTAAAGGTATTTTACTCTTGAGTAAAACTCATATTTTTTGACAAACCTACCACCGAAAAAATTTGATATTTGATGACTGTATTCTAGGTTTTAGATAATGCAGAACTTTTTATGAAGAATAACTTTTTTCCTAAAATTAATAATAAAAAAGTTTTCCATATGATTACAACTTAGGGGGACATACTGTATATCTTCAGCTATGTAAAAATCAGTGAGAATTTTAGAAATTATAACTTCCTGTCAAATTTTCTACGAGAAAACAAAGAAATTTTAAAAATTAATGGCTTCCTGAGGAAGCTTAGAGTCTCCTCCTTAAAATGCTTTCTTTTTTTCTTTTCGTACATTTTAGGCAAAGATACTTTAGTTTTTTCCCGAACGCTTGCTTGAATATTTGTATTGAACGCTTTTCCGCTCTTTCACGTGGTGCTATTAGTTATTCGAAATTTTTATTTTTTTTATGAAAAAAACAAATATTCGGTTTTGTTTTCGAAATTGTCAACTTAAGTGCCAAGTTTCATCGATATCACATTTTATGCGAGCTTTTGGTCAATATCCTTCTCTGGCAACTGGGCTATAAACAATTATAAAATTATTTCTATCTTTAACTTGCTTTATTAATTCACTATAAACATATAAAATAAATACAGAACCATTGTTAGGATTAAGTGTCGATTGTAAATATTTGTAATATAAATGTTGATATACTAAAAAGATCGGTTTTAATTACCGTACTGTTGTGTGTGTGTCTCTCTCTCTCCTCTGCCTTCCATACTTTTTTTGGTTTATCTACTTTTCCTTTGGTTTCCGATGTTTTGGCGGGTTATCATGGAAAACCCATTCTTTAAAAACACAAAACTTGATTTGACGTTTTTATTTCGACACCTGATATGAATAACATTGTAACTATATTTTACTTAGTTTACAGGAGAGCACTTTGAAAATTTTCGGCCCATATTTTTTATTGTAACTTTTTATTTTTTTTACATATCAATAATTTGCTGGAACTTTTCTTATGTTTTTTCCTCATCTTTCTACTAGTGTAAAGTATTCAATTGTGAAAATAGCAGAAATACAGTTTTAGTTGAGTTATGATGACGTATATTTGAATATGTTCCCATGACAATCATTGTAACTATATATACAATATTATTTACATAATTGTTTGTACAAATTCATGGGTATCCATGAATGGTAAGTGATATGAAATGACCAAATAGAATTGTTATTTGTCTATTATTTAATGAAAATAAATCAAATTTACATTTGTGCAATTTTACAAACTACATAGACATTTTAATCAAAAATTGCACTCTTGGGAGTTTTGTAACGTTATCATCGGTATTAGGAATAATGTTCATTTTTGAATATTGGAAACTAAATTATTTAATCTCAGCGTTACCTCGATAACGTTTTTGACAACTCGATTAAGGAACTCGTATTTCGAAGTGACGTTGGCGCCCTCTTTCTTGTACAGATTGATAGATATTGAACTAGTATTTTAGATCAGTCTTGGTGTGATTTTCAACAGGGTAAGTGTGTTTATAATTTTGAAAACGTTTTAAAAATCTCATGCTTTGATAATTCGTTATAATTAATCTTAGAAAATTTTTTACTAGTAAATATCCAAATTTTGCCTAATTATGTTTTATTTTTAGTAATTTAGTTTTAAATTTAATTATAACTATAAATTATTAAGTACGTTAGTTTTAAAATAACTAAATTTAATGGAATAATTCTTTTCTTAAGTAAAGCTCAATTTTTCTTCATATTTTAATAATTTTGTTTCTAAATCTCTTTCATTCTTATCAAGAACTATTAAGAAGCTTGTTTATCTCGTATTTTCATGAGTTCCGGAGAAAAAAAAAACAATCTAGAGGTTAAAAGACTAGATGTCCTGTAGCCAGAACACAATTTAAAACACTCGAAATCAGTGTTATCGTCTATCCAGCTGACCCCAGTCTCCGTGGAGCCAAAGTAGTGGTGGCTCGTGGTCATAGACAAAGTTTTGAACCAGAAGTGCTACCAATTTCGTCAACCATCTGAAAATCCAACCTCCAAAATCCAACCTCCATCAGGATAAACGGTCAGATCCATCCAACTCACAGAAAACAAGCTCAGTTATTATGGTCATAAATTTTGAAAAGATACTCTTAAAACATTTTTTTTATCCTATTTAATTTCATTAATATAGTCCTAATAAGACTAGCTTTCAGCTATATTATTGTTCATTTACTTAAAAGCCTTCAGCTCTTGTAATTTTTGTTTTATTATTAATAAATCCCAGTAAATTTTATTCGTGTTTGATTTCCTCAAGGTTGTTCTCAGGTAAATTGACAAATATCAATTATTATTATATTTAATTTAAAGTGGAATTTGCAGTTACGATGATTATTTTGTCCAATAATAATAGATGCAATGAAAATTCTTTGACTCAAATAAAGATCGTTCTTTAATGAAGCTGTTTGAGTTATAGAAGGAAAAAATGGTAACTTGAGTTACAATGTTATTCATGTCAGAGGTAGGAGGTAGAAACTAAGAAAGTTAAGTAAAAATAAAAAATAATTACGTCACTAAACCTGACAGTCTTTCTCTATAAACTTTGCCTACGCCTTCTTCAAGGTCTAGAAATGTGTTATATTTAATGATATTAAAAATAATACGCTACATATTGTTTCCAAAAGCCTTGATAGTATTAATTTGAATTGATTTTTGCGAAATGTTTAATAGAAACCCGTCAAACATCACCCTGTGTTTTGCCATCTCAGATTTACTGTTACTATTTACTGATACGCAACCACCATTATCCTAATCGCATAATTACCCCACAAAAGCCCCGTTTAGTTTTCAAAAGGTGTCACCGCCAAGGACAGAGTTAAATCCGACACGGCTTGAAAAGTCACGGCGTGAAGAATCAAGTGGGCGTGGAGGAGTTTGTCACCCCAGTACAAGGGTGCCAGGTGGCGGGTCCGATCCTGCAGCTGCTGCGTAACTCGCTGAGATACAACAATTCTCTGACAACCGGGACATTCGTAATTATGCGCTACACTAACTGTTCTTTGTGGGGCCTTTGTTAGTTGTGTTATACTGTTGTCATTTGTTTAATCGAATTAGTGGGAAGAACTGGGAAGTGTTTGGAATTGAGAAAATTGTCAAACATCGCAGGGTTTTTTTTTTGTTAATATTGTTATAACTAAGAATTTCACTTCACATTTTGCGTTATAGTTTGTCCATTTTCAATTGCAGAGATATAAAAATAAAATTCCCAGATGTGCCGAGAAGTTGCTTTGGTATTTTTTACACCAGATTTGCCAGCCTTTTTCTTTTCATCGTCATTCGTTATTATTCCAAAAAAAATAATAGTAGGATGAAACCTATTGGAAAAGGAAGAGAATATAACAAAAATGAAAGGAAAAATAATTGTGGAAGGGGGTGAGTTTTTAAGGGTAAAAAAACTGTTTATCTCGACTTCCGGCAAAATTACAAGTCCTATGGAATGTAACATGGAATCTTACGTTTTTCAAGTAATTAAAGTATAAATTTTAGTAAATAGCACAAAATTGTACATGATGTTTAAAAAAAATCAAAATATTGGTCATTTGAATTTTTCACATAAATTTTGAGGTTATGTGAAAAAAGTGTAAATTCAAAAGTTGTAGATCTTTTTATTACCTACAACTTTGCTATTTAACTTTTTTCCATAGGACTTGTAGTTTTGCCGAAAATCGAGATGTGAAACAGTTTTTTACCCTTAAAAACTCACCCCCTTTCACTTCCCGACTTGAGATCGCCCGTAAATTATTTTCCTTTCATTTTTGTTATATTCTCTTCCTTTTCCAATGGGTTTCATCCTACTATTATTTTTTTTCACTTTTTACCATTTTCAAAGGCTTCAGCACTGGTCTATCATTCATTTGAAGCGGTTTACCGAGACAGATTACTGGCGTGTATAATTTTGTCTGTACATGAAAATTTTAAACAGTTGAAATCTATTACAAATCGATACCTGATATGAATAACATTGTAACTCAAGTTACCATTTTTTCCTTCTATAACTCAAACAGATTCACTAAAGAACGATCTTTATTTGAGTCCAATAATTTTCATTGTATCTCAATTGCTTCTATTATTATTAGACAATTCCAATTCAGCTTGTTGTTTAAACATGGTAACATAAGTTACGATATCGTAAATTCTTATCATTGATTGAGTTCTATACATTGAAACATTGTAAAGTAATGTACAATGTTTTTCTCGAAAAATTTATTGTTTGAGTCAAAATGATAGACAAATAACAAATGTATTTGCTTCATTTCATATCACTTACCATTCATCGATACTCATGTACTTCTACAAACAATTATGTAAATAACATTGTATGTATAGTTACAATGATTTTCATAGGAACATATTCAAATATACGTCATCGTAACTCGACTAAAACTGTATTTCCGCTAGTTTCATAGTTGAATAGTTTACACTAGTAGAAAGATGAGGAAGCAAACATAAGAAAAGTTACAATAAAAATATGTGCCGAAAATCTTCAAAGTGCTCTCCTGTAAACTAAGTAAAATATGGTCTATGATTAATCTTATAATTAAATGTTTGTTAACTTTTAATACAATTATGAATTGAAATTGAAGCTTACAAATGTTTCCGTAAACATTAAAGTCTTCAACAGCGGGCCTATTGAAGATGGAAGTGTAGATTAAGAAACTAGGAAAGAACAGAAGCAGCGGAAAGCCTTTTTAACAGTAAAAAAACTTCTTCTTGGCCCAAAAAAGATACTCAAGGAAACAAAATCGCAAATGTTTAATCGAATAGTTACACCAATATTCACATAAGGTTCTGAACCGTGAAAATCTAAGAAAATCTAAAACCAAAAATAAATTCAACCAGTGAGAATAAAAAAAATTGATAAATCGAACGAAAATAGTTGAACCTACGATTTTTTAAAGCCCATTTTGAGAGATATGATAAAATATCCCCTTGGAAATTCAGTTTATCTCGATTTTTCTTACATAAATTTAAAAAGTATAGTCGGCACAGACATCCGTCAGAATGCGTAAACTCAGTGAGTCATGTTTTTCCAGATAGTAGGACAATATCATGAATAAAGTACCGAAGCAATCTTACGATGTTGCCATTTTACATAGATATGCTCTAATGTTTTAAAGTAAATTTTCTAACCGATCCCCGTGTCGAGTATTGCTTTTATTTTTCTATTTCAAGAAAAACATTTTTATACGTAGTCTTTTCACAGCAAAAATTGTTGCACGTCACCAATTACGTCATAAATTTTATTCCGTGTTAGGTTCACAGCGTTGCCAAGTGTTTAGAATAATACTTGCATTTGCTAATAAGTATTTAAATATTACTATTGTTTTTAATTGTATTTTATCCAATACAAATTATTTATTAACTTATTTAAATATAAGTATAGTTATTTACTTCCTTTATAAATACCATAAATAACACCCCTAATAGTACTTGTATCTAATACACGTTTTTTTTTTGGAGGAGAAATAGAACTAAAAATGCCAATATTCAAATCTAGGGCTGCTGCAACATCCTGAAATAATCAGGAAATGTTTTCTACACAATCTATTATGTATATTGTAAGTTACTTCTCTAACAGCATCTAAAGGTAACATAGGTCCCTTATTATTATAACGTTTGTTATTGTTCAAAATATGTTAATAAGGAAGCTATATAGTATATTGTGTCACAAGTGTCACTTAGCTATTAGCTGCCCTCGCTTCGCTTTGCTCGCAGCTAATAGCTAATAGCTAAGGGCTGCTAAAGCGTTTTCTGCATGTGTGACACACAACTGTTTTTCGCCTACCTAAAAAAAACAAAAAATAGGAAAATATAACAAAAATCTTTAATTTTGCAAATACAGACAGAATTTAATGAGCAACTTAAGTAATAAAAATGTACCAATTTATTTATTATATATTATTTCCAGTTGTTAAACAATTCATAGGACTTTTCGTACCATTGCGCGTTGTCTTGTTAAGTAACAAATTTAGAGAAACATTACTTACTACCTTCTTCTTGCAAGTCTGGTGGAGTATTCGTAAATTCTTCATCACTGCCTGAATTAATATTCATTTT
The DNA here is from genome assembly GCA_949320105.2 of Crepidodera aurea. Classification (NCBI taxonomy): domain Eukaryota; kingdom Metazoa; phylum Arthropoda; class Insecta; order Coleoptera; family Chrysomelidae; genus Crepidodera; species Crepidodera aurea. The sequence continues at coordinate 19,656,795 of OX439475.1, read as the reverse complement.
CACTGATTCACATAATCACAATTATTCAGAATCAGAACGTATTTTTATTTTAAAGTTTAATTCTCTTGATTCTACACTGACGTTTAATGAAAATGTATGTGAAATGTCAAAGTCAAAGGTGCGTTGATAGCGAAAATCGTGTTGTTTTTGATTTCTGCGGCCCAAGGCCCGGAAATATTACTTTCGGTCTGATTTTTAGGGTTGATTTTCAGACATGGAAGGCGAAAACGTTGTTTACAACTACTGTTCAGCTGCTACGGCATTTTTTTGAAAAATATTTTCTTGGCAGTATATTTGCCTTTAAAATACAAGTACAAAATTCACAAGAACAATATTTAAATAAAATAGCAATACGACGTCAACGTAACCTCACTTCTTGACACTTATAAAAGAATAAAAGTGGCAACAGGATAATTCATAAAGCAATTACACCAACCTTAAAAACAATGAATTCAAATATTTAGTGTGTGAAGTAAGATCTTTTGAGTATTATTATTAATGAAACATACGTTTAAGATTTAAATTTAATGAACATTCATGTGAATTTGCGACATTTAAAATCAATTGCACATGATTGATTTTATTGTTAAATATTTTGTAGGTGGTGGTACTTTTTAATTATTATGAAGTAATTAATTGGTGACGTGCAACTAATTTTGTAATAAAAAGTCTATTAATAATGTTTGCATCTTCTCTGCCATTAAGGAAATTTCCTATAACACTCTAGTGGTTCACACTGTAAGTATTAATAAGGAATTAATGCAATTATTAAAATAAACATTTATTTTACGACCATATACATGGTAACAACGAAAACACATTAATATTCTCAGTTCATTTGAATTGTTACAAATTGAAAAATTAATTCAATATCAGGGGGTATTAATTCTTCGATCGCCCTCTCATAATCCATTTAGCGATGAGAAATGGAAAGTTCTTCCCCATAAATCTTCCATTATTTTATTTGGCTTGTGGCTTGCGGGGGATTATCCTGTGATATAATTGACTTGGCCTTTTCGGATGGTAGAGAGTGCAGTTTTGAGGACGATATGCCACATTTAACGGGCCTCTTTTATGTGGGACCAGCACGAGGTCCTGAATAGTATTAAAAGTTTAGAAAACTTTCGACAGTGGCTTGCTGTTAGGTAAATGAGGGCGAATGCAGTTGACACTTGTTTAGGTCGCTCAAAATGTTTGAATATTAACATTGACAAAAACATTTTTTTTGCTTATTACAGTTAAAGCATACGATTAAGAAAATAATGGAGAAAGCATTTGATCATCAAATAGAATGGAAATGACTTCCATTGGCGTTATTTCTTGATAAATTGCCCTTTTACTTGATGGTAAAGAAAAATATAGTATGTTTGATAATCATGTTAATCACTACACATTCACAATCACTTTCCTGAGGGACAATCCGCTTATTCCATCCTGCTGTCTTATAGAGCGCAATTCCTGCTTTGCCCATCCACACAAAAATGTCTAATCTTGTTATTGTTTCCATTGTGTCAGGTTAGACACAGTGTGTCCGTTTGAATTATGAGAGTCCGTTTTGAATTTTCAAATCATAAATTCATTCAATTTGTAATTGGTATCAAGTCGTGAATTATAGATTGGATGAGCGCAGTAACAAGTTTAGTCATATGAGTCTTGTGAGAGAACTGTTTCCGAACCTCTTGATTTTAGGAATTGTTTGAGAATGGATGTAACAACTTTTAAAGAATTACACAAGCAAATGCATTAACTCCATTTTTGAGCGGAACTCCTCATCTAACATTAAGATTTCTAGAAACTAGAATGAGTTTCGGGATATATAAATTTTTCTATAAAATTTATGATTCAAAATCCTGCGGTACAAAAGTGTGAGAAGAAAACTGAACTGTGAAAGAACTGGCTCTGTCCCATCAATACCAACTTATCTGACAGAGAAGGATGAAAGGGGCAACCGACGGAACTAGCGCGTAGGATAAGTAATCTGATGTTGTTTCCAACAGTATCCTATCCAAAGAAAAAACCCGTCAGAAAATCTTAGGTTCGACAGCTTCTAGTAAAGATTAGGTAAGCGTACTTGGACCAATTCTTTGTCTTATATACATAGCTGATCTTTCTACTAACAATATGACCACTGAAACATACGGAAATCATGATTTGGCCCTACGAAAATGTTTTCCAAATATAATAATAAGTCTAACTAAAGCATACAAGGAAAATCAGGAAATTCGAATGCATATAAGAAGGTGCGTTGCATTGTAATATATTCCATACGAAAGCGTAGACGGTGGATGGTTGAGTATAATGGAAAACTGTGTTAATAAGCCACTTGTAGATGTGGATATGCTACGGATAATTAAATTCACTTGAAGGTTGGTATAATTGCCTAAACAAGAAATTATTCGACTATATTTGAACGTATAGAGACACTAAAAGAAGAATCCCATCACTACGATAATATAAAAGAACAAGTGGATTTGGACATGACGCCAGAAAAAAGGAAATTGCGACATGTTGTACTTGATGAACGAATCAAAAACACTGTCAGTGACTATGTCCAGGAAAAAACAAACATTAGTCAATTTGTGTAAAAAAAAGTACATTGTTTACTGAGTAGGAAAAAGGGTAGATTCCTGGATGACTGTGAAGATTGCTAGCAACACAGAGTCCAGGAATGTGGCTTTTCCTACGAGGTAAACATACTATTTTTCCGCAAATCGTTTAAAATTCGATAGATATTAATTAATTTTGAAAAAATGCCGAATAATTTTATTCACAAATAAATGGTGCTTTGAAATTCGTAATAAAATTGTCAAACTTGACGCATATAAATTTCATTACTGGCGTTTTCGAAAGCAAAACAGTGTAAAATGATAAGTGATGTTGAATTTTCCATTCCTGGGACTCCTCCAGAGCTGGTTGAGGCAGTGAATACTTCATTAGAATTATTGCCAAAGAAATACACATTTATGTAGAACACTAACAACTGTAAGGAAATCTCATTTCCTTACAGTAAGGAAATGAATATTTCCTAACAGTTAGGAAATCTTGACTTTTTCTTTAAGTCTGGAACGTCAAAATTTCCTACCGATTTGCGGAAAATTATATTTCCAGCCTTAAGCATCTACCAAAAAATGATGTAAAATAAAAAAATGTGTTAGTATTATTTTTTTTGAGCGGAAAAGTTCATTTTAGGCTAAAACCATTCATTTTTTTAATGTTAAAGGTAAAAATGTATTTTTTCACTCTTAGTATTATTTAATATTCTTCCTAGTTAGAAAATAATAACTATTTTATAATGACACCTTGTACATTATCCCTCTCATGCCCGCCTATGTGTATATACATCGGCAGCGCAAAAGTATCGCTTAGTATCAGCAGATCAGAACACAATGCACGATGATATATGAGAGAGACCCTCCCACTGAACAATTTGCCAACATTACAACCGGACTGACGTTGCCATTGTGTGCCTCGTCGTCAACTCTTGTTGTCCTTATTCTCCTTTTTCATCCTTGTTGGACGTTTTCCGTTTTGGTCCTTGAAAGGGCTATATTTACAACGTTTGATGTTGCTCATCTTTTTAATGGAAGTGAAGTGGAAAGAACCGAATTTCTAAGGTTAGAGTACATGAAGAAATACACACAATAATAAAAACTGGTTAGAAAAATATCGAAATTGGTCGTTTCGATTGACTTTAAATGAATCATTGTTTCGATTTGGGACTATAGTTTGTCCATCGTAAAGAAAAGGAGTGTAAACAAACTTGCACGTGGAGACAACATGACTGTTCTAGTACACAGGGTCGCATTAAGGGTATTATAAGAATAAGTAATCGATTTCATAAAAAAATATAATTTTTAATAATACTTTAAAGTCTATTTTCATTGTAATATCTATTACTACTACTCTTTGTACCAGTTAAACAATGTCGTGCCGGTGTCGTCGCCGGCTGCCGTCTAGGAACAATATATGCAACATTTAAAATTATTTCCTTAATTTCTACAATTATAGTGGAATAGCAATCGAGACGGAGTAATAAATCAAAATTTTATGGGAGTTTTAGAGCACAGGCTGCTCAAACAAAATCTGTGGTTTTAATTAGCCGTGTGTAGGTGTGCAGGTGTGTTAAAATTAAGAATTTTGCTTGTGCTTGTTTTATGTGAGTCCCCTCGCCACTCACCCATGGTTGGCTAAGGCCAATTTTTTATTTTTTGGTGGGTAAACTTGGTAAATTCAATATTTTCACTACTTTTTTGATATGCTCCGGTTTAGCTTGCGTTTTTGTAGTCTTGCAATCCTTTGAGCTTTTTTTGATGGTTTAGTTCCTGGCATTTTGAAATAAAATAAATACGCTTACCTACTCTCGAAGATCAGGAAACGTGAAAGTCTCTGAATCACTATATTCACTTGATGAGTCATTATTTACTGATATTATTAAAGGTGGCACTGTAGTATAGACATCCAAGATTTTATCCAGATTACAGATTTCTTCTTCTTTTAACATTTAACATGCTCGAATGCCTTTTGCCAATTTTCCTATGTAACAAGTGATATGGAGGTTTCTAACAATGCTTCTACATCTTTTAACTTAAATGTCGTTTTATGTCGACCTACATGACCTTTAACTTGTGCCCATATCAGTTCAATAGGATTTAGTTTGTAGTGATAGGGAGGAAGACGCACAAAATCAATACTAGTGTTTTTGCAAATTCATCCACTACATAACGTACTGGAGGCTTATTTAATTTCACAATTAGTAGTTCTATTTTTATTGATTTTTCTGAAAAGTTAATGTTTCTGTCTGTTAGTCACTTATTGATATCATCTTTCTTCCATGAAGTATTTGGCACACGTTCAATTAGACGGGAATGGTAATTAGCGTTATCCATTTCTATAACTGAAGCCTTTGGTAAATGTTCTATCATCTGCTGAAAATATTCTTCAAAAACATCAGCGTTCATATCTTCATGGTAGTCTCCGATTTTTTTAGATTGAAATATTAAAAAACCACGTTTGGAAAACCCGTCATCACTTCCAATATGAGTTATAATTAGACGTCGTCGTTTACCGGAAGGAACCTTCAATCCTGTAGATAACCCTTCCAAAAAAGCCTGTCGTGAAGATTGAATGTTTGTGTCCTGTCACTTTTGCTAACTATGTAACATACCGAAATAATACTCAATAATACATATTCAAAAAATATATATTTTTAAATGATGATTTTATGTACCCCGGAAATAATATATTGTTACTTACCGTCTATTTCTCAAATCGTTTAATTTTATTATTGGATTTAATAAATAAATTCTAGACTCTAATTTGTTAATTTTTTTCAAATTTTATTAAGTTAATTTTTTGTTTGTTACCTTCCGACGTAATCTTAGTCAGAACGTAATTAACTTCTGTTGGGTAGTAGAGAAATGAGAGACTCTTAAATCTCAGTCGTGCTTCTGAAATTGGCCGCAAAATTATAAAAATCGATATTAACGACTCAATAAAATATGGAAGTATTTATTAACAACAAAAATAACGGTTGAACTTGTAGTTGTAGTGAGATGATTATTGAGCAGAAGAAGGTAAGCGTAATGTTCTTATTTATTTGTGAATTTAACAATTACCACTGATTTAACAAATCACCCTCTTACCTTATTCTAATTTGATTATCTACTAAAATGTAAGCTGATCTAATTAATTAATTACTTTGGCCTTGTTTTGTTTGTAAAAGTTTGAAATATCGATATACAAAAATGCATAGGTACCTTTAATACTATTTAAATCTTTTAGTTATCTCTGGTTACTTTCTTTCCAAATTAACGATGTGACGAAAATAAATATTCTAGGATTCTAATCAGGAATACGGGATAAAAATGCTACGGGACGTGGTTGGATTTGGATAATAGATGAAGAAACAACAGGAGCTGGATTTTCTTTCAGGAACAAACGATGGGATGTTAATTGGAATTATTTTATTGATTTAATTCCAAGGTTTTCTTGTAAACATCGATTCTAACCTCACTTAAAATTTGACAGGTAAAGTTTCCTTACAATTTCTTTCTTCAATCAGAGTGGCTTTGGTTTTGGTTTTCTTTTGTTTTCACGATAAGAATTGATGTGTTCGAAAGACTTTTAGCAAAAGCCTCGCTTGACAGCAAGTTTTGGATTTTATAAACCATCATGTCAAAGCCGTCTAGATCGGGATTTGACATAATTCTCAATTAAATTATTACAAAATTCAAAAAAATTTTAATTTTTATATGCTTTTTGACTATTACCAAATCATTCCTGAGATAGAAAGAATGATTTTGGTATAATTTATTTCCTATTCTAACTTATATTAAATGTACATGAAGACTTTTTACTTTCGTCATTATCGATTTTATAAATCGAGGGTGTAGGGGGAAAACCTGATAACTCATACTCATATAAAGTTGGTTTCGAGATAATTGCAGTTTTAAATTTTGTAATCTATAGCATTTAGTGCAGTTAACTGGTTTTGCTATGTTTGATTTGGTTACTTATAATGGGAATATCAAATAACCAGATATACCATTAAATAGAGCGCAATTAAACACCTGCAATTAAAAACCAAATTTTTGAATTTTTCGCACTACACCCTCGAAATTGTATTAAACTTTATTATTACTGCCTTTTTTACAATAATACTTTAGTTTTGGAAATCCCACACTTTATTTTCTTTATTTATTATATTTCCACTGAATTTACATTGATCATATTGTTAAATTAAGATACTGCACTTTGAGGTTAAGTTTAAAATTTATTTCTCTTCTAATATTTAAAATAACAATGTTTTCATTGTTGTAATAATTGCAGACTTATCTAAGACTATTTTGTCTTAACTTCTACTATTTAGTTATTTGCTAAATTGTTTGTAACTATTCTAAAATCGTCGATGAAAATTCCTTATGGAATTACCATGTTAAAATTTGTTATCAGAAATTTAATATTTTGTCATATGATTACTGCTCTAAAATTAGTTTAAATTAAAATAAATAGTTATTTAATGGTTTTAATTAATTTATTTTTTTTGATAATTTCTCTTTTATCGAATAGAAGTTTTGTATTCTCTTTATTTGGCTTTTCACATTATGTTTTTTTTTCATGAGAAATAAACGGACAATAAATTGAAGCTCCCCGGTAAAAACCTAAAAAAAGTCGGAAGCTAAACGAATAGAAATTATCGAAGTGGCGTTCCAACAAATTGGAACAATCCCGAGGTCGATTTTATGATAATGGTTGGTCCCCGGAGATTTCTAAAAGCTGAAACTTGCTTAGTCAGGATTGAAATAACCGAGTTAGACCATTTCGGAGTTGCCATTGTCGAACGTTTGCTAATTTGCATTGAATTATACCCAAAGTGAAGACAATATATTTTTTATAGATCTATATATGTACGTAAATGTTATTGGATCGTTTAGAAAAAGGTCCAGCTCGAATAATTTTTCATTCTAGTTTGTGAATGCGTTGAATTTTATGGTAAAATTAAACAAATAAATATATCACTTAATTACATACTTATTCTATACTATTTTTTAAAGCGCCATTGATTACTGCTTATATTGGTTTATATTGTTACAAAAAGGTACAGATAAAAACAAGTGACAGCAATCGATTTCCTAAATTGCAACTACAAATCAGGAATATACAAAACATGTCTGTGGCCAGGACTGATATATATTAAAACTGGGGTATTCAGACAAGTTTTTGAAATGAAAATTTTTAAAAATATATATGAAACCAACGTAAAACTGATGTAGTAAGTTGGGATCTAGAATGTCAGGTGTAAGAATGGCCAAAATTGTAAGAAACTACAATCCTTACGGCAGCAGACCTATTGGCAAACCACCAAAATGATTGGGGACATCTGGCTATCAACATCTCAAGAATTGATTCAGTTTGACCTCAACTAAACATGCATTTGGCTTTCTAGAAAAGGAAGAAGAATAAATATGAAATTCGCATCTGAAATTAGTTCCTTTAACTAACAATTTTTGGACTTTTGTAAAGAAATATGTGGTTAATCGTATCTACATCTTGGTAAATACTAATCTAACATTAGAAAAATCTAAAATAGATGTTCTCGTTTAGGATTTTGGATATAAAATAGAGTGGAATTTTCGAAGTAGAATATTCTAGAAACTTAAAGTGAAAAAAGAACCATTGCTCTGTATGATAATAGTACATTATTCAACGAGCATATTATTCACGAAGATGAAGATTAGAATCGAAGTTGGTGACCCTGTGATGTCAGGTTAGAATCAAGGTTGACAACCCTGTGATGTCAGGTTAGAATCGAAGTAGATTGTTGGCAAACCTGTTTGACAGATCGTTGGCCACCCCGTTTGATAGATTGTTGGCAACCCTGTTGACAAGTGACAGATGATAGGTGTCAAAAGGGGAGCTTGGCTTAAAGAGGGGTGCTGCCATCTTGAAAAGAGGGCGTGGCTATAGGGATAGGAAATTTTCTCAGGACAGAGTAACGTAATCCCTAATATTTACAATTCTAAAGAACAAAATTTTAATGGTTGGGACACTCAGAACTATATTTTTAAAACAGCTAGTTTAAAATAGAAGTAGTTTCCTAAAAAGAGTTCATGGACTATCAGAAAACCTCGATGTGGTGCATATACAAGATGGCTGATCTGTGATCTCACATTATTAACAGCGATATATGTAATTATTGATCATTTATACTTGATTTCTATCATGCCAGGCTATCTTTATCTGTAATTGAAAAATGTTTTGACTGATTTTGAAGATACAATTTCTTTCTTAATTTTATACTCATTTGTTTTTTCATTCGACCATCACGAGAGAAATAGATGGAAAGTAATCATTAGTAGAGCGAAGGAAAATTCTCCACATTACGGGGTCCATTTTTCCTGACAAATTGGTGGATCGTAAAAAGTGGAACAGCGGCCAAATCGGCGGTCGCAGTGTCGCAATTTGCGCCAGCCACGCCCCTAACACGAGCGCAGCAGGACCACAGCAGGAAGTCTGTTGAACGCGGGGACGCGATCGTTTCTTCTGGAAAGCGATTTAGAATTCATGTACGGGGGTCAGGCTATAGGTATTTGAAAAAATAGAGACAATTATAATTGTGCACCATGTTGTTATACTGTGAATGTGCAACAACCAAAGAGGTTTATGTTCTTTAAACCTGCCGAAATTGTAGCAAATAAAAAATGTTTAATAAATAAGGATGAGATTGATTAAAATTTTTTTGTATAAATCAGATTAAGCCACTACAAATAAGAAAAATTCCAGTGAAATTAAAGTTATTAAAAGTAATGAAAAATACCAAGTTTTTCTAAATTATTTGAAAACTGTATATGCTACAAAATAATCTTTAAACAATTCATTCACTGAACCTGACAGTATCGCGATACAGCTAAAAGACCCTATCGGTACGTCACATCCGGAGGCTATTTCAAATTATTCTAAAACAATTAAATTAAGTTTACAGATCATGTTATCGCTTGCGGGGTTATAGGTTTCAGATTAGCCTACCAAATCTGGGTATCATATGCATGACTTTTATAAGATAAACAATTAAACATGTAGGTAATGGTATATCGCATTTTAAACACAAATTAAGGCAGTACATAAGCAACCATCCAAGACAAGTAATAAAAAATATTTTCTCCATGGCCACTACTGAATGTAGTTATTCTGAAACCACTTATAATAACAGAAAAGAAACATTCTGGCTCTTGAGATTGAAAGAAAATTCTGAAACTTTTGTCTCTTATGTATTTTATATGTATTACATTCTATCTCTAGAGCTAGAATCTGTATTCCGTGATTGTTTACAAAAATAAGGTTTGCCATGAATGTCAAATTAACTGTCAGTATTAGTTGACGTGGTCTTAATATTGGTTTGTAAAAACTTTTAATTTATTAAAAAGGAGAAGAAAATCAAACGATTCAGATGTAGAATTTGAAAATACTCCTCCAGAAATAAAAAAATTGCCGATAATATAACTCAAAATTTGCTACCGCAAAAATCCAAGCTTGAATATGAAAATACTACCTACACAATGTTGAGAGATTGAGGTTTCATTTTACTATATTTAATTTCTACTTTCTGTGTCCGTGGAGAAAGTACAGTCTGTTACTCTGTTGGAATGAAAATCCTCCACTCGTGTCGAATTCTCATTCCAACCTTGTTACAGAATATACTATTACGTGATTGACTGACTTCATAGAAGATTTTTAATCTATTTCCTCGTTTGTTTCAAATTGTGGCTTATAACTCGGTTTCCCTAGGTTTGAGAAAAAAAAGTCAAGAATAGAAAATTGAAGAAGATAACATTTTCTACAAAAATGCTCTTACACATTTTTTTGTCAAAATAATACTTTCCGAGTTACAGGGCCGAACACTAGGATGAATTTTTCAAAATTTTGGATAATCTGCATTTACATGTTACTTTTTAGGCATTATTTATAAATTAGCATACCTAAAGTTGTTTAGTGCAGTGAAATAATGCAAAACATAGGTTATCAACTCCTTTCCACACCACCCAGGAGGTAAAGTAAAGCGGCGCGGTTTTTTGTTAAATTCACCATAGTATTCGGCCCTGTAACTCGGAAAGTATTATTTTGATAAAAATGTATAAGACCATTTTTATAGAAAATTGTATCTTCTTCAATTTTTTATTCTTAACTTTTTTTTCTAAAACCTACGGGAACCGAGTTATAAGCACAAAACTGATTTTGGGCGCCATTTTTTTAAGATGGCGGCGCAAGCGGCGGTTATGTGAGGTCGCAAAATTATATGCACATTAAAGACACCTAAAACTACATTCCTGCCGATTTTCAAAACTCCGCGACCTTTTGAACGCAAAAAATACCTAATGACTGGATGATTGGAGATGCAGTGTCATACCACTTTAATACATTTTCAGAACTATCAGCCTTTCTTTCAAATAAATATTTTGTAATATCATATTTCCAGGAATTGTCATCGATAGGGACTGGGTTTTTACTAGAAAGCTAGTACGTCTATATCAAAATTTTCGGAATTTTTACATTGGCTTTGGAGGGCTGATTTTGTTAATAATTCGTTTTGATCGACCTTCTCGCTAAAATTATTAAATATTTTCAAACTTTACCAGAGCTTCTTCTAGCAAATCTTTGCCCAATGAACTTAAAGAAAAAGTTTCTAGTTATGACGTGAATCTAATATTAACATAACACAATACATCCAATTGGTGCACTTATAACGTTTGCCAATTTTGTCGCGTGAGGATTTTCCACTCTGTATTGGATATTCGTAAGGACAAAAGACTCTCAGTATTGTCAGTATTGACGATCCCTACTCCTACTACGTTTCATTGCATAACCTTGACAAATTAAAAGCGCGGTAGGTAACACTTTTCATATTTCATACTATTTCAAACAGTTTAATTTCAAATGAAACAAAGAAATTGATTTTACAAGTCAAATAGTTTGATTTGATGCATGTCTAATCAGGATCATCATCGTACGACATCAGAGGACCACAAAAATGTATATATGCCGAGGTTTATCGTTTTAGGTTCAATCTATATTTTAAAGGAATTTTAATTCCACCGGAATCCATTACTTATAATTGCAATTGTTTGACACCACATCCGTTAGGTTATAAACAAATTTAATCATACACAAAACGTATAATTTGATTCAGCACATGCATTTTAATGCGATGATAATAAGCTTAGGAAACAACTGTCTGGGCTTAAAATTTCTTCTTACCGAAATCGAATTTGTGCATGACGTCGCAAAGTCAGGTATCGATTGTTTTTGTATCCAAAAGCGCCGCGATCAACGATAAGCCCTTCTCATTGACTATTCATGGTATTTATTTGACGAACTGATGATATTCCAATTGAATAAACTGATCCGAAGGTGTCCGTGGAATATTAAAAATGTCGAAATAACTAGATAGAAATGCAGTTAGTTTTATGTGACCGTACAGGATGCATCATAATTGCATCAACTTCATAATGATTCTACAACAGTGTTTCCCAAAATTATATAAAGCGCGACCCCGTTTTTGTTAAAAGAATTGTTCCCCCCACAATGTGTTATTTGTGGAGAAGTCTTGTCAAAATAAAGCATACAGCCATCAAAGTTACTTTTCCAAATCTAGTAACCCGCACACAATTGCTGAAAATCTGATTTTGGCAGCAGCTGTTGAAGTGGTACATATAATGTTTGGTGAAAAAGAGGCGGCCAAGTTAAAAACAATACATCTCTCAAATAATACTATCCAAAGAAGAATTAGTGATATGGCAGAAGATATTCAACTGCAAGTTGTGGAAAATCTTAATAAATGCACGTACTTCTCTCTTCAAATGGACGATTGCACAGATATATCTAACTGTGCTCAATTTATTACGTTTTTTAGATATAATACAAATAATGGCATTCAAGAAGATATTTTATTTTGTTCCCCATTGGAGACCAAAATGTTTATTCGACACTTTTGCGAAACGCATAAGTAAATATGATACTGACTGGGGAAAATATGGCGCCAAAGCTATGACAGGCCATCAATCTTATCTTGTCGTCAGATTACAAGAAATAATGTCTAATGCCACATGGCCCAAAGCTGGTGGGAACATTCCCCAAGACAGAGGCAGGCAAAAAGGTTTCTCAAGAAACCATCGCCGACACTCACGGCAGACCTACTAAGCAAGGACAGAAGGTCCGTAAAAGCAATAGTAGGCATGCTTACAGGACACTGGAAACTCAATAAGCATATGAAAAACATAGGTGTGGCAGAAGAAACCACATGCAGGTTTTGCCAGACAGAAGAAGAAACCTCAATCCATATTCTATGCGAATGCGACGAAATAGCAAGGACAAGATTTTCACAGAAGGGAATACTCGCGCAAGTCATCTAATTATCAGGGGAACCACAATAGATCTGCAAAGGTCACAGTGGAAATAGGCCCTTTTTACATCTACATCTACAATGTCACATGGAGACATTGTTTTTTTACATCGAGAAGCTCTTGCGTTAAAAGCTTTTCCTCCTGAAATGGACTGTGAATGAAAAGCATCATTAAAGTTGTAAATTCCATTAAAGGAAAAGCTTTGCTGACCTGTATTTTTCGAAAAATCTTCGAAGACATGGGTGCTTTATTTTAAAATCTTTATCACATCGAAGTAAGGTGGCTTTCAAGGGGCAACGTCTTAAAAAGAGTATTTCCCCACTAGTACTTCATTTCGACCGCCCCTTTGTGATTTTAACATTCAAGATGTTTCTTGGAGAGAAGGAACATCGAAGCATAAAAATTCTGACATAAGTAAGGAAGAAAATAATTCTGTATGGATGCAGAGTTCTGTATTCAACTATTGTTGATATTGGTTCAACAACTAGAGTCTGGATATGCAAGTAAACCTTTTGATTGGTTTTCAACAAGAAGAAAACACACGTTATACAAACCAAAATTATTCGTTGTATTGAATATTTTCTCAAAGACTCAAACATTCCAAATTTTTATCACTTAATCATTTTGGTTACAAATTTCCATTAAGTGATGGCCCCCCTGAAAAACTCCCTAGATCCGCCACTGACCCGGAGTAAGAAGATATTGCAAACAAAACAATGCAGCAATAATCAAGGAATGAGGAATAGAGAAAATGCAATTTATAAAAACAACTGGCTAAATTTAAAACTGAAATTAATTATCAATATCAAAAAAAAATAAAACGTAGAGGTCTAAAAGGCAAAAGTGGGATAAAAAAATGCAGAGTATTAATGAATACATGCAAAAATAGAGTGAAATTTGCTATAAACATATGGGCTTTTGGAGATGTGACTGAAGCTAGCCCACCACTTTTAGCCCACAACAAAACGGACCGTGGGAGAATTTATTACAATTTATTAAGTACAATCTGAAAAAAATTTATTACACCTCCCGTTTTCGAAATATCAGGTTATGTGCCAGGTTTCGGGTGAAGCTAGCTATCGTACCAAATTCTCCCACGGTCCATTTTGTTGTGGGCTAGCTTCAGTCACATCTTTTGGAGCTTTGGTTTCGAAGCTAGAGCTCTTTGGCATGGTATCAATATCAAAAAAAAATAAAACGTAGAGGTCTAAAAGGCAAAAGTGGGATAAAAGCAGAGTATTAATGAATAAATGCAAAAATAGAGTGAAATTTGCTATAAGCATATGGGCTTTTGGAGATGTGACTGAAGCTAGCCCACCACTTTTAGCCCACAACAAAACGGACCGTGGGAGAATTTATTACAATTTATTAAGTACAATCTGAAAAAAATTTATTACACCTCCCGTTTTCGAAATATGAGGTTATGTGCCAGGTTTCGGGTGAAGCTAGCTATCGTACCAAATTCTCCCACGGTCCATTTTGTTGCGGGCTAGCTTCAGTCACATCTTTTGGAGCTTTGGTTTCGAAGCTAGAGCTCTTTGGCATGGTATCAATATCAAAAAAAAATAAAACGTAGAGGTCTAAAAGGCAAAAGTGGGATAAAAAAATGCAGAGTATTAATGAATAAATGCAAAAATAGAGTGAAATTTGCTATAAGCATATGGGCTTTTGGAGATGTGACTGAAGCTAGCCCACCACTTTTAGCCCACAACAAAACGGACCGTGGGAGAATTTATTACAATTTATTAAGTACAATCTGAAAAAAATTTATTACACCTCCCGATTTCGAAATATGAGGTTATGTGCCAGGTTTCGGGTGAAGCTAGCTATCGTACCAAATTCTCCCACGGTCCATTTTGTTGTGGGCTAGCTTCAGTCACATCTTTTGGAGCTTTGGTTTCGAAGCTAGAGCTCTTTGGCATGGTATCAATATCAAAAAAAATAAAACGTAGAGGTCTAAAAGGCAAAAGTGGGATAAAAGCAGAGTATTAATGAATAAATGCAAAAATAGAGTGAAATTTGCTATAAGCATATGGGCTTTTGGAGATGTGACTGAAGCTAGCCCACCACTTTTAGCCCACAACAAAACGGACCGTGGGAGAATTTATTACAATTTATTAAGTACAATCTGAAAAAAATTTATTACACCTCCCGTTTTCGAAATATGAGGTTATGTGCCAGGTTTCGGGTGAAGCTAGCTATCGTACCAAATTCTCCCACGGTCCATTTTGTTGTGGGCTAGCTTCAGTCACATCTTTTGGATCTTTGGTTTCGAAGCTAGAGCTCTTTGGCATGGTTAGTAAACTTTACATGATGATTTTTTTGGTGTTTTGCATGTTCTACATGCCCTAAAAATCTGTAACACGTATTCATTAACACCCTATATAGTTGTTTTATTCACGCTATTTTTGTAATTTTCAAAACAATGGACAAATTTGAATTTCGTGTGTCGATAAAACATTGCCGTTTAATGGGAAAAATACCGTTCAAGTTCAACAAACGGTAAAGAAGTATTTTGCTCGTTTTTATATATTATTTTATTTTTCACTTGTATATTATTTGTTGTTATTTTACCTTAATTTCTTAAGAAAGAAACTGGCTAATTGGAAGAAACTCCACTCCGTCTCTACAGAATAAGCTTATGCTTTATAAGCAGATACTTCAGCCTGTATGGACCTATGGTATCCAACTATGGGGATGCACCAAAGCAAGTAACTTAGCAATCATCCAAAGATTTCAAAACAAAGCACCGAGGAACATAGTAGATGCCCTTTGGTAAATTCGCAATACTGACCTCCATAGGGATGTGGAAATTGACACTGTTGACCAGACCATCAAGAAATTAGCCAAGAGTCATGAAGAAAGACTTCATCATCATGTCAATGTGGAGACTATCCATTTCCTTGACAATACTGGGTTAGAAAGAAAACTTAAGAGGATCAAGCCCTTCATTCTACAGAACCTAAGGAACGTTGATGAGTATACCTTAGTTTTAAGTTTCAAACTCTATTAGATTAAGTTAGAATTAAATTGGTCATTGGTCACTGTTGACCAGATTGTAATATACTAAATACCTTTATGGGTATTTAATAATAATAATAAAAAAAATTACCTTCGATACGGTTGCTATAAATACACTCATAATGCCCTAGGTCTACGAGAATGGTCTGGATTACTCGGGCAATACATTTTTGGTTGCTTTGGATGCATATTTTCTTTGATATTTTTTGGAAAATCGATATTTATTTCCATTACTTTTATAATACGTATATAATACAAAGTAGCAATGACATTCACTAAATATAATGAAACACTGACAGCAAACGTCCAAATATTAAGAGATTAAAATAAAATAAATTTTTCGTGAAAAATAAAATCTTGTACACACCGCGAGCGTTACTGGATTCTAACGCCCATCGGGCCTCGGGCGTTAGGAACTATATAACTCACTTGGTGCATAAATAACTATTATGAACCAATACTTAGGTGACGAAAATTTAAACCAAAACTAGGACAACCAAAACTGTACTACTCCGTTAAAAAAATATAAAGCAAGTCACTCTCAAATCATTATTTTTTACAACGAATCACAGCGGGTACTCTACTATCTTCAGTCAGATGTAAAAACTATTCTTTTGTTGTGACTTTTTCTTTTAATATTCATTTCAATGAGCCCTTCTTTAGGTTGTTTTATTTTTGTGAACTTCTACAAATTTATCGATGCTGTAACTTCTCTATAAACGAAAAAATCTCAGATTTAACAATGTTCATTATTAATTAACCCTACAGCCACCGGTTCGGGTTGCAAGTAAGACAATAATTTTACCTTACAGTGTTTAAAGTAGATGTTTGCGAGTACACATAACTGCCTTCTGGGACCAAAGTTGAGCCTTCAAATATCCCGTATTGATCTTGCAGCAGAAGAGTAACAATTGTCAGCGACACTTACCAAATGGTTTGAAGAATGAAGAACATTTAAGAGAGCAGCGGGTGCCAGACCTGATCAAAAACATTGCTTATATCAAGGCTCCAATGCGCGTTTAGTCGTAGAACTAAAAATCAGTACATAGCCCCGAGTATTTGACTATGTTTATAAAAAAAAGCATCATATCCCGAGTATAAACGCGCCGCGCTTTGAGGGAAAAAATATGCAGACACGAGAAAGATCTAGAAAGAATTGTAAATTCAAATTTCAAAGCGATCTAATTGGGTCAGGTGGCCTGTTGCCACCAAAACATCCCTGAGAGGGAATTAAAAAGACAATGATAGAGAGATATTCATTAGCTTGGTTCTAGCAATTTCAATTTAAAAGGTCTTCAGCCAGACATTTAGTACAATCAAGTTATAATTTTAAACTCACCAAACTAACAGCTTTCTAAGCGTTAGAAATTAAATATTTCTAAAATGTTTTCACAAGTAATTCAATATTTATTTTATCCAAGGCACATAGCCAAATAGTTTTCGTTTTTCAAGGTGATTTTTATTCTTATACATCTACTGATAATTAGAGAAGCAAAAACAAAAAACCGGTGCAGTACATACAAACCATAAGTTTACTAACTCAAAATTGGTTGGTTGAAGAATATAATTCCAACACTTGACTTTAATTGTTTGTTTCGATTTCTAGCAAAATGGTATAAATTAATGATGATATGATGATCGGATATAAATGAATCCTTAAATTGTAAATATTTTAAATAATATTTAAATAATACATAAAGAGACACACACATATATCAGATAAGGGCTTTGGAAAAAAATGATATGAGGTACATTTTGAAGACAAACTTCCTATAAAGATGGTGATTTTTGAAATTTTACATAAATTGTTCGGCCAGATTTTATTTGTATGTCTACCTATTGCAACTGATTGGTAAATTCTCAATTTCTAATCTGTTTTCCGTGTAATGTAATCGTTCTTTTAAGATTCAATTATCGTAAACCGATTAGAGCTTTCGAGATTTTTTACACAATGTAAATACCATATTGAATTGACTTTCTTCATTTCAATGCATAGGTTTTTGTTTTGATCAGATAAGCAGAAACGATGGATTTATGATAATTTTAATACATGTCGTCTGTCCTTTCCATTTTGTAATGAACTGACAAACATCGACATATGAATTATACATTGAAATACGTAATTCGGTCTCATTTCCAGCAAAAACCAATTAAAAAAGTAATCTTGAAGTATCTTTCGTTCATTATGTACATAATAGTTGTATCCAAAAACTGTGATGACATCTAAAGGTGTAGTCTCTTTAATTCCAAAATTCTTTTTTAGAGTGTGATTTACAGAATCACTACATTAAACAAACAAAATAAATACACGTGGGATTTCATTTACCTGGCATATAGATGGTGCCACTATTGACAAGGAAGTACTTACCCCTTCAAATGATGCTTGTCTTGGAGACGTACCATGGAGAGTTTTCTACTGGAAATTTTGTAGTATTTTGGTGTTGGTAGGTTAACTATAACTCCAGAGTTTAATCCCGTATGTCCAAATATCAGGTCAGGTCAGGTCATATATATATATATAAAGAATGATCTTTTAAATCAATATTTTATTCTCAATTGAGAGTTGAGAACTTCTTCCAAGTAGCCTAGGTACTGTACTTCAGATTTTTGTGGAACTTGATTATTATTTATGTATGTATGTCTCCTTGTTTTAAATGTAACCTGTGTGGATTTGTCGGCATTTACTGTAATTTTCCAACGTTCGAGCCAGGTTTGCAGTAGTTGTAAATATTTCTGGAGTTTGATGGAAGCTCTATTGGGATCTGTATCTGATGTTAAAATTGCTGTATTATCAGCAAATGTAGCCATTAGGATATCATTATTAGTGGGTATATCAGCACTAAAAAGGAGATATAAAAAAGGACCAAGGATACTACCTTGAGGAACTCCAGATTGGATTTGACTATAATTTGAAGTTGAGGAATTAACATTGACTTGGAAAAATCGATCGTTGATGTAGGATTTGAAGACAAGGTATATATGGCTAAGCATATGCGTTTTCAATTTATATAGGAGACCATAGTGCCAAAACTTATTGAAGGCTTTCTTTACATCGAAGAAAATAGAAGCACATATTTTCTTCTCTTCTAAGAAACTTCTTATCTTGTTTACAATGCACTGCTGCATTGTGGAGTGATGTTGACGAAAAGTCTTAGAATTAGAATTCTACAGCATTCATGCTACTATTCTTAGATTAGTTTGCTGTTTTTCGTAAGTATGTAATTTGGCGATCTTTTCTGTGTTGCCAATTCTCTACTTGATTTTGTTAGGTCGTTGTTATTTTCTGCAGTTTTTTTAACTATTCGAATTCTTTGTAACTGGCGTGATGGTCCTTTCCCCTCTCCACATTTGTTATTTAAATTCTTCTGAATAAATAACTGTAAACGCCATTATTATAAAAAAAAATCTGTTCTTAATTGAGATACCCAACTAACAGACAAATTCGACAAAAAATATTAAAGCAAAAAGGGGCGGAGTTCATTCTATCGTCAGATGCATTAGTGATTCATTAGACACTCATCTTGAACGATGAAAGTTCATTAGTGAATTCATGGAGTGCTTGAATGTGTATCTGCGGTTCGTAATCGTTTTTCATTTGTCAACAAGTGTAATGAGATGCGAGCACGCGGCGCACCCAGGGCGGGGCCCCCATGCAATTATCGTATCGGTAGGGGGGCGCCCACCCTCGGATGTACTCTAATCACACTATAGTCGAGTCCCTAGTTTAGTAGAGTTTGTTATCATTCACCGATATTTTGGATTTGTATCAACTTTTTTACAGAATAAGATATTTCTGATTTGTGCCCATTTTCTTTGACATGGTGAAAGATACTCAAGGTTTACTACAAGAAAATTCTCAAGATTCCATTTCTTTGATGATATATACTTCTAACTTTGTCTTATTCATTGTGTCGGGTCGTATGGGCCAGCCCGATATCGGCTGGCGCGACGCGAGCGCCGCTCTAGCGGGTGGGCGAAACAATAATTGTGGGCAGATTTAAACCGATTGCGCTGGTTACGCATAAGTTTAATGGAAAAACTCGCTTATTTATTGTTACTAACTATGCACAATGTCGGTTATGCTGAGATGTAGGTTCAAGCGGGTCAATTTAACAATTTTCCGATAGAAAAGCCTCACTAAAGGCAAAAAAAACTCGTTCAAATGTATTATGTTTCCGACAAATACGTCAATAAGAGAACTTTTCATGCAATTTTATTAAAAATGAAAATAACTAGTGCATTCTTTATAATAGTTGTATAAATTCATAAAGAAAGGACTCATTATGTAAATTTTCTTACATTTTAAAAATCAATAATATTGAAAGTTTAAAGTCATCCTATGGAATTAATAACAATCGAAATCGAACATTTTTAAGTACGCCCATGGCGACAAAGGAAATAAAAATAACCAAACCGCACGCCTAACTGCCCAGCATAGCAACAATACAACACGCATAGTGAATCAAGGCCATCGCGCAGATAATCCACGCGGAAGTAACTCACCGACGAGATAAAACTTCAATGCGGAAGCCGCCCTTGTCGGCAAGGGCCTTTTACATATACCGCGACACACTGGCGCGACTACAGGCTACCAGAGAGATAAAACAAAAAAGCACACATCAATAAAGCCGCAAACGGTTAGCGGTAATTGGCCGAAGGGATTTCGTCCAACGGCAAGCGTTTCAAATAAATCTAAAATCAAATCAGTACAACATCAGACTCCGTATGAATCAGGTCGTAATATTTGGACTGTCCACACATAATAAATTTAAACCAGTAGAACTTCTATCTCCGTATGAACAGGTCGCAATCATGGGATTGTTCATACGTAATAAATTCAGCAATTTTTAACTTACAAATTGCATGATATTACATACATACCCGTATTCACATTCAGTTTTTTCTTGAGCAATTGCAAACACAGTTTTGAATTTTGTTATATTCTATGTTTGTTAAAAAGTGTTTTGTTTTTTAAGAAGTTATCGTTAATATAAATAAATTCAAGTAATCAGTGTATAATTTCGCTACAACCTCTATACAGTCCACACAATTTGTCAGCTAACTTAAATCTGCAATAAGTTGGGACAGGCCCATCTGCAGGGTGTGGCCTAATAAGTTTGGGTCTCCAAATTTGGTATTATTTGGAACTTCTCAAAACAAATTATATGAAAAGTGTTCTTTTTTATTACTATATCGAATGTAATAATTAAATTTATATCAAAAAAATTCTTTTAATTTAAAAAATTATGTGAAATTTCCAGAAATTTCGGTGATTTTTAACAGAGTAGGGTATGACATGTAAGTTTCATAAAACCAAACTCACCAAGGTTTCGAGGCTTTTAGATAAAAATCTGTTGTACGATACACATTGTCGTGTCAAATTAAAAAAATAACTGAAGTTGATCTAAAAAGTAAAAGGTTATGTAAAGAATTAAAAACTTGTACCAGCAATTAGAAGTTTTGCTTACCATAGTTGAGGATTTTATCCAAGATGAAAATGAAATAAAATATCCTGATAAATAATTGATATCCATGGTCCTATCCTGCTAGTTTCCTTAATAATTCCTGTATCCCGTAAGATCCGTGATGATTGATGTTTCCTCCTAAAATGACACTTGTAAATTCGTGCTTCAATAAAAAAAAGGTACAACAAAAACAACTAGTTATTTGAAAATTAGAAACAATAAAAACTTATAAGTAAAAATAAAAAAAAGGCCATTAAACATTCTAGCTAAACAGTTTAAAAGGAATTACGTAATTACATAATTTTAGGTTAAGTTTTGTTTTATGTTAATAAAAAAGAAGACTAGTAAAAATTCATAACTATACTAAGAAAAATTCAATTCAAATATTCAGAAATACTTAAAATTTAATTTTTTTATTGTTGATTATTTATAAATTTGAGTTTTTTTATTTAGTTAATAAAGAGTATTCCATTATCTATTCGTTGACATTCATCGTCATTTATAAAATTAATAGATCCCTACCAGAGGTTAGAGTTTCTCTTGCTCTACTAATAATTAAGAGATGGCGCCCTAATTTAAATCTAGGTTTCAGAGTTTACATTTACTTAAATTTAGAGGAAGACGATTTCCATTCATTAACTTTATTTAATTCCACTTGGAGCAAATGACAATCAAAGTGAGATCTAATTTCTATATTTTTATATCATCAGCAAATAATAAATTTTTAGATTGTAACGCGATATTTATAAATAGCAAAAACAATAAGAGACCTAGGTTGGACCCTTGTGGAACACCTGACGTTGGGGAATAGGTTGTAGAGGAAAATCCATTATAAGAAACAAACTGACCTCTATTAAAAAGATAGGATTTTAGTAAACTTACAAGCGAATTACTAAAGCCAAATAGTTGTAACTTAGTTATAAGTAGTGAGTGGTCTGTCTTATCAAAAACCTTGGAGAAGTCAGTGTATGTTACATCTACTTGGCGTTTGTTGTCCATCGCTTCAGCTATATATTGAGTTATCTCAACCAAATTCTCATGAAACCGTGTTGGCTTGGCGATATCAAGCATTTTATTTGATCATAAATTTGATTATACACTGACATCTCTAATATCTTCGCGAAATTGTTCAATATCGAAATTGGCATAATTTGCAATATTGGCTTTATCTCCACTTTTAAGCACAGGGCACACTCTAGCAATTTTCCACATATCAGGGAATACAGACTTTTGAAGAATAAGATTATATATCCTAAGTAATGGCTGAACAAAAGCATGGCTATAATCTTTTAAGATGAAACTAGGAAACATATCTTTTCCGGAAGTAAGTTTATTTGGAAGTTTGGCTATAGAGTTTAAGATATCTTTCTCAGAAAATTGCAACTAGGAAGATATATGGCAAAAATATGCTGCAAATATTAAACAGTTCCCTTGGCATTACTAACTTCTAACATTTACTTAAATGGAATAACCTCATTTAAAAATATATCAATCTAAAACTTATTGTTAATTGATTATTGAATACTTGTTGACATTTTAATTAACTTTCTTTTATTGAGCGACCAGTAATAAAATACATATAAAATGACACTATAATGGACTGTAGTCATATAGGTTCCATCAGTTAGCCATAAACAAATAAACGAATTGTAATTGTCTAACAATGGGTCGGTAACTATTCTGTTTCCGTTGCTGATAATTATCACTGGAAAATGCGTAGACTTAATTAATATATCTGACGACTGCGGCACTCTAAAAGGAGAATGTTCTTTAGTAAATATACACCCAAGCTACATTGGCTTCCGTGTAAATAAACATTCATTATTTTATTAAATATCAATCAAAAACAAGTTGTAAATAGAGCTTTTAAAATAGCTGGTATGCAGAAATATAAAAACAAAATTCCCAAATGTGCCGACAAAAATCAATAAAATATCTATTCATTTTGTATATACCTAATATAGATTATTCAACTCATCATAAATTTAGCCAATAGCAGCTGCAATTTTTACTTAGTTACCATGTATTGATAAGCGAATATACCCTTGACGACGTGGTATAATCGTTTTTGTGATTCGCATCCTTCCATCTTGAGAAGTTTGTCTTAGTAACAATATGTTTGGGAAGAGTCTCACTATTTAATGCAGGTCTGCAAATTGCGAACCTCTATTATGAATAAAGATCAGCAATTTGCGGACCCCTATGATGAACAATAAAGATCCGCAAATTTCGGACATTCATGTATACAAAATAGGGATCCATAAATTGTGTTATTTATTTATAGGATCATGTGTCTTAATTTTTGTCATGTTCTACTTATACTGCAGGTGCATGTTTACTTATAGCCTTTATAGCCTAACTCGCAAGCTTGCTCGGCCATAAAATTATTCGTTCAATAAAGCCCTTGTTTATGTACTTGTAATATAAATAGCTATTAAAGCTTAGGATATCGGCGAAATGTCATGTTATGACAAACTTTTTCATTGGAATGACCGTTTTTTTAATATTTGACAATTGTATGCAATTTTAAACGGCCATATCTCGTTACATACAAAAGATAAAAAAATGGAAATTATTCGGAAGAACAATTGCTCAAAGTCTTGTCTCTTTAAATTTTTTTCAAAAATTAATACTTTTCACGTTATTGGCCAAAAATTGAAAATGTCTTATAAAAAACAAAAATTTAGCTCAACTTTAACAGGCCAAAGCTTAAAAAATAATTATCCCATAGGGCTAAAAATTACTGGACAATTGTAGAAAAAAATTTATTTTGTCCATAACTCTTTTTCTGCTTATGTTAAACGGGTCTTAAAATGTTCACAATGTTGTTCTTTCATTAGGATGTTATATACATTTTTTTGTGGAAGTCATATTTTTCCAGATATTTACTCTAGAACGATCCTGATTCTTAAACACCTATTTTTTCTTAAACACCATATCTTCCTTCGTATTAATCGTAAATTAGTTCATATGTATTTTTACGTAATACTAACAGATTTTCGGTTATATTTAAAAAACTTTTAGAAATATATGATTTTTGTGATGAAAACCGTAATTTTTTACACTCAATAATTCGGGAGGGGTTTATTTTCATGAAAAATTGTATTTAATTCATTAAAGAAGGATAATTTATCGATTCGCGAGTTTTTTTCTTTTTTTTTCCTCACATTACCTTCTTCTATGGTATAGTGGAGGGCGGAAAAGTAAAAGCGGTAAAAAATAACATAGACATTTAAGTAAGTATAGTGTCAAAAATACATTCCAAAAGAGAAAATGATAATTCGATCACTGCCCAACTTCATTCGAGGAAAAATCATATTAAAAATAACCTAGATAACAATAAAAAATGTATAGTGATATTTATTGACCTAGCAAAGGCTTTCGACACAGTCCCGCATGACGGACTGCTTGATGTTCTTAGACATTATGGAGTGAGGGACCCAGTGTTGAAAGTCTTTAAGAGCTATTTGTCCAATAGATCACAAGTTAGAATCCAAAATGTATACAGTCATCCCAAAACAATCGAAATTGGTGTTCCTCAAGGTACAGTACTTGGACCGTTGCTTTTTATTACATACATAAACACCTTGCTACAAACAGATGTAGGTGGTAATATCATATCCTATACTGATGATACACTACTTATTTTTAATGATACAACATGGGGAAGATGTGAAAATCTGAAAACGGCAAGAGTATTGCTAAAAAATGGTTTGACCAAAATAAATAATCAATAAATGTAACACTATTTGCAATTTCCAGATACTAACGTAAGAATTAAAGAAAGTTTTTCAAGTTAATGCCTCTGTATAAAATGTCCTGTTTGAGAAATGTAATTGTCAGTCCATACCGACATTTCATCTCACTCTTGGTGTTGCATGTCTCAAATAATTCTGCTTAAATTTTATCCATAAATTTCTTATGATGGTATTTGTGGTGGTCTGTTTTCCGAAGATTTTCTTACTTTCAGCAATAACTTGACAACGCCGCAAAATTTTCGAAAAAAGGAAATACCTCCTTATGTAAAACATTTTGCTCAGTTCAACGGCGAAAAAATTTACAAGCGGGTCCATTTAAAAAAAAATGATGATTTGTATTGCCCCACTTCGAAGGAACACTCTGTATATTCCAAAATATTTTTAAAATAAGCAACAAAGTAAACCATTTAACTTTTATCTGAAACATTTTATCATACTCCTCATTATAGGCGAGATACTGTACTTCGCGTGTTATGTGCACATACAGACCCTAGGTCTAGGTGTATTATGTCTTTTTGTTAAATGAAATGATTGTATAAACCTAAACGCTGTATGTTTTTTTGTAAAATTTATTATTAAAGGTATAAATCTAACGGCACTCCACTAATTGCCCAAATATTAAAAATAACATTTACAGGTAATATAAAATTAACATTTTTAAGGGAAGTTGACTTCCAAAAGGAGAATTGAAAATCTTTGTGGCAAAACTAACAACATGACATGGTCATTTATGTTTTTCTTATTGGAATAACGAATTGACTTGCTATGGTTTTTGTTTTTAAACAAAACCAACTTTCAAAAACTACCTCCATTATTGTAAAATAGTTGACATCTGCCTCTACGCCTATGATCATTCAATTAAAGAAAGATATGTGCTGTGACAGTCGTATTCCCATGTTGGTAGGTGGGACCTTATTTGAATGTTAACGAGGCCGAAATCTGTCAAAAGTACCGCTTCCGTTGCGGTTCTTGAAGGATTACTGCATGCAAGATAAGAGGAATTTGTTGTTTGTCTAACCGCCATCGGCAGACGCTTTATTCCAAGCTCTTCTCTTTCGTCAACAATTTTAATTGCGATTGTTTATTTCATTCCGGAAAACAGTGTTGGGTCATTTAAATAAAATATAATATTTAGCAATTTTTTATTTTGGATAAAAAAATATTTGGAAATAAAAATATTCTCCCTTATTTTAATTAAAATGTTCTTCTATAAACTAAACTATACTATAACAAATAATGTTTGAGAGTAATTTGGAATTTACAGCACCATAAAACAAGCAAACCAGCGTTGCCATCTATGATTAGAAGAGAGTATTGACAATTATTAAAAGCAAAAAATTCCCGGTGTATTGGGGTTGCATACACAATTTGCATTGTGTGTTGCAAAGCTTTTATTTGACTGATTCTAGTCAAAATGTCACTCTCTTCTTTCGTATCCCTTTCAGAGATTAATACAAAGTTAGAAAACGAGTAAGTAATTTAATTTATCAGATTCGACATCCTAAGACCGGTTTCTGCCTTTCGGTTTCGTCAAAAGCAAAAACTTCCCGGTGTATTGGGGTTGCATACACAATTTGCATTGTGTGTTGCAAAGCGTTGTCATATCTCATTCTTATTTTACCAATTTTTAACATAATCAAAATGTAAACGGGAAAGTTGAAGGTTGTGGCTAATTATGGATAATACACAATAAAAGTATCATTAAACAATATTATTTAGGAAAAAAACATTAATGAGTAATACTTATAAATCATTTCAAATAACTTATTTTATTTATTGCTTATTCTTTTATACAACTTATGGCAACGCTGTACAGATCTATATTTCTGACTTTGTCCGTTTCACTGATAAGTACCTTTTAACGAGCGAGTAAGTAGGAATCCGTTTTCTACCTGATAATAGCACGAACGTAACATCGTAAGGTGGATTTAGACTAACGATTAATTTAAGGGTTTTAATTATCTACTACCCAAATTTTTATTTTTTTAAAATAGCAAGTAGCGGGTGCCTATATTAAACATATGCAGATAGTTAAATTATAAAAAAAGATAATTTTAACAGTTTAGATTTCATTAAATTGACAGAACCGTCCTTCATAAGTCAAATTAAAGTTCTTTTATTTAAGGCAAACCTTTCCTGTATTTAAATTAAATACAGGACGCCTGTATTTTAATAAAAGCAAAATTTAAAGAGCTGTTTACTTGATTGTGTACTGATACAATTTTCAAAGATTATAATATATGTTTATAAATATAAAAAATTCGCAATTAAGTCATGGAATGACAGTTTTAAGATTACCTCCTTACCACTGCGAATTTATCCTATAGAATTGATCTGGGTGCAAGTAAAAGGACAAGTAGCACGAGAAAACAGAACATTTAAAATGAATGTACAATTACCTTAAAGAAGCGATTCAAAGCGTCACTGCAGAAAACTGGAAGAAATGCATCAAGCACGTTCTGAAAGAAGAACAAAAAATGTGAGACATAGACCAACGGATTGACCAAAATATTGAACCAGTCATTATCCTGAAGAATCTGAGGTAGAATATTAGACGAAAGGTATGTATAAAGGTACAAAAAAATATAAAATCAAAAAAACAAGTTTTTAGTTTGTTGTAAAAATAAAATTAACTATTTTTTTAGGTTAGTCCCTTTCAAAAATTAATAAGCGCGCCACTGCCATCAATATGCCAAGGGCCAATAAAACTCTCAATCATTTCTGATTCTAGTAACCAAAATCAATCCTGTTTCTTTTATAAAAATAATATATTTCAACATCATAAGTGGCAAATGGACTCGCTTCCATGCCAAATCCCTTCCACACACACAACATCATATGAAAATAAAAAGATATTTGTGAATATATTGTATATTTAAAATATAAGTATAATTAAAAATGCCGATTTACGTAACCATGTTTTTATACGTAAATCGGAATTGGTAGACTAAATTTACATATCTTTTCGTTGTAATCGGGATCTGAGACACTTATTAAGTTATCCTCTTCGGAATGATCTTTCCAAGAATCCATTTCTTCCCGAGTTAGCTTTTTCAACCAGGCCTAAAGAGTAAAAATATTTAAATCGTCTAGTTTTTTACTCTTCTCTTAGGACATTAAAAGCGTAAAAATGGATGTTGAAGGGTGATTTTTAAAGTACTCGTCGATAACTACAGGATGGAATAAATGAAAATGGCGAATTCTTAAAATTTTGCGTTTTGGGAGTGTTTTCTGAAAATTTTAAATGCGTATTTGCATAAACTTTAAAATGCAATTTCTCAGCTTCCTGGGGACCGATAACTCAAAAATGAAAACATATTCGGAATCTGCTCGTCCAAATCTTTAGTACCATTCGATATCGTTAATAATAAAGGAGATACGACACAAGGTTTTTTTCGAAAATCACTCAAAAATCCATAAAACTCCCCGAAAATCGCGCTAATTTAAAATTCGAGATATATAACGAATTATTAGTACTTCTAATTACTACATTTTGGCCCAGGTTAATTTCGGAGAAATAATTATTAACGAAAAGGATATTTTCAGGATTTTGGAAGAATTCGTAACTTTAAAATGCAATATCTCAGCTTCCTGTGGACCGATTGTCAACTATGAAATATGATTTTTAATCTACTCGTCGAGCACTAAAAGATGAAATTAACGAAAATGGCAAATTCCTAAAATTTTGCATTTTGGGACTCTTTTTTGAAAATTTTGAATGCAAATCTCGTCAACGGTTGCCAAATGTTATTCTTTAGAGTTCCTTTCATCTTTGACAAGCTAAAAACTTACCATTTCGCTATGCTTTATGTATTGTATTTCAATATCGTTCAAATTTTCTTCTGCATATGCTTTTCCTTTTTTAAGTAATTTTAAAGCTCCTTTGTAATCGTTGTATTTAACAATTCGGTAATAACCCTTCATGTGGTATAAACTGCAAAAAAAATTGTCCAAATCATTACAAAGATGATAAAATAACCCTAACAATAAATATATTCGGATCGATACAGGAAAATTAATGAGAAAAATTAAATTTCTGAGGACTTTGGTTTTTGCCAATTAGTCCAAATTACGTGAAAATACCTATGGCCCAGTTGCCAGAGCCAAATTTACACCAAAATAGTGTTTATTTATTTATATAAATCGGAATTCTTTTTAAATAAAGTAAAAAAATTTGAAAATAAAAATAACGTCGATCAGATTTAACAGAGCATCAAAAAGTTAATCCTAGGTTTGATGTGTCCCCCCCGTACCTCTTTGGGACCACATTCAAAATGGGTTACACAATATGAAAATTTTGAAGTTTAAAATGACATTGAATTTAAAGTAGACACATAGTGAATGACGATTTTGGTAAAAGTGAGTAGACTGTGGTTGTGTTGATTAGAATAAAAACTGTCACTCTAAAATTTTATCGATACTTACAATTTGTTCGGTCTATGGCATTCTCAATTGGCTTAGCTTAAAAGTATAGCGTTGAGGAAACTTTTATTTTATACAAGTATTAAAAGCATAATTTCAAATCACCTTCCTTTATGCAAAGGTCTAATAATACCTAGCTTATCAGACAACTGTTGTCCACATTGGTTTGATGATTGTTTTGTGTTTTGTACATTAGAATTTTATTATTTAGTGAAAGGTGAGAATTTTTTCCAATTATCTCTTTTTGTCGTAGTTGTATTTGTTTCCTTTTTTTGTTAATGTGTTTCTTCCAGCAAAGGGTTTAATCAAGGAGTAGTCCTTGATGTATATAGGCATGGGCGCCGTTACTTAAGGGCAAGGGGGGGGGGCGCCCCCCTCCCTGGATTTTAGATTTATTGGTCAAGAGGCCGCGTGAGATGCGATAAACTTAAATTTCCATTTCTCAATGCTTTTTAAACCACACTCGTAGTAGGTATTGTTCCAAAGGATCTTCATTTCAATTTATAGTGGAGAAAATATTCTGAAAATGGATGGAAGAGCTAAGTCAAATTTCTTAATTTTTTCGATTTTAAACATAAAGAGAAGCTTGTAAAAAAAATTTTCAATAAATTTGGGCTGGAGCTTCGCGAGATATGTTCCAAAAACGGCATTTTTGGTATTTTTCGTGTGGATTGCTTCACTATTTTTTAAATATCTCCGGCTCTAAGAGTCGTGGAGAAATAAAAAAAAATTGAAAATGACCGTGATGAAGTAAAGTATCGATCCGTATAGTAAGGTTTTTTTTAAAAACGTATCCTAACCTCAAAAAACGAATTGGCGCACATTATTTTTTTTTACTGAATTGGCAATAAATAACCAAAGAATCCTCGAATTTTCTTAAAAATTGGAGAAAATATGTATTTTTATGTCGGAAAGACATGGTAAATATTAAAAAAAAAATGTATTTGTCCAGCCAAAATCGGCATTTTTCGAAAAAAAATTGAATTGGCCGCCATTTTTGGAAAAACAATAGTAGAGAAAAAAATTTTATCTTAAAAAGGAGAATTTTGTGTGTACTTTTGTCTAAGAAAATCCAACATTTTATTTCTTTATTTAAAGTACCCAATTTAGGGAATAATAAAAAAAAATTCGTTTTCATTGTCTATATTGATTCGTTCCCTCACAAAAATCTTACTCTACTTTTTTTTATTTTTTTAAACATTTTTTTGGATTAAAATAAAGTTTTTCTAAGAGAATCAAGCACAAATATCGCGATAAAAAATTGGAAAAAAATGAAAATCGAATTTTTATTTTTTTATTATTTCCTAAATTGGGCACTTTAAATAAAGAAAAATTGGGCACTTTAAATAAAGAAATAAAATGTTGGATTTTCTTAGACAAAAGTACACAAAAATCCTTTTTTTAAGATAAAACATTTTTCTCAACTATTGTTTTTCCAAAAATGGCGGCCAATTCAATTTTTTTTCGAAAAATGCCCATTTTGCCATTGCCAATTCAGTAAAAAAAAGAGCCGCAGATATTTAAAAAATAGTGAAGCAATCCACTCGAAAAATACCAAAAATGCCGTTTTTGACACATATCTCGCGAAGCTCCAGCCCAAATTTATTGAACATTTTTTTACAAGCTTCTCTTTATGTATAAATCGAAAAAATTAACTTAGCTTGACTTGGCTCTTACATCCATATAAAATTCTAATTTCACTCCACTATTAATGCAATACTTTGATTTGAAAAAATGTGCCCCCCCCCTGACATTTTTTGTAACGGCGCCCATGTATATAGGTTGTGGTGTTTCTAGGCGTAGAGTGAATGTTACATGGCCTGACTTACTTTTATTAGTGGAGGCCAAGCGGGGATTTTCCGCGTTACTCGAGCGCGTCAGAAATCCATATGGGGAGAAACCTTGCACCCTGTAATGTACTCCTACCAATATGAACCCTTCATATAGTGGGGTGCGCTGAGAGCAGCCAGTCAGATTAGTAAAAAAAATCGATCCTTAGAAAAACTCGAGCGCGTCAGATTAAGAAAAGGTAAGTTAAGTACATCAGAAAAGTGTATATTTCAATAATCTGTCAATTTGCGCGCGACATAAGGAAATGGGCGAGTCACAAAGTTGTAAAAAAAAACGGTCCATTGTGGCTAAACGGTTAATAAATTGAAAATTTTGTTTATTCATGGATATGTGGGTTGATAAAGGCTACATTGTAAAATTTTTTGAAATATAAAGGTTGTCCCAAAAAAGTGTGGTGTATCAAAGTTATATTATTTCTTATGGAATACCCTATATTTTATTGCATTTATAGATTATACGTTAAAAATAAGATACCTAAGATTTTTAGTTTTCGAGATCTTTTGATATTTCTAAAAATGGAAGCACTTAAACAAAACCAATAACTTCGAAACCTATGGAATCAGCCAGATCCTATTTTAACTGAAAAAAATTAGACTAACAATTGAAAGCAATAATTTATTTAGAGTTGTTTAAAATTATACAGAGCGTCCAAAATGGGGCGATTCTCTAATGACATATTCAAATGACAATATCGTTCTTATTTTAAATAGGACACATATTTTATAATCCTATTATGTAGCAAATTCGATTTCCTTTTAAAAATTATAAAGGTCTACTATGCCTAAATCTATTAATTTTGGAGTTATTTTTATTTTTGTTAAGTTTTACGTTATTTTTCCACCGTAATGCCTAAATATAACATCCTGTATTTGATCAGCTTAGACTGTGATCCGAAAAAATTATCTTTGAAACTATGCGTTTGGTTTCGAGATGCATCAAAATCTGTATGGTTAACCGTCAGACTAATCCATTATTATGAAAAGTGGATTCATCTGTAAACAGCATATTATAAAAAAAATCATCTTCACTAACCTTCTCCAATGCCCATAATCAAAAAGCTATTCGTCTTTTCCATACAGATTTTGATGCATCTCGAAGCATTTTTCATAATTAGAAAACGAGTAAGGAATTTAATTTATCAGATTCGACATCCTAAGACCGGTTTCTGCCTGTCGGCTTCGTCAGTTAGGCACATCTAAAAATTTTATCTTATAGCGGATATAGCTATTGACTTGTACGAGTTTGGAATTTTATTTATTGGATTCGAAAAGCCTAACTGACGAAGCCGAAAGGCAGAAACCGGTCTTAGGATGTCGAATCTGATAAATTAAATTCCTTACTCGTTTTCTAACTTTGTATTAATCTCTTAAAGGGATACGAAAGAAGAGAGTGACATTTTGACTAGAATTAGTCAAATAAAAGCATTGCAACACACAATGCAAATTGTGTATGCACCGGGAATTTTTTGCTTTTAGTAATTGTCAATACTCTCTTCTAATCATAGATGGCAGCACATCTAAAAATTTTTCATAATGTCAAAACCAAACACATAGTTTCAAAGATAATTTTTTCGAATCATAGTCCAAGCTGATCAAATACAGGGTGTTATATGTAGGCGTTACGGTAGAAAAATAATGTAAAATATAACAAAAATAAAAATAACTCCAAAATTAATAGATTTGGAACAACCTGTATATTTCAAAATAATTTTAAAATGTAGCCTTTATCAACCCACATATACATCAAAAAATAAAATTTTCAAAATACGTTTAGCCACAATGGACCGTCGCGTCTACCATATTACTGTTTTTTTACATTTTTGAACATTTTACACGCTCATCCCCCCACTAAAATAGAAAACTTAACATACATTTTTTTCGTTTTAGAACCTAATCTGCACAATCCCCAATAGGTCCCCATGACGCTTTAGTAACTGCATTTATTTGTATTTTCCATTTTTTTAGCCATTTTTCGAGTTCATATATATAATCTTGGAGTTGCTGTATAGCTATGTTAATCTGAAGTTGGTAGGTCCGATGTATATAATAAATAATATAATAACGGATAAAAATTAAAAATAATTTCTATTATCTTACCGTGGTTTTATTAATTTGCAAGTTTTTCCTGCTTTATCCAGACTTTCCAACAACGCATTTATCTTTATATTTGTTCGGTCTATAGATTTTAAATTTTTTTTGTCCATTTTGTGGCACAAGTAAATGATCAAACCTTCTAGCAAGTATAAACAGGTTATTAAGTTTGGAACATTTTCTCCAAATTTTTTTATATCAAATTCCCAAACATTTTTTTGCCAAACCATAGCCGCTTCCCAATTTTTATTTCTTATTTGCCTGAAAAATAATTAATTTTGTTACGTTAGGACTAAATAAAAATGTTCTTTGTTTTATGTTAGTTCATTAAAATTAATTATATGCTAAATTTGTTTATTTAACCTTATTTTTTTTGTGATTTCATAGATTCGAGGGGTAGAAACAGAAGCCTAGCGCTCCCTCTTTTCTCTCGTCTCTCTCTCACAAATACTATTTCGGCCTCTCATTTAACGGTTGCTGAGCTAGCGCACTCGCTTTTGTAAATTTATCACGCGCCCCTGCAGGCCCTAATTCAGTTAGAGCTTCGGGGTAAGAAAATCAGACACTTGATTGCCCTTGAAAATAAGCCCAGAGTAATCGAGCCAGGTTACGACTATTCTTAGGTATTTCATTTGCCGTTAAATGCGACGGAATAAATGATTTCATGTATGACAACTTTACGGTACTTACCACAACCAAATACACACTATCAACTGGCTTTTACCATCCGGATCTCGAGTAGTTATTTCTAGACCTTCTTCTTGCATGAAATTTATACATTTGGAGAAATATTCAACTGTAAGACCAGTCTCTAAGTGTACTATCATACACATGTCGTAATACCAAGATTTTTCTATAAAAAAAAAGAGTCCATAAAGCTGTCAAGAGATTTTCTTGCAGGCAAGAGTAATTGACTTGCAAAACTATCTCACATCGCGTGGCCGAGAAGTGAACATATTTTTTGTAGAATTTCACCGTGACTCGCGTTGGACACTCGCCAACGCTCGCATTCGAGTCGGCATTTTGTGGACGAGTCAAAGGCGCTCGTTTTCTTTGGGCCAAGGTTAATAAGAATAAGGGCAGACGGGGCTGCAGACACGGGGCCTCCACAGGTGACTATTAAGAAGGCGTCAAGTGAGGACGAGAGTGAAAATGGTCTCTCCAATAATCAAAATAATTGTGAAAAGATTGAAACTATTTCATTTAAATGTTGCACAAACAAACAGGCTAAAGTTTTAGTATGTGTAAACTGTGGTAATATCTTCCATCAGTCGTGTTTCTTTCGTAGTAAGATAAAATATGTGAAAATAAGTGATAGTGGAATTATATGCTGCAAAACACAATCAGAAGATAAAGACTTACAGATCCAAAAGTTACAAACTGAAGTGAATTTACTGAAGAAACTCCTTGAAGAAAAAGATGAGAAATATAAAATCTTATCAGATAATGTAAACTTATTAAAACGGAATAATCAATTTAACTCAAACCATAAATAACCGGATAGGACCGGTAAAGATTCACCATCAAATAAATGACAACAAACCTGCTTCTGTACAAAAAAGAACTGCTGATAATACAAATACAACAACCTCTATCAAAGAAAAGGTGAATGACCTACAAGCAAAACAAACTAATACGTTAAATTTAAAGCAACTACAAAAAATCCAAATAGACAAAATAAATGAAATTATTAATTTGACTACTAAAGATGACTCAGACTCGAAAAGAAGTTTTAAACGACCACTAAAGACACAATTTAAAAAATAAATCAGAATAATTTAATTACAAAAGAAAATGATGGTTTTGTGGAAGTGACTCGCAAGAAGACAATAAACCAACAGCAAAAAAATTTACTGGTGAAAAGCAAGAAAACGGACGTGAAATAGACTTTGCAGTAGACAAAAAAGTTTGGCTGCATCTGTTCCGAATTAAAAGACATATTCAAAAACAAGACATCTTTAAGAACGCACAAATCACCATTAAAAAGCTACCCACCAACGAGAATCAGACAAAGTGTTTTATGTTTGGAATTGATTGGGAACTGAAGGATTAAATATACAAAACTTCGACGTAGCCGTGTAGCTTTTAAACGCTTCAACTTTAACAAATCTTACAGCGATACCAGACAATCGGACTTTCTGTAAACTCTTTAAATATGGACATTCTACCTTCAAATACTAGAGGTTGTCCCGATGCAGCAAGTAATGGAATAGGAAGTAATGAGGAATTCAAACTAAAAATATTTTATCTCAATATAAGAAGTTTACAAAACAAATTTGAAGAGCTATAACTCATCTTAGAAGACAATGACAAGAAACCAAATATAATTTGTATAGCGGAACATTGGCTCTCAGAAGAAAAGATCAAGTATTTTCAAATGGAGGTTGCAAGTTACGTTTATAGAACAGTGAACATGGTGATGTTCTCATCTATACAAAAAACTATCTCAAAACGAAACCTCTTTCATTAAATAAACTCTCACTTGAATCACACTGTGAATTCGCAGGTATAAAAATTTTAAATCTAAGTGTTACTGGGATCTGAGTTTACAGAGCTCCATCTGGTAATATTGAAACATTTTTTGAAATTTTTAACCCCAGAAGATATGTAAACTCCCGCTTTCAGCGCTGGCCATCCTATCGAATCTGATCATTGTGCGTATAAGAGATAGAATTAATGTTTTTTACCTGAATTATCTGTATCATTTTCTATTATAAAATGTATTTCCTGAATGAGCTGAACGCATTCAGTAATTTGTCGTCGCATCAAAACTATATAAGCCAATATTGGAAGTATCCTAAAAACTAGTGATTCGGTTTGGGAAGAAGAAGCTAGTCGCCATACAACGTGACCAATGTGTAAAAATTTTTCTACTTCGGCTCTTATAAGTCTAAAATAGATTTTTATTCAAAATAAAAATTAATAGAAAGAAAAATAATAGGCGTATAATTGTTTAATTGGACAAAAATGTACATCTAAAAATGGTAAAGCAATTTTTCTATTATCCTAAGACTTTCTCTATTCTATAGATTTGAGTTGAATGTTTATTTCTAAATCTGACTTGGTATTCGGGTTCTACGAAAAACTCTTACCTGCCTCGGCAAATGGAATAATAAAGAAAAGCTACGGCCTTGATTTCCTCTAACTCAATGTATGATCTTTTTTTGTGACAAGTTCTAAGTGAAAATACTTCTAGAGTAATGACGAATTTGTGCTTTCCCAATGTCGATTCGATGTTAATTAAGTTGCCGTAAGCTATACATAATTTTTCAAAATCTGTTTCTGTCTCAACTGCTCTCGCTAGGCTCCACATCGCTGCCAGTTCTGCTTCGCGCCATTGGCTTTTTTTCTTTAAACCAAAAATAAAAAATAGAAAAGAAACTTGTAGTGAAAAATATACCTACAGCAATACACTTATTTCATTAAAAACAAGGGCTCTTTTGTGATCTGAGTAGGTCATTCGACTGAGTCGATAAAAGAAGATAATGTGAAGAAAACAAAGAAGAAGGGTAAGTGTATAAATAAATAAAGGTACATACAGAGTGAGTCATGAGAAACTGTACATACTCCCCTATGGGGAATATCAAATGACTCTTCTTTGTCGGAACATCAAATCTCTAATTGACTTCCTGAGTGTCAAAGGATCATTTCTAATAATGTTACAAGAATCAATAATTTTGTCAATTAGTTTCAATCGACCCCATATGGAATAGTCGACAGGGTTAAAGCCAGGGGATCTAGTTGGCCACGCATGAGGCCCCCCGCTTCCTTATCCACCTATTTCCGTAAGTGGCATGAAGATGTTGACGAACAGCAACTAAAAAATGTGGTGATGCCCCAGAGTGCATAAAATCTAAGTACACCTGTCACCGATGTATTAAAGAAATGGGAGCCTTTTAGTTTTCTGTCTATTACTACTATCCAAACATTCATTGCAAACGAGATTCGCGAATCACATGAGGATTTTCGTCTGGCCAAATTTGTGAGTGGGCGAGTGGGCGAGTGTACAGTTCCTGATGGCTCACCCTGTATGTAATTTAGTACGTTCTGAATGGGAAAATAAATACGGGGAGAGAAACGCCAAATCAGGTAGAAAACGACATCGATAGACTTCAAATATGAGGAAAGTTATCAATCGAGTCTAATTTCTGTTTCGTTTAATAAATGTTAATACTAAACAACCAATTGTGTCTAAAATTAATCAGTTTTAGAAATAAGAACTGAGAAACTTTGATATAAGCTTTGATTATTACGAAAATTTATGAGCTGGTTCCATTTTATGCTAAATAAATTATTACCACAAAATATCTGCATAAACATCCCAGACATTCAGAAACATTATTATTATACTCAGCAACTTCGTCGTCTACTTTTTTGACAGTTGTATCGATTCCCAATAGATATTTGAGGTTAAGCTTTAGTTTTAGTGTGTGCTTCAGTAACGATTTTGAGCTTGACGATACTGGAAATTGGACTCCGTAACATTTAAGTGCTCCCATAAAATATTCGTAAGCATCATCATCGTCTATTTGCATTCGAGCTTGGCCTAATAGTGTAAATAGTTTGCCTTTTCGCAAATCTAACATCCAGTCTAGTTCAATTTGTTCTTTCATCGGTCCCTACAATATAAGTTTTTCTACGATTATAAGGAAAAGTACTTGCATATTTCACAACTACACTTGCATTCAGACGTTATGAAATACATTCAATAAATCACAGAAAAAGATACAAAAATGCGTATAACCATTCTTGTAGATGCAGGCGGGGATATAACTAACAACTGTAACAACTGTAACAACTGTACGCCTTCGCTCGTGCTACAAACTCCTCAATACTTTACTAGTGCTACAAATTGTTCAATACTTTACTTGTGCGAAATGCGTATCATTTCGCGCTTGTTGTACAATATACTATTTTAGAAGTATACCAATTTGTTTTGACTTTTGTTTTGACAGGGCAGTTGCAATTGAAAGTAAAACATTCGAAGATATACGTTACTGGTAGGAGGGGTTTCCTTAGTTGACCGTGGCCAGTCATAAATCCTACTGATAGACGTATAATTTTCCTGGTAGTATTTCTTCGACGTCAGCTTCCCAGGGTCGCCCAGAGTGACCCTGGCAAAACTGCATCTCTTGATTTCATCTCAGCTCTTTAGAGAGTGAGCATGGGAGTAATGTTTGGCTAGTTCCACAATGGCCGAAGTCGTCAAGCCGTAGGTGTCGCTGGGTCCTAAAAGTCTTAGTCCAGCCGGTTCCCTGGCTAAGGAATCGGTGATACGGTTACCATTACTCTTGTCGTGCCCTTTAACCCACCTCAGAATAATATTGTTATCTACCGAGGCGTTAGATAAAGCTTGATGGCACTCTAATACTAGCCCTGATGTAACACGCTGTCTATTCAGTGCAGATTATTATGTTTTTGCCAGATATTCCTTTTCTGGTTAGTTGTTTTGTGGCAATTGAGATACCAGCCAGTTCTGTTTGAACCACGCTGGTATTTTTTCACATTCCCCACTTAATTCTTAGGCTTAGTGATCTGGAGTAGACACCACATCTTGAGCCTTCTTTGGTTTTGCAGCCGTCTGTGTATATGCGTATTGCATTTGCAGCATCTGACTCCGTGATCTGTTTTATTTGTATTTTGTAGGATTTGTTAAATATAAACTTGGATGCAATTGCATCGCTGACCGGCCTGCAGCAGAGGTAGTGCAGTAAGCGCTTCTCGCCATAGGCTTAGTCTCAATTGACCCACTCCTACTTCGGGGTTTACACCAGCCATCAACGCAACCTCTTTAAAGTGCAAGTCCAGAGGGGTCAGACCAATAATTATTTCCATTACCAGGCAGGATGTGTAAACAGGAAGACGAAACGGTCATCATGTCCTATGCGATTGCCCGTAGTTATCGTCAGAGAGTGCGTGTTCGGTGAGTCTAGGCCCATATAAAGGAGATGTCTCCTAGTGACTTGTCTACTTTCCTGGAAAGGACAAGGTGGACGATGACCTAGGAGGACAACCTAGGAGGCATCAAGCACGTGATTACGTAGTAACCCTAAGTGAAGGATACGAGGTCATCGGTTGCTAAGGTGCTCACAACTCGTCACCTCATTTATTTGGTAAAAAAATGGTCTACCATAAAAGCATAACAACTATTTACTTAAATTCATATAAAACGTAAAATTACAATATTTAGAATCAACAGAATTTATTGGTTTGTTATTGTTTTTTTCTGCTCACAAGTTTTTACCATTTTTTCTCTTTTTGCATTAAATTTTCATGAAGAAACAGCGTCGATTTTATGGCCCATAAACTCCTCCATGTAGCCTTCCTCCACAGCGAATGACTACACTAGTGCCTTTACCAATAATTCTAAATGAATGGCCAGTATATTGATTTGTGGAAATTTTAGTTATTTCTCTATTTCATAAGATATTTTGGATATAGTGTACTACTTGGTTCACGCATCTGCCAACTATAATTTATGATTATTATTTTAATATTACAGGCAGTCATTTGCAGGCCTCGGTCTTTGTCTCGGTAGCAACGGACCCCTCGATCAAAAAGTTTACTTACATACCTTACGTACTAGACCTGACCTGCTATTATTTATTTACTTTAGTCATTTACCTCCAAAAGTTGTAAAGCTTCCTCCAACATTTTGATTGCTTGTGGAGTATTCTTGTTTTCAATACAAACGTATGCATAATCCACGGTAACGTTAATAATTTTTTCTGCTAGACCTGCAAAGTTTTAAATTTATTTAATTCAGTACAAAAAGGTAAATATTAATAAGAAAAATTTTAGAAAATATTTTTTTCAGGTATAACATATTTATATACAAAGAAAAAACAAAAACCTCGAAGCCACATAAAATATAATATAAAATTATATTCACAAATTGCACTACATCTAAAACGAAAACAACTGCTCCTGGGCCTAAAGGCATTGAATTACCACGATCGAGACGCGTGTCGTTATATATTTTTTAGTTTGCTAGTCAATTTTTTCACATACATGTAACCTTTATGTAGATAAAATTAGTGGGAAGCAGTCAATAGTAAAAAAATTAGTACAATTAGCACTTAAAATTTTTACACTGATGTTTCTTTTTGTATGAATTTTTTTCTGAATTTCATGTTATTTGTCTTGATAAAGAAAATAAACATTTTCGAAAGCCAGACTTAAAACGAGGAAATCGTACTAATTTATTTACTATTGACTGCTTCCCACTAATTTTATCAAAGGTAATACCACGAGTTTATCGATTAAATTTTTGGTTTTCACGAATACGCCTTTATTTCGAAAAACCACGAAAACAAACTGATTGATTTTATCTCAAATCAGTTTGATTGAGTGGTTTTGTCTGAAATAAAGGCGTTTGAGTATGGAAACCGAAAATTTAATCTATAAAATTTGAAGGACGAGTGGTATTTAGAAAGGTTATTTTTTTAATCATTTTATGTTAAAAACAGAGAAAGACACTTTACACTCAAAAGTTTGATATTTTCTTTAACATTTAAACGTCAAATATTGATATAATATAAGTTGCCTATCTAGTAGTAGGCATTTAAGATTACTTATTAAGGGTAACGTTTAGACTTTGACATTATTTGTCAGTTTTAAACGAATTTATGGATGGAGCTGTGTTG
Source organism: Crepidodera aurea (assembly GCA_949320105.2). NCBI lineage: Eukaryota > Metazoa > Arthropoda > Insecta > Coleoptera > Chrysomelidae > Crepidodera > Crepidodera aurea. The sequence continues at coordinate 19,615,646 of OX439475.1, read as the reverse complement.
TGTGTTAAAATAAACGAATAAAAACAGGTCAGTTTACAAATATATTTTGAAATTTGGGTATTGACATAGATTTGTAATACATTTTAGTATAATAATAATTGACAATACTAAATAAAAGTTGTTAAATGTTTATATTTGACATTTCAAAAAAGATAAACAATAGTTTAATCAAAAAACAAAAACGAAGAGGCGGTTTTATCAAAGGTAATACCACGAGTCCTCCAAATTTTATCGATTAAATTTTTGGTTTTCACGAAAACGGCTTTATTTGGAAAAACCACGAAAACAAACTGATTGATAAAATCACGAGTCCGCAGGACGAGTGATTTTATCTTAAATCAGTTTGTTTGAGTGGTTTTGCCTAAAATAAAGGCGTTTGAGTATGAAGATCAAAAATTTAATCTATAAAATTTCAGAGGACGAGTCGTATTTGAAAGGATTATTTTTTGAATCATTTTGTATTAAAAACAGAGAACATAGTCATTTATGCAAAAGACACTTTACACACAAATATTGAAAATTTTCTTTACCAATTTAAATTGAAACCTGAGCTGTTATAGTTTTACATACAGGGCCACCAAGGCGATTTTTTGACTGGCTACCCCGCGAAACGGCGCCGTTAATAAAAGCGAAGAAGAATGAAATGAAGTCTTTCTTAATTTAATTAATTTTAAGTTTAGTGTTATGTTATGTAAAAATGTTAAAGGCATTTGGAAATCAACTAATAAAAACAGGTTAGTTTACAAATACATTTTGAAATTTGGTTATTAACATAGATTTGCAATACATTTTAGTATAATAAAAATTGTTAAATGTTTACATTTGACATTTCAAAAAAGGTAAACACAGTTTAATCAAGAAACAAATACGAAGAAGCGGTTTTATCAGTATAAAACACAATGATTGGTTAGGATCCTGAGCTGTTATTGGCTGAAACCACAAAATCTGACTGTATTGACAGATGAAAAAAATAATCAAAGGTAATACCACGAGTCCTCCAAATTTTATCGATTAAATTTTTGGTTTTCACGAAAACGGCTTTATTTGGAAAAACCACGAAAACAAACTGATTGATAAAATCACGAGTCCGCAGGACGAGTGATTTTATCTTAAATCAGTTTGTTTGAGTGGTTTTGCCTAAAATAAAGGCGTTTGAGTATGAAGATCAAAAATTTAATCTATAAAATTTCAGAGGACGAGTCGTATTTGAAAGGATTATTTTTTGAATCATTTTGTATTAAAAACAGAGAACATTTATGCAAAAGACACTTTACACACAAATATTGAAAATTTTCTTTACCAATTTAAATTGAAACCTGAGCTGTTATAGTTTTACATACAGGGCCACCAAGGCGATTTTTTGACTGGCTACCCCGCGAAACGGCGCCGTTAATAAAAGCGAAGAAGAATGAAATGAAGTCTTTCTTAATTTAATTAATTTTAAGTTTAGTGTTATGTTATGTAAAAATGTTAAAGGCATTTGGAAATCAACTAATAAAAACAGGTTAGTTTACAAATACATTTTGAAATTTGGTTATTAACATAGATTTGCAATACATTTTAGTATAATAAAAATTGTTAAATGTTTACATTTGACATTTCAAAAAAGGTAAACACAGTTTAATCAAGAAACAAATACGAAGAAGCGGTTTTATCAGTATAAAACACAATGATTGGTTAGGATCCTGAGCTGTTATTGGCTGAAACCACAAAATCTGACTGTATTGACAGATGAAAAAAATAATCTACATAAATTGCTATTGAACAGTCACAAAAATATTCACTTATTTAACCTTCTTTATACAGAGTGATTCATAAAAGATGTGATTAGCAAGTCAGGGGTTTATTTTTGTTACTTTAGTGTTTGGCGTTTTCGTGGTTGCTTTTTGTTAAATTTAATCTCAAGTTTATGTGGAATGGGCCTTTAAAAAATATAGAGGTGCCTTTATGTGAATAAAATATTACCTGCTCCCTTGCAATGCTCGATTAGTTGGGAGTACATTGTATTCAATACCAAAAGACATGCACACTGAGAGTAATCCGTCGTAGAAAAATTACGGATCAAATTAAAATTATCTTTTAACTTCCTTATAACTTGGAATCCCAATTCACCAGATACGGAGGCTCCACGATCTAAAAATTATATGTTTTTAGGGCGTCCCGGAAGGACGTTTGTACGGAAAAATGATAAACTTTTAACAACAAATAATTTATTATTTCTGAGAGAAGAGAGATGATGTGAGAGAGATGAGAGGGAGCTCTAAGCTCCCCCCTCGGCTTCTAATTTCACGGCTTCTGAGCTAGCGCACTCGCATTTATAAATATATCAGGCGCACCTGCAGTTAGAGCTTCCGGGTAAAAAAATCTTGAAAGAGAATTGATTGCCCATGAAAATTAGCTCGGCCCGAAGTCACTAACCCTATCCCTTGTCCCCCTACAGAGTAAAACGCTTTTCGAGTTCCTGTAGGGCTCAAATCAAAGAAAAAAAAATTCCGCATCCGGTAGCGAAAAAAATATTTCCCTCACTTAAGTCTTTCGTCGCGAAAATAGATCAATAATATTTACAAAATCCGAAATTCGGTCGCCATTTGTCCGGTTTCGCGAAAATCATCACCTCCTATATAAATATATCCTATAGCAGGGTCCTAAAGGAAGAGTTTGCCGTTTTGATGACCCAGTGTTTGCCCTCTCTCTCCCCCCTAATCAAACTAGCAACTTGAAATTTGGACACAACCTACTTGTGTCATGACTATGTATCGGAGGAAAAAAATCAAACCTCTTAGTCACTTTCTTCCCCTCGAAAAACGCAAACACGGCTCAAGATATGTTCTCGCCGTATACCTTCAACTCGCAATATCTCGAGAACCCCCAGACCGATTTGGACGGGTTAAAATCCAGTTTAAGCGTTTTTGAGAGCCCATCATTTTATCTTTATAAATCGTTTCGATTCGAATAAAACAAGTGAATTCAACAATACAAAACAGAATGAACGCGCCCGCCTAAACATATCGAAAAACGTACGGTTGTTAAAGAAGCTAAGCCGTTGCTAAGAGGAGGAGCAACTGTGTCTATGACGCGGTGTGATATTTTCATCGTGTTTAGGTTCTATATAAATGTTTGTTGTAGTCGGGATCCTAAGAAACGACCCACTCACGTGAATCCAAACTGTACTGTTCTGATTGAGACACCAGAGAATCTGCTCTTTGTTTAAAAATATCCCTTGATCTTCCAATTGAAATTCCCCCTGATTGTAAGCTGTCAAAAGTCGCAAAAGAGGTTCGCTGCATTAATTTTGATGCACCATAATTTTCCACTATGCTAGAAGTTTCCGTAAAAGTAGACTTTTTACGTTCCCTCTTCTTGGATTTCAAATTACTGTCCAGTCGACCGGTACCTAGTTGTCTACCAAAATAACCATTTCCACATGATCGGCATCTACAAAAATATTTATAATTGATTTATTTAATTGCTGTTATTTATAAATTTACTATTTTTTTAATTTAATTTAATTATAAAGAAAATAATTTAATGAAGGACGATCTATTTCACAAAAATTGGTCTTACTAATAGCCCTAAAATAAACTTAAATTCAAAGCTACAAACCATGTACACATAAATGAAAGTTATATGATGCATTGTAGTGTTTCTGAGTTCTGATAATTTATTGAAAAAATGAAAGCTAGATTTTTCTGGCTTTGATCATTGAGAATTTTACAATTACATCACACACAAGTCAAGGCTTGATGTAAGACGGTGTTTTCTGTCTATGATTTATTAAAAATGTTCTACTTTTTAATTTTTTCCGGCAAGGGCAACGAAAGCACCGGGCATGTGGGAGCCCTGATTTTGACAATTAATTCACAAAAGTACAAGCAATTTTCGAATTACTAAATGAATTCTAAATTAAGAAGTGTCCAATTAAACCCAGACACAATTAGACAATTCTAAAAACCCTATATTTGTTGGATGTAACCCCCTTCCTAACTGAGATATAGAGTGTTTTATTATTTTGGTCATTTATTTCTCAACTATTACAAACCACGCGGCATCTTTTTTTCGTATTTCACATAGGAACTTCCTTTAAGGTATCCATAGTGGAGTCGATCTGGCTTTGGAAAATAGACTGATGAAATTGAGTAATTTTTTCCCAATCGATGAAATCAGTTCGCCCCATCATTCCTGCATGAAATGTTCGACCCAGGCGGCGGTGGAGGAGGGGGAAATCCCCTATCTAAAGAACTTGAAAACGGTTTTTCCGACAAATGTAAGCCGGGTTTGATCCCACAAAAAAATATTCTCACCAACGTTGAAGAGCTTGACAAAACACGTGATCTCGTTCCAACCTGAACCCGACGAATCAATAATTAATTATTTCTCGAGAGGCAGTGGCCTCAATTTTTTGTGAATAAAAACTTCGGACCATTTGATGTTGTGTTGGTGGTTCCAGACGTGATCTGCTATTCCTGACTTGCTGGTTTCCTCTCGTTGGGTGTTCTTCTTACGTTCAACAATCCTGGTTTCTCCGATGTATGATTGTCCACATTCGCAGGGTATCCGATAAACACAGTTCTTGTTTCGTGTTTTGTGGTTTGGTTTTTGTAAGGTGGCTGCGGATTGCGTTTCCGGACAAAGCAGGGTTTGATTTCGTATTGGGAGCCAATTTTCTTTATCTTCTCTGATATACCTGGTGGTGGTTCTTCTTCTCTCTTGGTTGATTTTTTGTTGTCTACGGGTCAACATCTGTCCCACTAGTTTCTTTGAGTAGCCATTTCCTTTCGAAGAGATCTTTTTGGATGTAATCTAGTTCGGCGTCGAGGCTTTCCTTGGTATTGCAGGGGTTGAAAGCCCGATCTATTATCGTCTTGACTATTCCCCTCTTCGTGAATCCATGGTGGTTATATTCGTAGTTGAGATACTGTCCTGTGTGGGTTGGTTTTCTGTAAACAGAAGTTTGCCACTTGTCTTCAGTCCTTTTCACTTTCACGTCAAGGAAAGAGAGTTCGTTTTCGATTCCTTCTCAATCGAGAATTTTATGGATGGTCTTACGTTGTTGAGGTGTTGAAGAAAAGTATCGAGTTCTCTGTCTATGAAGGTGTCATCTACGTATCTCAACTAGATGCGGGGTTTCTTGTGAGCTTGTTCAATGGCAAATGTTTCGAAACATTCCATGTATATATTCGCTATCACCGGTGAAAGTGGTGAACGCATTGGTAGTCCCTCATCTTCAGTGAAGTCCTTAATCTGGATGTAGCAATTCCGAAGGTAACATTCTAATAATTCCATAATTCCTTCCATTGGTAGTAGCGTTCTGTCTTCGTGATTTGCGTCGGTTTGTAGTTTCGTTTTTATGATCAGGAGTGCTTCTTCTACTGGGACGTTGGTGTAAAGGCTTTGTACGTCAAAGATGACGAGTTGGTCTTCTTGTGTGGCCTCAATTTCCTCTAAAAGCGGCTACTCACACACCTTCCGCAGGGGCAATCTAGGGCGCAAGGGTGGTGTTGAGGGTTCTGGAATAAACCCTATGTTGTGCCAGTTTCCCAGGACGACCAACAATGTGTTATCGCCTTTTTAAACTGCATCGTTGTATTCGTAAAATGGGCTGTAGTTTTTATATTGGTTATGTGTGTACTGTAGTATGTTTATCTTCTCAACTCCATTCAACAAAAACAATGAACACTTTTATTTAACTATTTATTAAAATGTTAAATAAATAAATGAATAACACAACAACGTAACAAAGGATTACATTAAACTAGTAATCAATGAACAAAGTATTAAGTATCTTATGTGCTTAACAAAAACTAGCACATAAGTAAAAAACTAAAAAGACCGCATCAGTCAGAAAATATTTTTTGCATGTGTTCTGCATGAGTGATGAATAGACACTGGAGGGTCCTAGCCTGATTCGCAGATAGAGACACACTGTTTTAAGATCGGCGAAGTTTGTTGGTTTCAAATTTATCCCTTCCCGGGTCGCACGATTACTTCTAGAAAGATTGTAAGTTTTTTTGTGCTGTCTCTCTCTCCCGCTTGAGAAGACAAGGATTAACTCAAATCACGTCATCATGAATTCAGGGCGGACGTGACTATGGTAGCGTAAACTTAAAAAAATCCGTTATAGATTCTACGCGGTAAATATTGGCCTACGTGTCAATCCTAGCGTAATGGGAAAAAAGACTAAAAAAAAACTGTTTGTCGATGTCTCGTGTTTGAGCGCTGTTTTGCAAATGCATCCTAGTGCGGTGTTGCCGGTTGAATGAATATGAGTTTACATAGATGGTAGCACATCTAAAAATGAGTTTACATGTTTAATTGTCTGAAAATTAAACAGGTGGTGTTGACCCTTAATCGCCTTAATCGATTGTGATGTGTGTAGGCAAGCAGGGGCGATTTCCTAGATCGCCTCCTTTGCAGGGCGGCAGGGGCATCGGACCTTCCTTGCTTCCTAGATCGGCTCCTACCTCCCTACCAAAACTCATGTGTGTAGCGTAATTGGGGCAATTTCGACTCAGTCCTGTAGAGAAAGCCGTCTGGAGTACTTGTTTGGATGGTACAGCTCTTTGAGAAATTTACTAGTATGGAAAAGAAAAACGAGCATGAAGTTTGGACGCGGGTGATTGAAGTATATAAAGACAGCAAACTTTCGAAATGATGTTTGAGATATATCGCGAACTTGAAAGTGATGTTAACCTGTCGCAGTTTAAAAAAAAAATTGAAAACATGATTTTGATTTTTTCAAAGTGTTGGCACCATCATCACGGATTCAAGAAATATGTCTGTTCTGTGCTACGTTCACTGTCGCACTGAACGACAGGTACGTGTGTAGAGGTGCCTCCTAGATTGCCCCTGCCGATGCCGGCTTGCTCCCTAGGTTGCACCTGCGGCAGGCTGCGGAGTAGCCGCCTTAAGATCTCAACGAGATGCCTGGAGTTCTTCACGAAGGTTAGAGAGTTTCCTTGTAGCAGATCGATGATCGGTAGTAGGAATCTTGCTAGCTTGTAGGTGTCTGAATTCCTAGAGGTTTCGTGTTTTGTCAAGCTCATCAATTTTGGTAAGAACATTTTTTTGTGGAATCAAACCCGGCTGAGATTTGTCGGAAAAACCGTTTTCAAGTTCTTTAGATAGATGATTTCCCACTCCTCCACCACAGCCTGGCTCGAACATTTCATGCAAGAATGAAGGGATCTGACTTCATAGATTGGTAGAAAAAAAATTATTGATTTCAACAGTCTGTTTTCGAGCCGTTTTTTCGCCAGATCTACTCCATTACCAAGCGATTAGAATATTTATAAGAAAAAAAATACAGGTCCGGATTAGGAAAACTTGACAAATGTTTCCAGGTTCAAGGCAACACCCTGTGTAAAGGATTTTTAGAAATTACTTTACACATTTGGAAGCACAAAAAACTGAATTCGTCGACGTATTTTCTTGTTATCGCGCAGATACCTAATTTTACTAATCAAATTTAAAGTTCAAAGTTTCAGCTTATCAGAATTTTGGTGGCTCAAAATGTAATTACTGAGATTTTTATTAATTGTATGTTTACTTTTACTTATTTTTTTACAAGAAAACATTCACCATACCGTCTCGTCTCTTTTTCCAAGTATCGTATGGCTCTCTCATGAAATTCTCGTTTTTGGTTATCGGTTAATAAATTGTATGTAGTTTCTCGAAATTCAGAAGAGCGGAATCTGAGATACCCGCAAGAAGCATATTTTGGCAAGTCCTCACAAGACTCTAAAAAAGAAAATCTCCGGGAAATTTAGCAATCAAAACTCTTTAATTCTCTTGATATACTGCAACTAATAGTAACGAACTATTAAATGATAATTTATAACTAACAAACCATCTATGAGCATTCCTTTGCAGTCACACCTTACAGACAAATCTTCATTGGGATTATTCAGACGCTCCTTAAAGGTGAGTCCACCCTCTGTAAAGTTTCCTTTAGCACAGCTCAGGACGTGAATCTCGAACAGTTTTTTCACAGCTAAAATCGAAAAAAACCTTTCAGGGCTACTCTGGTGAAATACTATTATCTTGACGCAGAGTAAATAATATTTACTATGTCGTGTATTTTTACACACAGTTCATTAATTGGTTAGATAATATTAGTAGGCAATCAACGCGGGGTCTAACTCAACTCAATGTAAACTCAGGTAAGGCAAGAAACGGGTGTTCTGAATCATTTAAAACTACGCGGGTTCTAATTCAATGAAAACTAAGGGGCAAGGTGACACGAGGGTACAGTACGTAAACAAAAATCATGCGCAGTGACAGAAGGGCCTTAGCTAATATCTCTGTTATTATTGGGCCGATTTGAAGGGGGAAAACGGTATAGTACTGTACGAGATGTATAGATTAAATATGAAACAAAAATCATTCGCAGTGACGTGACCAATAGGGCCTATATTTCGGTTATTATTGATCCGATTTGAACGGGGAAAACAATATAGGACGAGGTATACAGATTAATAAGGTAAAGAAAAATCATGCGCAGTGACGTTACCAAAAGAGCCTATATCTCGGCTATTATTGGACCGATTTGAACGGGGAAAATGTCATTGTACTATACGAGGCGTTGTATACGTAAACAAAAATCATGCGCAGTGATGAGTGGTCTTAGCTAATATCGCAGCTATTATTAGATAAACGTCGGAATAACATTATTATTTTACTAAATGATAATCCGTTATTGGTTACTAACCCAAAGCTGTTGTACGAATAGCCGATGAAGACATGATATACAGAAGCATGTCTCTAGGAAAAACATCTCCTAAAATTGCGCTGCATTTCAGTAAAAGCTGTTCGTAAGAAGTTAGAGCGTCGAAGGTTTTTAAAATTATGACATCTAAGACTAATTCTGGATCAACGTCTTCTAAGTTGAAAGAAGCGTTTAAAGTGCAAATTTTTATGATATCGCTTTTCCTTATTAGATCGTCAAACACTTTGGCAACATGTAAATCTGGAAAACTTTCCTAAAAATTAAAAATTTTAAACTGAAAATGTTGTTTTAAAATGCTTATTTATTAGTTAACAAAACAGGCAGGTTCATTTTTCCTCCTAAAGAAAAAAAAACAAATATTTTATAGTTGTATGAGTTTCTCTGGAAATTAAATCATATATTTTATTAATATATCATTTTTTAATCTGAAATAGTAATGCTAAAACCATACTCTGCAGCTGTCTATAAACATTTTCCATCTTGTCGACATTTTGTCTTCTTTTACAGACATTTTCCTTTCTTCCATAATTTCCACCCACAGCGCTATTTCTTCTTTGGACAATCTAAAATAAAAAAAATATTAATAACATCGGCCCTTGTAAAAAGTTATGTATTTCGGGCACCAGACTGGCGGTTTTTATGAATTTTTGAACACTGTACACGATTCCACCTCTTGTTTAACTCACGCGCCATTATTTTGTAAAAAGTTATGTATTTCGGGCACCAGACTGGCGGTTTTTATGAATTTTTGAACACTGTACACGATTCCACCTCTTGTTTAACTCACGCGCCATTATTTTGTAAAAAGTTATGTATTTCGGGCACCAGACTGGCGGTTTTTATGAATTTTTGAACACTGTACACGATTCCACCTCTTGTTTAACTCACGCGCCATTATTTCGTAACCCAGAATAGCTTACTATTGCCTACCTGAAGTAAGGCGTTTATGCTTTACGTTAGGGAGAAAAGCGCATCACGCTACCCTTAAAACATAGAATGTTAGCAAATATCCCTATAACTGCCTTCAATAAATGTAAGAAGACCCGGAACTGAAAGATTCCGGGGGATATGTGGAGTGTTTGGGCATGGCCTTCTCTCAAGAGGAAAAATCACGATTTTTCCCCTTTAGGGACGACCGCGCTCAAGCCGTGCTGCTGCTTTTTTACGTAACCTGTTGACCAACATTTGATGAAGGATGTCGTAGACCTAGTTGTGTCTCCGTGGATAATCGGTGTTGGCAAACAATAAAATGAAGAGAAACTTGGGAACGTGGATCTCATAGAGATATTAGGAAGAAGAGACTTAAAATGGTAAGAGGGAAAGCAATTAGCCAAGGATATAAAATTCGATATTATATTTAGCCTCACCTCATAGTCATATAAAGCGGAGGAATCACTATCCCACTTGCGTAGGCATGTCCTCTAGTTACATCAACTATTCTGGCTCCTCGTGTCTGCATTAAGCTAACAAGGAAACTTTCAACCCATCCTGGGTTACCGTTGCTCTTCAACTGAATTGTTCTTAAATAAAAGAAATTTATTGTAGCTACTTTAAATTAAAGAATTCTGCAAAAATGGCCATGACTAAACATGTAATAACATAAATTTTCCTTAACAGTAATAATTCGATTTTTTAAATAAAAATTATGAGACAACCTGAGTGGCGTCTTATAGCCCAGTTGCTAGAGACTTTGACCTCTCATAAAATGTGATATCGCTGAAACTAGGCTCTTAGGTAGGGTGTAGAAAACGATAAAAAAATCTTTGCTGCTCTAAAGTGTATGCTAAGTTCATAATTTCGAAAACAAAATAGAAAATTTGGTTTTTCCATTATATCTCAAAAAAAAATCGAAAAACTAATAGCACTACGTGAAAGAGCGGACGATTTTAAAAATTATATTATATTATATTATATAACCTCAAAAGTTGGTCAAAACGATCCACGGCCACTACTGAATGTAGTTATTCTGAAATCACTTATAACAGAAAAGAAACATTCTCGATAAAAAAATACTTTTATGCCCATGATGGGTAATATCGACATTACAGTGGTCGATATTGTACGCTTTGTTTTTAAATGGGAATTTTGTTCTCATTTATAGATGCCACGAAATTATACTAGAAAAATTACTCGTTGTTCCTAGACAGAAGAAGGGATGAACCGAGCATTAAATGCGATTAACCAAAACCATTGATCAATTAGAAAAGCAGCTATGCTCTACTCGGTTCCAGGCTCTGCAGGGTCTTCGAAACCAAATTACAACAAAAAAATTGTGTTAGGAAGAAAACCAGTTTTTTTTCTAACGAACTAGAAAATATGCTGGCTGATTATGTTATTAAATTATCAAGAACCGATTGAAATCTCTTTAAACAGAAAATAGATCAATCCATCTCACTAGATTGTGCACTCAAAACGGCTGAGGAAATAGACAATGCAGTTGACAACCTAACCAAAACCATACAACAAGCTGCGTGGTATGCAACCTCAGACAGTGAATCCACATAAATAGAAGAAGCGATTCCCCACTACATTAAGGAGAAAATAACAGAAAAATGGCAATTACGGAAAAAGTGGCAACAATCTAGAACAGCAGAAAATAAAAGAAAGCTCAACAAGGCAACTACCGAGTTAAAAGAAATACTATCACACCATACAAATAATGGCATACAAAAATACCTGAAAGAACTAACTCCTGGTGAAAGCTACAGATTACTCATTTTGGAGGGCAACAAGAAAAATTAAGAGACCGCAGCAGTAATGTCCTCCGATCAGAACTGACACAAACAGCTGGGCAAGGAACGACAAAGAAAAATCTAAGATCTTTGCAACCCACCTTCAGAGAGTGTTCCAACCATTTCCCTCGGAAAATATGGCCGAAGAAAACAATATCAAGGAGTATCTGGAAGCCCCAATTCAAATGGACTTTCCACGCAAAAAAAATCAAAATAAGTGAAGTAGTAAATACAATCATGACAGAAATCAATATCAAGAAAGCGCAACCTAATCACTGGAAAAATATTGAAAGAACTTCCTAATAGTTGCTGTAGAATTATCACATATATATAACGCAGTACTTCGTAATAACTACTTTCCCAGTAGTTGGAAAATTGCAGAGATTATCATGATTTGTAAACCAGGGGAAAAACCGGAAGAAGCCTCATCATATAGGCCTATAAGTCTCCTACCAATTCTCTCCAAAGTGTTTGAGAAAATATACATAAAAAGATTAAAAGATAATTTGGAAGAAAAGAAAATAATTCCCGAGCATCAGTAGAACAGGTACATAGACTTGTAAACAAAATAAAGTGACTTCGAAGCCAAAAGATACCGCTCAACGGCATTTCTGGACATCTCCCAAGCCTTTGACAAGGTATGGCACACAGGACTTCACTATAAAATGAAACTAAATCTTCCATATCATCATTATCTTCTACTACAATCGTACCTCGATAACAGACATTTCATTGTAAAACAAAACAATGAATATTCAAATTTTCATCCTATCAAGGCAGGCGTCCCTCAAGGAAGCGTCATAAGTCAAGCTTTGTACTTGATTTACACTGCAGACCTCCCCTCTACCAAAGAAACTCTTGTGGCAACCTATGCAGATGACACAGCAATCTTGGCATCTCACACTAACCCCAAAACAGCGTCAATGAATTTGCAGACTAACCTCGACAAAATGCAAAAATGGTTAAAAAAAAATGGAGGATTAAGGCAAATCTGCACATATAACCTTTTCTACTAGAAGAGAAACATGCCTTCCAGTTAAAGTCAACAACTGCCAACTTTCTCAAACAGAAAAAGTTCAAATATCTTGGCATACACCTTGATAAAACACACATCTTCACAAAACGAAAACAGTTGTGCATTAAATTTAGCAAAATGTACTGGATTATAGGACGCAAATCACAGTTATATTTGGAGAACAAGATCCTGCTATACAAAGCTATTCTAAAACCCGTTTGGACCTATGGATTCCAACTTTGAGGCACTGCCAGCAACAGCAACATAGAAATCCTACAAAGATTCCAGAACAAGGTTATCCGCTGCATCGCCAATGTCTATTATGTTCCAAATAGGGTTCTCCAACAAGACATCCCTCTAGCATCAGTGAAAGAAGTAATCGCTCAGTTCAGTGATAGTTATCGTCAAAGAGTGTTAGTGCATCCCAATGTTCTAGCCAACCGGGTTTTCGAACAGACAGGCGAGTTTGTCTGTCAGCTGATTTAGAGTCCTTTGATGTTCTAGTAATTAAGTACTTAACGTAAGATTAATTTAGGTAGTCAATCTACACAAGACATTCACCGTCAGAATAGTAGCTTAATGTCTTAGGAGAGATTGCTAAAAAGGGGGCTAAAAAAAATTACATTTTTATTTAAAAAATAATTTTTTATAGTAATACAATTTTTTTTAAATAACTTATAATATAATTTTTATTAAAATTTTCCGCTCTTTCACGTGATGCTATTAGTTTTTCGAATTATTTTTTTTTTGGAGATATAATGAAAAAACCAAATTTCCGATTTTGTTTTCGAAATTATGAAGTGATAAGCCCATAATAAATAATAGATGGAAATGAGATGAAAACTGTAAATAAAAATAATTCGAGTTTATCTGAATGTCAACAAAACTAATTGTAATAGCTGAAAATGAATTACTTTTCTAATTCTGGAGGGATTCCTTCAACTTTTAACATTTGACAGGCTAAACCAACATGAAACCATTTATTAATTGCTTTTAATTCGACGATTTTGATTTTAGAATTTTTGAGTACTTCCATAACAAATGTAGAAATGGCTTCCATACTCATGGTGGCCACGATAAATACCAGATTCAAGTCCACTAACACATTCAATAGAAGCCAGGATTCGTCATCAATGTATTGTGAATCATCGATGACTAACACCATGAATTTATTGAAAATCTGAAAGTGTAAACACAAAGGCTAGATGGCGATTGAACTTTTTAAGAATATAAATAGAAGGATGAAATTCTTTCGAAATTTTCTGTATCGATTTCGGGATAATTTAATCAATTTTCCGAGGGGAATTATTGGAAACGGTTGGCGTGACTGTGTTATACGGGAAAATTTCCTTCAGAAATGTCTTTGTTGCATTTTTTTATGTACGGTTAATGAGAAATACGAAGGAAACGCGTATTTTATTTTACTTTTCGTTGCCATTTTGAACAAACTTAAAATTGAGCCTAAAAATTTTCCTTGTGGTATTTTAGGCTGAAAATTTGGGAAATCCCGTATCTGATATGCTTTTACATGGAATGACCCATGTGTGTTAATTCTGGAACTTATGAATTGTGATAAATATTTTTACCTGTTTGCACATCTGTTTGAAAACCTTCTGTAATGTTTTATATTTTTTCTTCTTATCCATAGACTTGTACGCCTTAGAAATTGGAAATTTGACATTAAATATGACATTGAGAAAACACAAATACTCTTTGTTTTCAGGTTTATTTAGACAAGATTCAATTCGTTTCTTCTTCGCAGTCTTGCTTGAATTTGCTTCAATTTTTAAAAATCGAAAAAATATCATCTGAATGGCTCTATATGGAACCTATATGGAACAAAAGGAATAATAATCAGCCATGTAAAAACGGACCAAACAATGAATAATATTACGCAAAATCGATATTTTTTTGAAAGAGGTGGCTGTGAATACGTTAAATAAATATAACAAAAACTTTTTTCTAGCAGAATGTTTTCTTCTTTCGTCATCTTCAGTGCAAAAAATGGTGAATCAAAAAAGTGAAGAAAAAGAAAAGAGGAAAGCATGGAAGATGTATACAAAGAAGTTTAGAAGATAAACTAACATATAGACTAAAAAGAAATTAGAAAATTAAAAACCAAATGATGGGAAGAATTTAGGGAAGAATATCTTGCAAATAAATGCCAGTGCTGGAAGACAATAAAAAACCTTAAAAATAACGAGAGATAACAAACCTGGAATATAGAAATATTATATGTATGGAACAAATTCATCGAAGCGAAATTTAGTGACAATCTGAACCAAAAAATAACTGGGGATATAGTAAGCAGAACTGAGGACATTCAAGATAATAAGGTAATAACTCAGGATGAGACTGAAAATACTGAAATAGAACATAATAGGAAAAACAAAAAGAAATAAATGTAGAAACAAAGATATAAGAAGAAACTAAATGCAGAAAAAACCAATAACACAGCAATAGAGGAAAAAACAACTAAAATAAGGGAATGTGCAAAGAATGTCACCAAATACAGTAACAAAGAAAAACCTATTAAAAAAGACGTATAAGAAGGAACAAAGAATGGAAGAGATAGCTCAGAAAGGAAAAGAGAATCTGGGAATTCAGTACTACGTCAAGAAACAGAAAAAAGTGGAAGAAATAGGTCGAGACTCCATTAGAGCCGACGCCGTTAGTGATAAGATAAATATAAAAAAGAAGTTTCTTATATTAATTTGCTAAAGATGACAAAAGCCGAAATTGTTTTGAAGTAAAAACTTTTCTGCTATCATCATTGCTAGTTCAATTCCTTCATATAAACCTCCAGCATAACTGGCTAAAGAAGCACAGGATCAAGATCCTTTTCGTCATCTACTTCTTGACCCTTAGAGACTCCTCTACATATGACTGTGCTACGTATTTTTAAGTTTAAATAACCACATGAAACCTAAATTTGAGTCCGCATCCAAACGGAAAATAAAGTACCTTACTAATAAAATTACTCGCATCTTTTCTCATAAGCATAAACAATAGGAAAATATGCAATACCGATAAAGGTTGGTGCTGATAAAAGGTCACAAATCCACCACTACACACTCAAATTTACTATTAGGAAGAAAGTCTGCTATCACTAGGAAATAAAGTGCTAATGTATAAATCGATTTTGAGATCAACTTGTGTAAAATTGAACCGTAGAGCTGCATCAAATATCTTACAAGATACTTTCCAGGGTCGGAATGGGTCCTCCAAAAAGGCGCCAACCAAGTTATCTGATGGCGCAAAAACCACAACGATACAAATGCAAGTAGATCATAGTTGGGTACTTGCATTAATCGTCTTCGGGCAACTTACCAGCCTCTGGTCCATCGCCCAGGGCTCTTGTGGGCGGTGTCACATCGGTTAACTGTCTCGCATTTTATTCATGACCCCAGAGGGCGCACCTGCCCTCGTGCCAGTCCGGGCCTGGCTGTCATCGCATTTACTTGCTTGTGTAAATGTTTGAGTGTATTTTAAATAAAAGACCTTTCAAATGAGGAATTAATTCGAAACCACGCTATTATATATAAAAAAGGTTTTATTGAACTAGCAATGTAGGTCCAAAATAATAATCGATTTTGCGCAATTCCGGAAAAACCCTTTTTGAACTAAACACAGTGTATTTTTTAGGACTTACGTCGTAATCAAAAGCTGAAAATAAGTAGGTCTGAATGGGAACATTCTCTTGAGTAACGAATAAAATTTCTTGGAGTAGTCTAGTTTTCCCTTGTCTAAATGCTCCTTGAAATATTAGTGTATTAGAAAATGAATCTTGTGGTTTGGTTTTAGATAATTGTTTAGCTCTTTTAAACAATTTTAGATACAGGTCTATTTCTTGCTCTCTTCCTAAGAGAGGTAAGGGGTTGATTTCAAGCAATTGATCCTGAAATCTTTAAAATGACATCATAAAAATGTTGGGTATACAATTGATTCGTTTGAGTCGAGCATTGAGAGAAATACGGCCCGAAATACGAGCAACGACATGATAAAGTTATTCTTCTTCATGACAACAGTATATCAGCATAGCGAATTCAATGTGTTAGTTGTGCGATTTGAATGGGACAAACGGCATTGTAATATTGATAGGACGAAGATTAAATACGTAAAGAGAAATCATGCGCTGACACGTTATCAGAAGGTGTCCTAGGGTTCTATTAATACATACGTTAATATTTTTTTACGTACTTCTGAACTCCTTTAAATTCGTAAACGGGTCCAGGATTCAAGATACCTTTCAACGGCCTATGTTCTTGTAATATGAAATTTCGTGATTCGATTTTACTATGCAAAAACGTTTCTCTATCGCAAACAACTTTATTTGGATATGCTAACATTAGTCTAGCCGCTTTATTCACGACTATGCCTATAACGGTGTATTCTCTCCTCAAGGTGTGCCCGAAGGCACCACAGTAGCATTTTCCTGAAAAAAAAACAATAATGAAGCAATAAAACTTACAAACAAATAAAACCCAAACCATAACTTTCTGCCTGTGAGAGTTACTTTTAGGTATGAAACAGTAGTTAAATCGTCCGCTGTATACCGTATTTAAAAGTTTAAAAATTAAGTCACATGACTGCACATTTTTAGTAATTAATACTGTCTTTTTATACCAAAAGTAGGAATTACTTTGGGCTGAAACCAACAAACATCATCCTAATAGGAAAGTTATCAAAGTGGAAAAAATACAAAAATCACTTAGACAATTTAACTTTTAAATTACTCCGTTGGAGATCGAAATATCTGATTGACATCGATTATAAAAACTACATTCAACAAATAGAAGCGCGTATTTGTGATGATCCAAAGCATCTTTGGAGCTTCGTCAAATCTAAAAAGGGTAGTTCTTCTGCTATTAATGCTCTGAAGGTTGGTAATCATATGGTAACGGATATCGAACATATGCGTTCAATGTTCATATTTTCAATTCTCAATAAGTCGATAATTTCAAATGAAACACCCTGTATTTTATTATCACTAGATTTATTATAATTTTGGAGATATTTTACATAAATTGGTGGGTAGTATAATCTAGCATGCTATGAAAATTGAAAATACAGTTGTAATAAACAAACTACTGGACAATTAGATTATTTTATTTTCTAACTTCGTTCAATTTGTAGTGAAAATGGCTCTTCTGGGTTGAACGAAGATTTATTAAATCTGGTAATGATTTATAGTAAATGCAATCGCATAATTAGTCGTAATTACGTGCCAATTATTCGCAGATAACCCAGAAGAGCCATTTTCACTTATAAATTGAACGAAGTTAGAAAATAAAATAATCTAATTGTCCAGTAGTTTGTTTATTACAACTGTCAATTTTCATGGCTTGCTAAATTTATGTAAAATATATCCAAATTGTAATAAATCTAGCAATAACTCAGAAATACGTAACTTTAGGTATAGCGAATGCTAATACAGATCGAAAGAGAATAAAAAACTGATTCAGACATGATAATAAGATACAGGGTGTTTCATTTGAAATTATCGACTTATTGAAAATTGAAAATATGAACATTGAACGCTCCATTCTAGATACCCTGTATAAAATTTCGCATTTGACGTTTCACTGTATGCTAGAAGAATATTCTCACAATCTCTGTATAAAATTTGAAATTAATAGCTTAACAACTAAGCTAGATACGGAAATTAAAGTAAATGCGTGTTTTTCAAAAAATTTTACAAAAAACTTAAATATCTCGGAAACTGTTAAACTTAGACCTATGGCATGTTGATAATTTTTTGTTCAAAATTTGATGCTGAATCCAAAAATAAAAAGAAAAATGGTACATGCCATTTGAAATAATAAAGTTGATGTCTACTTCCGGTATAACCGGAAGTAACCGGAAATTGAAAATATTTTCATTGAATAGATCATACTGACAAAGCCCCGTAACCCAATTTTCAAATTTCAAATATCTATAGTTCTCTATATATGGCTAATGAGCCACCTTCGTGACACACCCTGTATGTCAATAGTGTTTTAAAGCTTCGGTTCTTCTATTTGGAATCGCTATTATAACTGTTATATGGACCGATTACAAAAAGTCCAAGATAAATTTATAAAATGTTTCAAAAAAATTTCATACTTATGCAGACTTCGATATTTCCAAACGAGAACTGAAGCTCATATCGCTAGTCGACAGACGCCAACTTTCAGATGTTAAATTTATTTACAAAATCGTTAACGGACAAATTGAATCTAGCGAAATTTTAAGTAAAATTAATTTCATTACTCCATCCTATAACACGCGAGGGAAAAATCTTTTCAAAATTAGTCAAAGCTCTACTAACTACTACCTAAAAAATCCTCTGCAAAGATGCAGTAAATCATACAATACAATCTCGTCACTCACCGATGTGGATATCTTCTCTTCCTCTTTGATAACTTTTACAAACACCATTAAACAACTATATCTATCTCATCTTGACTAGTGTCTTTTTATATAATATGTATAATATATATTTTTTTCTTATTTTTATTGTTAAGCAACATTTAATAAGGATTTATCCATTGCATTAGTTTAGTAAACAGTGAATACTGTACTAGGCTCGTCCTGTTTGTAAATAAATAAATATGATAGTACTGAAAATAAAGATGAGGGACTGATTTTTTCGACTTAGCAACAAATAAAAGCCAAAGCATACGAGCAAGTGGATTTATGAATGATTTACAAGTTATATCATCATGATAAGTACAAAAGAGGAAAATAGCAACTGCCGCGAATCAACTTTCTGAGAGAACGTTAAAAAAATGTACCTGTTTAGGGCTCTGGATTAAGCCCTATGTTCGAATTTCGTGGACTGTATTTTTTAGGTGAAGAAACATGCTGTAGGTTTACTTCCTCAACTTCATCCAATAAAACCAATGGACACTTTTATTTAACCATTTATTAAAGCTCGTCAAATAAATAAATGAACAACAAAAAAAAAAAAACAACGTAACAAAAATTACATTAAATTAGTAATTGTGAACAAGAACAAAGTATTAAAGTTGATTTAACGAAATGACCACATCATTCAGAAAATATTAGTTTGCGTGTGTACTGTATGAGTGATAGATAGACACTGAGAGGTCCTAGCCTGATAGCAGCTAGAAACGCACTCCTTTTTAAATTTGATGACGTTTACCGGTTTCAGATATATCCCTTCCTTTGGCCGGCAATTTGTTCTAGAAAGATTCGAAAGATTCTTTTTAACTTATACCGCGTAAACAAGTCTAGATTCGACGGTTAAATTTACGACCCATTAATTAACATCGAGCAAAAAATAGCTTTGATGAGCCGCGCTTCCGGGTTTGATACCGCAATTATGAAATGGAGAAAAAAATTGTTTTTGCCGACCCCGCGCCTTTGTGATACCGCTCGTCAACATATTTGGTGCGGCGTTGTCGGTTTTACGGTTTTACGAATAACGAATATGAGTTTAGATGTTTAATTATCTGAAAATTAAACAGTACCATTTTCATCTTTCTGCAGGAAGAGGGCACCAATACCGCCCACACACTATTGAAGAACCCAGCAAGCATGATATATTCAAAAGCGGTTGAATCTAGATAAAGTTTAAATATGATACCATAATTACAAGACACATATAGTTGATCATGCAAGGCTTTATCTATTTTAAGAAAAATCATGTCTTTAATATGAACCATCCATAATAAATTTGATGCATCCAGTCCAAAATATTTTGTTGCTATAACCTTTCTCCCCTCCTTGAAGATAAGTAATGTAAACAGACTTTTGGCAACGTTTGGTTGTAACTTCTGTAATGAAGCTATTTTTCACAGCTTAATTAATTTAAACAAATCTGGAATTAAATGAAAATTTATTTAAAATTAATTTAAACGTTCGATTTTTTTTTGGCTCGCCGGGTACATTTAAATTTTCAACGTCACAAAACGCCGTTTTGGTCTAAAACTGCGTGCACCGTGAATTAAGTCAACTAGGTGGGAGAGATTTTGAGAAGTAGGGACACTTCAGAGATTAGATGGAGAATAATTTTCAAATAAGGATTCATTTACTTTCTCCGATCAAAACTAACTAGTTGATCTAAAGTATTTAGTAGTCCGAATTTTTTCCGCCGCCGTCATAAAAAAAACCTTAGGTACAAAACTGATAACGTTGTTGTTCCGTGTTTTGAATTTAATTTATCACCGTGTTAATTTGGGAGTAAATCAAATCGTTTTATTTTGCTTAGAAACGCGTTAAATATTTCAACCGAAAAAGATTCTTTTAGTTTTCATCTTTTTTATTTCCGTTCGTTTTCTTTGGGAAAATTTATTTCTTGGGGAATAATATTCGTTTTATTTTATACGGAGAGTTATTTAAATTTTGGAATTAAGATTTTCACCTTTAGTTTTTATTATTGTTTACCGTGTAACTGAATAAACCGGTTTATTAATTTTATGAGTTAGTTTGCTTGTAATTTTTTTTTATTAGTAATTTAGATTCATTGTTTTCATTCTTTTTCATTATTTTGGTTTTTGGTCGTAGTGGTTTTGAAATTGATTTATTTAAATGAAAGTTGAAATTACATTTTTGCTTTCAGTTATTTATTTTATATTTTAAAACAAGCTACCTCTCCAGATTCTGAGACTTTGGGATTGATCTAGCTCTATTTAGGCTCCCCATTACCACTTAGGCAATTTCAATCCCTTACTCACGCTAGTTTGGCATTGGCGTCAATCGTATTGACTGTCAATGTCGGCTAAGCTGAAAGTCTTAAGAATCCATCCGTGAATCGCTAATAAACTCCGAAAACTTTGGGACTGATTTTGCTCTATTTAGGCTATCCATTACCACTTAGGCAATTTCAACCCCTTACGCTAGTTGGGCATTGGCATCAATCGATGGTATTGGCTGTCAATGTCGGCTATGCTGAAAGTTTAAGAGTTCGTCCGTAAACCCGTATTAAATTCCGAAAACTTTGGGATTGATCTAGCTCTATTTAGGCTCCCCATTACCACTTAGGCAATTTCAATCCCTTACTCACGCTAGTTGAACATACATAATTGTGAATTAATTTATTTATTGTAGTTTGACTAATTTCTAAAGTTAATGAAGTTAACTAACTCTCCCGTTAATTTTTGATAAACTCCGTCGTTTCATCTTATAAATTAATAATGTTAAATAACTCTTCCGTTTTAATATAAATATTTAACGAGACTTAATAAATTCTTCCGTTTAATTTAATAATTTGGTAAATTTAATTATAATCTGATTGAGTAATTCCGACAGTAACCGCCGTCAGTCACTAGCGCTAGATCGAACGTTTATTTTAACATAGTATTTTTTTTTGTTCAGGGTTTTAAGGGTTGGGCTTTGAAATAAAACGAATTTCATTTTGTAAAAATAGTTAAAAACAATATAAGTGTCACGTTAATTTCCTGGTTTATATTCACCAACCTTACCTCTTTTCAGGGCTATTAAAGGTATATAATAAGTTAAAAATAATCGAGTCTGAAATCAACAAGACCCCTGGAGAATACCGTATCTCCATCTGCATCTCCATCTGAAGTTACCTGTGCCCCTAAGAGGCCGTTTGTGGAGCATACCACATAAAAAAACTGGCGCTCGAGCAATCTCCGTATTAAAGCGTCACTTGTAAGGCATATTTTTCTTCGTGGCAAGAAAAAGCCTTACACTTCATTAGTGAATAGGCTATCATAGGTTTATGTCTTAGCCTTTAGCAAACTGTAATAATAATAATAATAATAAATCGGCGAACGTTGCAAAAAGTCTGTTTACATAACTTTTCTTTATGTTGGACGTAGTATCGTAGTACTGATGCTATTTCTCATAACAATAATCTGGCTGGAGTATACGCAAATCAAACCTATATCTATTTACCTGTTGTAACTGCGGTACCAACTCCTAAAATGTGTTCCATATTCGTTAACTGGTCATAACATTTTATTGCACATTTTAAAGCAATTTGACTTTCTAACTCATGTTTGAATCCTCTCAAACCAAAAATGACTAATAGCATTAAGTCTTTGTCAAAATTGCTGATCTTATTGACACAACCATATTGATTTTTTACAAGACTAAAAATAATAAATTCCAAAGTAAATAAGGAACCAAATGTTAGTACATAATGTCCACAATGCTGAGATGTGGGTTCAAGCGTGTCAATTTAACAATTTTCCGACAGAAAGTCTTCACTAAAGACAACAAACTTGTAGAAAACCATCATGTTTCCGACGCACACGAATTGAAAATTGACGGATCGTCTAAGATCAAAGGGACTGTTTCGCGCGAAACACAGTTCATTAAGCAATAAAACATTCGTTTTTGAAAATATTTGCGCGGGCCGGAGGTTGCCCACCGTTGGACTAGATCAGTGTTTCCCAAAGTGTGGATAGGTACTAGGGAGGGCCGGAAATCGTCTGGAAATAGTCTTTTTAAGACGTTGCCACTTGAAAGCCACCTTACTATTTATGTAATAATCAACATGCACCGCCATACAATCTGATTCTAAATTGTTGTCGGCAATGGTCGTCAAATGTCGGGTTGTCGTATAATTTATTTTTTCTCTTACATTGTCATAGGTTAGGGACACTCGATATTTAAATTTATGATTTATTTGGCATGTTAAGATATTTCCCCTTAAGCCACGTCATTACCTGTCAATCAACGCCACATCATACCCAACAAACAATTACTGGGGGGAAACTGAAGGCCCCGCACAGTCGGGCCAGACTTCTCACTGAGTGCCCACCACTAACTCGGCCGGTCCGGGGCCCACTGGGGTAGGTTCACAGCGAAACGTGAAAATGAAAACTTGTTTAATAAAATTAGTGATTTTAATATCCATTAAGAAGAGTATAATAAATGTAAAAAACGGAATGTAGAATGACTTGTTTAATAATATTAACTAGAAATAAAATTATACAACTAAGTATAACAACGATTACATAAGTCACTACAAGATATGAAAAAAAAATTGAATCAATTTTGTCTTCTCTTGTCTCTACCGCCTCCCCTGTCCCTGGCAGTCCTAAGCCAGCTTTTTGTGTGTAACTCAACATCCTGTTCTTAAATTTATTAGGTGAACAACAAAATTAGCTCACAAAAGTTAGAGCTGGATTTTCTGACTCAACTTCATATTTACTGGGCTGCTTTTGGGATAATCTTTCTTGTGGAAGATTCTTCGGTAAAGGTGGTACTCTTGGTAAATGAACATTATCAGAGGAACTATATAAGTCATCTGAACTTAATTTTCTAGACCACTGACTAGATCTCTTTCCTCTGCCCTTTTCATCAGATGTGGCACATGAGAGGTTTGATTTAACTTCTAGTTTTTTCAACTCAGATACTGTTTTCTGATAATCATCTAAAAAATATTGTAAATTAAATATTGGTAACATTTCCATATAAAAAGTAAAACATGAACTAAACTTACTTGTTTTGTATTTTACAGAATCTTCTAAGGATATGTCCTTTTTATTTATAATGGCCTTAATATATTATTTAGTAGAGATTCACTTTCTATATGCTCACCCGCGAATTTAATTTCAGTAACATAACCTTACTTCCTCTTCTTATTATTCCTGATGATCTCGTTCATAGGCAGTGTTGCCGATTGCGAGAATTTTACAAGAATGCGGGTAAAATAGGGGAATTTGACTTTGGCTCTGACCGGTAATTTGTAAGACTTATACTTTTATGATTGTGACGTCATTTGTCAGCCAAGGTATTAATAAAATTATCATCTAGTGGTATGCGGGTATTTTCCTTTGTTCGTAGTGGTATTTTGATATGACGAGTCCAGCAACACTGTTCGTAGGATTGTAAAATAGTGTGGGCAACTGCCGGTTTGCCCGTAGTGGGCCACCGTTAATTTGCCTATGTTGGCCCATCATGAATCTGTAACTTGTGGGCCAGCAACAGTTTTTTATCAAAATTCAGTTTCCCCTCACTTACACCACAAGGCCAGCAGTTTCCCGGAACTTGATTGTTTGTTGGGAACTAATCGATATTGACAAGCAAGAAGACGAGCTGCGGAGGAAAGGAAGAAAGAAGGACATTAAAATGCGTAAACTAATTGTTGTGGATAATGCCGAAATTAAAGAAAATATAGGAATGAAACTTTAAATACTTACTTACAAACAGTAAGGTATACTTTATTAGCCACATCGATTCCTTTGTAGTCTTTAATAGACGTTGATACTTTAATATTGATAAACAGTATGCAAACCTGTCTAATTTCAGTAAGGTATTCAATTGGTTCTTCAGCATCAATACCATTCATAACTGGTGCTATAATAAATCTCCTCAATTCATCTTTAATTTGTTGTCTAGCCGCATGATTTACAGCTGGTCTTACTAAAATGTTTCCACAATGTTTTTTGTAATAAATTAGTAATTAGTCACACGGAAGATGCAGTTATAAAATGATATAGGATAATCTCCATTTCTTTAAGCAAAAATTTTAACCATGATCACATTACATCTGCCATTGTAAAAAATTGGTATAAAAACCGTTTATAAAAGACCCACGTATACAATATTTAGCGATTCGTCTAGCACCTCCACCCTCAAAACTTTTCTACCATAAAAAAGGCATTAAATTTCAAATCCCCAAACAAAATTCCAATATAATTTTCCGACGACCCGGTAATAAAGTAAACATCGGCAAAACAAGTTGTTCATTTGAAGATGGGATAAAGGAGCATAAACGTTATTTGGCCTACCTAATCTCTCATTTATATCATCACAACGAAAGGTTACAAATGTTTTGAGACCAAAAAACGATAAAATGAGTGACACTTTAGCAAACTTTCAATACTGTGTACCATATCCTATCCAAAAATAGTAAAAACAAATTAAAAAGACTACAAAAAAGATAAAATATGATACCAGAAAAAGTACAGGAAAAAGTTAAACCTAAATTCACACTTATACTCTTGCAACTAATTTTGTGAAAAGATTATATCTAAATATTTACAGGCATATTGGTCAGTCACAATTTTTGAAATAATCTTCTCATCTTCTTCTTGTTGACTAAACCTGCTACTCATAAGATTTACGGATGTATCGATATCTTCTGCACTCCCTTCTTGATTTACGCTTAAAATACTGTACGCTTCTAAAAATATTTTTGATTTGATTTGTTCTATTTTTTTGCTATTTTTCTTACATACCTTCAGATTTATTTTCATAATGCCTCTGAATATTACGCCAATTAGGACCAACTCCAAGAACCTAATTTAAATATTCCAATAATATAATACTGAAACAGGTCGATTTTATGGTACATCAGAAAACTACTTATTGACAAAGAATAATATCAATAAAAATACCTTAGCATGAACTCCATCCTTCATCATATCTATAAGATATTCATTAGCACTAATATGGTGAGAAACTCTAGTACTGATGACAATTTCTCCAGCTGAACTCTTCGATTCAGCAGCTTTGATGTCTTGGATAGGTTGACCTACCATCAAGTAGTGGGAGTTGTCTTCATCACCTACTAGAGAAAATTTCAGATGTCCACAAGCTACTGCCAACTTTACTATAATAATAATACTTTATGTTAAATCAGCAATCAATCAATGTAGTATTAGCATATTACCTCGAACAATAACTTCAACATCAGTTTGATAAGTCCCATAAGTCTTTTGTATAACTAATGCACAATCTATAGCTTCGTGAACTGCATCTCTCAAAGACAGGTGGTCTGTTTCCTTCCACATAGCTATAAAGGCGTCTCCAGAAAACTTTAGGACGTCACCGTTGTGAGAAAGAATCTCTTGGACCATGGCACCGATGTAAGCATTTAACACTTGGGTCAACCTCGAAGGACCGCCCTTTCCAGATTTGTTGTATTTTTCGCAAAGGTCAGTGAAGCCTAAAGAAAATTAAACATCAAAACAAGCAAGTGGCTTTGCAATTTTTGCCAAGAGAAAGAAAAAACGATGGTACATAGGCTAAGGTTCGTCAAGATTAAACCAAGAGTAATCAGCTACACGAAGAAACTGCAGTCAATGCTATGGACTCTAATAGTACTTTAAGCTAGGTATAGTACTCTAAATAGGATGAGAAAATAACTACGATCTACAAAAGTGATGGAAGAGGCTCGTTCACAAGTAAAATAATCTTCAATGGCACACTAGGCTATCCCAAAATAGACACCAAACCCAAAAGGACAAATTGAAATATGCTACATATTGTAGTTAGTTGTTCTTAGATCAAAATGAGTCCTTTATCCTAAAAACCTTTGGTTCTGAGAACCTCGTCTCTACTTTTCTGCAGAAAAATATCAACTAGCATCAAAAAGCATCGATTATTTAGGATTCAAGAAACCTTTTTAGAAATAACGTTACAATAAATACCAGAAACGTCTCCGAAAAGTAAACAAGCATCTAAATCTCTCTTAGAATAATCTCCAATATTGTAAATAATCTCGTCAGGTACAAGAGAAGCCATTATTCTGATACGGCTATCATCGGAACTTAAAATTTGAGTAAATCGAGTTCTTTCAGTTATATCAGACAATGGTATGGCTCTTCGTTTTTTCCAAGATTCTGTGTCCTCGGTTCGCAAGATGTTGGCTTTCATGGCCCATTTGTAGCCATCCTCATCGTCTTTGCTCGCTGAAATTTAAAAAATATAAATTCTGAGTTTGTATGTTTTGTATTTTTACTTCGTTCCATCATTTTGAAAGGATTTGTTGGGAAAATTCAGTTACAACGAGAAATTATATTTGATAGATTCAATGACAAAAGACTTCGTTGACAAAGCGAAAAAAAAATCAACTAAAGCTTCTTATACAGTTTTTCTTGTATTTTTTTATGTAGTACAGTATCAAACCATACACTGAACGAAAAAAGTACGTGTAATCAATAAAAAAGTACATCAAATCAATGGACGTCAACATTAATTTTCAGCCGATGACAGCTATAATTAATACAATAAACGTTCGTACGTAAATTTTCTTAATCCTTAATAGCTGATTTAGACGTATCCAGTAGCTGTCGACAGTCTCACTGTCCGTCAGCGCTGTCGAGTAGTTGGCTCCATGTAAACACTTTTTTGTGACAGTACAGCGCTGTCCGTCAGCGCTGTCTCGAATAGAAAGTCCGTCTATTTTTGACGACAGTAGTCCTCACCCGCGTCCCCCCAAACACCCGAATCAGTCCATGGCGCATCTTTATAGAGTGAACAGTGGCGCCGTTTAAAAATTGACGAATTAGAAACGTTGAACTTGGTTCAACTTTATAGAGACCACGAATGTTTATGGAATCTGCGTTGTAATGCGTATAAAAACAAACAGCAAATTTTCTGACGTACGTCGTAACGCCAACCTGTACTCAGAGGGAACTTTTAGTTTTCGTTGTTGTAGCAAGGCAAAACCTCCCGTTATATTTCTATCGTTGATCCATTTTCTGACCCATATTCTTTTTTTATTTAATAATTCTTCCTCCAACATATCTGTAAGCTCCTGTAATAAGAGCGAGGGCATTATCTTAACAGATTTCCTTTTAAAGAACCCCACATTCATTTTCGTACGCACCTGATCATAAGCACACATTCACGACAAACTGGACTCGTGTAAACGACCAGTTCCAGCATTGGGCGTGTCCTAGCAAGCGTGACAGTGAGACTGTCGACAGCTACTGGATACGTCTAAATCAGCTTTAAGTTACGATTTTTGTACGTAAACTCAATAAAATATGAACATAGATTTATGATCGCAATGATAGTCCTATGATATCAATGTTACGAACGATGGATATTAATCTATGGTTAATGTTTTTAAAAACAATGAAAAGTAAGTATACATCTATGACCACTGTACATTAAAACCATAAATAAAAAGCATGGGTCTACGATCGTCGGTTATTAACGTTAGGGATGATTGACAGTAGAGGGAAAAAAAAAGGGGGTTTAGTTGCAAACGGTGGAGTAGTAAATTTTATTTTTGGAACTTGTTTATATGTGTACTAGGAAGAAAATATCAAAAATGGTAACACGAAAAATGTCGGGAGAACTTTTGGCAGGCTAATAACTTTCAAAATTTCCATTTTTTTGGCTTAGAAGGGTGAAATATGCACTAAATATATAATTTATGCAAGGCAATTGATAGATTATAAAAAACAAACATTTTGAGCCATCCCACACATTTCTAGCGTAAATAGTTCCGGAGATATTAAGAAAATTTTACAGGATGCGACACCACGTCTGCAATCTTTGGCCAAGGAAAGATGAATATGATCAATACTTCAAAAGATCCGAAAAACATATGCAGAAGATTCCTTGATCCAGTTGCAAGCAACAGTGAGATTACGGATGCCGGTGCGCGTGTTTTTTTGGCTCTCTATGCTGGAGGATCAACTAAAGCAACCCTGGATAAGCTAAGATACTATAATTTTCAAAGAGTAGTTAGCAAGGGGAAAGTAGACCTTGCACGATTGCCACCGACATTTGACGCTGCACGCCACCACGCTTACCGCTGCTATCAACAAATTCAAACTTGGTTAGGAAACAACTTGAATCCACAGGATTGGGGGTGGGTACGCAGGAACGAAGAGTTGGTTGCAGTACAAACTAACAAGGACGTGACCACGGGTTGTGCCGGAACAAACACTGTTGTGGCCAGCAATGTGAGAACGTCACGCTAAACAATCGCTTACAACGACGACGATGAAGATAAATCAGACCTGTTTTTTGAGCCTGAAGAACGAGAGCTGGATAAAACGTTCACACGATCATCCCTAGAAGAACCAGGTCCCTCCAAATGGTTAAAAATACAGAACTAGTAGTTTAATTTGAAAAACAAACAGTAAAGGTTAATGTAATTGAAACCTACTTTATCATTAACATTCAATAAACACATTTATAAAATATTTGCATCACTGTTTTTATATCCTTTAAAAAAGAATGACTCCTTAGAATGTATTCGTTGAATTGTAGATAGTATATTAAGTCACAAGGGCAGAAAATGAGCTTTAGCAGCCCGAGGCTATTAGCTGCATGAGCGAGCGAAGCGAAGCGAGGGCAGCTAATAGCTAAGGGCTGCTAAAGCGTTTTCTGCATGTGTGACACACAACTGTTTTTCGCCTACCAAAAAAAAAACAAAAAATAGGAAAATATAACAAAAATCTTTAATTTTATAAATACAGACAGAATTTAATGAACAACTTAAGTAATAAAAATGTACCAATTTATTTATTATATATTATTTCCAGTTGTTAAACAATTCATAGGACTTTTCGTACCATTGCGCGTTGTCTTGTTAAGTAACAAATTTAGAGAAACATTACTACCTACCTTCTTCTTGCAAGTCTGGTGGAGTATTCGTAAATTCTTCATCACTGCCTGAATTAGGTACTATTTATTTTCACTAATTCACATAATCACAATTATTCAGAATCAGAACGTATTTTTATTTTAAAGTTTAATTCTCTTGATTCTACACTGACGTTTAATGAAAATGTATGTGAAATGTCAAAGTCAAAGGTACGTTGATAGTGAAAATCGTGTTCTTTTTGATTTTTGCGGCACAAGGGCCGGAAATATTATTTTCGGTCTGATTTTTAAGGTTGATATGATTCATTTTCAGACATGGTAGGCGAAAAAATTATTTAACTGATATCGTAAGCATCATATCACAATTCAAACTTTTTTAGTATATTTTTAAAGATTCAGACGTTTGGAAAGAACTAAAACCATTTTTTGACAAAACTGTTTTTTTAACATGGTTATTTATTATGGTGATATTTTTACGCGAAATTAATTAATGGAATTTAATCTGTTAATTATTAACTTACTTGTAAAGATGGTCATTATAAATATAAAATTATCATGGTCCCGGTCCAAAGTCTTGGTTATGAAGTAAATTAACTAATACCTCATATATTTTTCGAATAGGAACTTTTCTGCCGAGTTAGAACTAAATCGGATAAGAAATACGGAAATTAGATAGTAAAAACCGTGAAAAAAGACAACGTAGGTACCTACTGTGTTTAGCAAATTATAATTTCCTTAATATCTCGGGGACTATTTACGCTAGAAATGTGTGGGATGGCTCAAAATTTTTGTTTTTTTATAATCTATCAATTACCTCGCATACATTATATATTTGGTGCATATTTCACCCTTTTAAAAGCCAAAAAATAGGAAATTTTGAAAGTTATTAGCCTGCCAAAAGTTCTCCCGACATTTTTCGTGTTACCATTTTTGATATTTTCTTCCTAATACACATACAAACAAGTTCCAAAAATAAAATTTACTACTCCACCGTTTGCAAGATTCAACCCCTCTACTGACTGGCCATTCATAATCACCAGTTATTAATATTATTAAGTTTTATTTATAAGACCTCGCTAAATTAGGTATACTGGTAATTACTTTATCAAAAATATTAAAACAAAACGATATTTCTAAAAAAATTTAAAACACCTACCTACTAATCATTGGCTCATCTATATCTACTGATTTGATGTGTGGCGTTTTCCCAAAACCTATATTTTCGAATTTCCCATATGAACAATCAAGATTCAACCAACTGGAAGAGGATTATACAAAAAAATGTATTAGGTAGTTATTTTTTATTTAGCATGTTTATAAAAACATTTTTCTAAAAAGTTCCAAAACATTTTGGTCTCTTGTGGAAAATCTAAATTGAACAAGTAAATAATTTTAAAACATATATCAACTGCCTTAAGTAT
Source organism: Crepidodera aurea (assembly GCA_949320105.2). Lineage (NCBI taxonomy): Eukaryota > Metazoa > Arthropoda > Insecta > Coleoptera > Chrysomelidae > Crepidodera > Crepidodera aurea. Next base: position 19,584,479 of record OX439475.1, on the reverse strand, counting down.
ATGAAAAAATTTAAAATGAATTTCGTCAAAGTAGACTCAAATATTTGAAATTTTAGAGATGTCATCTCCAAGGCATAAAATATAGGTTTGAATTGCTGATTTTGTCAATTTCCAGCTCTTGTTGGGTTTTAGCACAAAACAAAAGTGATTCCTGGGAGTCCGTTATTGTAAATTTTATATGGGTCATCTTTCCAAATGAATTTTTGGAACAAAATTTGGTCGATGGCACCAAATATAAAAGTGAATCATATTTTCCATCTAAAAAATACAAAATTAATATGCTACTTTTTGGCATATTATAATTTGAACTTATTTTCGTCGCACGTTTCCTTGAAGGCGTTATCTAATAGGGCTTATCTAATGTCAGTATTGGCGGAAAACATTTTTCCCAATTTTTTAAAAAGAATTCCCTACTTTCGAACGCGACATTATAATCCATATCAACCTAAAATAAATATTTAAGTTAAAAAAATAGCAATTTTTTATTTTAACATAGACATAGAATTTTAATATAGGTATAATGTGTGCCAAAATAATATTTACCAAGCGGTATCCCCAGTGTTTTTTGTAACTATGAGAATGTACCTTCCTTTCTTTGTCGATCTCCAGTCCAGAATTAACTAATTTGGCACAATAATTATTATTTTACTGTCCACAAAGCACAAACTGTATCGGAACACCTAACCTCTGCATGTGGTTGCACTTATATGGGCTGTGGGCGCGGCGCGAAGAGTTAAACATCTACGCTAGATGTTCGTAATATTAATGTTCGTAGAGAGTGATTTACTATTAGGCGCGCTTTTAAGCAGTCAATGGTGGCATTCATAGACTTAACGTTTAGTGTTCATCAAAACAATGAAAACCATTAATTAATTTTCAAAGATTGTAGTTCTTGGATTTATAAAAAGTTTTTATGGTTATAATGGTAAAGTACATAGGTTTATAATCGCAAAACATTGATTTAATTAATATTTGTATTATATTAAGGATGCAGTTTATTAGTTTTTGATGTTTTGCGTTTATTGCTTAACGATTTTTCGGTTATTGTTTTAATGCACTAGTTAATTGTTTTATGACGTGAAATTATTCTTCCAATCACCGAATCATAGCATTAATGTCCAAAAAATTGACGACGATACTTTATTGATTTTACGTACAAATATTTTTCAGGGCATTTGAGGTAAGGAGTATGACGCGACCGTGTAGCAGAGGACGCAATGTTAATTTTTTCAATTTTGCTAATAGCCTAAGAGTGACTTGTGTTTCTTATACAAAGATGTGACGGCTAAAAAAATAAAAACGTCTTCGATGAAGTGCAATCTTTTTTAGTTTTGTATAAACTAAAAATGAATATAATAAAAAATGAAATAATAGCAAACAAAACAGTTCCTTTTCTATGTTGAATAATGCAAGGAACTCATGACTTCCCTCCATTGCTATTTCTGTCTGTAGCAGACAAAAGATCTTAAAATCAAATAATTAGAAACTGGAATACCGACAATATATAAATAGATTATAAGGTCAATTTAATTTTTTTCTCTTTCTTCAAGCCATAAGTCATGTTACGGATGAAAAACCAACCACCAGAGAAATTTGATAAATGATTCTATTAACACACGTTGAAGTGTTATTTTTAAAAAGAGGCGGTTCTAAATCTCGTTAGTGGAAAGGCTAATTATAATTTGTTCAGAGCATTAATTGTCATGTGGTTAACTTGGAACGGAACATACGGCGATATGGATTAGTAACACTCGAGCAGCCTTTTCTCAAATATCTGTCACACCTCTTTGCAAAAATTATAGCGTTGACAAAAGTAGCTACAGAACATGTTAACTGATAAGAACGTATTGTTACAAGTTCATTAAATGAATTAGTTTTTATATATGTACTAATTATGAAACCAAGCAACTATGCTTTTCGCAAAACTAATAAATTGCAAAGTCAAAGTCAGGGGCGAATCCGGGACGAGGAGCTGTAGGGGCTGCACCCTTTAGGTCATCTTTTTTAATTTAAAGAAACATATATTTTTGGTTAATTATTTTATTGAATTTTTATTTATTTATTTTGTTTCGCGTGCCAGTGACGGTGTTTATGTTGAATTTTCAACACATGGTTTTCATGTTACATTAGGAGAGAATAACAATTTCTTGGTTTAAAATAGCCTAAAAAGAAGTTTTCAAGTCCTTTATATTTAAAAAAAATTCTGGGAGAGAGGCCAATCGGAATTTTTTTTGTTTAAAAAATGATTGGCACTTGAATCGTTCTTATTCGACTTCGATCAAGTGAGAGATAATTATTGACCCAAAAAATCTGAAATAACTAACTGTAACAGAATCGTTAATCCAATGAAAACAAATTAAAAAAAAAAGTTAAAAAATTCCTAACGACAGTAGAATTATATTGCCAGTGAATATTTTTTGGAAGTTCAATTAGAATTTTCACGCCTAATGTAAAACAAAATACATAAGGCATGACAAACATTTGGCTCTCATTCCTTAAGTTTAGCCGAAAATAACATCTGCTTATCTTTGAAGTTGATAGCTTTGGTACGCCCAGTTGAATAGTATAATTATTAAGTAGTTAATAGAACGAAGTAAATTCAATGTTGTTAGATTTAATATTCGTCTGTAGTTATTTGGGTGGACGTCCTGGATTAAGTTTATTAAAATATTTCGTTCAATTATTTACCAATATAATTTGTTAATCATAAGAGTTTATAAATTGCACTTACAAATCTCTGTAAAAACTAATGTTAAGTTAAGTTGAAAGAACACATCAAAAAAATAATATTTTAGCAAAAATTTTAAAATCAGAAGAAAAAATATGGTATGCTTACAAATTACACCTGGACATCTGGACCAATCAGCAGTTTTATCATAACTTAAATTATTCAAGAATGCTTCAAAGTAACATATCACCCTTTGGTATATGTCCCTGCATTAAAGTTAAAAAATCTCCTAAACCTTTAACTTAATCGACATGAAGTAAGAGTATCTTTATGTTATAAAAATATCTAAGGAATCCATTAATGTTATTTACAGTTCAGTGTCACTACTTGTCTAAAAATTATGAGGTGTTAACCTTTGGGAATAGTCCGTTCCTGACTTCGTAAAAGATTTTGTGACAAACTAATTTAAGCACACTAATGCGATTTGTAACCTACCAGTTTGATTGAATTTGAGGTTATGGTACGAAAGTTATAAATAAAAAATGATTTTCAATCTTTAAATTTAGAGGCCCATATCTCGGAAACGAAGGCTCGTAGGGAAAAAAGTTATATGAAGCAATAACGTTATTTTTACCACTTCTATTCATCTCTGAATTTTCGAAAGGTACTTCTGGGACACCCTGTATATTCAAATATGAAAATATTTTAAACACATAACATGAAATAAAAATATTCTAAAAAAACTGAAGTAAACGTATATTTCTTTGGTTCTAATAAATTTTCTTCATCGTCCTCTGATGACGATGAGTCAGCTTCCTACTATTATGATGTTGCTCGTTTTCTGTGAATGGAGACTGAACACTACCACTTAGGATATTTGTTGACTGTTGAACACAATCTTTACTACTTTCCCCAGAATTACTACTAGTACTTTCCCCAGAATCAGACTGAAAGCTCGAAGCAGGTGGTGAAACAAAAGCAGAACTTGGTGGAAGGATTTGTACGTTACTGGTAGAAGATAAGTTTATCTCTCTTCGAGTTCTCTTATAGACTTTGATTAAGTACTTCTTTCGTACGACGTTTTTCTCCATTCTTACCTGGCGATCAAAACGCAAATCTCTTTTCTTTTTTGAAGAACTTATGAACAATGGAAAATGGAACTGAATATTGAATATATTCTAAATCCATTAGAACTTGCGCAGGTATATCAATTCCTTTTCAATGACACGAGATGAACAAAGACAACAACCCATACTGCGAAATATACACGCACATCATGCTTTTTTAAACTCAAGTTTTATCTCTTTGTTCATCACATAAAATCAGCATCAGATATACCAATGAAGGTCAGTTTTATAATAGATAGTTATTGGTTTTACTTTAAACATCAGATAAATTCAACTCAAGGTTTAGAATACATGACAATCGTTGGTTAAATTTATTTCGAAGTTAAAGGATATCCATTGGATGGCCATTAATGGTTATCCATTGTATGTCCATGAACGACGTCCACTAGACATCCATTGGACGTCCTTTTCTGGTTCGTGTCCATATGGACCAATTATAGACTTTTGATGGATGTCCATCGGATATCCTGTGTTTACTGGCGAGTTAGCAAACTTAAATGAAAATTCATTCGCAATACATGGATTTTGTCTGCACGGCGGCACGTGATTTCATAAACATTCTTCAAATTAATGTTGATGATTCGAATAAAAAATGTACCGGGACCAAATTGTTCAGAAGATGAAGTTCAATGTAACTCACTTTTTGACAAAATTAAAGACATTGCGAAGAAAATCAAAAAGTCTGAGCAACTTAAAATTAATTTTGAACCAGTTGAGAATGCTCTTCTAGCATTGCCATAGACTGAAAAAATTGTATTAATAAAATTTTAGATATATAACAATTGTTCTAATCAACACAGCCACAGTCTACTCACTTTTACCAAAATCGTCATTCACTATGTGTCTACTTTAAATGACATTTTAAACTCCAAAATTTTCATATTTTGGAAGCCATTTTGAAGGTGTTCCTAAAGAGGAACGGAAGGGCACATCAAACTTACTTTTTCATGCTCTATCAAAATCTGAAGTCAGAATTTTAAAATTCATAAACACAAAAAATCAAGCCAAGCTTTTACAACCAAGCCAATCCTGTGAATCTCTGTCCTGGCTGTTAATTTTCACTTTGCACTGTTTTAAAACAATTTCACAGTACATCCGAAGGTTTTGTCATACTTTTGATGTCATGTTGGTCGAGCTAGATGATATCGGTGTTCACAATAATTTGAAGCCTTACTTAATCGTTGAATCGTTGGGCCCCGTGATTAGACAGAGAGATAGAAAATGTACCGTGTCGGTTCATCGACATAAAGCGGATTTTCACAAACTGGATTACACCAGCTCAAGATAGAAAGAACTGGAAACGTTTTGAGTAGGACTTTGTCAGACAATGGAGAAAAGAAAACGTCTATGTGACGATTATGCTCATTAACGAAAAAACACTAAAATAGGACGATTTTGGTTGGAATTTTATTAACATTGTTTGCGTTTCCCTCCCCTATTTTAAATATATCTCCCCACTTTTTTTTATAATTTTGAGGTGGCTAAGTAACAGGGAACAAAAAGAAGTTAATTTCTTTTATCAAAAACACAGTTATTATAATTAAAACTCCTAAATTTGAAGTTAAAATTTTATTGATAAAGATAAAAGCGATTTTATAAAAAAAATCTATCTGCTTTTAAATATCTAAACGATTTTTTTTAAATGAATGTACAGGGGGTCTAAAATGTATTGACAAAACATTCCTTAACCCAATAATGCACAAAAATTCAAATTTGTAACAATATTTACAGGCTTTTTAGACATACATACCCTTAATTTTATGTACATATAGATTGTCTTTCTGACATACATAAATAATAACTTTTGTATATACAACACACTTTTAAAATTAAATTACAAATTAACTTTTATCTACAAAATACAGTGAAATTATAAAGACTAGAATAAACTTCATTGAAGCTCCTTCAAAGTGTGCAGATGATGTAACTGAAAATAAAACAGATAATCTACAGTGTGTCCCACTGTTTATCATACATTTCATGACTTGTTGATCCATAATCAGGTACAAAATTTTAAAAAACTTTTGTCACTCAAGTATATTTTTTATTTTGATTAATTGGAGCAACAATTATTTTTTAAGCTTCCTTACCTCCTCTACAAATACTGTCATCAATTGGAATGTCAGATTGGACTAGATTTTTAAATGTTTCCAAAGGACAAAATTGTTCACATTCTGGTAACTTCATTATTACTGGTTCCACTTCTTTGTTTTTATAAAGCAACTTAAAAAAAATTTAAATAAATTAACTTTTCAAAGTCATACCACCAATAAAATATAATATCAATTATATTGAATTATGACGATCCAGACGCTTGTTGGAAGCTATACAATAGCATAATCCAACACTTTGATTTTGTTATTCAAGAAGCCGTAATTCCTAGGAAATAGACGGCTCGACATGACAACTGGGCCATGTCTGAAGACCACATCAAACTACCAGGCTCATAGTAGAATCATTTGCGTTAAAGTAAGCGATTCAAAGGGAGAAAATACCAACGCCATCTTCACTTAAATAACCAAATCAAAGTTGCAGAATGTCGGCAATCCGACGTGCAGGTTGAGATAAAAATGCTCGACTAGCAATTTTTAAACAAATAGATTATCCATTTCTCAAAAGTGGCATAATGTTTAATGGGCAGAAAAGGACAGAAGAACACAAGAGGACAGAAGGACAAAAGAGGACAGAAGGACAGAAGAGGGTAGAAGAGACTGGAATTCTGAACTAGAAATATGCACGCAAGACCGTTTAATCAAAACAGCGAACGTAAAAGAAATCACTTTGGCCAGAAGAGGTTATTCCAAAAGATAGAGAAATGATTTTGTCCATATACAAAAAGAAACCAACAAAAATGATGGTAACTATCGGGATATAACCTTACTTACCACAGTGATGAAAATAGTAGATGAAATATTACGAACAGTAATAATAAAAAAACGTACAAGAGGCTACATTGGCAGCAGGTGCCTTGTGCAACTACACCGATGGGTCTAAAACAAATGAGGAGTCAGGCAGTGGAATTTATTCCAGATCCTTGAATCTTAATATAAAATGGGCAATGGGTTCAACTGCCAGTGTATTTCAAACAGAGCTCACTGCTATCTCCATCGCCGCAAAAGAGACTACCAGAAGGAACATTACTGGTAAAAATATGTACATTCTTACGGATAGCAGACAGGCACTACTAGCTCTGAATAGAACACGCATTACATCAGGTCTAGTACTAGAATGTCACCAGGCCCTGATCGAAGCTTGCAACAACAACGTGGTCACTTTAGCTTGGATCAAAGGCAATGGAAAATCAAAAGTCTACCGTATAGCTGACTCGTTAGCTAAGAAAGCAGCCTCCCGAAAACTCTCGGGACCTGGCACTTTCATAGGCTTATCGGCATCAGCTGTGGTGGACCTACTAAAGAAGCACTCCCTTGAAAAGTTAAAGAAAAGATGGAACGACGAAACAGGCTGCAAGGCTAGCCAAGGAACTTCTTCAGTATCCGAATAGCGATACAGCCAAAAAATACATGACTATGTACAGACAGAACCTGCGCACAGGCTCTGGTATCCTGACTGGTCACTGTCATCTACGAAAACACCTCCACAGGATGGGGTTATCTGACACTCCACTGTGCAGAGGATGTGAACAGGAAGACGAGACTGTCAAACACATTCTTTGCGAATGCCCGACACTCTCACAAACAAGACATTTTCTGTTCGGCGAGCAGAGATTAACACAACCCAACATGAGGGAGCTACCTTTAAATAAGTTGGCTAGAAGAAAGGCTCAACCTCAGAAGGATGCACCATGGGCAAAATGTGGCCTACGTGCTATGGGGTGACCCACCCTTCTAGCTTTACACATACAGAACGTGCCTTTGCTGATAACATTGGCAAAATATTAGAAAGAAAAAAGCAACAGAATCTGAAGGTATGAAAGAAATTAAACAAGACTAAGATAATAGTGATACAAAAGACATAACAATTGAAAATAAGGAAATAAAACAAATAAACAATTTTAAATAAAGAGTAAAAAATTGATGAAAGCAAGAACAAGAACCAACTATAAATTAACGAACTAAGTCAAGACAGAAACATTAATAGAGATGAGAAAGGAACTTTAGAACAGCACTGTGTACTCAACGAAGAATAATGGGATCCCCCAACAAATAGCAAAAAATAGTACCTGAAATCCGTAAACTCCGTCAACATAATGTAATTCAATAGCAATATAACTTCCATAAACTGGAATCTCATCTGTGTTCACTTTTAATATTCGAAGTACAGCTGCAATATTGTTTTCGTGGGCACCCCATATGTACATTTTTTTAACGGGATACTTCCCATCGATTTTCTCTTGAGTATCATGCAAAATTTGTTTCAACAGGTAGCCTGACAACAAAATATTGATTAATTAAGTATCTTGCACAGTTCATACGTACCTTAGAAGTACTCACCTCCCGACATTTGACGAAAAGTACTGGTCGCGGTTAACATTTCGTAATAATCCGTGGTAAAGTTTTTTAAAGGATACGGATACACTTTTTCCGCCCAATCTGGTAAAGTATAATTGAGTTCACCCTAAAACATTAAAAACCAGTTTTTAGTCTCACACCATACTTTAAATCTTGGACGAGGAGAATAAAAATCCCCTGGTTAAGAGTAAAAATGCAAAAGTATCACATGAAATTTACAACCTATGTTTTGAAAAGTGAGTTACACTCTCTCTCTCTCTCTCGGATAGCGGTACGTCAAGTAGAGGTACTTCTACCACTCCATAGAAACCCAATACCTGCTTTCGGTGATTGCAGGGCGGCACCGGCGTAAGCCAATTTGTCTAAGATCACATAAAATGAATGGCCCCCTCAAATGGCTAAAAACCACCTCCAAGAGGGTGAATCGCGTCTTTAACCGGCAAGACTAACGTAACCCCCCGTTTTCGAGGATGCTGAACACGATGGCGGTAGTTACATTTCTTTTAGAGTTGACATCACTCCTAAATGGGCCAAAAATCCCCCCCGAAAGAGTGAACAATTTGTTTTTCGATATAAACGAGAAAACCCGCGTCATCTAACATTTTTGAGGATGCTGAACGCGACGGTGATGTTGGATCTTCTCCTCAAGTCGTCTCCACCGCCGTTAGTTTTGCCGGTGGTGACAGATGCGATTCACCTTTTAGGGGTCGTTTTTGGCCGTTTGGGGGTGGGGCCAACTCGAAAAGAATTTTAACCCATTCCATCGTGTTCAGAATCCTCTAATACAGGGGGGGGTACTTTGGTGGCATCAATAATTATTTGTATGTTCGTCCGAGTCACAGAATGCAGCTCAATTGACTGCAAAGATGCGACTCTATATATAATCTCGTGTGGCTGCGTGCGGTAGAAAATGTCAGTTAGATATTTTTAATTAATATTTATGATATTCTTTATAATTTGAAAAAGGTTTCAATCATGTGGCTGTAACTTTTTTAGACATACTTTTAATATCTATTGTTGCAAGTTGTAAAACTTCAGTTCTCTGTGAATTCATGCCTGTTTTTACATATTTAATAATAATAAATGGGAATAAAAAAACGATTTTTTTACAGACCGAAAATCGTTTACAAAACAACCGTGTAACTGTAGAACTTTTTGCCATGTAAGCATCTTATTGTATTTGTGTAAATCTATCGACGTATGCTTGATTAAAGCTTGTGGCGATAACAGGTCATTTTGGTTGCGGTATGCCGTACTATTAGGCTCAATAGTAAGGGTGAACAATTTTTTAATAAAAATGAATTAAATCATACCAAAATTTCAAATCCGAAATACAAATAAAAAGCGTTAATTATTTCGTATTGTTCTTGAGTTTGATTTTTTAGGAATTCAAGTAAATTTCCGTATTTCTCAAATTTATGTTTTCCTTCTTCAGAAGCCAAATAATTCTCTACATTTAAATTGAACGTGGAACAGCCAAAACAAAAGAGTTCCTGTAAAAAAAAATCAAAATAAAATAAATATTAAGCCATTATTGTGTTTTATATACAGGGTGTCCCATTATATTTCACGTCAAAAATACTCCAGGGCCTACTAAATAATTATATTGATAATTATTTGTTGACTGCTGCTTAAACATTAATGGAACGATTTAAAAAACCTTATATCGGCAGATAGCTGAAAGAAGTAGCTTTCGTCTCATCAGAAAATATATAGGGTATTACATTCAAAAAATCAAATAAAAAAAATTTTAAACGCCATTTTGTTTTTTGGTTAACCGGAAGTGAGAAAAAAATGTAAAAGTCTAAACGAAACTTGTATTATTGTGAAGTGTACACAAAATGTTAATGTTTTTGTTATTATTAATAAAAAAATATCAAGTATATGCTATCGTTGTATTCCAAATAGAATGACACGCAATTTTCAATGACAATATACAGGGGGTGCCATTTAAAAATAAAAAGTGAGGGGTAGCTGCCACAAGGCTGTCAAATGTAATAATTTTTTTCATACGTCATTAGGAAGGCACTTTAATGCGATTCAAAGCGGTTTTTTATTTTTTTATTATCTTGTCACATAAGCGAGATATTGCATATATACGATAACTTGGGACACCCCGTATATTCAATAAATAAAAAATATCGATGTTTATTATTTATTATTTATAAAAATCTTACCTTATCCGAGTTTCTTTCAACATAAGTGGTAGCAATGGGTTGCCAATTAAAGCCCGGCAACCAAGTAAGCTCCTCGGTAGGTGGGAATAGCCCAGCCAACATGGCTTGTAAGGATGCTTTAGTTCTGTTGAAGTCGCTACTTCGTGCCTCTATTAAATTAATATTATATGCCTCATCTAGAAATCCAGTATACCGTGTTCTAATATCTTTGCCAAGATTGTATGCTCTTAGTTTTCCTTTCTAAAACAAATTTGGTAACTATGCTTCAGTTAACTATTTTTATCGATACATAGCCCAGTTGTCAGAGACTTTGGCCTCTCATATAATGTGATATCGCTGAAACTAGGCTCTTAGGTACTTTAAAGGGTGTATATACTGATAATGGAAGGCAAGAAAACATATTTATTTATTTATTTATTTATTTTAACGGATTGACCATTTTTACAATCTTAAATTACAATAATATACCGAGCAAGTGCGATATAACACTAAAAGAAAAAAAAGAAGAAGCTTGGAATAATAAAATAAAATAATTAATATTTACAAATCTGTCACATTTACAATTTTTTTACTGCGCGTTTAAATACTGAGGCAGACGTTCCAAATATCTCAAGATTCTTTTGCCTCACGTAATAACCTTGTAATTGGTTCATTTTACCCATAGTTAGTATAGTGAAATGGAATGCTGAAAACATCTGGATAACGGGTTCTCCGAGTATTAACACTCAAATTAATTAAGCTAAGAATATCAGCGTTTTGTATATTACCACTAAGTTTCCAAGAACTATGTTTCCAGTAACTAGGAAATGTTCCTTTGTTCAAAGATAAATTAAAAATAAAATAAATTAGTTTCACTAATGTAAAGATGCAATGCTTTAAGACGACAATGAACATGGACCACTTATGTTCATCATTTATATTAACGAATTACAACTCTTAATAAAAAATGGATCTTATACCACGTTTGCAGATGATGCTACAGTCCTATTTCCTGGTAAAACTCAAACAAATGAAATTAATCTTAGTCTAAATAATATATCGGAATGGCTTGCTCAAAATTCCTTACAGTGTAATCCTTCCAAACAACTTATATTCAATTTCACTGTTATCAAATTGACAAATAAGTTCTAAAGACATTGAGATTATCAATTCTAATATTAGTGGCACTGAATCTACTAAATTCTTGGGGGTGTATATAGATAGTACACTTACATTCAGGAAACATTGTAATAACTTGTCTAAGATACTGAACACAAAATGTTTTCAAGGACATTAAGAGAAGTCTTGGATGTATCTGGTCTAATAACATTCTACTACGCACAAGTATAGTTGACGATCCGACATAACCGTGTGGGGTGGTTCCTGACATAATCTCCCAAAAAAGAATAATCTTAAACTAAATCTGTAAGTTTCACAGGACTGAGATTATTCAATCATCTTCCTTCTCATGTCAAGAATTTAACATTAAAATTGTTCAGTAAAACCATAAAAAATAAATTAATTGAACTAAGTCCATATACATTTTGTTTCTCAGATGCTGTCCAGCTACACCTCAGCCTCTTGGGCTTTTTGTGCCTATGATTTCTTGTAGATTTGTTATTTATTATGTCACACTGTTTTTGTTTAAATATTTTTTTCGTCGACCTCTACAAAAAATGACATTTTCACAGTGAAAAAAATACTTTTTCACAGCCAAAATAATTCACAATATAAACATGAAATATTACTTTATGAAAGATTTATTTTTAACAGAGTCAATTATTAATTGATTATTCATCATAAAACAATTTCAATTATTGGAATAATAATTGATAGTAAAGTTTGAAGAATTACTTCCAACATAAATTCCCGAAGATGTTCCATGTTGCTGCTGATCAGAAACGTTAGAAATTTCTTGAAGAGTTGATTCCAAAATTTTATCAGATATTTTAATTTGTTTGGAAGAAGATGGACAATTCAATATTTTGTTAGAAATCTCAATTTTGTTATTCAAAGTATCTTCTATATATGCTTCTGCTACGGAGGTAGATTTCCAGCACATTTTCAGAAACCTTTTTAATATGTTTCTTGTCGCACCATTCATGAAATTGATGTGCTATCACTACCACTGTCATAATCAACATCGATCTTCTTGAAAATAAATTGAAATTGAAGCAACTACGAGTAAACACAGTCAAACAGTCAAACACGCGTCGTGCCAACAAACCGTTTCTATAGTAACGACACAGAAAGACCACTGGATGCTGTGAAATTGTGCGATACCTTATCGAGATAAAAAACCACGTCAAGATGTATTGGAAGTATTTATTTTTAATATATTTCAGACGATGTAAATTCACATTCACAGTTGTACAAAAAATGTCGTTTATATTTCGTGTATAAAATTCGTGTATTCGTGCACATTTGAGAGAATTAACACTCTCATGTGCCTTTAAAAACATTTTACGCACTTAATACAAAAATAATTATTTACGTACTAATTTCCGAATGAAAAGTCAACTATTTTTGAAGTCCTCAAATGACTCGCACCGTGCCGTATTCTAGTGACCACAGCGAGCACCGTGCCGTATCCTAGTGACCACAGCGGACGAAAATTGGTTGCGGAGGAAAAGTGTTTGCGGACGAAGCTTGCATTCAAAAATGGTCGATTTTTCTTTCGGAAATTAGTACGATTTTGTAGAGGTCGACGAAAAAAAGTAATATGCGCCTCGGCGAAAAACTGTCTATTGTTTCGCCTGCTTGCAGACTTGGCTATAATAGACAGTTTTTCGTCCTTGGCACAGAAATAACTATGTTATTGTATTTTACTTTACTTTGTAAAGTTTTGCCTTAAGCCATTTGTTGACGTATCCTATAACATTGTAATGTTCTTCAAAGGACTAAATAAATTATTTATTTTATTTAAAGGTATTTTCAGAAATTTAACAGACTGTCAGTCGAGAGGGTTTCCTGTGGATTAAAGGCACAAAATCATGTTAGACAATACATTACATAATTTATTGATAACTTAAGATCCCAACAAATAATTATATAGCAATAATTAATCCTGACGCCATTAAATTGATACAGGCTCCACATATCTCGACAACATGTGTGGAACGAACAGATAATAAATGATGCGTAAAATAGTTTTGTAAATAAAATAGCTTTATTTTCTGATTTGTCTAATATTTTAATTTCACTATTAACCTTGCTAATTTACATTATTAATCGTATACATTTTTGTTGGGTCAAAGATTATCGTTAAAAAAATATTTCCAATCATAACTTGTAAACTTTGTAAAAATGTTTTCTTCTACATAGCATTTTACTGAAGAACGGTTTGGTCAATTTTTCAAATCTTACAATATTGATTTTTGCAAGAAATAATGTTATTTTTAATGTGTTGAATTTAAATGTACCCAAAGTTTTTTTTGTGTATTATCTCTTGAAATTTCTGGTCGTTTACTGCACAGGGTGTCCCAGACTTAATTAAAAATTCTTCATTACTACATTTAACAATCAACCCCGAGTTACCACCCCACCCTAAAAGGTTTAAATAGCACCCTGTATATAGTTTTCTTTATTTAAATGAAGACATTAATTCTCTACCCAAACAAATTTTCAGATTTAGAACCAGTTCAGAAATAAGTTAATTATTGAATTTTGTTTGAGTTTTGTTTTTGACCGACTGAAATATCCCAAACCGTTTCGGAGATATATCGTGGTCAATTAAGTCTTGTCACCCTGTATACTCCGTTAGGACCATCGTTCCATAAGAACAATGGAAGGAGCGTGACGAAAGAAATTAAGGTTTTCTAGAAATGTGTAAATTGAATTTTCCAGAAAATTTCGCATATTTTTGTCTAGAAAAATTTACTTCTACCTTGTCAGGGGAGGGAGAGTGGGAACTATGATTTGAACAAACGCTTGTACGTCCCGTTCTGCTTATATTTTACAAACTTGGTCTTAATGAAAAAAGCTCTTCTCCACCAATGTATTATTTATAAATTAGAACCAATCTAATAAATAAAGTGCATGCTAGAGGGCGCTGTTTATTTTTTTTTAGAAATCTGGTTTTCTCTAGAAAATATTAAATGGAAGTATGCAGTTTTCACCAGGGATTCAAATAGTAGACTAAATTACCAAAAATCGAGTATGGTTATATATTTATATCCCGAGTTATCTTAAGAAACATGTAAAAGTTATAATTTTTTTTTTTAAATTTCGATTACTCAGGTTCCACTGTACGGACTTTCTTTGGCATATTGATGATTTTTATTGTTTTACTTACATTTGTTAATTGTCCAAATCCGTATGGCATAAAATATGATTCATTATAATATGGACTGGTTTTATATAAATTGTGGGCGTCCGGATTCCTGTCCCCATGCCTAAAAATCTGAAAAGAAAAATCTGTATTCACATGTATCTTTTAAAAATTCTTCTGATATAGATTTACGCGCAAGTTTATATCAAGACGAAAACTTCTGTATCTTTACTTGAAATATTAGAAAAAAAATTATTCCAGAAATGTATAAAACTGATATTCTATAAATTTGAATATCATACTTTAATAGTTTTCTTTATATACAGGGTGGCGCAATTTTAATTGAACACTATTGGGATTTCGGAAACCATTATAGATACAAAGTTGGTTAAGTTAAAAAAAAAGATGCGTATCTTCAAGACAAATTGATTGGTTTTTTCAAAATTAAAATATCGGGTCCGGTTTCAGAGATATTTGGGAAATACCGAAATTAGCGATTTGCGTTTTATTTAATTAACACATTAATTTTGAAAAATAGAAAAAAAAATTATTAAGCTTTTTTATTGTTTGAAGGACAAATACAACTTAACATAGCGTATTCAATTTTTTAAAACAAAGTTTCGTCTTTGAAGTGCTGCGCTCAACTATTTTTTTAAATACGGGCCTGTGCGTTTTATTTCATTTTTGAATCCCCATTTTTTTCTCTATCCAACTATGTAGAACGCTTAATATTTTTGTTAGGTTTTGGACAATGAACTGTACTTAGTAATTTTGCTAAGTAGGGTCCTGTTCCATTTTTCCAAAATATTTATAAATCTTTTTGAATAAAATTAATTAAAAATTGAGTATACTTCAAACGTCAAAATAAAGGATAATTTTTGTTTCAAAGCCATCTTGGTATGCATTTTTGTGATTAAATTGTATTATTTCCTACGTACACATTTCTTGAAAATTTACATCCAAAATATGCTCAATAAATGAAATAAAATAAAAAATACAGGTCCTTATTTTAAAAAAATAGTTGAGGGTAGCCCTTCAAAGACGAAACGTTGTTTTATAAAATTGGATACGCTGTCAAGCGATATTTGGCATTCAATAAAAAAGTTTTATAAACTTTTTTCTATCTTAAAAAATATGGTTTTAATTAAATAAATATCTCGGAAACCGCACCTGATATTTTAATTTTGAAAAAACCAATAAATTTGTCTTGAAAATACACATCTTTTTCCCTATTTAAACAATTTTCTATCTACAAAGGTGTACGAAATCCCAATAGTCTTCAATTAAATTTGCGCCACCCTGTATAGTTCAAATCGGCAAACGTTGCCAAAAGTCTGTTTACATTACCTTTCTTTACGATGGACAAACTACAGTTCCTTCGTTTTTTTATAACGCCCCCTCTCGAGAAAATCCTGCGCACGGGCCTGGATTATTATACGATGCGTATTAACACATAATTATTTGAATTGACTACGCTTATATAAAAAAATAAACTTGACTAATAGAGTACTTAACCTTAATTTATATTTTCTGGGATTCGTAACAAAATCAACCAGCACCATTTTTGTTTCGATAATTATTCACTGAATTTTTTTATATTGAAATATTAATTAGTTAACAATTTTAGGAAAAAGTAAATTACAAAGTCATTATCCATTTACAAGCAGTAAAACTTGAAGTTGATAATAGTGCAGTCAATAATTCCAAAATATTACATACAGTCCAGGAGACAGTGAATTTTTTTCGTACTGATTTTGGCAGTCGGTGTATATGAAAATAATCTGTTCTTTAAGTGACAAAAACAAAATTTTTGAGTCTGGCTAAAATTTTTGGTGAAAATTCCACACCTAACATTTTCGACCAATTAAAAGCCTGTATTTTGTATCGTTACCATAGGAACCAAAAAAAAATTTCCGGAAATTTTAAGTCGATTGGAGCAAAATTGACGATTGATGATTCAGAGTGAGGTAAGCGGATAAAATTCGCTTATGAACGTTTTATACCAGATTTTTTAGTGTTCAAAACTTTAAAGCGTTTTCCCCACATCTCACGTTTTCAAAGGCGGTGCCCCTCATAACTTCAACACCTTTTGAAATTTTGAACACTATTTCTGTACATAATTCAAATTTGTTAATAATTTTTATTTTACAATATTACAATAACAAATTTTTCCCTTCAAAGTGTTTCAAAAAGTGAAAAATTGAAATTTCAAAAAACCCTCCCAGCGTTACCTGGGAAAAACTATTATCAAACGAATGAACTTTGATTTTTTGAAATCAGATGATCCAGTACCAAGTTATGAAGGGGGGGGGGGCACCGCAATTCAACTTTTTCCGAGACACGTCCGAATAATTGCTGCCATTGCCGTATTTTTTAATATTTCTTCGAGAAAATTTTATACAATATTCTTCAAATGTTATAATGTACCATTGGTTTTAATAAAGAGATTTTAACTGTGTCGTCAAAAAAAATTCACAAAAACATGCATTTTTTGTACGAATTAATCTTACCCCCCTTAAAGTAAATTTAAATTTGTTTTTCTTTTGTGTAGTTAAAATTAAAAAAAAAACATTCTAAAAGACACTGTAAAATAGAATATTAAAAATAGACCAAAATATCTAAACTTGCGAGTTTCTATAATAACCAATAATTGTACTATTTTCGATCGAAAATTTCTACATGATAAGAAGGAACCCTTAAACCTCCGGTCGAATTTTCTTCTCCTGCTTAAGTACCTGCCCTAGTTCTTTAATTTGTATTTGTAAAAAAAATCAATATTTACTTACAAGATGCACAGCCACTAAACTTTTATTATCTAAAGCTTTCACAAGTTCATTGAATATAATAAATAAAACTACTAACAAAATTTTCATTTCAACTAATTTAGTACCGCACGAGATATAGCTTAACACTAAATTGCTTGGTTATATATCAAGGAAAAAATTATCTACTCATATCATAAATGGAACTTTAACAAATATCAGAGATTTTTATTGTGTGTCCGTTGCAATTAAATTGTGCTACTATAGGTTAAAAAAAGGTTAGCACAACAATAACATTAAAATTGAAATTTTTCGTTAGGTCAATTATATGCTCTAATTATCAATTAAATGTTAATTAAATGATCTAATTTGGAATTGCTCTTTTTGTTAACTTTTAAGTTGGACCCTCCAATATCATTTCGTCCAATTTTACGAGCGGTATCTCCAGGCCAGGCCCGGCCTAGCCCACCGGGACACGTCCATTAAAAAAATAAATGTGCCTTTTATATTCTATTTTGCGATTGCTTCTTTATAGACCGGGAGATGGTGATAATTAACCCTAAGATACTAAAGAAAAAACAGTTCCGCGCGCTTTCCGAACATGATGGAAATCGCTTTTCTATTTATGAAAAAGTTTAGCGTGTTTCCCTGATATTATAGGTACTGCCTGCCTTTGTATCACAAGTTAGCTAACCCAAATTGAATCTGTAATAATTAAATGCATGCAATTCGCAGTAGCCGAAAGGGCTCAAAGGGTCACGTGAAAATGTAAAAATTAAATATAATGGAGTCGAAAACAGACTGATGAAATCGAGTATTTTTTTCCAATCGATGAAATCAGTTCCCCCATCATTCCTGCATGGAATGTTCGACCCAGGCGGCGGAGGGAGAACTCCTCTATCTAAAGAACTTGAAAACGGTTTTTCCGACAAATCTCAGCCGGGTTTGATCCCACAAAAAAATATTCTTACGACTATTGAAGAGCTTAACAAAACACGTAATCTCGTTCAAACCTGAAGCCGATAACTCAATTAGTTCGCGAATTATCGCGATTTGAAATTGCAAAAATGAAAAAAATTAATTATTTCTCGAGAGGCAGTGGAGATAGGGCCTTAATTTTTTGTGAATAAAAGGGTAATAACGAGTACTTTTATGTGCCGGAGGGTGGTGGTGGGACAAGTGGGGGTGGAGATACGGGGAGTGGTAGTTCAAGTAGGGGGGGAGATATGGAGAGAAAACAAATATTATTGAAACGCTTGTAACTTTTGTACTAATTCAGCTAGCGCAACCAGCCGGGGCTCAAATTGTTCACTTTTTCATCCGCTAAAAGATAGCAATACGGAATTTTTTTTTCACAAATGCGGCTTGGCACGCGAAATAAAAAATGAATAATTGTTTGCTCGCGATTTTAGGCATGAAAAAGAGGGTTGATAAAAAAAAAATTTTACCTCTCGACGGCATTTTTTTTATCTTCGATTTCAGCACCGCGGTAACTCGATGCGATAATGAGGAAGAACGCTACTATTTCTATACTTTCAAATACGTCCAATAATTTATTATTGGATACATTTTTAAGTAATTTTACATTATCTACACTTATTCTATGATTTTGATTAAAAGCATGTTCGGCTATAGTAGATGTTTCCGTACGACCATATTTTAAGTAGGCCATGTGCTCTTTAAATCTGACCTGTACAGAGCGTCTAGTCTGCCCAACATCACAATCTGCACAACTAATTTCGTAAATACCACTTTTTTCCAACTTACTGTTTTATCTTTGGGATTACCTAATAACTGTTTTAGAGTGTTGTTAGACTGAAAAAGTAATCTTAAACCCGCTTTGTTGAATATGCTGGTGAGTCATTTGGTGTAAGTGGGATTATACGGTACTGAAACGAATTTTTCAGTCTGTTTTTCGTGTTGGAAAAACATTTTTTGCTATATCCTTAATCAAATTCCTTTCCTTACTAAATCTTTTATTACTTAGTGGGAAGTTAATTAAACGATGTACTAGGAAATGTAAGCTAGCCATCTTGAGTTGATTACAATGAAAAGAATCTGATGGGATATACCTGCTTGTGGCGGTATATTTCCTAAAAAATGTCAAATTCTAACTCATTTCTGATAACTAAAGTGTCTAAAAATGGTAGTTGTCCATTGTTTTCTATTTCATAGGTAAACTTTATGGATGGAAATTGAGAATTTAATTTTGTCACGAAGTCAACTAAATTAGCTTTCTTAGTATCGAAAATAGCAAATACGTCATCCACATATCTGTGCCATATCCTTGGGAAATACTCAAATTCTGGACAAATCTTGGTTTCGAATTTACTCATATTTTTATTTATTTTTTAACATTATTAAATTTGTTAATTTTGCGGATATAGAGTTATGGTGCAAACGACATTTTTTACGATTTCTCCAATTAGATTATGGTTATGGTGCAAACAATTTTTTTTCCAAACGGCTTTTTTACTATATCGCAAGTATGGTTGTCTGATGCAAATAAAATTAGTTTGCCTCGAATTTTCGATAAACTACGTATAGAATTGAATATAAAAAAATATTATGAGTTCGAAGAAATAAAGATAAAGGAAAATTTGTGATTTACTAATTTAATTTCATCACAGAACCGTATTTTTTAGTAACGCCCTCGTCATAATTTTAAATACATTTGCAAAAACAGAATTTTTTCTTGGTGGAATATTTGGGTAAAATATCAGCCCAATTTTTGCACCACAAAATAAATTATTTTTATTTATTTTCTAAAATTATTAAAATTGTTAATTTTGCAGATATAGATGTATAAATAGAAAGATGGATAGGGTGTAACTAAGTATTTTTATCCTAGTAAAAGACAAAAGTATAGCAGTTGCGCATGAACGGTGATAGACAATTGCCCATAGCAGTTCCTTCATGTTGTTTAAAAAATTGATTTCTAAATTGAAAATAATTTTGATCCATGCAAATGCAAACAAAAATTTTTCGGTAGTGCTATCTTTTAGCGGGTGAAAAGGTGAACAATTTGAGCCCTGTCTGGTTGCGTCAGCTCAATTAGTTCGAAAGTTACAAGCGTTTCAATAATATTTGTTTCCCCCATATCTCCACCCCTACTTGTCCCACCACCACCACCCTCCGGCACATAAAAGTACTTGTTATTACCTTTTTATTCACAAAAAATGGACGCCCCATCTCCACTGCCTCTCCAAAAATAATTATTTTTTTTTCATTTTTGCAATTTCAAATCGCGATATTTCGCGAACTAATTGAGTTATCGGGTTCTGGTTGAAACTAGGTTACGTGTTTTGTCAAGCTCTTCAATTTTGATAAGAACATTTCTTTGTGGGATAAAACCCGGCTGAGATTTGTCGGAAAAACCGTTTTCAAGTTCTTCGCCTGGGTCGAACATGCAGGTATGATGGGGGGATCTGATTTCATCAATTGGGAAAAAAATTTCTTGATTTCATCAGTCTGTTTTCGAGCCGTTTTTTTTCGCCAGATCTACTCCGTTAATAGGATTTCCGTGTTTTTAAATCACATGCTGATGCAAAAAAATAAAAGTTTTAATTAAAAAAAACACTCGGGAAAAATTGGCATGCGCCACTCGTTGGCGTAAAGGTGAAAAATTTTGGGAAAATTAAAAAGACATTTTCCGTGATTTTAAATTTGTTGAGGATGAAACCTGTCACCATAACAAAAAAAAATAAATCAACATTTACTTACAAGATGCACAGCCACCAAACTATTATTATCTAAAGCTTTCACAAGTTCATTGAATATAATAAATAAAACTACAAATAAAAGTTTCATTTCAACTTATTTCGGCCCCGCACGAGTTGTAGCTTAACACTAAAACCCTTGGTTATATCAAGGAAACAATTATCTATATCATAAATGGAATTTTAACAAATATCACAGATTTTTATTGTGTGTACGTTGCAATTAAAAAATAATGTTTTAGTGGGTAAGCACAAAAATTTTATTTATATATTATGCTAAGATATTGACTAAATTATAATGTAATTATTTAATCATTATTAAGTTTTATAGTGTTAATTAACATTGGCGCAACTAGAAAGATTTATGATGCCGATAGTAAAACTTGCATTATAAACAAATTTGTAAAGGTTCATCTTTAAATAACTTCTAATCTCCTCGAATTTCAATTTCGAAAAATTCATACTTTTTGAGAAATTAAAATTTTAGAAAATATTTTTTTAGGAACAGCTGTCACTAATTCAATTTTTAAATCTATTAATGGATTTATTTCTCTAGTTCATAGTCGTTTGTTCTTTTAAATATTCTTCTTTCTGGATAAAAAAACCACTTTTTTATATTAAAAAGTTTTTAATTTGATGTTTCGTTCTAAAGTCGTTTTCAAAAAATTGGCATAACAATATTTTTTAATTTGCAAAATGGAAATTTACAAACAGATTTCGCGATGTCAGAAATTTATACCCTTGTTTCCGTAATATTCAAATAATATAAAAAAAACATTTTCTGACAAATTTGTCCTTGCCCCGGCTCTGGAGGCGGTTCCGTAAGACGTAAGACGTGTGACAAACTAAAGCAGCTACCCACTACAATCAACAACGGGTGATGAATCATAACCAGCTTTGTCCCCCCTTCCACAGTCGGCCCCCTTAGCTAGAAAATCGTCCACCGCCCCAGGACTGGCCTGCTCCTGGCAAACGTTCTAGGCGTCATTTAGATACACCCTGTATAATTAAATCAACTCCTAATCATTATGTCTATAATCTTCAATCGTAACAGGTTTTTTTAAATAATCTTTGGAGATTTAAGCATCTGACAATCTTTTGATAAATTGTATCTTGCATAATTTTGATGTCAAATGAAAACATCATTCAATTGTTTTAATTCCATGGGCAATTTTTTTTTTCGAGGTATGACCGTGTACATCGATAATTATTTTTCTTATTGGCTTAAGGCCAAAATCATGATATGAATAGTTGTTATCAGACTTCAATGAAACTTTCGTTGAAATCTTACTAAAAATATATTTATATAATATTATATATTTTATAGTAGTTCAAATAGCAATTTCTCAAATAATTTTAGATTAAATGTTAAATACGCCTGCCCATTTCGATTTCGCATAACACGAGCGGCGCTCTAACGGTACTTTAGGTAAACAAACATTAACTATTAACTTATGGCCGCGCCACAAGATGTCGCTTTGAGGGTTGGCGATTTTTATTTCCAAACGCGCATATTTTTTGTACATGACTGTCAAATCTCTGAATTTATAGCTGTCAAAATAGTAACGTCACCTCTAACTTTTTTAATTGTATGACGTGTTACCCCTCTTGACAATTATTTATCTTTAAAATTAAATTAAATAATGCGCTTTGTGCGTTGCTGGCATATGATTTAATAGTACATTAAACAACGCATTTCATATGGCATTCTGTTATGACACGAGACCAAGTTTAAAAAACGAATCGCGCAGCGACGAGTTTTTTAAAGGACTCTATTTTGCCATTTTATTAATTTTTTAATAAATTTATACTTTGCATATTATAGAGAAGTTTGCTTTAAAAAAATGAGTTTGTAGCACTGTTGTAGAATTTTTCAAATTTGAAATTTATTTTCAATAGACAAATGTCAATTCATGTCATTTGGTGATTCATATTACCAACTGTATAACACAAAAAGTTGCGTACTCTAATGAAACATTAGAGTTCTCAAATGCGTATCATAATGTAAAATATTATAGATGCAAAATATAAAAAATATTATTAGCTTTGCACCTTTGTGGATGTTTCTCTTTTTTATTAGTATTTATAGGTACTTATAAAATAAAAAATAATATTTTATTATAGTAAAATCCGAATTAATTTAAATAAAAGATAAACATTCTTTCAAGATAATGATATAAAAGCGTAAAAATTAACATTTAATCCTAATTTTCGTTATGTAATTGTTGTAAAATATATTGTAAAACAAATGCCGATTGCGCTCGTGTGGTAACTTCTTCAAACTCGTGAGAAATTGTATTTCTGTACGAGTTGCATACCATACTTTTTCTACAACCACACTTTTTCCTAAAAATAATTTATTTCCAAACAAATAGTTGTAATATCACAAGAGTACAAAAAATAATCGATTACACTTTTCTGCAAAATACCACGACAGCGTTAGCTGCTTCGGGAGGGGTGAGGTCGACGTAAAAGGTTAAAAGTTGATATCGGGGGGCGAAAAATTAATGTTATAAACACTTAACACCAAAATATATTCAAACAATTAGACCTATGTATTTTGACTCGTAGAATTCAAATTTGCAAATGTGTATTATTCAAAAATCTACATTTGGGGTTATTTCTGATCAATCAGGAAGTATTTTGAAATTTTATGTTATCATTGAGAAAAAACAAAAGGGATATTCAAAAGTTATACGATTGTTCCTAGAAGCTGCGCGACCCTGTACACATTATATAGTCTATCGGTAATTTTTTCACTTATCGGGATGATGAAATGTAATATCGATCAATCATATAAAAAATCGTGAAAATAAAAAAGAATTATAAGACCAAGTAGATACACAAAAGATTATATAATTCATCATAAACGGATATACACAATCAGAATTACATAAACTAAAATTAATCAAAATTTAATAATGAAAAAATATTTTAATACAGTAGTCGGTGCATTTGACATTTGTCAAAAATAACATAAAAATTGAGTGACTTATTCGATTTTTAAATACTAAAAACAGCAAAGTTTGTTCGACTATACAATAAAAATGAAAGTTTATGGAATATTTTCCTTCCGCAATATAAAAATAGAGATATTTCTGGGTGCACTGTGGAGTACCTAATGGCTTGACTAAAAAAGCAAAATGTAAACCGATGCTGCCAGTTTAGTTGCCGACAATGTTCTCAACTTGCATGCCAGTTACAAGCAACGTGAAAACATCCACTGCATTACAATGCGAATACTGGCATGTCAGTAATATGTCAACTGACACGCCAAAAACTAAAAAGTTAAATCAAGAAAAAAATTATATGAAGAAACCTTAGATTACAGAGACTAAATAGTGTTTATATAAATCTGAAATTAATATTTTTTTTAAATAAAGTTAAAAATAATTTAGAAATTGATTTATATAAATAAATAAACACTATTTTGAAAATAAAAATTGCGTCGAATGAATGTTGTAAAAAAATGATCATTTTAAAACATAAGTTTTATTAAACAGAGAAAATGTTCATCAGTTTTAATTATATTTAAATCAAAAGTAAAAGTCTAATGATGATAAGTGTACAAGGATTTTTTTGTTATGCCTCTATTAATAGATATCTTCATTTTTATAAAATTCAGTGAGAATTTTAGAAATTATAACTTCCGGTCAAATTTTCTATGAGAAAACAAAAAAAAATAAAAACTAATGGCTTTCTGAGAAAGCTTAGAGTCTCCGCTTTAAAATGCTTTTTTTTCTTTTGCGTACATTTTAGGCAAAGATACTTTAGTTTTACCGAACGCCTCAACGGCTCGGCGCGCGTAGAGTTTTCGAATTTGCTTTCTTATTTTTAATAATTTTTTATAGTATCACAATTTTTTTTTAAAAACATATATAATAAGACTATAATATAATTCCTAGTAAAATTTTCCGCTCTTTCACGTAGTGCTAGTTTTTCGAATTTTTTTTTTCGAGATATAATGGAAAAATCAAATTTTCGATTTTATTTTCGAAATTGTTAAGTTAGCATACACTTCAGAGCAGTAAAGATTTTTTATCGTTTTCTACACCCTTTCAAGTACTTAAGTGCCAAGTTTCATCGATAGCACATTTTGTGCGAGCTTTTGGTCAATATTCTTCTCTGGCAACTGGGCTAACATGGCGATTGCAAACAACAGATGCATCATTGGAAAAAGATCTGTGGATTAGAGGGCGGCACTAATCAATAATGCATTTTTAATTTTCGCTTTCCTTGACTCAATTTACGATATTTCGAAATGAAAATGAAATCAGTGTCCTTTAAACAAATGTACAGTTCCGGGGTACTAAATGATAATTATACTAGAGCATATAAATTTGGTTATTAATTCAGAAATTCAAATTATAAAAAAACAAACCACTTTCCCGGAATATAGATTTTTTTAAACCAAACAGAGAAAGTTGCATCAAAATTGGTTAATTACTGTGGACACTAACACGAAAGTCGTTTCAAGTAATACATAATCTTACATATTATGTTTATTAAACTTGTATATATTTTATTATATATTTTTCTTTCTTTTTCTTTTCTTTTAAATTTAAATTTTCTTTCTTTTGTAATCGATATTTTTATGTATATTTTTGTTATATTTTAAATAAATAAATAAATAAAAATTCTGACATTAATAACAAAATGAGTTAGAAAACTCCTACTTTCGAACCTCTAGCGCTTTTAAAATGACATATTACATATTACTGAAGAAAATTATGTACTAAACATTCGAAATAAATAAGCAAATTTTTTAAAACTGCAAATTAAATAAAATAATACACTTAAAACCACAAAATATTTCGGTTTTAACAATTTAATAATATAATTGATACCACAGATCCTTCTTCACTCTATAACGGCTCGTTATATATCATAAATATATTGTAACATTTAATTTGCATTTTACACATGTTCAATTTAAATATATTTACAATGAAAATAACAGCAATCCATTAAGAAACCGGCGATTTTTTTAACAAAAATGTTTCCTGGCGTAATTCTGATTGCAGTTATGAAGACGTCAAAAACGGGGTAAAATTTTAATGTGTATTTTGCTTCAGGCCGCGGAAAACTGTCAGTTGTGTAAAGGCTTAATGACATGTAATTAGAATTCTTTATGCAAATCGATCATGTGCGCAAGTTTACAACTGCTAGTACATGCAGTGGCGTTACTCACTCACGGAATTTTCGGTATACCTAATTTCTTACTTGGTAGATTCACTGAAAAACGTAAAGACAGAAATGGTATCAATCGAGAGCACCAATGGATAAAAGAAAATTAAACAATGATACTTAGAAATTAAAAAATGCTTCAATTAGCAGTTACCTGAGTGACAGTAATAGTGACTATTCGATTTGGAAAGCAAGTAAAAGATTAAAAAGACAATTCCTACACAACCCACCAATTAAAAATATGGATGGAACTTGGGCAAGAAACAATATACAAAAAGCTAGCAAATTCGCTGAACATCTAGAAAATACATTCATGCCTAACGAAAGAGATGAACTCATAGAAGAGGAAAATCCTATTCTAGAAGAAAGGGACATCATGATTACCTCACCAAAAGAAATAAGTACAGAAATAAAAGAAAACATAAATCCTAAGAAAGTGCCTGGGTTCGATCTTATTACGAGAGAGATACTAGAACAACTTCCGAGGAAAGCTATAGTAAAACTTACGTACCTATTTAATGCATCATTTAGAATGAGATATGTTCCACGGATATGCATGGAAAGTATCAGAAGTTATCATGATACCAAAACCAGGGAAACCACCACATGAAATTACGTCTTACATGCCTCTATCCCTACTTCCTGTAATCTCGATACTGTATGAAAGAATATTACTAAAAAGACTAAAACCTATTATAGAAGAAAAGAAACTAATAACAAACACCAGTTTGGATTTAGAGAAAACCATTCAACTATAGACCAAGTCCTTAGAATAACTAATATCGTCGAAAAAACCTTAGAAGAGAAAAAGTTAGTAGAGCTAAAAAAGTTAGCCCTACTGTCTTCCTTGATGTAGCGCAAGCTTTCGATAGAGAAGAACTCAAACACAAAATGAATTGCCAAAACACTATGCAGAATTATTAGCATCATATATATCAGAAAGATACTTTAGGATTAAACAGGAAGCGTACTCTAAAATTAAGAAATTGAGGGAGGAGTACCCATAGGCGGATCCAGGGGGAGGGCTGTGGGAACTGCAGCCCCCCCCCCTTTAGGTTAGGTTTTTAACATATTCCATAGCCTCCCGACCCTCAACTCCAACTGATGTGGAAGACAGCCCCCCCTTGACAATCGGCTGGAAGGAAGTGTATTAGGGCCAGTCCTATAACTAGTATTATTCCTGAATTAGACCAAAATACAATTGCCACCTTTGCAGATGACACCGGTATTATGGCAGTAGGGAAATCCACAAAGAGGCTGTAAGAAAACTACAAACATCATTAGATAGAATTGCTAATTGGACCAATCGTTGGAGAATCAAATTAAATGAAAATAAATCGGTACATATTAATTATACTAAGAAAAACAATGAGTATATACCAGTCAGAAAAAAATAATACCCAGATCCCTTATGCTAATCCAGCAAAGTATTCTAGGTATTACTTTAGATGCGAGACTACGCTGGAAGGTCCATGTCAAAAAGAAACGTGAAGAACTCAACATAAAATTCAGAAAAATATAGGTACTGGCTGCTTGGAAGAAATTCTACCCTGTCAAACAAATTCTGAAACCGGTATGGACATATGGTATCCAGCTTTGGGGCTGTGCCAGTCAGAGTAATTTACTCATAATACAGAGATTAAGGAGCATAGCCAACGCTCCCTGGGTACTGCAGAAATAGTGACCTCCACCGTGACTTGAAGATGGACACTGTTAACCAGACACTTAACAAATTTGCAAGAAGTCACGAACATCGACTCCACCAACACGTGAATGTCGAGGCCATCCAGCTCCTGGACAACCGTGATCTAGTAAAAAGACTCAAGAGGAAGAAGCCCTTTGAGTTAGTGTAAGTGAATGTGACAGAAAAAAACAGAGCATAGTGCGAAGTAGTGAATACACGTTAAGTAAGGTGTAAAAAAAATGATCAGAACCTAAGGTACACTAGTGAGTAGACTTTAGTTATTCAATCTTCACGTATTAATTTAAATTGGACAAAAATTACAAAACTTGGTATATGCAGAAGAAGATGTGAGATTAACAAGGGAATCAGTTCTTATTGACCTAATTAATACTAAAAAGCTGGGAACAAAAGTATGATTCTTGAAATTACAAATAGAAAATTACTAATGGCTCTAAAAAAATTAAATCATTTTCTGTCTCCAGGTTTGTTTTTTCTTCAAGAACTGATACTTCCAAAATTTGCAAAGTCACGATTCGTGGAGTACCACCTTCCTTTGATCCTTCAACCGAGAAATCACAGAAACTTGACCTCCCAGAGGGATCCCGAAAGTCCACGAAACCTGAGAATCCTTGGAGAGACAATATATCCTCCTCACTCTCAGCTGCGGATTCCAATTCCTAAAAAATCTTCACATGAGTGCCATCCGCCATTGGAAATTTATTTTCTGTATTATTTTAAAATTAATTAATTTTTATTACCAAAAATGGAATTGGCGTAAACATTGCATACATTTGCTCCATAATTTTTTATTATCTCCGCAACTGAGTTCATTTGAAGCGGGTTTAAACGACCAACGAAGGTAATCATGTAAACATATCATTAACAATCATTTCCCTTGTAAAAATTATCCCTTACAGTGGTTGCGCCCGTTGTTTGAATTTGTCGAAAATATGACACGTGTCCCAAATTTCGAAATCAAATTCATTTTCAGATCGAAATTATAGAACTATTTATATTTCTGAAGTTTTGTCAAAATTTAGTCTCAACTATGATGTGTCCGCATTTCATCGAGTCATCAGCAAATTAAGAATGTCCCTTTTGATTTTAAACTTTAATAAGCTTCTTATATAAGCGGCAAAAACTGTAGGCCTTGAACTCTGCCTTGAGGCACTCAATATACTTTTATTTTCAAAGCTGATGACGCCATCAATGCATGCCTTTTGCACCCTTCTTGACAAAGAACTTTCAGTCCTTTAAAAATGATGTATGAAGTATCAAAATTTTTAAATATTTACTATTAAATTTCAGGTGAAAAAGAGTAAAAAATAATCAGAATATAATAAATTTTTTTGTGGGATACCTCTTATTTAAAATTTAAAAGGGGAGAAAAACCGTTTAGAACTAAATAAATCGATTAACCTCGCGATGTTTGCGATGCAAGCATATTATCATCTGGGGCGATAGGGGACAATAATTTTTTTTTGTCTTCCTGTCATCCTGTCAAGGCATTGTAGACTTGTCAGTCTTTTCGAACTGTTACCCTCCAACAACTAGTATAAAAGTTATCTAGCCGAAATCATTGAAATCAAGTGAAGCTTGTAATGTTATTATTAGGAAAGACAAAATAGTCGAGTCCTAAACGCTTTCACAAAATCGTTGATTTTACAAAAAATGCATTCTAGAATGTTTTACCATTTAGGCAGTATTTCAATTTTGCAATCATCGAAAAATACCTTGATCCTCGTTGTGCGGTGAAAAATTGCATTAAAAATAAAAGTTTTTTTTCTAAATATAAATACCTGTTACCGAATTTAATAAATTGATTATTAAAAACCAAAGAAGAGTTCGTTCCAGTCAATTTTTAACAAAATTTTGGAACGTCAGTAACCACTACATATAGTAGGCAACTCTTTATTTCAGATAGTGTTGAGTTGGTTGCATACCTATATCAAACGTCATCTCTGTCAATGTATGACAACGTAATGATATCAAAAATAAAAATATTTTGATACAACAAAAATTAAAAAGCTCTAATTTTCAGATTATGTGATAAAAAACAACTAATCAGTGTAATTATGAGATTATCTAAATATGGCAGCAATGGGTAGAAAAGAAAATCAGCATATAAGACAAATTTTCAATTTTTTGTAAAAATCACTAATTTTCATTAACTAGTAAAATTTAAAAAAAGAAGATATTCATAACCTACAAACTTCTTCATAAAATGTCAAAATAATAGTTTTTTTTGTTAATAATTTTCAAAAATTTATAATATGTTTGTGTGTAGCCCCAAAATTGTTTTTATTTTTATTTTTTGTGTTCGTGCAAAAATTGTGAAATTCGGACGCAGTACGCTGAACTAGATTTATTCCAAAATTTGGTTTAGATTACAGAACAACAAATAAATTTGAATATAAAATTAGATATGAATAAATATGAGCATCAAGACGACGAAGAATTCCTCTTAGATGATGAAAATTCATATCAAAAAAATTGTGAAACAAGTCAAAGCTTTAACTGGATCAATGAAACCCCCAATTGGGGTCATGATTTTAATAAAAATTATTTCGAAGTAGAAAATAGTTCACCACTAGCGATGGTTAATGTTGGTGACCATAATGACAATTTAGAAGATTCCCCGCTCTTAATTGATGTAAGTAAAAATAAAGTTTATTTTGGGTATTGTTTACCTAACTAAAAAAGTGTGCTTAATACAGTTTTTGCTTAAATAATTTTATGATTTGACTAGACGAACTTCTACAAATGTATAACATTTTAGTATAATACAGATACCTACTTCAAATATAATTAACCTGATCTCTATCTAGAAAAAACGGATATAGTTAAATCTGTTACCCACATTACCAATGTTAATACATTAATTTTTGTAAACTTAATAAACACTTCAGGAAATATTATTTTACTGACTGCAATTACAATTTTAATGAAATATGTACATAATGATAACTATTTTAAAAAATTCAATCAGTTAATAATATTGATTAACATTATCAGTCCACCGCCACCTAATTGCAATTTAATATTCTTTTTTAAAAAACAGGAATGTATTTTCAAATTAATTTAGATTACACCAATCCAAAATTAGGACTTAGTTGTCCACAAATATAAGTTTATTTTCATTGTGCAGACGTTAAGTTTTGTACAAGAGTATACACTAAGTAAATATTGAAAGTCTTTTTTAAAATGCTGTCTTTAAAAAAATTAAATGTGCTTTAGCAATATACTTACTTCACTTATTATGAAAACTTCGAATTAATTTTGTCTTGTCAACATGTTATGAAACAGAAAATTTGCCAAATTTCTTCTGTAATAAAGTGGAAAGGATTATGAAATAGGCCTCTTCTCATAAATTTCCATAGCAACCGTCATGCAACCCTCAGAACCCTACAAATGGGTAGTGGGAGTTAGGGAAGACAGGGCATTACCTTTAAATGTGGCATTTTCTAATGCAGCAACACTTACGAGAATATTTTTAAAAATAACTACAATTTAAAATATGTTTCACCTAAACCACTTATCTAGAATCTTAATTATCAGCTATTTATGAACTTTAAATTATCTGAAGTTTTTCATTTAATTATTACAGTGAATAAAATAGATTGTTTACACATAAGAATCTAAACCATGCCTCTTTTAGTTATCAACTTTATATAATCACATTGGATAAAATTTAAAAAACCCATACCCTAGTTTAATTGTTTTTAAACGTGTTTTAGTACATACATATTCGTTAAACAATTTTTCTTTATAACGATGGTAAGTTTTATTTCATATTATCCAACTGGTTTTTTAATGAAAATAAAATTCTGATCTTACTTTGAATAATATTTGCCATTTTATATTTAGATAATAAGTAAGTTTACAGGAATTTTAAACATGTATTTTTTATTAGTAGCATATGATAATGATCTCTAATCATTCCCTCTAATACATTGGTTTTTAGATTTTATCTTTATTCACTTGTTTGTTTTTTGTATTTTTACTTACTAATACTTGTTTTTTCGTAGAATATGTAAAAAACGGGAATTAGTGAGGCTTTACAAATTTAAAAGAAATTTTACTTAAACCAAATGGTTATTTTTAACATATTATTTTTGGTTTCTTCGTGCTTTATATTAACTCGTTGAAAATATCCCAGAGTACCTAAAGTAACGCATACATTATTTATAAATAAAATTAATTCTCACAAATAGACTCTAATTGTTAAACCAAATGAAAATTATAAATAGATTTAAGTAAATTAGAAACGACACACCTCTAAGAAAGATCCATGTAATGTTTTTAAAATTAAGCAATGCTTTTATGATAATGAATGTAAATGAGGCTTACCACTAGGTCAGAAATTCTAAATGAATTTATGCAGAAACGGTCTCAGAAATGAAGTACTTGGGAGTGCATATTGATACAAATTTAAAATGGGATATCCACATTAACTACATTGTAAAGAAATTACAGTCAATTTTGCACAGCTGAGTAAATGCCTACCGCAGCATGAGTTAAAAAACTAGATTCAGCACTTGTTGAAAGTCACCTAAGATATGCAATTACAGCTTGGGCTTCTTCTTTGAAGGTTCATTTAAAACCACTTGAAATAATTCAAAAGAGATTTTTAAAATTAATAATGGGAAAACGTTATAAATATCCTTCTGAAAATCTATACACAGAAAGTAAAGTATTTGATCTTAAACAACTTCTCTTCTTTTGTAACAATGTTAAATACCATTTTAGTAATAATAAAACTACTAATCGCGAACACCACCACTTTACTAGAAAATATAATCTCCACTCTTACCCAATAATTGTTAAAAAATCAATTTCTCATCCTGCATACTCTTATGTCACAATAAAATGTTACAATGCTTTACCAGAAACACTAAAAAGAATAAATAATAAAAATTTGTTTAAGAAAAAACTGAAAATGTTTATTATGGAAAACAACAGACAATTTATATTTGATATCTTAAAATAATCTTTTACCTAAATGCAAATATATTTAAAAAAGGCTTTTTAAAAAACTTACCAAATTTGCTACAACTGAATAGAAACACCTACCTGAATTAGACATTTGCCTGACTTAACAAATCTAGCCGACTTTGACAATTACCTGGATGTAACATTATTATTATTATTCTCTTTCACTTTCATTGGAATTAGATTATAGTGTGTATTTACAGCGAAATAAGTATTACTTACTTATCGCTTCTTGCTTTATTTGTAAATAATATTTTTTTGCTAAGTTATTTTTATTGAATTGTTTATGTTTATGAATAAAGTTATATTATTATATTATATTATTATTATCCAAATGTCACGTACGTCAGCTGATTCAGATTCATGTCAATTTCTGGTTGGTATATAATCCATGTTGTACTTTCTACAAAAAGGTTCCGAGAAATAGATTAGTAAATAATTTTATAATTTTACTTTGAAGGTTTAGCTTTTGTGTTTCAAAATTATTGACTTAAAATGCACTTCAGTTTTTAATTTTTTTAATCCTTTAATTATAAAACTTATAATTGCACACATTAAAAGGGTACAATGGACATTATTTTTTATCTCTGATACCTATTATAGTAATTTATGTATCAAGGGAATTATAAGGGCCTTAATTCCCGAAGTCAAAGTTTGCATCCCGAGGGCCTCTGACCCGAGAAACAAAGTTGGGGCGCATCTAGAAAAAATTGAACATGTGTGTGACTGAATTTTTTTTTATTTTATAGAGCTCGATCAATAAGGTAACATTATAGAAAATTGTATTCCTATATGTTTTCTAATCAGAGATATGGAACACCACACAACTGTTGCAGGACCCTGTAAATTTCAAAATATTTACACAATCCTGCTGCACGAATATTTTGGAAATACACTTAAATATTAAAATAATATTTTATTAATTCTATTTTGATACCTTACTGATCCTTAACTTTTTTAAAAAGTAGGCCAATTTTAAGTAAGTACAATATGATAAAGAATGTTAATAGATATAATTATCATTATTATGATACTTGAGGGTAAATGTTATCAGCGTATTTTTTAGCACTAACCTGCATATATAATCAAAAGAAACCACCATATATTATTTTTCTGTACACTAATTTTACAGTATATTTACTTCATTTAAAGTGTTTGGATTTTACCTGCATAAAAGATTTAAAATAAAAAAATATACAATACATATAAAACTTCAAAAAAATAATATATACGAATTACATAATTTAAATGTGTATCTATTTACTTCCTAATAATAATAATAAGTAACGAGCCAGAATGCTCAATTATTTTTAAAATATTTAATTGGGATAACAATGGTTTGAACAGTTTTACCTATTTTCGATGAAAACATGCAGTTGTTTGAAATGACTGAAAATATAGTGGTAAGCAATATTTTTTTAACCATGAATTCTCAGTCAGGTGTAATAATCAAGGATAAATTATAGTCATCAATTTAATATTTAATAACAGGAAAGTTTATTATCGATTAGAGTTATGTATTCAAAAAATTTTATAGATTTGAGTGATTGCATTTATAGGAGTCTTGAAAAAAAAAATGAATGTGTGTAATAGCAAATATGTGTTATTTTAAAATTTTGTTGTATAACTGACATTTTTTTTCATTTTAATTAAAGTAATTTTGGGGTTCATGCAATAGAACAATCAATGATTCTGAATTAGACTTATTAAGATATGGCCAACGTCCATTTTAGATTATTATAATATGTAAAATGGCTTAAATTAAATTGTAATATTTTTTAATTCTCTACTATTAAATACAATTTTTTTTTGTCGGTGATAGTGCTGTAAGTTTTTTCTGTCTATCAATTACATAAAACGCGTACACATAACAGTCATGCACAGAAGATCATCTCTATGTAGATTATGTGATATGTGAAGAACTGATTGTTGACTGCGCTGTCCTGCTGTACACATGAAGCACGATCTATCCTAAATAGCAACGATTAGCTACCACATAAAGTTATCAAAAATCTTTTATCTCCCAATCAAAGTCATAGGAGGATTGTAGAAATTTAGGATGGGGAAAGAAGCTCGATCATATATCTCCATTCCCATGAAAACCAATCATCTCTTCTTCTTCTAATTACAAAATATTAATAATTAAATAAAATAAGTATAATTTGTGATGTAATGAATTTTTTTTTAGGATTTTTATGAAGATTCTGTAGAACCAGATTTCCACTGTCATCACTCCTTGACATCATCTGAAGATGCAAACGCTTGGAAAAAATTAAGTAGTGCTGCAATATTTTGCGGTTTATTCATGGTAAATATTTAATTACTCCACTCCACTGTGATGATTTTGTGATAAGGTTTTCGGGAGGTTTAGATACATTGATTGTCTCTTTTTAGGTTGGTGAACTAGTAGGTGGTTACATAGCTGGAAGTTTAGCAGTAATGACTGATGCAGCACATTTATTTTCAGATTTAATAGGATTTTTAATTTCTTTATTGGCATTATGGGTGGGTAAGAGGCCCCCAACGAAAAGAATGACGTTTGGTTTTTATAGAGGAGAAGTTATAGGTGCTCTTCTTAGGTGAGTCAAAGTTATTATTAACAATGTTTAGATCGAAATAACAAAATCAATTACCCTATTGCAGAGATGAATTTTTCATTGTTTTAAAATCGGTCTTGAAAGTCAAATATAAACTTTAAGAGTAAATTTAAACCGCAAAAATGAGAGAATATATAAATAATAATAAATTGTAATCTGAATTCGTGATTCGCACGCTTACAAATCTGCATAATCAATTAAATCTTCTGGAAAATTCGTTTTAATCCTTTTAAAAATAATTTGTTTTATTCAGTCTATGATCTGGCTGTTTTGGGCAGTGCAATAGTGTGATTATTAGTTACATCTTCTAGTTTTTGATTGAAAAGTTTGCTATATTGATTATTCTAAATACTTATTTCAATCGATCTTCGTTCTGAGAAAAAAAGCATCCAGAAACTTATTCATGGTACAGATTCATGCATTCAAATATTTATTTAGAGCTGTCGTAGTTCTTAGTCAACCCCTACACATGACCCCCGATCTGATAATCTTAAATCTGCATATAGTTCCAATTGAAAGACAGCTGTACTTCCCCAGTAGTTCCTATCCCAGTAACATTCGCAGTCTTAGAACCGTGTACCAGATCTGCACCTTGCGACTTGTACTGAGTTAGAACTTTAAATTGATTATTAATTAATGTTTTTTAGTGTGTTGACAATCTGGTTAATGGCAGCCGTTTTATCGACTTTAGCAATAAACAGGCTATATAACCAGGACTATGAAATAAATGCTAACACAATGATAATCATATCATCATTAGGACTTTTAGTAAATATTATGTAAGTATTCTAGTTAATTTGTACCCCAAATTATTAAAGATTTTTTTTAACATCCCAATTTCATTACGATCTGCCTATAATTCACAAAAGAGTGTAAGCATTAAGCAATATTTATAATAATATATATTGACATGTTGCGAGCAGATCCACTGATGTGCCGCTTTTTTGAAGTAAAGAAAAATCATTCGCAGACATTGCCAGAAGGGCCGTAGAGTCTAACTTCGTTGCTATTGGTCCGATTTGAATGTGACAAACTGCATTGTAATATAGATGGGGTAAAGATTAGGTACGTAAAGAAAAATCATGCGCAGAGACGTTGCTAGATGGGCCGTAACGTCTAACTTCGTTGTTAGTGGTTGTCACATTCAAACCGCACCACTAACAACGAAGTTAGACGTTACGGCCCATCTGGCAACGTCTCTGCGCATGATTTTTCTTTACCTATCTAATCTTCAACCCCTCTATTCTACAACGCCGTTTGCCCCATTCAGATCGCACCCCTAACAACGAAGATACCCCTTACTACCGCTTGATGAAAAACTACCACTTTGAACATACCCCTACTACTGTTCTATCCCGTATGTCCATATAGGTTTTAATAGGGTTAATTGGGACCTCCTGCCTATTAGCCAATGTAGATTTCGTAACTTGTGACCTAATTGTTTTCTTTTGGAAAACATATGTTTTTTCCAGGTCAATCTTTTATCTAAGTGGATTCCAAGATATATTACATCCTCTTTTTGTGGTACTTGTTTGTTAATAAGAAATACGGGTGGACAAGTTCCTCTACGGGTCGTAAATGTTATGTGCACCGATTTTGACTCATTTGGTTTTATTCTCCACTTCTTTAACCGCATTTCAACTTGATGTATGTTATTTTGCAAAAGTTCTGATGCTTGTGTTTGAACATAGAATTGCAATGTCATCAGCAAATGTAGCAGTTGTTGTGTCAGGTGTTGTTGGTAGGTCAGCAATATAAAGCAAGTAGAGGACAGGTCCCAGCACACTTCCCTGTGGAACTCCTGCTCCAATAGGTAGGATGTCTGTCATTTCACTTTCATATTTTACTCTAAAGTGTCCGTTTACAAGATATGATTTCAGTAGTGTATAATAGTTTATTGGCAAGCTCAGAATCCGAATTGGTGTATTGGAATTATTCTACTTTCTTCTAGCAGAGGTGTCAGTCTTGTTAGTAGAATCTTTTCAAACACTTTAGAAAGTACTGAAAAACGGCTAATCGACCGATAAGATTTTACATTTTCAGGTTCTTTACCTGGTTTTAGAATTAGTGTTATTTCAGCTACTTTCCATTGTGAGGGGAAGTAGCTAAGTCTCATGACTGCATTGAATAGTTGAGTTAGGAACACATATCCGCTTTCCGGTAGTTCTTGTATTATGTAACTGTTTCAGTCTTTTCTTTGGACTTTTTGACCAACCTCCTTCTTTTCTAAGAGGTGGTATATGGTATTGAGGTCGTTTTAATTTTCGAGTTGCCTTCCATAGAGAGAAATTGGTTGCTTTAGTTGTATCTAACTGATTTAGGTAATTGGCTGCTA
Organism: Crepidodera aurea; assembly: GCA_949320105.2. Lineage (NCBI taxonomy): Eukaryota > Metazoa > Arthropoda > Insecta > Coleoptera > Chrysomelidae > Crepidodera > Crepidodera aurea. The sequence continues at coordinate 19,546,513 of OX439475.1, read as the reverse complement.
TCAATTTTTTTAGTTCTTTTACGGCATTGTTTTTATTTGTGGTGATCTAGTTTCTTGCCACTGCTTCCTAAGTTTTGTCTTCTGTATTATTTGGATAAGCTTCACTTTTTGTTTCGTTAGTGTTGAGTGGTATTGAGCTCCATGCAGCTTGTTGTATCACCGAGTTAAAGTGTTCAACAACATGTTCAATCTCTTCATTTGTTTTTAGAGGAATTTTCAGTTGTAGTGTGTTATCTACTAGGTGTTTAAAATAGGTCCGGTTTGTATTTCTATTGCTTAGTACACACGGTTTTTTTATTTAAGGTTATAAGGACGGGTGAGTGGTCAGAAGACAAATCATAACATGATTCTACAGTTGTTGTTTATTAATTTTGTTATGCCAAAATCCAGACTATCGGAAATTTTGAGTGGGTCTGTAGGAACGTTGGTTCTCGCGTTGATACTACACCTAGATTGTCATTGGTAATTACTTTATGTAGTTCTCGTCCTCAGTTGTGTCTAACCTAGAACCCCAGAACTGATGCTTGGCATTGTAGTCACCACCACAGATAAATCGGTTGCCTAGTTCATCAAAAAACTCTTTAAAGCTTTCCTCTTTTATCGTATTTTTTGGAGGACAATATATGGCAGAGAAAGTTATAGGACCTGTCCAATTATTACAGATGGCTCAAAAATTAAATATATACTGACGGATCTTGCATATATTTTTATTATACATTTATAGTTACAAATTATTACAACAGACAAATACCATTTTATACTTAAGCTAACATTTTTATTTACAAGGAAGGAAAGGTGTAAGATCGAAGAAAATATGAAAAGATATATTAAAAAACAATGACAATAGATTTAACCGAATTTCATCATCTTTATTATGTCATAACATAATTCATATATTTAAATGAATTATTTAGTTTTATCATGTAAAAAGAATCTGTCACAATTCTTGTTTTTTAATTTTTTGTGTATTCTATTGTTAAAAATTAAGTTTTTATTTTATTAAAGTAAAAAAATTAAATAATAGGTTAACACGTTGACTGTCCAGTTTAAAAGGCCAATTTAATTTAATCATATTATATTATTAAAAACTCTAATTGATCGTCAAAAAGCATAGAGAATGTGTTAATTCGTACACAGATACGCTTCGCTACAGCTGAGTCAGCGATATATGAGTTTAAATTCGTTAGTAGTAAATCAGATACAGTCGAGTGCATCACATTTTCGTATTTCTTGAACGTGTAGTTTTATTATTATATTAATTTGTACGAGAGCTAAAAAAACGCCTTATTTATGTCCAATTCTTTTGAAAAATGTCACATACGCCCTAGCCAAGAACTAAATCTACGAGTTATCTCGTAGTTGGCAGTCAACGTGTTAACAAACAATAAAGAGTTAGGCTTATTCCTAGTATGTTTTACAGTTAGTAGTCTTAAAAATAAAAAGCTCTAAACTTTTTCAAATTAAATGTAATGCTTATAAAACATTTTACCACCCTTAACTTTATAACAAGTTACTGTTTTCAATTTACAAAAATACTAATAGAACTGCTATATCAGATTGATTAAAACTTTTTTATGAAATTAAAGATGAGGTAACTGAAACAAGAAATAATTCATAAAATTCTATCTATTGAAACCCAAATAACATATTAGGGTTTTGTGCCTATTGTCGACAATAATGTATAAGGAATCGTGTCATATTTTTAAAATATTTTTCAAAATTTATAGAAAACAGAAAACACTAAAAAGTATATACAGGGTGTTTCTTTTAAGGAATGGTCAATATTTTAATCATAGCTTCGGGACTTTCAAATATTAATATTTTACATAACTCTGGGTCAAATGTTATTTACTACTAAGATACAAGGTGTTGAAGATAAAATTTATTTTTTGTTTTTTTTTTGCAATAATTTCTTCATTATTTGACATATTGACTTGAAATTTGGTAGGGTTATATTTTTAAGTTAGTAAATCATGAGTGTGTTGTCAATTTTGAACTGAATTTATGCTATTAAAACAAGTATACCTTTTTTGTTCAAATTTACAGGGTGTATCATAAAGACTTGAAAAAAATTGAAAATGCCATAAATAAAAAAAAATGGATACTTCTCTTCATCTCAAAATTTTTAACATGCTTATGATTTACTAACTTAAAAATATAACCATACCAAATTCCAAGTCAATATGTTAAATAATGAAGAAATTATTGCAAAAAAAATAAATTGTATCTTCAACACAATGTATCTTAGTAGTAGATAACATTTGACCCAGAGTTATTTAGTAAAATATTAATATTTGGAGGTCCTGAAACTATGATTAAAATATTGACCATTCCTTATGAAACACCCTGTATATTTTCAACACTTTGTTCCAACAAAAATATACAGATGTGTTTTTAATTGTCGTCTCAAGTTCACAACAAATATAGGTCTTGCAAATTTCTAAAAAAAAAATCCGATCAGAAAAATTTATTTTTAAATGTTTTCCTTTTATTGAATACAAAAATAAAAATAATAAACTGTTCAAATATCAGAACTAAAAAGTAGTCTTTAATAAAACACTATTCCTACTAATAAATTAAGCAAAAAATTAAACAACCTACAATGTCTTCTACTCTGAATTCACATACACATAATTTAATTATACATTTTACAAACTTCATTCTCACAAACTTTTTAATTCACCAGTATAACTAGGTATAGTCTGTCCACGTAATAAGTCAGAAAGAAAGGAACACGCCGTCAAAGGTACCGCCTATGTCGCCCTATTTGAGGGTGACGCCGCAGCGCCGGCGACCTTAAAGAGAAATACAGTCATAAATCCCATGGCTCTTTTCTTCAAAGGAAAGCCGAGCACTCCAGTCTCAGCGGTACCTTTGACGGTGTGTTTCTTTCTTTCTGACTTATTACGTGGACATACTATAATTAATCGATTATCGCCTAATTTTAAGGTAATGGAGAGGCAATTATCTTTTCAAAATGTTGACCAAACTAAAAATAAGTGCCTGATTATTTTTAAAAGTAATATTATCGTTTTGTCTTAATTTAATGATTTTTTGATATTTTTTAATGATAAAAAACAAATTCATTCATTGGTGGCTATAATTTTGGAATTTAAAAAACCCTCACAAACATTTTAGGACGATACCAATTTACTACTTATGCCTCTGTGGTGTGTCGATTTCCAGTAGGTTTTACCATATTTTTTTATATGTTGAACCAGCAATTTTGCTTTAAAGTACTTAAAAACTATATCTATATTTTGTAGATCTAAGAATAGTTGTATCTATTTTTGGTTATTGGTTATACCATTTGCATTCCAAGATAATATTCTTAAATCTTTTCTAATCTTAGGATTTACCATATATTACAATTATTTGTCATAAATTCTAGGATTAACATAAGTAATAACTTAACAAAATACTTGTCCCATTGATAATTCTAATAGAAAATATTAAAATAAAAACGTTTGCTGTGTCTACCACAATGTACATCAAAACTTCTTACCAATTTATTGATAGGTTCAATCAACATTTTTAGAAATATTTATTTTTATACACTCGAAAAACTTCCACAAAAAAACACAATTATTCGTTTTCATCAGTCCAAAGCTCCTTAAACTCATCCGGAATTGTCAAAATATAAGATTCATTTTCCAGCCCAACACTCAGTAATTCTCTAACCAACACCCATTTACTCATCTTTTTACTGATTGTTATCCTCCTGTTATTAAAACCTCCTTCACTTTTAGATTTTAAATGATATTTAGCTGCTATAGAATGTATTTGTGCTCTCTCATCTTTTGTAAACCCAGAATCAAATCCTAGGGTAATTGTTTTGGTTGATTTTGCATAATCTGCTAGAATTTTATCAACTTCTTGCATGACAGTCTGCCCACCACCTCCCAAACCTTCTCGAGAAATGTTTTCTATAATCTTTTCTGCTACACTTTTTTGTTCGCCTTGTTCTTTGTTGCCAAGACCTTTACCACCCCATCCCATTTTTAACATCATCTGTAAAGCTTTGCTGCTGCCACCCATAGGATTTTCAGTTTCTTCTGCTTTTTTCTGATTACTTAGGTCATCCATAGAAACTTCTTCATAGTGGGATTTTGAGGTTATATAAAAACACTTTGATCTCATTATATCAAGCCCCATCTCATACAGTGCTTCTTTAGCATCTTTTTTTGAAGAATACATACCTTAAAATAAAACATTAATTAATAGCACACAAGCAATACCTAAAAACATCGAAAGAAAGCTTTTTCAGCCCTATCATTCCTGCTAGAAACACTCAAATCTCCAGTGATCTTGGTGGGAAAAATCAACAGAATAGAGGCGATATTAAAAGATCTGTTAAAATTTACTATCTACTAGTAAGTCACAATAGAAGAACTACTAGAATAATTGTAGGAATTTTTAATTGTAGAGTCAACAAACACATGAGTTTAGTAAAAGAACCTCTTTGTACAGGTATATTAAAAAATAAGATTCAAACTACTTGGCAATGAAAAGCCAAGAGCCATTTCTTGTTTCCTACTTGCAAATATACATGCTTTAATACATACATACCTTCAGCTATAACAGTGTTATTTATTCGTAATTTTGAGTAACCAGTAGACTCATTCCTGTCAATTGCTAATGTGCAGTTTTTCACTTGATGTGCTGCATTGTTAAGTAAAACAGGAGGAATTTCATTATTATTTTGTAGTAGTATAAGTTGCCCTAAATTATCAGGTTGACTTTGGACAGCTGTAATAAGTCTTTCAATTTTTGCCTCTAATGGGGTTAAAGGAATCGGCTCAGGTTGAATATCTGGAGATGGTTCTCGCCTTGGTTCATGATTTAACTGAAGTTGACCACCTCTATTTGACCTATTGGGTCTACTTCTATTAGGCCTATCATATGGTGTTCTTCTTTCTCTATTTGAATTATTATATTGCCACGAGCCTGGTTCCCTTTCAGTGTGGTTGTTACTACTCGAAACTTGTTTCCAGTACCCATTATCATCATTTGAGTTTTGGTAGGACCAAGCTTGATTTGTGTTTTGATTCCAATTACCTTGATTTGTATTGAAATTATTTCCCCAAGAAGAAATAGAATTAGTATTTCTTTGGTTTTCTGACCAAGTATTATTTTGCATCATTTGTGCATTGTTTTGTGACCAAGAGTTATTACCTACATTTTGTTGATCAGTATTAAAATTAGATCGCCATGGTTTTCGAAATTCGTTATTTCTGCCTCTTGAAGAAAAGGATCTTGAATTTTTTGGATGATACCCTCTGTTCCTTTCCATAGTTTGTATAATAAGAATAAACAACTTTGCAACTATTATTGGTAAAACTATTTACGAAAAGGTTAAGAGACCGACAGATGACAAGTGACATAACAAAATGGTCGATCATGACATTCATCTTCTTTTTTTCTGTGCGGATTGGAATTAATAACACGAGTCGAGAATAACCAGATAACCAACCAGAAGGTACTTTTGTCTCAAATAATTTTTAATAAAAAGAAGAAACGTCTAAGTAGTCGAAAGTTAATTTTTGATTTCGTATTTAAGTTGAAAAAAAATGGAAAATAATTTTATTTATTCTGTTCAAAATTACATAGAAAATGTGAGAAATATTTTAGCTGCATATTATCAATCTCTAATATATGCTAATTTTAATACTGGTTTTTATGCTGAATATGCAAAAATGTATCAGTTTATTGGTAGCTGGGAATGTGTGTGTACTGCAATCTACTAGTTTTGGGAGCTCTAATGAATCCTATTTCAAGACAAAATTTCAACATCTTCCAACCTGTCCACCTTGGAACTGTAAATGTGAAACAAGTTACAGCAAAGATATATTTTTTAAAAGCGAAGAATATGAATATATGAAAAGGAATTATCCTATAAATGGGAGAACAATTGTAATTCAGTAATATCTGATTTAAAGTTATTTTTAGTATTTGTTTTGAGAAACAACAATGATAGTAATTTATTTAGTTGCATATTTAAGTAACATAATCATCAGGAATAGAATACTTTTTTAATTTGCATGTTTGTCATTTTACTTTTTTATAAATAAATAAAATAAACTACCTACATTTTAAGATCTTAAATATAACTTACCATTCTTTCACTATTTGTTTATTATCCTTAATCAAATGAAATATGACATTAACCATCTAAAATCAAGATTGTTCTTTATTACAAGTAGGTAAAGGTAAATTATTATTCACTCTTATGTGGCTATATTCTAATTTTCTCTAAAAAACTTATCGATAATTAAACATTTTAGTATGGGCGCCATTCTGCATGGAGTCTGCCACACACATTCCCATGGGTTAACACAACATTCCCATTCTTCCTCCAATATAAACGTCCGTGCTGCGGCTGTGCATGTCTTGGGGGACCTCGTTCAGAGCGCAGGTGTCCTCTTGGCTGCTATTATTATTAAATATGAACCGAGTGCTAAAATGGCGGACCCCATCTGTACTCTTATCTTCTCAGTCATAGTTATTTGCACAACTGTGAGAGTAGGAAAAGATTCCATCTGGTTTCTCCTTGAGGGGAGCCCAGTGGATAGTATGCGATTGAAGAATGAAATCCAGAAAATTTCAGGAATCAAGCATGTACATAGTTTGCACGCTTGGGCCTTGTCGCCAGGGAAGAATATTGTTACTGTCCATTTGGCTGTTGGTAAGTAAATTATTAATCAGTTTCAGGTGCATTCAGAGATATTTTTATTGTTGTTGACTCATAAATCTCCTAGCCTGCGAGTATCTGAATATGTTTCATTCGTTTTATAAACAAGGATCTAATACCTGTATCATAATTGCATTATTTATGTATTCTAGATCAATACTGTGATAGAGACCTCTTACTCAGGAAAGCAGCATCTACAATACAAAGCCAAATATCTGTTGTAAGTTGTACAATTCAAGTAGAAGCTTATAATCATGAGTTGATAAATTTATGTAATGAATGTCAAAACCTTCAGTGGTGATACAAAAAAATATCTTGTTACTATTTTTTAAGTTATTTTTTAAAACGTTCCTCATTTCCTCTCAGTATTTTTTAACTTTTATTGACTAATTGTATTATTTTTGTTTGTTGATTAGTAATATTTTAGGAGTACTACATTTATGTTGTTTTTTAATTTTTTACATTGTTTTGGATCATGTCAAATCTTAGTGCATCTATAATTAAAATGCAGTGAGAAGTGCCTTTTGTAAAAGAATGTTAAAAACTAATAGATACCCTTTATTATTAAGCTTTTTATTTACTCCATGTCTTTGTACGAATATTATTTTTCAAATTTACAACCAGCCAACACCCTGCAGTGTTTGCAGACAATTCAATTAGTCTAGCATAACGAGAAGTGTATTAATGGAACTAGGAAGGAATGAAATTAATAATTTGGCATAAATAATTTATTTAATGTACGTTAATCAAATATAATAAATAATTATCAAAAAAAAAAATTAGATATAAATAATGCCGATCGAATAAAAAACGGATGCAGAACTGTAATAAATAAATATTCATCATGTCTTAACTTTTCACCCTAAAAACTAATGTATAATATAACGTGTTTATAGTAAAGCCAACTAGATTAAAAATCTCTGTTAACAAATAATTACAACATACACCGACAAAGGACAAAATATACACACTTCATTATTTAAAGTTGAATTTAAACACAATATAATAATTTTGATTGGTCAGGTTTGTATCACTAAATTCTGCAATAAAGTTGAAAAAAAAAATTTTAATTCGTCCACCTTTCCCGTTTACATATTGAGTATAAATCTTCAAATATTTTCAATATATACTGGTATAGTCGGCTCGGAGATCCGTCAGAATGAGTGAGTAATGAATTTCCAGATAGTCCGAGAAAATCATGAATAAATGTATCCAAGCAATTTTATGATGTTATTTGTCATTTCCAATGTTTTGAAGTACATTTTCTGACTGATGGCCGTGCCGACTATAATGGTGTCTAATGTACATTGTTGACAAGCTACCATTTTTTGGTACCTCGAAAACTAGTGATGTGGCAGAATTCTAAGAAGTAAAAGATATTTTACCACCTTGTAATTGTTTTATAACAAAAGAAAAAAATATTTCGTTGATCTTTTCTGTAATTGAAAATTCTTTGCCATATTGAAAAATCTCGATTTTAATTCTAAATTTGTAATTTATAATACCATCTTCACATTATTTAGAGTAAATTAAACATATAACATTTTTTAATACTTTTTTGTGATGATTGCGAAAACTGCCTGTATATGTTTTCCAGCTGTAAAATGTAATCTGAATAGCAAAAATTTGAATGGATTAAAAGCTGCCTAAAATAAATCGAGATTTCAGTCGTTGCCTCATAAATACTGTACTGTAATTTTACTTCGTTATTGTATTATTCGCTATCTACAAAAACGATATTTGTCAACCGGTACATTTGAACTACTAGAAACAGTAAGTATTGAAAACATTGGTGTAAACTTTGAATTGTACTCTATAGATCAAAAAGGGTTGTTAAAAAATATCGTGCTAAACAAAAACAAGCACAATATCTCAACGATGCATAAATAAGTACAACATTTCAACATATTAATAAGAATGTTCAAATGCATTATTACAGTCGGTGTAATAACAAAGACTAAAAAAAATTAAAAAATGCACCAGTATGTTATAAAAAGAACTGGGAATGTATATCTTCTTTTTTTTAGTATAATAATTTTTGGTTATTACTGGTAATACGTATTATCATTTTTATTTTGTTCAATGTTATTGTTTTATAACTCAGTCTTTGTACATTGAAATAGAAAATTTTATGAAAGATAAAAGGCATGAGAAAAGAATAATGGTGAACTACTGATCAGAAGCAGTACAAAAATGATATTAAAAAAATATATAACAAACATTTTTTGTTGGTACTATTTGTACCCTATTCTTTTTACTGGCTCATTATTTTGTTTATAAAAAAGTACAAATAGAATTTAAAATTATAATAAATCGTTGATGATTAAAAATTATAAAATAAAATAATTAATTTTCTAAAAAATAGATTTAGTCACAAACACGACAAAGAACGTTACAATAAGAAAAACTTTCACATTTTTATTTCTTGTAATTTTCCTATTTTTTGGTCAATGTCCGTTTTGATTATAATATTGTCAAATACGATAATTTCAATAAATTAAGCAATCCATTGGAAAATTCTTCCTATTTATTAACCCTCTTTGTATTTCTTACAGAACAATATCTTTAATAGAAATTTTCGCCACCTTGTAATATTAAGTTATAATCATTATTTAAATCATGATCAAGCATCTAAATAGAACACAGCCAATAAGAGGGACAATATAATATAAGTTTTTACAAATATACAGAGTGTCTATAGATCTCTATTAAATAAATACAAATAAAAAACGGTATCTGAAAAACGTACTTTTAAAAAAAATCAAAAATGTTTCTACTTAATTTATATTTCGTTATATTTATATTTGTTTGCATTTTGGGTTTTTTCTTCTTACAAGAGGTAGTGCAGATCTTTTGATGCGCCCTGTATTTTGTAAAAACAAACTTAAAATCCACTAAGCTACTTTATTCGTTAAATCACTATTTTACATTTGGATAGAAGCATGAAACAAAAAATATTTGACATATTTTGCATCATTATTATTTTATGTCGTATCTACACAATGCAAAAATCGTGGGTTATAAGAGTATACAGTGTTTTTGAAAAATATACGAACCAGAAGATATCCAAATCTAAAAGGTCAACATATATATTAAATTTGTTCCTTATTTAACTACCATTTTGTTAATAACTTGTGTCTTATCAGTGCTGGATTGAGGTGGGACAAAGAAGGCAATTGCCACAGGCGGCACGTCCGGGGGGCGGCAAAATGGGATTGAAAAAATATTCCTTTTTATAATTTCATAGTGCCACAAAAAAACGGGGCGGGAGAGAATTAGATCCGGCACTGTGTCTTATAAGGGTGAAATTAGATTTTAATTATTTTTTTTATAATTACAAATTGTATATTATGATATATATTGCAATGCATCGTCTTGAATTGCGTAGATAATGACAGATTTTTTTTATTTTTCCAATTTATTGTACTGCTCCCAAGAATTATTTTTCAAACGAGATATAAAACAAAAATTGCTGTTGTCTAGTTTCGATTTTAGTATTTTTACAATAAAACATTATTATTAGCAATGCAATAAAGTTTATATATTTATAGATTGTACAAGTGAGCATATTAAATGTATAAAAAAAGAATATAGTGCAGTAATTTGATAGCAAAAAAAATACCTAAATTATGGACATATCTCAGCTAGCGTTTTCAGGCACGAAAATTTCAATAGTCGGTTTATTTTGAGCTGCTTTCATCGCCTTGCGTCTTTCTTCGATCATTCTCTTCCTTTCCGCTTCTCTTTGTTTTCTAGCTTCTTCGTTTGCCGCTGAATTTGCCTTGGGACGATTCACGAGTTTTTTCGTTCTCGTCGAAGAAGGTTTGGGTGCCAGCTCGATGGGTTCCCTCCAACCGTTGCTTTTCAACGTTTCTATTTCTTTAAACAAGGCGTCTATTTGGTTTACTTGGAGCATTACCATGTCCCAAAAACCTTGTAGATCCTCGTTTGTGGTTGGAAATGCCTCACCAACAGTCTGACAATATTTAAAAAATTTCATCATGTAAATAGTATTATATATTTTATAAATAATGCAGGATAAAATACTAAGTTGATAAAAAAATAATAATTTTTTTTACAGCACTCATTCGACGCTAGTTTTATTTTCAAAATAGTGTTTATTTATTTACATAAATCCATTTCTGATTTATATAAACATTATTGTGAAAATAAAAATGGCGTCGAATGAATGCAAGAAATAACGCGTATTTTATAGTACACACAAAAATAAAACGTCAAAAAAACTGACCTGATTAATGTTGTTTGTACAAAGACCCTTAAACTGTTGCATCTTCTGAGACACGAATAACCTTGCTTTTCCAGACGCTGATCTAAGTATTCCAATGACTTCTTCAGATAAATCATCTGTTATTTCATTTTCTACCCTGGCAGCCAATTCTAGGAGTCTATTTGCTTGGTCTTCCAGAATTTTCAGGAAATAATGACCGTCTTTTTCTTCTGCAAATAAAATAAATAATGTCTAAAATAATAGAACTCTACCAACATTTGTGTTTTTGTATAGGGATTCATAATTACGGTTAATAAATCTAAAGAAGAAAATTTCAATTTACCATATTTTCCCCGCATTTTTTATTACATTCTGACTATTAATATTATATAAGTATCGCGGTGTAGTGTGTGCTGTATTTTAGTATAAAAATAACGTGTTTCGAAACAAAACAAATATAATTGATATAAACTCATTTATGAAGAAAATATAAACGGATTGTTGATATATTCTTATATTTCTTTTGTTCAAAGAAGGTATTACTTACGCTCAGGCATTGATGTATGACAAAAATTACACAATGTTAAAAATTATCAAAACAAACTGATGTATAAGTTTTTAATTGCTCGAGTCGATAAGAAAAACTTGTTTTTGACCTTGATAAATTAAGGGCTATCAACTTTATTTTAATTGACTACAGGTATGTTTTATTTATTAATAGAAATTCAATCATTTTAGTACTTGAAAAAAACCGGATTAATTTTATTTAAAACAGCATGGATTAGATGCGATCATGAAGAGCATGTTATCAAATTTTTTATGCAGATCTCCCACATAAAATACATCATTTTTATTTTTAAATAATTTTATTTCGGGAAAAAATTCAACAGTTATGTCTTCTCTTGTTGAAGAGAAATTTCGACATAATTAAAAATTATCTTTACCCCTCTTCAAAAAAACATACGACTTTGAGACCGTTCTCATTCGATTTTTCATGATACATTACGGCTAATGACCCAACAATTATTGTAAATGATGATGTTGAAAAATCGTGTGTTTATTGGCACTGACTTCTTTTGTCAACTAGCCAGAATAATGTAGTTTTGAAACATACAATATTTGATCAAAAAGCTATTTCAGTTATTAATTATTAATATATTTTAAAGTTAATTTAGTTTTTAATTTATTTGCTTAAGTGGCAACCGGAGTTCTTGTGAGAAGCAAATTTCACTTCTATTTTATGAGGATTTTCTAATATAAAATTATATTTATATGGGCGCCACTGGGAACACTTGGCCATGGAATATTTCTCGACAGCTTTAAATGTATGTAACGATGTGGCAGCACGTTACAAAGATATTTAAGAAAAAATGGGAAACCATATTATTTAAAAACTACTTGATATTTTTTAAAACAAATAGGAGCAAATTTTCATAGATTTAATGCAGAATGGCGCGGATATTTCTTTTTCTGATTTTCCATTTAAAATTAACAAAATAAATACTTTTCGAAGGTTTACAATAAAATCAACATTTCTCCACCCTAAGTTTTGGAATTATTAGTATTTCCTGAAAATTTCACAAAAATCAGACGAAAACTAAAGGTTTAAAAGGTTATTAAAATTTTTCAAGGGGTTCGGTTTGCTCTTAATGTGTGTGTATTTGCAAAATGTGTGTGGTTGTAGAGTGCTAGAAAATCTACTATTACTTCAAAACGGTGTTATTTAAAAAAATATGATAAATGGAGGAGTGGAGATAAAGACCTGTTTTAAGTTCGTATTGTAATATTTTTTCAAAATATTGTACCATTTTTTTACTATCAGTAGCGAAAATATCCCAAATAGACCAACTTTAAGAATTTTTTTATAAAATTTGGAAAATAAATTTAAAAAAATATTACAAGATGAACTTGCACATTTATCTTTCATTTGACACTAGATTTAAAAAGATTGAACAAAAATTACTCAAAAATCTATGGAACACAAGAAACCTCTGATGAAAACATGCTGTAATTTCTTATCGCTTATGTATAGATAATTGTGATAAGTATCAAACTAGATTATTATGTACTGCAGACTGCAGTTAAATGTGAGATTTGGTGTGTTAAAGAATTACAAAACGAATAAAGTAAAGAACATTACCTAATTATGTTAATTTTGAATAAAAATTACTCTGTTATGATTTTGCCCAATAGTTATATTTAAAAAATATTTACAATATTGCTGAAGGAAAATAAATTTATATTACCTTTGTTGGAAATGCTTTAGTTCATTTCCAACAGTAGGTACCCAAAAGTAGGTAAAAATCAAAATTCTAAGTAATATAAAAAACAGATGTCGATATTGACCAGGTCCCTTGTTCTGGGCATAAAAAACGAACAGAACGTTCACAATTTTAAAAGCATACAAAGGGTACAATTCTACTATATAAATATAATCATATACTTAAATAACTACGTTGTACATAATCCCAGATGTATATTTGTTCAATTTAATAAAAAATAATAAAACTTCAAAGTGATTTTGAACCAAATCATTTCAACCTATAAGTAAAACCTCTTTTAGAATAAAATTGACCTATTAGCAAATTAAGATAAATTAATCTATACTATATTTGAAAAGTGTCTTGAATCCCTATCCTCAACTTATCTTCGGATTGGTCGACATACTGACGACAAGTAATGTGTCGTTAATTGAATGGCAAGGATCGTTGCCTTTATTACCAGTTAGAACAGGGCCAAACCAATTTTAAATAACCGAATTCATAAAAAATTAGCAGTATGTGGATGGTCAGAAAATTTAGGGTAAATTATAAGTAAATTAAAAAAAATAAATTAGACTAATTAAAAGTTCCGGAAGTTGGGTGGCGGTAGCTAAATATACAACTTGGGGGTTGGATATTGGTTTTTTACGATTTGTGGCTGAAATATACATCCTATCGAAAAACAATGTTTTCGGTAATTTCAAAACCATTAACAGTTAATTGAAAGTAAATGACATATTACATTAAAATTATCTTTTTTGATCAATTTCAATGCTTAGTTGCAATAAAAAATTGTCTAGATTAACTAAAAAATGGATTATGAAAATGTCGTTTTTTGGTTTTCTGCATTTTTAACGATATTTTTCCATACGAACAATATGTTTTTTTCATACCATCTCAAAGTCGAGGTTTCAATGAAGAAAATGAGCACTCATAAAGTTAAAAAATTGAAAATTTGTTAGTGAACTTTTTCGATTGAAAATTAGGCTTTTTTTATTTAAATTCGTATAAAATCGAAAGATAAATATTTTGCTTTGAAAAATTACAGTTTATTTAAAACACTAAGAAGAACGTTTTCACCGAGTTTCATAAAAAAAATTATTTTTGCGGGAGATAAAAATTAAGAACAAAAAAAACGGTTTTTATCGTTTTTCTCGATAATTTTGAGGTTATGTTGAAAAATAATTAATATAAAAGTTTTTACATTTTTTAATTATTTAAAAGTTCTACATTAAACTTTTTCCGATAGGATTTATTTTTTTTAATTTACTTATAATTTACTCTAAAATTTCCGACAATCCACATACTGCTAAGAATTTTTTTTTGTTACAAAAATGATTGGCCCTGGTCTTAGTACAATATATGAGCAATTAATTTATATTCTCTGAAATTCAGCAAATTTTTAAAACCTTGTCCATTTCAATAATAAATAGTTATTTGTGTACGGTGTACAGACATCAGACATCCGTGGCTATACACAAATGTTTCATCCTACAAAACCAGCAATAGTTTACACCCATGCCCAACTTTATATAGGTACTCGATAATCGTGAAATCTTTTGAATACGTCCTACAAAATTTGGCGAAGTGGGGATCGCTTGAGATCCACCCAATACGCCACCCCTTCTCACGGCGACCGCGGACAGATCTGCGAAGATTGTGCAGGTTATGGACTCTTAAGAACTTTTTTGATTTGTCATTTTGTTCTAAATTTGTGCTTATCAGCATCGAAAATGATCTTTTCGATATATTTAAATTTCAAAATCGAGAAAAACTTAATTTCCAATGAGAAAAACGTCTATTCCTTTCTGCAAAGTAATTATACTAATTTCGATTTTCAGAGATGTATATTGTATATGAAAAATTAAAAAACGACGTCAGCTACAAGCAAATTTCACTTCTATTTTATGAGGATTTTCTAATATAAAATTGTAGTTATATGCGCCCCACAGGGAACACTTGGCGATGTTTCTCGACAGCTTTAAATTTCTGAAACGGTGAGGCAGCACTATGCAAAGATGGTGGGAAAGCATATTATTTAAAAACTACTTGATATTTATGGCGCGGACCCTTCTGTTTGTGATTTTCCATTTAAAATTAACAAAATAAATACTTTAGAAGGTTTACAAAAAAATGAAGGGGTCTTCACCATAAGTTTTGTAATTACTTGTATTTCCTGAAAATTTCACAAAAATCAGACTAAAACTAAAGGCTTAGAATGATTTTAAAATTTTTTAAGGGGTTCGGTTTGCTCTTAAGATTTTATTTTAAATAATTAAATTAGTTTCATATTTCAAAGTAAATCCATTTGTTTCGATTCCTATAAAACAAAAATACAAAATTACAATTTTTGAGAATCAAGTTTAGATAAAAAAAATTAGGCCAATCAAGATTCCCAGTAAAAGTTTACTTAAAATTGGAATGAATATTTGGTCAATTAATAATAATAAATTATGTGGCACAATCTCAGTTCACTAAACAGTAAAAAAATGTTAACTCAATAACATTATAAAAAATGAATTTGTGTAACTTAAATTAGTTATTTTAGCCACTAATTTAAAACATAAAAGTGGTTTTATTGATCCAAATAACAAAGAAAATAATTACTATTCTTTAAACAATAGAATTTCACTAACCTGCTTCAATCTTATTGCAAATAATTAAAGATCCATTCAAGTCGTCCTTTTTCTCACTTTCTTCAATCGCTTTCGAATGCCCGTTGACTTTAATCTCATCTTTTAATTTGGGTATTGTTATACTCTTTTGTATACCAATTTCAAATTGTCCCTTCCTAGATGTAATAGCCGGCAGCTGAGCCCTAAATTCCGGTCTGAGATGCCTCAAAACTGGCAAAGTTGGACTACTAGTACTTTGTTTCATGGAAGGTTCTATGTTGTCTTCCAATAATTCGTCATTCATAGATTTGGAGTGTCTATCGGTGGTGATAGAAGTTCTTTTTTCTATCTCAGAAAATCGACCCTTTTGCGGTTTGGTAATGAAGAAACCTTGCGCTAACGCACCAGGTCCGTAAAGACGTTCCACTCTTTGTTGAATAAAGGATTTGGTTTCGTTTCCATTTGAGTATTCTTGCTTCATAGCGGTTTCAGACAGACATTTGGCTTGTCCGTTTGTGGTAGAAATGGAAGTGGTTTCGAATGAAACGCATTTGTTCTGGATACTGTGATGCCCGTTCTCCAAACAACTATCAGTTGTGTCTTTAGTGATGCTGCTAAATATCCCTGACGTGAATGATTGTTTGCTCAAGTAAGTGGTAGTTTTCATTGAGCTATAAAAATCGCTTCTGTGCTGCGCTATGGTGTTATCCATTTTTTGGATGGGAAGAGGAACTATGTTGGGTGGAGAAAGAAGATTGTTCTGTAACATTAAAAATGTTTTAAATATAAATATAATTTATTTGCAGTTTCATTTTAAATATTATTAAAACCTTTAAGAGGAAGTTGTACTATTCTATAAAACAGTGTATGCAAGTGTTTCGTAGTCCCTAACTTTTTAGATTCATTTTTCACTTTGAGAGAATGAATAAAAAAATACGTATTGGTAAAGGTCTAATCTATGTTCAGACGAACTCGCTTTTTCAAAATTTGATTTAGTTATTTTGCATCCATAGAGTGGCAACCAGTTTCGGAGATCTGCCATCATATGGTACTGAAGTAAACTAGTAAACTACCATTTATGAGTAATTTTAGTCAATAGTTACAAAGTTTTAAATGGTTTGTTTAATTTTCAATCACAAAAAATTAAACATAAATTCAAGTCGTTCATTTTTCAAACCAAACCGGCAACCATGCCAAATATTTGTTACGAGACAAGTCTGGCAACGCAGCGTCCGCGAATTGCAAAATACACTTAAAATAATAAAATTAAAAACTTCGGTCTCCAAGCGAGCAAGAAGGATACGAGACCTCTCCGTCTCAACCACCGTACCATTCAGTACCAATTACGCGAGCAACTTCCGTTTCCGTTCAAGCGCCATTACGACTTCCAAAATATGTAGCCACGGTATCAAATTAACCAAATATATCACTAAAAATATTTCATCTAACGGGTGCGAATGAGACAAGAGTGAGATGCAAAACGAACGGCTCGCTCAACTTAAAAAATTCCTTTCTAGACTCCATGCCAAACATCACGTAGCCCTGTTTGGCGTTGATTGGGTAGAAGGGCTAAGACACAATTTTGAATACATTTTAATCAGTAATACTTTGGCCGCGAATCAAGCCAGATTACTCAAATTATTTTCATCTCCACTGTCCAAGTACAGTGCACAATTGATCGTTCTAATCATTAATGTCTTTTTTATAAAAGATAAAATTATAAGTGATTCTGGGGACTGCAGAAATCATTTAAGAGTTATTTGTGTAACCAATGTAATGTTTTCTATTTGTTTTACGTTTGTTTATTTCCTGTTTTAAAATTTTAAATAAACGGTGTTAAAACGTAACGTGTGAGTTTTACTGGGGGTTTTACAACGAACTAAATCTACAGGGTCCACAAATTCTATATCGAAATCAAGACAGCATTTAAAGAGGCGGCACCGTAACAACCTCTACTGGCCGACCTTGCAAGTGGCTACATAATAGTCATAATCTTTGATTTACGACATGGTTCTTTAATTAATTTGTTTATATTTGATGTTTTGTTGATGGCAGATCTACCAAAACTAGTTGCCCCCATTGTTTATTATTAAAAAATTTCGTGGTACTGACTTAGAGGCGTTTTATTTTCTTATTATTAATTAATTATTGATCGATTCTTCTAATTATCCTTATGTATGATTGGTGTTAATTAAGTCTTATATGAAGAGGTCTAGATGTTTCTCCTATATAAAATTTATTGTAAACACAATTTTTGGTTTTGTATTTACTATTAAAGATTTTAATGTATTATTTGTTTGAAAAACTGTTCTTAAATTTTCGAATATGAGGGATTTTTACTCTGTTTGAATGAAGTATTGGGCGATTTAAATTCTCTTCTTTATTTTTAATATCTCGGTTAAGTCGATCTATAAATTTATTTGGGTAAAATGTGGAGGTTTACTATAATGATTTTATCATTAAGGATTTTTTTATTTTTATATAAAGTTTTGTAAATTTTCTTTTCAATACTAGTAGTTGGATAAAGAAGAACATTTAAAATAACAAGCCAATATGAACTATAGAAATTAATTAATTTATTACGCGTGTACGCTTTGTTTAACAAATTATGTTGCATTTTACATGGTTGTAAAAATCATTAAAACATACTGAAAACCAAACTCGTAAATGAGATTTGAAAAAAAAAAGAGTTTGCATCAATTTCAAAAATCGGATATGTTCTCTTGCTATTTGCAATCCGATATGAATGCGCGATGGATTCTCCGAATTTAGAATCCCCCTCCTAAGTGTTCTAAATCGGTCTGGAAAGGACTTACGAACGAAAAATAATCTTTGCGTAGTATTTAGGTTCCACCCATCAGTACCGGAGTAAGTTGGACTGAAAACGAGAGAAAATCTGACTATTTAAATGACGAGAACTCAATCGTAAAAAGAATGAATAGTAGAGGTGACACTTCTGAGCCGGTACACCGGAATTAATATGAAACTTTCCAAATTTATTGAATTTCATTATATCTTACTAAAAAATGTTTTTTTTAATTCATCTACCGTTCGTACCTGCACTGAATAACTTAATAATTTGGCTTGTGGTTGTTGCTCAGAGTCTATCCGATGTGGAGACGCATCTCGGGACCTGGATGCAAGACGTATTGGGTCGTAATGCGTTGTTGTGGAGTAACCGTTAACGGTACAGGCAAGACTCAAATAAGACGGTAGATGCGGTTCCGGTGACGGAGAGACTATACTAGCGCTTCTGAGTGTGCCAGCTGAAGATGGTTCAGACCAGTCTGAAAAAAAATTATTTATATATAAATTTATTGATAATCTAAAATATTCACATTGCAGGATTTTAACGGAGAAGCGGACATATAAGAAAAACAGATCGCTTTGGTTAATAACTGTAAAGATTTCACTTGTTGCTTAGATGCCTATAAGAGAAAATTAATTGCGAACAAAATCACCATCTAAAACGAATTCACTTTTAGTTTCATCCCAGAACTTTCGATCGGATGTCACATTTTCGAGAAAATTGTGAAAAATTAATTTCTAAAGATACAATGAGATAACTAAAACCTCTGCTTATATTTACTATATGTACTATTTGAGTATTTGAACAATCAATGTCTCTTAAGCTAGCAGAACAAAGTCAGCAGAATTAAAAATCAATATATGGACAATTAAAGGCTAATTAATTGCCCTAATTTAAAATTTTTTTCTGCTAGCTTAAACTTAAATGAGCAGAACATGACCGAAAAAGTGGTTGAAACAATAAAAATTGCAATTTTCTTTCCACAGAGAGAGAGGCTATAAAATGATGAGTCTATAAAGCCTGTTTATGTACGCGTTATATACGTGATTTTATGTTCGATTGCAATTAAAAAATAATAATAAATTGAAAAAAATAAAAATTTGATACGATTTTGGCTGACAGCAGTTGCGATGACAAGTAGATTTTAAACATGTCAAATTAGTTGTCTTGCAACTTGTCAGTGACGTTGACAATTACTTTATTTTACAGTAAAATAAAATGCTACTTTATTGGCGCAGAACTGTTCTATAAAGAGCGTTTTATTGGTCAATCGTACATAAAATTAATTATTTAATGAAGAAAAAATGTTTGCTTTATTTAATTTAAGTAATTTCTAAATGGGCAATTAAACAAGCTTCTCTTAATTTCCTTTATCCGATAAGGCCACAGATGGTTAGTTTTACGACTGGTAAACAGTATTGTCAAATTAGTTTTTTTAATAATCGCTGTAAATAGTTCTGTTGCAACATTATTTTTGTTTAAAATAGAGTTATGCTGTTTTCGGAATGGACATTTTTCCTCATTTTTATAACTTTTTTGTTGCTTTTGATAATTTTTTTACGCATACAGGATGTTTGAAAGTTAGTCATTGATAATAATAATTTGTCCCAAATACGGACCTGTCCTCTCATTATCGAAACATCTAGATTTGACTCATGTTAATAAGTAAAAAAATTATATGGGGAAACACCAAATTCACATTACTTATTTTTTTCTGCTCTTTCCAAATTTGTAAATAAAATTTTAAAATATTGACATACAGGGCGTTGTTTCGCCACTGTGGACAAAAAACATACGAACCAAATATTATAAAAATGTATTGGGTGGTTCATAAGTTATGATTAATTGAAAAAATGGGGAAAATGAATAAATCACCCTGTATCTTGATTATAAAGAACAATACACCCATAAAATATAGGTGTCCTCCATCTACCCTTACTCTATGAGCATTTCCGAATGAATCACCCTGTCTAAAGTTTTTTTCAGCATAAATGTTTATTTAGTAAAAATTTTAAAAAACGGTCTTTTTCAAATGCAAATAACGTCGATATTTTTAACGACACAACCTATATATTTTTATTCTGTCTGAAAGGTGAACTCTTTCCCTTTCCGAAAATGTATAATATGTTGAAATTTAGATGAAAAATAAGTGATTTATTTGATTTTTAAGGATAGACAGTTATGTAGACATCTACCATTAGATAATTTACATGTTAATTTTTAGTAAAATTTGGTATACATTTTTCAAGTTTGTTTTGTTATTTTCTATAATTATTTAGTTATCGGATTTCAAGACTCGACTATAATAGACAGTTTTTCGTCCTTGGCACTTAAATAACTATTTAATTCAATTCAAAATTCCTGTCAAAGTGCTACACCGTAAATAATTTAAAAAAAGCTATTGGGAATTGTATTTATTAATTTAAAAATTCATGGAATTCATCTTTCACGAATAATTCCTAGATTAGAAATAACTGCAGCTCTTAAAAAAAATCAAACGTGAATGTTTTTGAACATTCATTCATTACTATGTTAATTATGACAAAGCAAAAATGTTTCCAGTTGTGCCATATGTAATAAGAATTGGCATTAATCCCGATTGACCAATTTTTGTATATTATTTACATGCTTACCTTATTCCTTACCCTTAAAATTAAGTTTTTAATATAATTAAATATGATTAATATATTTTGCTTTAAAAGCACATGGAAGAAACTATATATTACTCACTGAGTTACTTTTTTACATTATATTCTTCTGGCGCAGGCATTTTGTAAAAAAAAATTTTTTAAATTTAGGAAAAACTTGTATGAAGAGTTTTATTGTCCAACTAACTGTGAAAAATGTTTTAGGTACTTCAATACAAGAAAAAATATCGGTGTCACCAGGTATAACAGTAGATTTTCTAAAGTCATGTCAAAATGTATGTTTATCCTCGATTTTCTCGAAAATCAGACAACTGATCATGATTTTAAGATTCAAAATTCATTTATTACGTAAAATTAGATTTGAAATAGTTACATAACAAAAAAACTGTCTACTAACTGACTATAACAATAGACCAGGGCCAAACTCATTTTAAATACCCCAATTTTTGAAGAAATCTTTTTATCTTACGCGAAAATAATTTTTTTTTATGAAACTTGGTGAAAACCTTTTTTTTTGTTTTAAATAAGCTGTAATTTTTTTCAAAGCAAAATATTTAATTTTCGAATTTATACGAATTTCAATTAAAAAAAAGCTTAATTTTTTCATATTTTTCCATACGAACAATATATTTTTTATACCATCTTAAAGAAGAGGTTTCAACGAAGAAAATGAGCATTGATAAACTTAAAAAATTGAAAATTTATAAGCCAACTTTTTCGATTGAAAATTAGGCTTTTTTTTTAATTTAAATTCGTATAAAATCTAAAAATAAATATTTTGCTTTGAAAAAATTACAGCTTATTTTAAACACAAAAAAGAACGTTTTCACCAAGTTTCATTAAAAAAAAAATTATTTTTGCGGGAGATAAAAATTAAAAATAAAAAAACTGTCTTTAGCGATTTTCTCGATAATTTTGAGGTTATGTTGAAAAATGATTAATACAAAAGTTTTAGATTTTTTAATTATCTACAACTTTTACATTAAACTTTTTTCGATAGGATGCATATTTCAGCCACGAATCGTAAAAAACAAATAACCAACCCTCAAAACGTATACCCCACCCCCTTCTGGGACTTTTTCTTACTCAGTCGTTGTGATTTTTCTTAATTTACCCTAAATTTTCCGACCATCTACATTCTGCTTTTGTTTCAAAAATGATTGGTCCTAGTCTACAAGAAAAAAATTACTTACCCAAAATATTTTCAAAACTCTTTGTACTTTTTAATAAGTATTTAGCTTATTTTTGCCGTAATATTAATAAAGTCGTACATAATATCAATTTAAAAGAAACGTTGATTAAGTAATTTGGGAAAAATTCCACACATTTCAATGGTATTATTCAACACTACCATCATGCAGACACGAATACAGTGACCTGAACTCGCCGACTTACACTTCATTTCTAATACTACATTAATTTTTTTTCTTACAACCAGTACTGCCGATTTTGGTACGTTAAATGACCTTCAGGAAAGTTTCGCCCACCTTTGACAGCAATTATGGGTTCAAATGGTCCAAAACTGATAATCTAGTTATGCAAAATAATGAATGAATAATTTTTTAATCATTATAATATAATGGAAGTTGATGCAAGAAATATATAGTACCCGCGGTACCAAAAACTATTTTTTTAGCTATAAAACGTACATACAAATCGCGAATTTCGATTTTTTCACTTATATCGAAATTTATATAAAATATCACACCTTCGGGAAAATCAAGTTTTTTCATTTTAGGATGATTTTTATTAAAAAAAATATGTACAATTTTAATCGAAACTCTACACATTTTTGAAATTTATCTCCCAAAATGTTACTAACATTTACTTTTAATATTCAAATTTAAAATAACTGCCGCTGTTAGATTGTCAAACATCGGGTTGTATCACTGATACTAGATCCATTACAAGTAATAATGTTATATTCTATCAGGCTGACCTTAGAAAGGATACAGGAGAATAGGTAGGAAAAATAATAGTATAGGATGTCACGGTACATATACCATAGGGCACTAAACACTTCCGTTGTGCAATTTAAGAAAAAATTAAATCAACAGTATGCCTTGGAACAATGACGAACAATACCATGTAGAAGATGAAATAAATGAAAGGATAAAGGCAGCCAACAATATATACTATGCGATACACAATAAATTTATTGGAAATACATGACCAGCAAGAACATTGGAAATTAACAGAAAGAAAAGAAACAAGAATTCAAACGGCTGACATAGAAGAGTAATAGGAGCAAGAAGAATAGTTATAAGGTATAAAACTTTTTTAACAACTAAGTGGTTTTAATCCAGTGGAAAGAGAGAGAAATTAAAATACAAACCACTATGAGCTTCCGAAATGAATAAGGTAGGAGCTTCAAAATCGGCAAACGAAATAATACAAGTGAAAAAGTTGAGTTGGTTTAGATACAAAGTAAGGGTGGGGAGAAGAGACAAGTCAAAAAGATCTAGGAAGCGAAACATTTGAGAAAAAACAAAATAGAAAAATCCAGAAGGTGGGATATGGCACAATAGAAGACATTCTAAAGGAAAAAACTTACTTAAATCCTGTGTTATTCAACATGAAATGACTAAAAAATTATTAATTTTCAGAAGTAAGGCATACATACAACATTTTGACATAAATAAATCTTTGCTATTTGGTTATGTCAAGGCAACCTAGACCAACTAGATCAGATAAAATTGTGCAATGATTTAATAAAATATAAGGTGATGCATTTGAAAAAGTCGAGTTATTGCTATTTGTAATTTGTCATTTTCAAAAAATCGTAGTAGGCGATAGAACATCGACTCCGAGTTCGTCTACATCTCGAAAGATACGCTAAAGTTTAAGGAATTGACTGGAAAAAAGTTGATTAAGTTATCTTGAACAGTTCTGAAGTTCTGAATTTTTTTGTGGATCTCTGCACAACGCTATTTTGACACATAAATTGACATAAGTCAAAAACTATTGCAAATAAGTCGAAGAAACCTAGGTGCGTTATATCGACGATTTAATGGCGAATCTAAATATGTAACAAAAATGGGGGGTTGGGACATCCTGTATATAAATAGAAATATTTTTAGAATGTGCCTCATTGTCGGTCCTATCGTTTAAAAAAAACATCAAATCGATAGCTTGGGTAGAAAAAAGTTATGCAGCATGCACACACCCCTGGGTCACCCTGTATAAGTATTTTTTTTAGTTATTATATTTAGTAATTAATAATGTATGCACTACTCTCGCAAATTTAGATTTTGATATTTTCTAAAGTTTTGCACGAGAAAGAGAAAACGATTTAAAATATTTTATATATTTTTCCATTTCTCTAGAATTTTTTTTAATTGAATTTATGAAGGATGATATTGTGAAGTTTGAAATGTTTTTTGTTTCTAAATAGTTCAATCAATAGGTATGGAGTGATGACAAAATACGATTCTTTAGTTTCGTGCATGAACCTGTTTAAATTATTTTAATTTGGCATAATTTGAAGAAAAACTAAATCCTCGATAATTACAAAAAAATGCAAAACACTTAAATATGGCTGCAAAATTTTGCGCGAAAATGACAATTTTATTTTCTCATTTTTAACATGTCTAGAATTAACTTACTCTCAATTTCTAAAAATCCGCATTTGGTAAGAAGCGTCTTCAAGTTTCGCAACCACAGTCCAAAAATCCGATACCAAAAAAAGACTTTTACTCACGTAACAATTTCACACCTACATCACCTTTATATTTAATTTTATTTAGCACATCGTCACTGGGTCAACAAATTGAAACTCTACAACCTAATAACCCTGTACAATTACGACGTTTAACGGTGCAATTGCAAGTTCACAATGAACCTGCCTACATTCAGAAAGTTAAATAAATATTGATTCAACATCGACATCAATGAAAACTAATAAGAGACACCAGTTTCTATGCGTGACATTTCAACTTTTTGTTTTGTCGATAGATTTGATATTCGATTATCCTTGAAACACTAAATTTAAATTTAAAAAACAAGAATTGATAAAATATGGTTTGTATTTTGTTTGTTTTTGAATGTTTGGATTTAATTCGTCAAAAGATCATTAATTATTTATCTTTATACACAAAACAAATATATTAAATCGAAGGAAGTAGTGGATTATAAAGATTTGAAAAAGGGAGGGGTAACACGTCTTTTCCACAAAAAAAAATAGGTTCTGTTTCGATCACAGCTGTGACCATCTTCAGTGTAACAAAATTCCTGAAAATAAGGAAAAACAATGATGCAAAGCTTTTATTAAGAGCATTCACTACCACCCAGAAATAATAAAAAAATAATTTCTTTAATTGTTAGACTTAGGTTTTTCTGTGAGTAACAGATTCAAAATCTTGCATTTTTGTAGGTTGAATCAAAGAAAACATACCTCAATTCATTATCTATTTAAAACATTGGATGGTTTTGGTCACCTAATTTTGATGTTCTGCACGCCGCTGGCTACTAAGAATGCATAAATGATTTATTTACTCGGTGTCAATATCTTTTGGTAAATGTATTTTGCTGTGTTGCCAGGCAATATCTTTTGGTAAATGTATTTTGCTGTGTTGCCAAAGTTTGGAAAAGATTTATATTTAGGCACGTCTACTTTTACTGCGCGGGTCAAGGGGAAATATCGTATGGAGTTATGAAACCCCTTAACCAAATTATCCGATTTGCAGCTTAAGCTTTTTATTAACCAAATTAACTGATTTGCATTATGATTTTTCCTCATTTTCAGGAATTTTGTTACACTGAAGATGATCACTGCTGTGATCGAAACATGTTTGGAGTACTCTGAAATATATAATTAAATATAACCTGGTTTTTTTGTATAGAAGACTTCGAGTTACCCTTCCCTACCTGGTATTCGTTCGAGCGACGTTTTTTAAGGTTTCCTATGTTTTGGCAGAATACAATACTACCGTATCATCAGCAAAACTCATTATGTCTCTCTTTAAATTTACTGTGAGGATGTCATTTAGGTACAAGTTGAAGAGTAACTGCCCCAGTATGGTATCTTGGGGAACTCCGTAAATAATAGTTTTTTTTATTGCTGAACCTATTATTTATTTTTACTATTTGTTGTCGATTTCCGAGATAACTTGTCATTAAGTTGTGTTGAGGTCCTCGGAATCCAATAGCATTTAATACGTCTAGAAGCTGTTCGTGGCTGACCGTGTTAAATGCTTTTTTTAAGTCAACAAATATACCTAAACATGGCAATTTCTTGTCAACGTAATCGCTTATTTTAGAGATAAAATCGCGTCTATTTTTATTTTTGAGATTTGAGATTATGTGGACGATTTCACTTGAATTTGTTTCCTCTAGAAAAAATGAGTTTCTGATGTGGACGCTGGTTGGTGATCGTGTGAAAGTGACTTTATTTTGGATGTTATCAACGAGTTTTTTCCCAAAAGTAATGCTAGACAGTGTTTTACGAAAGGTTTTAGACTTCTACAATTTCCTTTGGCAAAGAGAAACAGTTCAGAAATAAATTTTTACAGCAAACAAAAAAATGTTTTCTTCAACACCGCCTTGGGTGTCATTTTCGTTTTCGGTAACGTTTTTGATCGTTTTCTCTTGCGTTTTATCCAGTTTTTTAAAGAAATCTTCTTTCAAAATTATTTTAAAACATTTTTAACGACAGTTTAGTACAAAATCATGTGAAAAATGCACTTTTCCGCAAACAATAATCACACTAGTATTAAGTGGCAACCGGAGTTCTTGTGAGAAGCAAATTTAACTTCTATTTTATGAGGATTTTCTAATATAAAATTGTATTTATATGCACGCTACTGGGAACACTTTGGATCGAATATTTCTCGACAGCTTTAAATGTATGTAACGATCTGGCAGCACTTTCCAAAGATATTTAAAAAATAAATGGGAAACCATATTATTTAAAAACTACTTGATATTTATTAAAACAAATAGGAGCAAATTTTCATAGATTTAATGCAGAATGGCGCGGATATTTCTTTTTGTGATTTTCCATTTAAAATTAACAAAATAAATACTTTTCGAAGGTTTACAAAAAAATCAAGGTTTCTCCACCCTAAGTTTTGTAATTATTAGTATTTCCTGATAATTTCACAAAAATCAGACTAAAGCTAAAGGCTTAAAAGGTTATTAAAATTTTTCAAGGGGTTCGGTTTGCTCTTAAGCAAAAAAAAAACATACAAAATAGAATAAAAAAAGAAGAAGAAAGCATGCTAGACAAACCAAAAACCAAATTAAAAAGCAGAAACGGAAATTCAAAATCAAAGCCAATCAATTTTCAAACCTGAAAAATCGACAGAAGCGTCCACATCCAACGAACATGTACCGATGGAGTCGACGGATCTCTCCATAACGTCCCCCGGCGCCGTCATGACGTCATCGATGGCGCATTTAGATGTAGTAGTTCTTTTAGCCGTCGTCGTCGTAGCCTCGACGTCACCACCTAGGGTTCTTTCACCCTGCTGATGATGGGTCACTAATGTTTCCGAGAAATCGTTGCGGAGTTCAAAACATCCCTTATCGGGAGGTGGCGGAGGGACTACGGACACCTGTGGAGCGACCTCCACGTGGTGGACGTTGATCGCCGGCACCTTTTAACGAAAGGGAGTTATTTGCAAGAGTTGAATACGATAAAACATTTGTAATTACACAGGCGGACAAAAAAATAAAAGTGGTTTGAACTTTACATAAGAGTAGGCTACCCTTATGTGTTTTGAGCCGCTGAATCCGAATCAGAGCTCAGAATTTACCCTACATCCTATGATTTTTTCCTAGCCTAGGGTAATAATGTGAAATTTTATACGAATTTTTAGCCGCTAAATCCGAATCCAAAAGTAGAATTTCTCTACAATACCTCAGAATTCCCCTAGCCTAGGGGAATAAGTGAAAAAGTGAGCAAAACTTGGGGTTAATGAAGGCTTCATTTTTATACAGAAAGTTTTTAGTGTTTCTGAGTTTATATCTGATATTAGAATTTTTCTGCAGTATCCCAGAACTCCCTAGACTAGGAGAAAAAGTGGTAAAGTGAGTAGAACTTAAGATTTCATGGTTATTTTTGATACGGAGAAGCTGATACTTTCCGTCTTTCGAGTTGCTAAGGGTATATCTGATACTCAGAATTCTCCTAGTCTAGGAGAGTTCTGAGGTACTATTAAAAAATTATAGCAACTCTAAAAACGGAAAGATGTCAACTTTCCGTACAAAAATTAAGCCTTTAAACCTCAAGTTTTGCTCACTTTTCCACTTTTTCCCCTAGGCTAAGGGAATTCTGAGGTACTATAGAGGTACTGTAGAAATTTTACTTTACTATACTCTGACTTTCTGGGAAAAAGTGGTAAAGTGAGTAGAACTTGAGGTTTTAAGCCGATACTTTCCGTCTTTCGAGTTGCTAAGTGTATATCTGATACTCAGAATTAGGTGGCCTAGTCTAGGAGAGTTCTTAAGATACTGCAAAAAAATCTAACATTAAATATAGCAACTCTAAAAACAGAAAGATGTCACCTTTCCGTACAAAAATTAATCCTTCGTTAAACCCCAAGTTTTGCTCACTTTTTTCTTAGGCTAGGGGAATTCTGAGGTACTATAAAAAATATTCATGTCAGATGTGAATTCAGAATCTTTTGCTCAGTTATACATTTTTCCCCTAGGCTAGGGAAATTTTGAGGTACTGTAGAGAAATTTTACTTTTGGATTCGGACTTTCCGCTTTTAAAGTTGTTGAGTTTATATCTGATATTAGAATTTTTCTACAGTATCTCAGAACTCCCCTAGACACGGGGAAAAAGTGGTAAAGTGATTAGAACTTAAGGTTTCTTTTATTTTTGATACGGAGAAGCTGATACTTTCCGCCTTTCGAGTTGCTAAGTGTATATCTGATACTCAGAATTCCCCTAGTCTAGGAGAGTTCTGAGATACTGCAGAAAAATTCTAACATCAAATATAACAACTCTAAAAAAGGAAAGATGTCAATTTTCCGTACAGTTTTTCACTCAGAATTCCCCTAGTCTAGGAGAGTTCTGAGATACTGCAGAAAAACTCTACTTCAAATATAGCAACTCTGAAAACGGAAAGATGCCAACTTTCCGTACAAAAATTAAGCCTTCGTTAACCCCAAGTTTAGGGGAATTCTGAGACACTATAGAAAAATTTTCATGTCAGATGTGAAGTTAGAATCTTTTGCTCAGTTATACATTTTTCCCCTAGGCTAGGGAAATTTTGAGATACTGTAGAGAAATTTTACTTTTGGATTCGGACTTTCCGCTTTAGAGTTGCTGAGTTTATATCTGATATTAGAATTTTTATGCAGTATCTCAGAACTCCCCTAGACTAGGGGAAAAAGTGGTAAAGTGATTAGAACTTAAGGTTTCTTGGTTATTTTTGATACGGAGAAGCTGATACTTTCCGTCTTTCGAGTTGCAAAGTGTATATCTGATACTCAGAATTCCCCTAGTCTAGGAGAGTTCTGAGATACTGCAGAAAAATTCTAACATCAAATATAGCCACTCTAAAAACGGAAATATGTCAACTTTCCGTGCAGGTTTTCACTTTTTCCCCTAGGATGGGGGGTTCTGAGGTACCTACTATAGAAAAATTTGCATGTCAGATGTGAAGTCAGAAACTTTTGTTCAGTAATATATTTTTCTAGGAAAATTCGGACGTAGAGGCTCAAAATTCGTATGAAAAACATTGTTTTATTAATTTTTCCGTGGATAAATATAAAATTTCACTTTTGTCCTAGGCTAGGGAAAAATCATGGGGTGTAGGGTAAATTATGAGCTCGGATTCGGATTCAGTGGCTCAAAATCCATAAGGGTAGTCTACTCACATGTAAAGTTCAGACCACTTTTATTTTTTTGTTAGCCTGTTAGTATATTTGCTATAATGGACCCAAAAAAATCATGAAAACAGTAATATCCTTTCACCGCCCAAAAGTCACGCTCAAATTGAAGTTTTTTTTTGTCAATACTCGCAACTTATTTGTAATTGCATTCACTATCATTTAAATTACACCTACGCATGATCTAAATACCGAATTAACTGAGAGGGGTGTGAAGGAGCCGCCTTCACCAAAATTACCATTAATAACAACCCACAAATGATATTTGATTTGCACAATTGCACCGATCATGCCTTCGTTTCTTGCGAAAATATGTAACATTGAACATATATTATAACGAGTTAATATTTGAAAGACACGATTTCTTTATCTTTAATCATCTTTCGGGTACACTAGAAAATACAGTTTTCTTCTGCATTGTACGTTAAAAAAACAAATAATCTGGTAATGAAAAATGGATCTATAGTATTTGTACGATAAGACGTCACATGTCAAAAATCTGCGGCGTTGTCAGGTGGATTTTTTTTTCGTTCACTTAAACATAAAATTTTCCTAGATTGAA
This sequence comes from Crepidodera aurea, assembly GCA_949320105.2. Classification (NCBI taxonomy): domain Eukaryota; kingdom Metazoa; phylum Arthropoda; class Insecta; order Coleoptera; family Chrysomelidae; genus Crepidodera; species Crepidodera aurea. The sequence continues at coordinate 19,515,858 of OX439475.1, read as the reverse complement.
TATAAGTGCATCTAATGTGCTATCAACTTTAAAGTGCTATGAATTAAGTTATAATTTGATTGAAGATCGGAATGGATGTAAAACAGAACTGCTAGTCTATAGAACAATAAAGTCTTGCCTATAAAGCATGTTCAATAGTAAGAAAAGTGTTTTGAGATTCAAATAAAAATGAATAGTTATGTAATTTTGTAATTTTTATTGTAATATGTCACTATGTTACAGTACCTACATTGACATTTTGAAGGTCAAATTGTAACTACTCTAAGTGAGTAGCCACGTTGATAGCGGCAACGTCGTGAAGTGTTGCCAACCTTTTACAGTTAATTTCCCCTGCAAGTTAAGATTAAATCGTATTTGCTCTTAGTGTTTTGATATGATAATCCAAAAAGGAATAAATCATGGGGACCACCTGGCCATGCTTCAATATTTATGGAAAAAAATCTTATTAACCTCGATTCAAGCGTAATCGTGACTTTTAAGTGCCAATATTTCTAAAGGGCGAGACGAAAACAAATTCCTATGCACTGCTATTGTTATTTTGACCCATACTATAGCATTTTTATGTTTGCTTCTTAAGAAACACCCTGTATATTACAGAGAATTTAGTAAAATTTAAATTTATCACAGAAAGCTATACAAAAATACTTGCAGGCTTAACAATTAATTTTATTATAAGCATATAATTATTATTAATTCACTCGATTAGAAACACACATTTACTGAATATTCAAACACTAAATCAACTAAAAATGTTAAAATTCTGCCAACAACAGCTTTGACCATGCTAGAGCGCAAACTACAAGACAACATCAAAACACACACAAAACATGCCGAGTACCTGAAACCTTCTACCAACACCTCCCTTCTTCAAGGAAGAATTTCTCCTGACGACAACGCACTTCTTCTCATCGGATATGGAACTTCGACGAAGATTTTGTCTTGCGCCGCCTCCTTCACCGAGAAAATCACCCTTTTCGAGAGTGTTGGGAGGTAGCGAACAAGGACGTCGATTCGGTAACGGAGATGTTGGTATTCTCGTTACCCCCAGCAGCAAAACTGTCGTGCGGTCTTCCGGAAGATCGCTACGGTAATTTTCATCGTTAAAATTCAAGTGCGAAAAATGTTAATAACAAAATTTATTTATTTCAAAAAAAATTAGATCGTTAAAGGTCTTATTAATGGGAAAAACCCTAAAAAGGAACCAATTATAACATACAGTGTGCCCAATTAAGTTGGCACCTAGGGATTCACCAAGCCAATTAGTTTGGTTTGAAACGAGGGTAAACCGCGAGGTCCATTTTGGTGTACAGACCTCGTCCATTAGTAGCCATTACTAGCCATTGGCAGCCATTAGTAGCCATTGCTACTAGCGGTTTACCCCTCGGTTTGAAAGCTTTCAGCTATGATGGCCGTGGAACACGTACCCTGTCACGTGCCCATCAGTAACACAGCATAAACAATTGCCCAACTGTCACCGTCTATCTACTGTTTACTTTTAGTCTAAGATATCTTTTACAATTGACGGTTGGTCATCGAATACAACTCGAGGGTTTTATGACATTACAGCTCATTTTATTGATCAAAATTGGAAAATGCATGAAATTTTATTAGATTTTGTCACTGCAAAAGGATCACGCACAGGTAAATCTATTGCTCAAATATTTCAGAGCACATTACATTTTTATGACCTACACAATAGTCAGTATTTAAGGTGTAACAACAGACAATATCAACAGAAATTTTACTTTTTCCACGGAGTTAGCAAACTTAAATGAAAATTTTCATTCGCAAGACTGTTTTGCTCACATTTTAAACTGGGCGGCGCGTGATTTCATGAACATTCTTCAAATTAATGTTCAATGTAATTCACCTTTTGACAAAATTAAACACCTTTTCTTTATAAGAATTTTCGATATTGTCAAAAATAAAGGTACTTTGCTCTTGAAAAAAATTCATATTTTTTGACAAAACTCCGTATACGACTGAAAAAATTTGATATCTGATTATTTCATTTTGGAGTTTAGGCCATGCAGAACTTTTTATCAAGACTTAGAACAAAAATAAAATGTTTCCATATGGTGCCGACTTAATTGGACACACTGTATATGTTCTAAGATAGTGAATGATACTTAAAAAAAATTGAGCGCTGTGACGTAAAACTTCAAATAAAACGTTCCCAGTGTTTTGTATAACGTATTAATGGACTGTATAAACTCTTGAATTATTTATTTTTTTGGCATAAAACACGTTGAAAACAAATAACTGGTAACAAAAAAATATATGAAACATAATAGTTATAGAGATGACAATCAAAACCATGTTTCATAGCACCCCGGCTAAAACCGTGTAAAATCGATAGATTAGATGCATAGATTTAGAACAATAAGATCGAGTTTGTTGACATTTCGGCTGGGGACAACAACACGTAACAGTCTAAACGCTGTGTTATTGAATTTATATTATCAGTTTCAATGATGTCAAAGTTATCATATTTTTTTCCGTCATTACCAAAATCCTAAATCTATTTAAAAATTATCTTGGAAAATGAGATATTTTGTTTCGCTAAAATAATTGTACATCTACGTTAACACTAATTTTCGAAACTAATAACACAACAAATTATATTGCTAGATAAATATTGACAAAGATACTTTACCATGATTTAAGTTTCAACCATTTCTGCGAAAATTTGATAGAAGCGGCAACGAAGCGCTATCAAACATTGTTATTTATGAATGGAACGTAACCATTAGAATGGTACTATTGTATTTGTGTCGGCCATGTTCAGTACATAGTTAACTAATGTGTTTTATATCGTGCTAGATTAAAATTTTCTTTTTCATATTGATTTATTGGTTTAAATTGATTGAATGAATAGACAAATATGGTTCAACAATGTGTGGTATGCCGCAAACTGGATTATTTAAATCCCGATTTATCATTTCATCGGTAAGTTACTTTTAAGGTTATAAACATAGTTCATGGGCGTAGAATTTAGTATTTTATCGATTGTATAAATTCTTTAATAATGCATAAAGGCTTGTTTTAACTTATTGCAACGACTTATAATTATGTAAGTTTCATATATTGTGTTAAAAATTAAATCACATTTTGTTTTTCTGTCAAACTACCTAAGTATTTAGGTAATATTTTTCATTTAAACAGTTATACGAAGACATGACTTTTAGGATTCCTGCAAATGTTGAAAGGAGAAGATTTGAGGCAGTGAAGTTCATACCTACAAATGATTATATTTGTTCTTCATTTCCGTGATAATGACTTTGAATATAAACCAAGTGGAAGGAAATATTTGAAAACAGATGTAAAACCAACTAATAATTCATCAGTGTTTAATTTGTAGTTAGTTCCCTATTCCTACCTCAATCCCGAATAGCCTGATAGTCGAACAGCCTGATAAAAACAACATCGACACATTTGCAAGGAAATGATGAATTTTCCCTTGATCCTGCATTGACGAACACTAGGTGTTCAGAGCGGACTAGCGAAATAACTGATCCTAAATTTTTTTACGATTAATTTTATTAAATAAATATATTTTCATTAGTATTTTAAATTTCCTATGTAACCGGTAAAATTAAAATCGTTAAAAAAAATAAATATATTGTGTCACATCCCATTCCCCTCTGTAACGGTACGCCCATGCATCGAAGCATAAATTCGTTGCCATGTTCTGGACTTTTATATATCTATCTCACTTCATCCTTGGGCACGGAATATTTGAAACTTATGAATGACTTGTTGGGGATGTGATTAGATGACCCTAGAGCCGACTGGTAAGTAGTAACTTCCAGAAGTGTAGCATCTTCGCTGGGGGACATTTCTGCTGTGTAAAAAAAAATTGGTTGACTGTCGTATAACAGCCCGTCTGATATTGAAAATGTACATTGATTTTGTCACTTCATCACTAAAATTTGCGTTTTCAGAAATTTTACGCGTAGCGTTTGACCTGAGTGTATTTCCAAAAATGTCAAAAAATATGACTCATAGCAACTTGGTTCATTTTTGTTTCAAATCATTCGTATGGATGCCCAGGTTTCAAAAATACTGTGTCGCCTATTAGTCCAGTCGACAGGATGTTTTTCAGGGATGGTTAATTAACATTTTCTCAAGTTTTTGACCTCGAGGACCCTGTGCGAAAAGAGGAGGGGGGAGAAAACTGCAAAACTTTCGACCTTCCTCCAGTTTTTCCTCAATTGTTTTTTTGCCTTACGTCCTACGGCAAAGGCTTTTCTATACTTTGTTGTAGAGCGTTAGATTTCCTACAATTTTGACTATTCAAACATGTTTGTATGTCAATTCTTTACCGAGACATGACGCTTCGAAGAAAAGGTCAATTTTCAAATTTCGCTAAAAAATGCCAAAAAATACAGAATTCCACCGTATTTCTTCTGGTATACCCGAATTATAATGAAATGTTGTTGTAATTATAATGACTTGTTAAAATCACCACCTTTTGAAGCCCCTTATAACCCTCCACCCCTACCCCCACCCAATCCCAATGCACTAAAGCTAATATTCTTCTCTGATGAAAGCCAACCATATTCACATCATGTTGGTATTGATTTTAGTTACTTTTCGGATTGATATCACCCCATATATGATATGATATAATTTTGGATAACGCCATCGTGTTCAGCAACCTCGAAAACGGGGGGAAGATATATGTTGCAGGAGGAAGACGAGGAATCCGCGATTCCCCATTTTGGGGGTGGTTTTTGGCCGTATGAGGGGTGGGATCAAGTCGAAAATAATTTTTGATAACGCCATCGTGTTCAGCATCCTCGAAAATGGGCGGGGGAAGATATATTTTGCCGAAGGAAGACGCCGAATCCGCGATTCCCCATTTTGGGGGTGGTTTTCGGCCGTTTGAGGCGTGAGGTCAAGTCGAAAATAATTTTTGATAACGCCATCGTGTTCAGCATCCTCGAAAATGGGCGGGGGGAAGATATATTTTGACGGAGGAAGACGCCGAATCCATTTTGGCGCTAGAAATTCGATAATAATGAGCATAGCTGTATCGAAAAGTTTTCTGACCCGACTTTATCTATAAAAGTGACTTTCAGATGGGGTACTGTAAGTTTTTTTGTCTCATTTTTTTTTGAAAATGGTCTCCTGGGTATACGCTACAATCTCGGTTTCTGAAAACTGTGTTCTCGGTATCTCAGGGTTATTATCTAAGTACATTCCGGAAATCAGACGGGTCGACAATTTTCTCAATGATTCAAAAATATCGTCTCTTGAAAACAGTTAGTTTTGTTTCACAAATACACGCGAAACAAAGATCAAATCGGAATTTTTTTCGTGCTTAGGAACCGTCTAAACGGAAAACGTCTGCAATACGAATGGGGAACGAGAGGAGACGTATTTTTAGAAATTTAACAGACTGAGTCACTCGCGGGGATTCCCGTGATTTACAGACCGTCTAGTAAGAATTTAAGTACCGTTATTTGCTTGCGGAAAAGATCGGACGATACGCCTCATGAATTTAATTGATTTCACTACCCAAAAAATAAAATTACGTTGTCCAAGACTTATACTACATCAATAAACATGGTGTTAACATATACTTGTTTTAGGGCATGTAGAACAAGCAAAAATAGAATGAAAAGTTCCTATAAACATATGCTTTTGGACCTTTGGTTTCGAAGCTAGAGCTCTTTGAAGATGGCGTCTTCAGGTCAATTTTTTTCAAATATCAGAACGCCGCATTTAAAAAGTATGAAACTTGGCAGGGTTAGTGAACTTAACATGACGATTTTCCTGGTGTTAATTAGATTTTTCTAACACTTTCTAACACACAGAAATCTAAGAGCCCTTTTTTGTAACACAAAAACTATAGTAACTAGTTCCTGATTACAGGATCCCCAAAAACATATTCCATACCTTAGATGTGATTCTACTAGTGAAAAATAAACGCTTTTAGCTATTTCAAAGTTTAGATTCTTACAAACTGTTCTTATTGCAAAACATCCAGATGTGTGAATCGAATTTTAAATTTTCATCAATGCAGATTCCAATAAATTTAGTATTTATTAGCTTCTGTATGTTTTGTTGACCAAGAACAATATCTGATACATTTGAACGTTATCAAACTGGTTTTAGATATATTGAAGCTTAATAGGTTACAATCACACCACGGTTTTATTAAAATTATATCATTACTAATTTTTCTAGCTAGAATGTCTTCTTGTTTGTTGTGCTACATTATGGTCGTATCATCAGCAAAAATAATAAATGATCCATTAATATTAATACCGGGTAAGTCATTAATATATATATAAAAAAAAAGTACTGGCCCCAAAACAGAACCTTGAGGTACACCACTGTCAAGAGAACGACGATCTGAGTTATCTTTTTTAACAACTACCTATAAGATTTTAACCAATCCAAAACAAAATAGTTATTTATGTGCCAAGGACGAAAAACTGTCTATTATAGTCGAGCCTGCAAATTGATAGCAGAGGCGCAGCCGAGGCTAGCAACCAGGCGAGACAATAGACAGTTTTTCGCCGAGGTGCATATTACATTTTTTCGTCGATGTCTACAAAAACGTACTAATTTCCGAATGAAAAATAGACTATTTTTGAAGGCAAGTATTTTTCGGTCCGTAGTACGTAAAATGTCATTATTTGTAGAGGCCGACGAAAAAAATACTTATTGAAACATTAATATATACAGTGTGTCGCATTTAAGATGAAGACACCCCCATATTTTCGTTACTTGAAGGAATACAGATTTGAATTTTTGCACAGTCATACAGGGTGAAGGGACCACATTTTTTAAGATAAAAGCTAAAATCTGAACTTTAAACTTTAAGCCTACTACGAACTCACAGACAGGGCCGATTCTCGATATTTTGCTTCGTGTTATAGATATCGAAAAAATTTATTAGAAAAACTGGTTCAGAATATTAAACACCATATACCGATTTCCATGAAAAAATTAGCATTTTTTAATTTTTTTTTCATTATTACAAAAGTTTTTTTTTATTTTTTAGTGTGTGTGGGGCTCAAATCATACTAAAAAAAATGCCGTCGAGTGGTGAAAACATCTTTTTCCCTACCTTCAAGCCTAAAAACGAGAGCCAAAAATTGTCCACATTTGCGAAAAATAATTTTTTTTGTTAGTACTATCTTTTAGCGAATGAAAAAGTGAACAATTTGAGCCCTAGCTGGTTGCACTAGCTCAATTAGTAAGGAAGTTACAAGCTTTTCAATAATATTTGTTTCCCCCTCCCCCCCCCCCATATCCCACCCTCTACTTGCCCCACCACCCCCTCGCTCCTACCCATCAAAATACTCGTTTTTACCGTTTCATTCACGAAAAATTGAGGCCCCCAACTCAACTCCCTCTCCAGAAATAATTAATTAATTTTTTCATTTTTGCAATTCGCAATTTGCAATTTTTGCGATATTTCGCGAACTAATTGAGCTATCGGGTTCAGGTTGGAACGAGTTTACGTATTTTGTCAAGCTCTTCAATTTTGGCAAGTATATTTTTTTGTGGGATCAAACCCGTCTGAGATATTTCGGAAAAACCGTTTTCATGTACTTTAGATTTCCCACTACCCCACCGCCGCGTCGATTGAACATTTCATGGGGAGATATGACTTCATCGAATGGGAAAAAATTACTCGATTTCATCAGTATGTTTTCGAGCCATGTTGTCCGCCAAATCTACTCCACTAATGTGACATAAAAATTTAATAAGAAAAGTAAAATTATGTTAAGATGTCCAACACGGTTAAAACTTTAAATTTCAATAAATCTAAAAAGGATTTTTAAGTCCTCCACCCTAGACAACAGTACTGTACTACCCTGTTATCCTGTATATCAAAATGAACACTATCATATGGTTCGTTAAGGCAAATAGTAAAACGGAACTTCTTAATTCGGCACATGGCACGCGGGACGCGATCTTCAATATTTCAACACAAAGCAGTAAAGAGCTTTTTTTTTGATGCGGGGAAGTTGTTTACCAAAGCTATAAAAGAAATGTGTATGTTTACAGTTAGGAGGAAAACGCCAATGATGCAGCAGCCGAATCGAATTAACTAAAGATTATACTTTGATTAAACACAGTGGCGTTAACACAAAAAATTTCCTGTTGAACTAACATCGTTGGGGTTCGAGAACATGTCATTTGTTATCATTTTTTAAGCTAAAAACGATAGCGATAAAAATGTATCTACGACAATTAGGAAAAAAATATCCCATATGATATGTGGCACTAGAAACGTAATATTGTGGGGGCCAGTAAAATACCGCAAATAGCTATTAATGTACCTTAAAAGATTTCCATTATTGTTATGTGTGACACTGTATATAATATATTATATCTAAATAAATAATTCTAAATTATATCCAAGCGATTTTTTTTAATAATTATTTTAACCCAATTTATCATTATACCTATAGAACCGACCTTAATGGCTAGAGTAGGTACGCCTCTGCGTAGACCGCTGATAACTCAAGTGGTTGGTGTTTTATGACCTTACAATATTTCTAGTTCTACTTTAATACAATTTCAGGTGAAATTCTTTTCGCTTTAAAGGGCCATTGGGCAACTGTCAATGCCATAATTTATGCCTTTGAATGCTAAACTAATAAACTTGGCCAGACTCAATCATTCATTAAACAGTGAATCTGATGGAACTGGAAATTTAATTAAATAAAAATTAAGGTAAATTTAAATTTCCTCAAATTATCAGTCAACAAAGTGGCTATAACACTAAAAAATACGTCATCTGGCGCTTTGTTTTCAAACACAAAGTAGGATGCGAGAAAAAATTGATCAACACGAAGAGCAAGAAGAGAAGAAAGAAATCAGAATATTGAAACAAGGAAAATCAAACTTGATGAATCCAATGAGCAAAGCAAGGAAGAACGACCTGCAGAATCAGCAGAATTTAAGGACGATCAGCCCATTATTGACATAGAAGCCTTGCAGGAACAAACAACACTCATTACTTGTCGATCTCCCGCAATTTTCCCATTCATTTGATTTGGATGACCTCGCAAATTCGTTGATAAACAGAAAACCACTACGTCCACACAGCCACTCTCACTTTCATTAATTTTTTTCCAGCATTTAACCAAGTTTCCAGCGTATAAAATGTTTAAAATTTAGTTTGCCATTTTTTATATTTTAATACTCAAAATGTTTATAGAACAACATGTTTACATTGGTGCTTGCGTTGACAGCAAATTAATTTCTTTATCATCACCTGAAGACAATCAAAATTCAATTTTTTTAATAAAAAAAAAAAATATCGCACGCTTTGCACAAAGATAGTTCAAACTCGCCAAGATTTCTTTCCTGCAACAGCAGGTGCATCATGGGCGGAATTAGCGATCTAGTCATCCCACACGTCCGTACCTCGCAAATTATAAACATTTGTTTCTTTTTACAAAAATTGCTAAAAATAAAATTACCATTGTGGCATAATTTATTGTCAGAATGTCTGATTTTATACGGGACGGGTTGAGCGTGGGAAAAGGAAAAAGTACAATGAACATGTGAAGAGCGTAGGTCTGACTGTTTTTTTTTTATTTTTCATATTTTTATTTGGGAGGTCTAGAACTAAAAAATATTCAAAATCGTTTGTATGCGTACTAATTATATGAACAAATCAAAAATTTATTTAAAGTAAATGGAAGGATAAACAAAAATATATAAAAAAACAATTTCACTGTTCATGTAAAAAAATTATCCATTTTAAACTCGAAAATTTTCAAAAGTTTCAAATGTTCTAACGTTCATTAAACATTTTTCGAATAAAAATTGTCCCAAAGTCGAATGATTTAAAAAAAAATAAGTCTAAAAGTTTAATAAAATCACTTGAAGATTCGGCGCGCAATCAGTCGATCTATAACGTTGTTCGAAATCGAACATCTACGACCCTGATAAAAAAGGGAATAAAAATATTCAAATAAAATAAATATAGCACGCCCATGTGTTTCAAAGCGCTGTCAATCAGCCACACTAAAAACTTCGTTATTATATCATACCACCCCGTACGAAAACATAATTTCGCTTGCATAAAAAACATTTAGCCTCCATACAGTTAGACAATAAGGTTCATCCCCACTACATACGGAAGTAAACACGTTTGAGAAATGTACAGTTAGCATCAAAAGAATCTCAGAAACAATATGATGGCTTAAAACAATCGAATGATACTACGTCATAACGAAACACATGCGTTTTCTGCATGGCAACAAGCATACGTGATCTCTTTTAAAAGTTTTAGAGTCAGTCTTAAATTAGTCTTCAATTAAGCTCCATCGGCACAAATAATTTCTTTTGCACTTTTCGTGTTTCGTAAAACAATGAAAAAGTAGTTTTTGATTGGGTTCATAAGAATAATTTGAACCATTTATCATAATTGTAATAAATCTAAATTGTTACGTTTGTACTATTTCTTGTTAAAATTTAATACACAGTTCAGGAAAGTGTTGAGTGTTTTTTAAACCACCTTCGTCAATACCAGGGACATCTATAGGGTGTCTTCTTCAAAGAGATATACAGTCCTCTGAAGAAATTGCTCGTTTAAGTCAAATGTCACTTAAACGGGAACAGGGACATCTATAGGGCGTCTTCTTCAAAGTCTGGGTTGACAATATACAGAGTGTACAAACCAGAACAAAAGTGAACAGGACGTCCCTATCTTAGAGCTAATTTTTTGTTGGATACATTTTTAAACAATTTTACATTTTCAACGCCGATTGTGCGAGCGTAATCTAAAGCATGTTCGGCTTTACAAGATTCCTTAGTTCTACCATATTTTAAATGATGCTTGTGTTCCTTGAAACGGACATTTACAGATCTCTTAGTCTGTCCAACATATTTATTTTGCACAATCTTTTTCCAACATAGTCATTTTGTCTACTAGAAAATCAAATTAAACGTTAAAAAAAGCTGTTCTTTAATTTTTTTAATTTACTATCCGTTGAAAGATATTTCCTGCGCCACTGATTAAAGCTTTCCGTCAGATAAATAAATTAGCCGAGGGATAATTAGCTAATTAGAATTGGTTTCATGACGTAAGTTTTTGTATACGAGGTACACATGCACGTTAATTGAAAAAACGCTTGTGCTTGTTTAATTCGGGAGAGTAAAAATAAATCGTTTGTATACTTCGTGTTTACAGTTCAGGGGATAGGCTTAAACAGATTTATGAGAGGGTAAAAATATAAATGACTATCACACAAAAAAAAATATAAGCCGATGTACATTTTGAGAATAATTTCAAGTAACACATCTAGAAATAATCGCAGGTAACGAAATATTAGTTTTCGGGAAGCACACAAAAAGCAGCTGCAGCTAGTTGTAAAAGTATAGTGGTTCCCTGACCCAACAACACTTCGAATAGTTCATTGAACTGAATCAGGGGCGCACAATCTTTTGGACCTGCATTTTTAAAATGTAATTATCACACTAACATTTTTTTAGAAAGTTGTAGAGTTTAATTAAATGTAGGATACAGTTTCAGGGGTAGGAGACATTTTTTGTTTTGCTCACTGCCGATAAAGTATCTAAAGACGGTCCTGGATGTACGAACGAAAGTACAATATTACAAATGTTTATGATGATATTATTTTTAACAGAAGTCAGGCATAACAGATTCGCGATACTGAATCACAGACATTTAAAGAGAAAATGTAATTTACCCAGTCAATGAGTCATACTAATTGGAAAATACATGATATTAACAAAAATGCGGGCGCCTAATGAAATTATTATACAGGGTGAGTCACGGTAGACGCGACGGTCCATTGTGGCTAAACGGTTAATATTTTGAAAATTTTGTTATGGATAATAGACCTTTATAATTTTTAAAAGGTAATGGAATTTGCTACATAATAGGATTATAAAATAGTTCTAGTTGAAATAAGAACGATATTGTCGTTTGAATATACCATTAGAGAATCGCCCCATTTTGGACGCCCTGTATAATTTTAAATACCTCTAAATACCTTTCAATTATCAGTCTTTTTTTTCAGTTAAAATTGGATTTGACTGATTCCATAGGTTTCGAAGTTATTGGGTTTCTTGTAAGTGCTTCCATTTTTAGAAATATCAAAATATCTCGAAAACTAAAAAGCTAAAAAGTACAATTTTTTTTTAAATGTAATTTAAATTTATTTTACGTCCTTATGAATACAAATCTCAATATTATGCGAAATTTATTATTAGTATGAAGATCTCTTGATATCTGAACACGTCATATTGTTTTGCTTAGAAAATATTACTAATTTTTATCAATCAACATACATATCTCACTTTAGGTTAAAACTCATGAAACATTTAATGAGAATGATCTCAACTTTTTTCAGTTATTTTCAGAAGACATGTCATTTTTTTTTAAATCAAATCAAAATATAAAATTTAGTTGTTTAGTAGTTTCAAAAGTGGACTGTATCTTGAAGTTGAAAGCAATCTTCTTATTTACGAAGAAATTAATAAAAAAAGCACACAAATTTGATATTAACGATAAAAATAAAATTATTTTACACTTGTTAACACTTTGTACAATATAATGATGTTCGTGGCGAATCGCTCAAGTAATTATATTAATTAATGCGAGTGTTGTTAAACGATTGAACAGAAATTATTTTTTATTTGAGTACGCGGTTACAAACGTTTTTCGTCTCTCTCTGTTTCTATTTTAAGGGGTGGAATATTCCAGAAAATTAATTCGTTCTGACGAACCAGGTGACTGTTTATCGTTTGACTTGCTTCGCGCCTATTTAAAAGAATTTGGTATACTGAAATATTATTGGCTACGACTTTCCTGCTAATAGTGGTATATCTATTGTGCGAGATTCATAGAAATAGTTCGCCATTTGTAATATGATTTATTTATTATTCGAAAGCCTAACTGACGAAGCCGTTTATTTACTAACAATGAAGTTATGTGAAACCGTAAACGAACAGTAATTACCGATTATACGTATTCAGCGACATATTTCTATTAACATACAAATTATTTAATTTATTTTAAACTGTAAATACCTCTAGAGAAGAGAGAAGAATTTGTGGAATAAAAGGTCATTTTTAACTCGATGAAATTTTAATTGAAGATAATTGACCTCAAAATTACCTAATAAAAAATTTCTTTAAACAAACTTGTGAGATGTTTCCAAATAGTACAGTGAAATTAGACGAAAATATTCTTAAAATGGATGTAAGAGAGGAGTCAATTTTTTTTTTCGATTTTATATATAAAGAGAAGCTTGTAAAAAATTTGTCAATAAATTTGGGCTGGACCTTCGCCAGATATGTGCCAAAAACGGCATATTTGGTATTTTTCGAGTGGATTGCTTCGCTATTTTTTTAAATATCTCCGGCTCTAAGAGTCGTGGAAAAATAAAAAAAAATTCAAATTACCGTGATGAAGTACAGTATCCATCCGTATAGTAGGGTTTTTTTAGAACTGTATCCTAACCTCAAAAAACGAATTCGCGCACATTATTTTTTTTTACTGAATTGGCAATAAACAACCAAAGAATCCTGGAATTTTTCTTAAAAATTGGAGAAAATATGTATTTTTATGTCTGGAAGACATGGTAAAAATTACAATAAAATGTATTTGTCCAGCCAAAATCGGCATTTTTCGAAAAAAATTGAATTGGCCGCCATTTTTGGAAAAACAATAGAGAAAAATTATTATCTTAAAAAGAAAGGAAAGGATATCAAAGAAAACATTATAAAATTACCTGCTCAATTGCGTTTTTCTCGAAAACGGGTGAAATTATCGTGTATAAACAAGAGTACTAATATTATGTAGAAATGATGTTTACGCCATATTTTCTAATCAAAATCACTAAAAAGTGGTAAGGTACCACTTAACTTCATCATCAGGGATCATTCAAGTATAAAAAAATGTGAAATAAAACATAAAATAATATTCCTTGTCCAAAGTTATGGCTCTGGGCCGATTTTGATAACAATTGATAAATATACAGGGACATTATCAGAAAAAAAAAAGAAAAAAATTTCAACTTTAACGACCTGTATCTTATTCCACAGCAATATTTTATTAAGGTATATTTGGTCCTATCGCCATATTTTGGTCCAACTAACCTGCCCTTAGCCTCTGTCCCAATAGTTATGACTCACCCTGTATATATCATCATCACAATTATTTAAAATATGTTCCTTAATATATTTAGGATGAGGTAAATTTATATACAAGGATATCAGATCTCGAAGAGAAAACTGATTCTTACTTTGAAAAAAAAATACCTTGATATGAGTAATTTTCAAGAAGTAATTTTTTGAGAAAAAAATAAGCAAATCAATAACTTGAAACAAATACAAATTAAAATAAAGTTAAAAAACAATGCAATTTTTTGTAATAAAACAGCATTTTACTGGAGTATTTTGTAAACTTTTATTTATTTAGTTTTTGAGGTTATAAATAAATCTAAAAAAGATCGCCAAATCTTTCGTAATAATATTTGAGGCTTTATATTGATTCGTTCCCTCACAAAAATCTTACTTTAGAACCTGAAATATATTTTTTGGACTGAATCAAACATAAATATCGCGATAAACATAAAAAAATTGGAAAAAAATGAAAATCGATTTTTTTTATTATTCCCTGAATTGGGCACTTTAAATAAAGAAATAAAATGTGGGTAAACCAGTAAGGAATTTTAATTTATCAGATTCGACATCTTAAGACCGGTTTCTGCCTTTCGGCTTCATCAGTTAGGCTTTTCGAATCCAATAGACAACAGTACACATAAAATCCTTCTTTTTAAGATAAAAAATTTTTCTCTACTGTTTTTCCAAAAATGGCGGCCAATTCAATTTTTTTCAAAAAATGTCGATTTTGGCTGGACAAATACATTTTTTTTTTAATTTTTACCATGTCTTCCCGACATAAAAATACATATTTTCTCCAATTCTTAAGAAAATTCTAGGATTCTTTGGTTATTTATTGCCAATTCAGTAAAAAAAATGTGCGCGAATTCATTTATTGAGGTTAGGATGTATTTTTTAAAAAAAACCTACTATACGGATCGATTCTCTACTTCATCGCGCTCATTTTATTTTTTTTTTATTTTGCCATAACTCTTAGAGCCGGAGATATTTAAAAAATAGTGAAGCAATCCACTCGAAAAATACTAAATACTAAAAATGCCGTTTTTGGCAAATATCTCGCGAAGCTCCAGCCCAAATTTATTGAAAAATTTGACTTAGCTCTTACATCTATATAAAATTCTAATTTCACTCCACTAAAATACAAATGCATGGACATACTACCGGACGAAAATAAATGTTTTTTATAACTCTCAATATTGATCAAGTCAAAACGGATTTTTTATTGAAGATTAAATTGATTGTGGCAAGCATAAGGGCTTTGATATATTGGTTATTTTCAATAGTAATATTTTAAATTATTTATATTCAGAGGCGTTATCCAGTTAGTGGCTTCTAAATAACATAAGATGACCACACATTTTTAAAGAATTTAAAGAAATAATGTGGGAATTAAATTCAATTGAAAGAATACACGAATTTTCAAAATGGATTACGGGGTATTTTAAAGTTGATTCATTCTAGTGAATAGATACATTTTGAACAATACTTATATTGAGTTATTCGTGTAATTTATATAAAACATACAGGGTGCTTCCTTACTGATAGCCGATATTTCACGTGGAAATTCTTGTGACATTTTTAAGATAAAATTGTCGTAGGTCCACAAAGGTTTCCTCTTGAAGAAACAGAACGTTGAAAAAACATTTTTTTATAACGTTTTATTTAATAATAATAAAAAAGGTGTTTTTTTCGCCTATTTTCGCCGATATTTCCGAAAATATGACACTTAGAGAAATTTTGTTTAGACGAAAATGAAGATCAGTTCATTACCTACAAAAATGGTCTTCATCATTTTTGTCAAAAATATGATACTTTTCGACATACCTGGCTCCAAAACGCACCCCCACTTTTAGCTCCTGCCCTGCATTTAGGGAGCACGGTCTAAAGGAATGACACTCCCAAGCGGATTACAAATTTTTCAATAAATCACGTAAAAATTAATATTTTTTCATGATTCAAAGTTCAGATGAAAGAAGGAACCTGTAGATATAATATTATGTTACTTTTTTCTTTTATCTATTTCTCTGAATTATTGAAAAACCGGGCTAAAGTTTGTTTTTGCTCGATATTTTGACCCTCTTATAAATTTATTCATATTTTTTTTATCAAGACTATTTCACCGAATCCTTTTGGATAATTGGGCTTTGCAAGGTGTTAAATATATTCAGAAAGATTCAATAAATTATTTTTGTGCATTTTCATAAACAACATGTTTTTTTAGGGTGTTTTTTTTGGATATCCTAATATCAAGGACCATATCGGTTTTCAACGCACATCATTAGAAAGCTTAGCTTGTCCCCTTGTCGATGGCTTTTTCTTTTTTTTTTTTTCATATTTTTTGGTTTTCCGGAAAATTGAGAAAATTCTCACCCCTCTACATTTGTCACCCCTAAAATTTTTTGGGGTTAGGATTTGTACTAAATAAAATATATATATCAAGTATTTTATTCAAACTTTCTCAAATTGAATTTTTTACAATAAATTTATTAATCAAGTGCAAAAGTGAAAAAAGTTGGTTATTATTGCCTTATATTTTGTCTTAAGACAAAAACGGGAGGATATTCAAGTTTTGGGAGGATATTCAAATTTTCCGTTTTCACCACAAGAATTTTGCGAATTATTAAATGAATTTTTGAAACGCCATTTTTGCAAAAAATGTTAGTGTAGCGAAAAAATCATATGGCGAACTTTTGTAGGTAATGAACTGCTTTTCATTTTTTGTCTAAACAAAAATGCTCTAAGGGTCATATTTCGGCAGATACCGTCGAAAAACGGATTTTCGGGAACTCTAGAGCCATTTTCACAGCCTTCCATAAAATTCCACGTAGCTGAGATTGACGGGCAGGCTTGATGCCCAGGTTTGGGATTTTTCTGGTGTTAATTTACTGGACTATATAGTCTGGATATGCAAGTAAACCTTTTGATTGGTTTTCAACAAGAAGAAAACACTCGTTATACAAACCAAAATTATTCGTTGTAGTATTGAATATTTTCTCAAAGACTCAAACATCCCAAATTATTATCACTTAATCACTTTTGTTACAAATTTCCATTAACTGATGGCCCCCCCTGAAAAACTCCCTAGATCCGCCACTGCGTGAAATATCGGTTATCAATTAGGACACACCCTGTATATGAACATAATTCCAGCTAAAAACAACTAATTTCAACTTAAATAAATTAAAACATAAGACTTTGTAACGATTTTCATTCGATTTCTTACGAAATTTGTACCTAAATCTTGGAAAATTCCAAAAACAAAGTTTGCTAAAATCATGTTTATTTATTGATCGTAGAAAACCAACGTTTTTACTTTTTACTATCTTAGTTTTATCTGGTCATTTTGACGCGAAAAGCCAGATTTACTACAATTTCAATAAGAAATTTTGACATGACTTCAAAAAGAACACTTTAAAACGAGGTATCACTTACCCCACAGGACTAGCTATCAAGCAGGGAATAAAGCCAGGGGATAAAAATTATGCAGTAGAAATCGCTTACCACAAAAATGTTAATTTTAAAAACATGTAAACGTTACTCAAACCAAATTTGAATATTTTTATTATTATTATTATCAGTGAGACCTGTTATTTTGCACTGAAGATGGAGGGTTGAACATGCAGTGTAATATTTGTATGAAATACAAATTTTTTTATTTAAGATCGTTTTATAATAATTTTGTTTCCCTAAGCATTTACTGTCATTAACTTTATTTGGAACAGTTTATTATTAGAAAAAGACTACTAGGAATTTCTGCTACATTCTTGAAACGCTTTCTTAAGATATTCAGTTTTATCTTTCAGCCATGCGCTTTTTAAATGACTATGCAATTATGTATCAAACAAACAAAAAGAAAAAACACTAATATTAACTGGGACTAAAGCAAAACGGAAAGTTCATTCAAACCTTTTGATCCACTTGGAAATGAATCGATTCAGCCGACGTTTTTTACCCATAATTCCAAAGAAATTGCACTCACTCAAAAAAAAGCCTTTTTTACACGTTCGTCATTTTCAAATGACTCGAAACGACTGCATGCAGGCCGATCTTATTTAGAACACGCGTTAAGCATTGGAATTCCCTTTCTGTATTTTATTTATAGCTACCCCGAGAAACGTTCGGATGGCACGGAGATTTAGACGCAACTTATCACTATTTTGGAAAATTAAAAAAAAAATAGTTAAAAGTCAACGTTTTGGCAAGTCCAAGAATTCAAAAATAGTAAAAAATAAAGTCAAAAACTGTATATAAAACGCGAGTCTTTAGCCAGCAGAACGTTTTCGGTTCGAGACGGTAGATCTAAAAAATAATTTGATATTTTGGCGGCTCCACAGCCGATATAATTTTCATAACATGACTGAAAGTTCTATTAGAACAATCAGGTGGAGCGTCAATGCACTTTGGGAAATAAAGTTAAAATTGATGTAACTCAACTATATTTATTTCGTAATATTGGCAAAAATCTCGACGTTTCGGATTCGCTTTTGAAGCCATCTTCATGAGGGGTAAGAAATTATTCAGACAAGGGGTAAGATATTATTCACACAAGAGACGATAGTCACAGACTCCCACAAACATGAAAGCCACTTAGACCTTAGACTGAACTGATGGAAACGATTCGATACCCCTCCTGAAGATGGCTGCAAAAGAAAAGTCGAACGTCGAGATTTTTCCAAAACGCGCGGTTCTTCACGGAAACCTAGAAACTTTCATTATTCTGCTTACTTTTTTCTAATAAAACTATTAATGACCACCCAGATTTAATTATAAATGGAAAAACTGGTACGTGGAGGAAATAACATAACATTTGACAGAAAATTATCCTTGAAAATCCATTTTAAAAACCTCAAATTCTTCTGCCACTAAGGTATCAACTAAAAATCACTATGTAACACTTCCTGGGGTTCTGTGATACAAACACCTTTAAAATCGTATAACTTTTCCTCAAATATACTCAAAACATACTCTTAAAGTTATTATAAGTAAAAAAATGTTTTATAGTAAATGTTTATTTACTTTTAGAATTTGAAATGCAAAGGGATATTTTTAAAAGGTTGAATAAATGACATGTATCATTATTAAAAAATACATCAATAGCCACAATTTTCGTTATTTTATTTCTTTAATTTAACACCCTGTAGATTTCTTATCTTTCAGATTTGGACATCAGTTCGAAAACTAATATCGTTTTATTAATATATACTGTAAAATAGGACAAAACTTACCCCTATATTATTTATAAACTAACACCGGTTCGCATTAATCGAAAAGAAACTCAACAACCGAAGTCATAATGGTCACTGCCAACCTGCCGGTTATTTCCAATCATTAAACAGATCTATAAACTTGTAATTAAATAAATGTTCATGGTACTAGAATGGCATTCTTTTATTTGCGGATCCGAGCATTGTATCAATAGAACAGTTGGAGGTCCACGAATCTCGTACCGTTCCTAGCACCGTAACTTTTGTTGCTACTTAACTTATATATACGTGATCAAATAAAGTATGCGGTTTGTGGTCTTATTTGAGATAAACACGTCAAATTTTTAGCGTAACTCTGTCTAGGTTTAAACATTAATAATAATTATCAGCTATTTATATAAGAATATTTTTTTGAATGATTACCATATGGCTGAAATTGATAGAAATTGATAGAAGAGAAGTCGTCACTTCCCAACCAGCAAAGTTATTTTATAATTTGGTTGTTCTGTGATTATTTTATTTTATTAACACTCACAAAATGCTAATTCATTCATTCATTCATTATATTAAAGCTAAACTAAAGTGTATGTAAATTTATTTTCAAAACCAGAATTGTGAAATAAAAGTTTGAGAAACTAAAAAGTATTTTTGATAGAAGAGGCTTCTTTTGAGTAAAAACAGATGATAAATGGACTGTTACAGGGAGTAAAAAACATTTCTGTGGACTCCGAATGATTTATTTGATATAAAATGTATCAAAGAAACATTTAAAAAAAACAGAAAAACTAAATTTTTCAATAGATTACTTTAATTTTAAATTTAAACTAGAACCACACTTAAATTGATTAATAAAGACAATGTTAAGCATTCCAATAGGAAGGTTTTGATGTGCACTTAAAACGTACTTATTTTTTTACATTTATCTATATAACAATATGTCGAAGTATGTAAAAGCTCTTATTTAAAGGGAACAAATGAAGTTATTTACAATATATCTTTTTATTAGAATTTAGTGTTTAAAGTACTTTTGCTTCAAAAATGTAATTCAAAACAATAAAGATTTTATATAATTAGTAACAGTAACATTACAAAAATTCATACTTGATGAAATGTGTAAGGTAATGTTTAGTCATAGAAACAATTAGTTTATGTTAAGTTACAAGAAACTTTTATGGAAATTTTATTAATGTACTGTTCATGGAAACACCTACCTTCTGTGTTCTAAATTTGAATTCAAGAGCAGATTTTAATATGAATGATGTTCTAATTTATATTAAATATTGAATTGAATACAATTAAGTTAAACTTATACTTGTAAAGTGCGTAAGCTAAATTTATATTATTTTAATTAGATTAATCGAACTCTGTCCATTTGTTACTTGTCCTACATAATAAAGAGACCACATTCGTGAATTAAACAAAATCTTCTAACTCATGGTTTATACTCAAAACAAACATTAATTTTTTTGTGTAAAGAAAAATATATTGGGTTATTAAATCATAAAAACTGGAGGCAGAATCAAAAAAACATGAAACACCATTTGCTCTGACATTTCCATTTTACAGTTTTATATTTAATAAGTACATTTTTCACTTACCAGTTTATGTAGACTTCCTAAAGAAAAATTTCACTGGATTTTAGAAAGAATTTGTAATCAGTAGTGCTTGTAAATGTTCTACCCACACACCAAAACCATGGACGTAGACATATTAGTTTTTTCTTCTTTAAGCAAATTTATGACGAATGACATAAAAACAAACACTCTGTCGGTAAACAAGCCAACTTTTTCATCTTCTTTCAGCCATTCTGGACCTACAAACTTTCAATTATCCAACAACTGGACTGCTTATTTAATTAAATGTTTTCTCTTTATTCTTTTGTTGGCTTATTGACCATTTCTATTTTGATCAGTTATTTTTGCCAAAGGTGATATGAATGAGCATATGACGAAAATTATCTTGACTAGTTTCTCACTTGCACCCTCTAAGATGACCTACATTCCCTAATCCGTGAGATCAAAAATATAAAAAGAAGTAACGTAAAGGTTATATAACCCAGTTCCTCTTCTTTTTTTAAGTTAATTTTATTGATTTTTATGCAAGGTGTAGTCTAGTGGACAGTTGGATTTCATTGTTTAAATATAGTCTATGAAATTAACTAAAGCATTATTTTGAGCAGTAACGATTTAATATTAATATAAGGTTTATTAATAATTTACAAACATGGGTGAATTAGTGGAGCGGCATATGGAATCAATGGTAGATGAAATACAAGAAATGCGAAGAGTAAGACTTTATTCAGATACTGAAACCAAAGCGATTTTGAAGGAACGCAGAGCATATGAAGTTAAAATCAATGGGCCACTAAAAAATGAACAAGATTTTAAGGACTACATCAAGTTTGAACGAGATGTTTTGAGGGATATTAAGTTGAGGCGAAACAAACTAAAAGTATCTGAGAGAAAAAGTGGTATTGAAGTTAGAATAATGAAAAGAATAAAAAGGCTTTTTGAAATTGCCATCCAAAGATTTCCTAGTTTTGAATTAAGCCTAACATTCTTTAAGTTTTGCAAGGAATCAAGTTTCAATCAATCAGCATCATTGGTTATTCAAAATATGATCAAAAATTTTTCAAATTTGTCTGATGTGTGGCAGGTAATGTTTATTACTAAATATGTTATTTAAATTACAATATATTGTGGTTTATAAAAAGTTAAATTTTACTTTAAAAAAAAAATTTTTCTCTAGTTTTTATGATTTAACTTTTCAGAGCCTTGTTTTAAGTTCATGTATTAAATAAATATGTAGGTATACTTTATATTTTACTACACAAAACACTAAGACTACCTTGTTATACTGATATTTTCATGAAGTTTATTTTAATTCAGTAAGTTTGTACAATGCCTTTTCTATAGAAGTCAGTAAAGTTGAATAGTTTTTTATGTAACTAGTGATTTGTGATTTCATTTTTCTATTTTATTTCATTTAATATTTTTGTTTATTGTTAATTTTAACACTGCATATGAAAGGGCTAGATGTAAGAGTTAGCCCTAGTCTAAATCTTGCCCTACACAGACACATGCAATGTTTTTTTTTGCAAATATTGACCTTTCCTTTTTATTATATTTTAAGGTGGCTGCAAGTTGGTTTATGAAGAAAGATGTAAAACAGGCTCTCAGTCTTATCCACAAAGGCCTAATCATTCATCCATATTGCCGTGAGCTATATATGCAGGCTATTGAATTAGAACTGATGACCAGGGAAAATGATGATTGGCCTACAGATCCAGAAAATGCTCAGAAACAGGATCAAATTTGTAATCAAAAAATTGAAACTTATGTTGATACTATGTTTCGAAATATTAATAATTATACTTGCTCTGTGGCATTGTTAGAATTACTAGACTCCCATGACTTTACAGCAAGTATACAAGATAAAATAATGGAGAAATTGATAACACAATATTGTAATGTAGAACAAGTTTGGCAAATATTAGCAGAAAGAGAAAAAAATGGACATCATTATCCTAGAGTTGAAAATGCTCCAACTTCTACCAAATTCCGTCTAACAAGATGTATGGAGAAATTTGAAGAGGGACTTGAAAAAATATGTCCTCGAAAAAAAGGTGCAATATGGGTCTTATATATAGATTACTTAATAGATTTGAATCAGCAAAATGGTATTTGTAATACTTTGGTCAGAAATACTTTAATCAAAAAGTTAACTCAAGCCATGGAATTAAATTTACTCACAGAAAGACATTATGTGATTTGGGCAAAACTGCTAACAAAAGAAAAAGACATTTTAGAAGTTGTTGAAAATGGCTTACAAGTTTTACCCAGATCTGTTGATTTATGGAAATTAAAGTTAAGATGTATGGTAATAAAAGATGACGTTACCGAAATGAACAGATCATTTAAAATGGGTTACTTAGCGTTAAAAGAAAAAGCTGGTCCTCTTTGGACAATGATTATTAGATATCATATATTATCTTCTTCAAATCTGACAATCGAAAACGTTTATAGAGATGCTGTAAGTCAACCAAAAGAAATAGCTAATTTGATTAAACCAGACTACATTGAATGGGTTGCTCTAAATAAAGATATAGAAAATACCAGAGAGGTTTATAAAAATTTGGCTCAAATACCCCCTTTCTGTAGGGAACTTCATGCAAAAATGTTTAAATTAGAGACAAACGAAGTAATTTTGAATTCTGAAGCTTTGGAGCTTCCAATGAAATTGACATGTGAACAGTTTGGACGTGAAGATGCTGATGTTTGGATCAACCTGAGAGATATGTATTATCAATATCATCAGTTATTTCAGGATGCTAATCCAGCATTCGATATAAATGTAAAAATAGCAGAGGTTAAGAAAGAAGCAGAAGATGCACTTAAGGGTAATGGTATAATGTTAGCAGATTTTAGAGATAAGTATGAGAGTCCTGTAAATATTTCATGTTAAGCACAATAAATATTTAATAACATGTATTTTATTTGGAGAATAATTCATTAATATGAATCCACTGTTTAAAAAGTGTCTGTAATATTTAATTAATCTTTACTTATATAGTGTGAAAAAACTATATATAGTGCAGTCATTCTGGCGAAAAAAAAAACCTATAAACGAAGTCGCTCTTATCGAAAAAAAAAAATTGTGATTTCATAGGTTCGAGGTCCCGCTTTCACGTGATCATTATATAAAAGCTAAGGGATGTGGGGGGGGGAGTAAATTAACATGTAAAGATATGGGAAATCGGTTTATCGCACGTAACTCGCTGAGTTTTATTCGGATCGAAACGACATCTCGATATAAAATAAAGGACTCGTGAAAACGCATATGCTGAATTTTAACCCGTCCAAATCGGTCTGGCGGTTCTCGAGATATTGCGATTTGAAAGTTACAGACTTTCGCCGCGATGAGAACACAACTAGAGCCGTGTTTGCGTTTTTTGCAAGGAAGAAAGTGACTGAGACTTGATTTTTTTTTCTTTCGATA
This sequence comes from Crepidodera aurea, assembly GCA_949320105.2. NCBI lineage: Eukaryota > Metazoa > Arthropoda > Insecta > Coleoptera > Chrysomelidae > Crepidodera > Crepidodera aurea. The sequence goes on along the minus strand of OX439475.1, from coordinate 19,491,520 downwards.
GATAGTCATGACCCAAGCACTGTGACCAAATTTTAAGTCGATAGTTTAATTTGTGTGGGGGGGGGAGGTCAAACACTGAATAATCTTTGACTCGAGGTAACTTTTTTAATTTTTGACCAATTTGACACTGCTACAGGATGTATTAAGGAGATGATTTTCGCGAAAACGGACAAATGGCAACCTAATTTCGGTTTTTGCAAATTTTATTTTTCGATTTTCGCTACGAAAGAGTAAAGTGGGGGAAATTTTTTATTCGCCATCGGATGCGAAATTTTTTTGTCTTTGATTTGAGCCTTACAAGAATTCGATGCGATAATCAGGAAAGGAGGGACGGGGGTGAAAGCGTTTTGCTCTGTAGAAGGGCAAGGGATAGGGTTAGTGACTTCGTGTTAGGCTCATTTTCACGGGCAATCAGTTCTCTTTCAAGTTTTTTTACCTCAAAGCTCTATCTATATTAAGGACTGCAGGCGTGCGTGATATATTTATAAAAGCAAGTGCACTCGCTCAGCCGCCGTAAAATAAGATGCCGGGATAGGAGCTAAGTGCTCCCTCTCTTCTCTCACAAATACTATTCCGGCATCTAACGCCTTTATAAATATATCACGCACACCTGCAGTCCTTAATATAGATAGAGCTTTGGGGTAAAAAAATCTTGAAAGGGAACTGATTCAGCATATACAAGATCCGAATAAAACAGCGAGTTACGTACGATAAACCGATTTCCTATATCTTTACATGTTAATTTACCCCCCCCCCCCCCTCCCTTTACACCTCCCTTATCTTTTATATAGTGATCACGTGAAAGAAGGACCTCCAAACTATTAAATCACAAACTTCGTTTTCATAACCAGATCTACTCCACTAATATTATATTGTACAAATCTACTACCGATTTCTCAATATGAACATGCTTAAGTGAGACTCCTGGAAACTTGCTTCGGTTGTTCGATCTCAATTTGATACTTTGTGATCAAATTGTGAGTCCACTATTTATTGAGAGAAATCATGGTAACTTTACCTAAACTTACATAACTTTATATATTATTTTTCAACAATGTAGTATCTCTGTATAATTATTTAGGAACTATTTTTCCGGGAAAATTGATTGGACGCCATGGGCCTAATAAATTGTGACACCGAATAAATTGCATATTAAAATAATTTAGATTTATCATTTTTTTTTATGATAACCAAATTCATTTCTTCTATAAGCTAAATATTCTGTTTTTAAGCAATAAGAAAGTTTTGTGTACAAAATAAAAATCTTATTTAGTAAAAAAAAAAATTTCTTTTTTATGGTCTAACCTTTGGAGTTGAACATTTCAGAACTGAAGTGATTTAGGAAATGAACTACTAATGTTATTTTTTAACGTCTAATTCAGGGACATACTTTTACAATAAAAGCGCCTAATATTCAGTTAAACTGTTTAAAACTTATATTAAACGAGGGCATTCTACTAACCCGTTATTATCAATTAATTAATTAAATCACCAAATTTGTAAATAATGTCTGACAAATGACAAAATAAGCGGTTATTCAATGAAAAATTGAAGGTGAAGGTCATTCAAATAACGACACATTACTTGGCGTCAATGTGTAAACCAATCAGAAGAGTGTTGTGGGCAGAGCCGGCCTAAGGCGTGTGCCGGGAAGGGGCGCCGAACTAACTTTTTTTTTTAGTTTTCTATGCCCATTTTCATTGTAAGGGGCGCCAAAACTCATTTTTGCACACACAACACTTTGCTCTTAGGCCGACACTGGGTCAGGTATTCAATACACTCCTCAAATCTATATAGTTTTTATTTTAACTGTTTGGTACTAACTCATTAAAATTCAAATTATAAAAGCACTTTTATTTTAAAAATTGCACAATTTTTTCTTTTTTGTAGATAAATGTTCAAATAGCGTTTTATAAACAAAAGAAACATCTCGAAAACTATTCAATATACATACAGTTTCAAAAAATCAAAAGTCCCATTCACAGCTGAATATTTCTAACTGAGAGAGCTTTGTTAAAGCATCAAAATTTTCCATTTCCTCAGTATCATATCCTACTCTATCACTCAGAGGTAACGCGGGTCTTAGCAGTTCGGGCAAAGGTAAAGCCTTTTTAACAGTCTTAAAAATTGGATGGGTTAATAGTTGGGAAGCAGAGGGCCTGTCGGCGACATCCCACATGAAGCAGAGACCTACTAACTCATGTAAATCTGAGCTAAATCTTCTATTCATAATACTGGCGCTGATATCAGTATCACCTGAAATATAAATTTAATCCATTAAAATCTAAATTGGACTAAAAGTAAAGACAGTTTCAAAGAAAATATTTTAGGGGTATTCAGGATTTCTTTTACTGAAAGATACTTTTATCCTTTGTCCTTTTCAAATTAGATGTGGAAAAAACTATTATATCCCTATTTTCTTAATTATACTTTTATTCTATAATAACTTGTGACTATGAAAATAAAATAATGTACCTCCACATTCAACATTTTCTTCCCTAGGAATGGTAGTTTTGTCCAGTAACTGGGGAGCACAACCGCGAACCTTTTCCGTGAGCATTAATGTCTTTGGCATGCCTGCAAAAGGTTCAGAGCCATTGGCTAATTCACAAGTAACAATACCAACACTGTAGATATCAGACTTTTCGTTGTATCCTGAAATAATACGATACAAGTGAAATTAACATCGACAACATTTTCGTTTCAAACAAAAAAATTTGACGTTTATGATGTATAAATTATTTTTTCCTATGACCACATAGGAAAGTAAATAAAAATAGCGTACATTACTTGTGCGAAAGTGATTTTTCACACTCGTGGGATTGTCACACTTGGCTTACTCATCGTTAGACAATATTTCCCACTCGTGTGAAAAGTGTCACTTTCCACACTTGTTATGTAATATACTATTTTTATATTGGACTTGAGTTTTGTGAATGGTTGGAGGGTCGTGACCTACCAATAAAATATAAAAAAAAGCTTTCTCAACATTTCTTTTAAAACTATTTTGTTTACCATAAAACCCACCTTGAATATTTTGTTGAAGCAGTTCTGGGCTCAACCAATTTAAGTTTTTCTCAGTTGTACCTGGAAAAGAATGAAGGGTTCTCTGCCATTTGCCATTTTTTACAATTGGACAAGCATATCGCATTCCACTTAAACAGACCTGACCAGTATCTGAAATAAGAATGTGACTGGCCCGAATAGCTCTACAATAAAAATATTTAATTATATTTTTAAATAAGATTACACTTACACACAATTTTCAGTTCTTTTAATGATATTTTTATCTGGGGTATAATAATCATGACATGCTGAGCAAAGTTGACAAAGAAAATGAATATGCCACATTAATATTTAATTTATAAAACAATGGAATACATATTACTTATAATTTTGAAAATTGACATAAAAATTATTAATGGATTATTTTTATTAAAAATTCATTATATTGTGTAACTGCATAAATTTGTTATTAAAAATTATTATTTAAACGTGTTAAAAGATTATTTTTACATAACAAAAAAACATGAAAACTATTTTTATAAATTACATTTTAAAGTTGGAAGGTTAAAAATCCACAATTTTCATTGTGAAATAAAAAATACAAACCAAATTGTCGAACTGTAGCAATATTTAATTTATAAATTATACAAGAAATCTACATCTTTTTTTTATTAAAATTATTACACTTTTTAATTGGAATTTGTACATTCTCTTGTACACACTCCATGTTAAATGATTAAATTTTGTGAAAAAAACTTATCATCTATAATCTAAATTTTTTATAATCAAATAATTACCTATGGATGTATCCTTTTTTGTGAATATAAACTAAAGCAGATAGAAGACTTTTGATAATTAATATAATAGCTGGTTCTAGCAAACCTAAAAATTAAATTACTTTGTATATATACTAATCCTGCCACTATATAACAAAAATCATTACGTTAATTTTTGCTATATAGTTAAGATTAAACTTATATATTAGCAAATATAAATAAGTTGAAACAGTATCTTCGACCACTAAACCAAACCACAAATTTTAATTTACTCTATGTACGTTTCGCCAACTATGTTGGAATCATCAGGAGATTGTCTATGATCAACTCCTGATGATGCCAACACAGTTGGCAAAACGTACGTAGAGTAAATTAAAATTTGTGGTTTGGTTTAGTCGAGGATAGTGGTTCAACTTAGTTGATAAACCAAAGGTTCCAGTTTCCCAATTTAAATATAAATAGACAATTTTAGAATTTGATTACTTATTTCTTCTTGCTATTAAATTTTACTGTTTCCTTATTCAAAATTATCATTAATTTAGTTTATGGTAGAAAAGATGTGTACCTTCATTAAAATGTCGTATCAGCAAATCTCTACATGAACCATATGCCATGAGCGGGCCCACTACACAAACCTCTGGTCCTGTTACAAAAGCTGTAATATAGGGGATAATATTTGGGTGGTTAAACTGTTTAGTTAAAATTATTTCGCTCTGTAAATAATAATACAAAAATAAGGTTCAAGTATAATCCTAATGATATTCAATACCTCGACTAAGTTAATATCTTCTTTAATACGGTCCATGTTAAATTTTTTAATCGCCACCATTTTTCTTGAAGGTAGATGTTTGGCAAGGTGTACTACTGCTTTATTGTCAAAACAGTGACCAAGGATAGAAATTGTCTTATAGTCGGATATATTAGCATTGTAAATTGATGTCTGCATTTTGGAACTTAGATTAATTGTTTTTAAAACGGGTCCTTTCTCTATGAAAATTTATAACCTCAAATAATATTTTAAAACACTGAACATTTTCAACTGTTGTTAAAATATTACATGAAACATGTCTAGAAAGGTGTTTCTGAAAAAGGTACCGTTTATAAAATTAAATTAATTTATTTCTCAAAATTCAAAAATATATTACAATTGACAGCCAAACTTCTTTTTCTATAATACGAATATAAAACCTACTAAAAATAAAAGCACTTACAGCTACTAACTCTTGGCCTATTTCTGTATTAGCTGCTAGCTATATATAATTTGAAAAAATATATATTTTAACGGTGTTTTGCAGTTTTTCTTAACAATGGAATTTTGAGTTCTTATTCATAAGAGGTAAAACATTCTTTCTATCTATGAACAAATAACTTTCAGCAAAAGTTATTTCCTTTATGATTTTTTAAATTAGCAAAGATGTAATTAAAGATAACATTAAAAAATTATTGTAAGTAGTCTAATGTCCCTGTTTTCTAAGTGAACTCTCGAATGGGAGTCTCCATAACGCAGTTTTTCAAATAAATTCATTATCTCTTTTCGCGGTCAACACTATTTTTATATTTTTAAATATTGCGACAAGGTAATGTCAATGTTACCAAAGATTTAAATAATTCTTTGCACAATACTCTATAGTAAGAACCTTGTAGATCCTGTATTGCCCTTCTTAAACATACATAATAAACACTTTCATCTTATGTCAACAACTGCCTCATATAGCCCATAGGTGAGAAATGGGGCAGTTTGAGTACTTGTAGAGAGGCTGCTGTCTATCGTTGTTTAAAAATAAAGTACCTTCTGCTTAACTTCGAACCCATGTTGTCAATGTGTACTTCCCAAAACGGCGGCTCCAAGGGGGGCACAAAAAAAGTCTGGCAATGAGAGGATATTTCTCATATCTGCGTAAACCAAATTTTAATTTTTTTGTAGATTCTAGGTCCATTTATATCCTAAAAACTCACTTTTCCCCTCAAAATGACCCAAACATTTTTTTCCGGTAATTTTGACAATGCCAATCGTTTCTGTATACAAAATTCATTCTGCGTAAACCAAATTTTAATTTGTTTGAATTTTTTTGTAGATTCTAGGTACATTTATATCCTAAAAAACTAACTATTTCTCCCAAAATGGCCCAAACATTTTTTTTCGGTAATTTTGACATTGCCAATCGTTTCTTATGCAAAATTCATTCTGCGTAAACTAAATTTTAATTTTTTTTTTGTAGATTCTAGGTCCATTTATTTCCAAAAAAACTCACTTTTTCCCCCAAAAATGGCCCAAACATTTTTTTTCGGTAACTTTGACATTACCAATCGTTTCTTATACAAAATTTATTCTGAGTAAACCAAATTTTAATTTTTTTTTTGTAGATTCTAGGTCCATTCTAGACAAAATTCATTCTGCGTACCAAATTTTAATTTTTTGAATTTTTTTTGTAGATTCTGGGTCCATTTATATCCTAAAAAACTCACTTTTTACCTCAAAAATTGCAGAAACATTTTTTTTCGATAATTTTGATATTGCCAATCGTTTGTTATACAAAATTCATTCTGCATAACCCAAATTTTAATTTTTTTGATTTTTTTTTTGTATTTTTATATCAATAAACCCAAAATATTAAACTTTTATATATATAACCCTAACAACCGACGAGGTTGCCCCCCCCCCCCCAAATCTCTGGGCTGGAGCCGCCCTTGACTTCACCTGTAAGATTCGGATCTACAGGTACCCTTAAAAGTGGCCCTCCTGGACTATAGATTTATAAGTTAATTTAAACACACCCTATTTGATAGGTTCTTGTTGAAATGTTTTATTTACATCTACCAATGGAAAAGTAACTGGTTCAAGTTAAAATGACCTAATTTTAAATTTTATTTAATTTAAAGTATATCAGAATTAACTTCATTTTAAATAAAAAATTTGCGTTTCTCACGTATTTGGACAGCACAATTAATGATATTTTGAACTGTATTTATTTTTTAGTTTAATGGAAAGAATGAGTTTCATAAGAAAAACAGAATTTTTAAAAATTAGTGTCCAACTAACTGGCAAAAGGACCCCTATTTATAATAATTTCATGCTATATAATTTCATGCTATAAAATTGAGAAATTTTATATTACATTGCTTAATATAAAATATAGTTTCATTTATCACACTTTATCATATACATTTGGTACGGAATAAACATTACAATTCTTCTCTTCTTGTTGGAGCTGGACACAACTTTGACTGCTTAAAACAGAATGTTTTTGGCACATCAGTAAGTCCTTCTTGATAAAGTTTTATTATATCTTCTTCATGCTCTTCCATGATACCTTCACACTAAAAGAAAACCCATTTAAAACTATAAATGCTGCTAACCTACAATAATTATAATTTAAGAATATTTAAGTTATTCATTATATTTATATCAAATAAATATATATATATATATATATATATATATATATATATATATATATATATATATATATTTTTATTGAAATATTAAATATCTACCTTGGTTTAGAACAGCGGTTCTCAAACTGTGCTACATTACAATATTTTTAGTGGTACAATTTTTACAGAAAAAAATTAAATAAATATAAAATTGTGCCCCTTTTAACATTTTGCTTTAATCTTTATTACTCAAAACACATATATTTTTCAATTTTTGTCTTTTACGGCTCTAGCTTCGAACAATTTCGCGATGCATTGGTTTTTAATGGCGAAATGCTTTTATAGTGGTACATATATTTTTGTTTTATATTTATGTGGTACAAAATTTGAAAAGGAACCAAAAATTTTGAGTTGAACATAGACATATCCTTAATAAACCACCAATAAAATACAAGAACTAGAGGAATACGTTAACATACTATACATACACACTACTTTCTTTGAAAGTGTTGCATTTGTGTTTAATTTTAATATGATATCAACTATATGTTAAAAAGTATTGTTCCAAGTTTAGATATTTTTTTTATTTACACCACCCAACAGAAATCCATTTACAGGATGGGAAAACTCACACGACTCACAGATACAAATGAAATTTATAAATCAGTAAATAAAATATATATTTAAGATATATATAATAAGATATATATGATTAAAAAAACTCTCGAGCTATGAAACTTGAATTTGACAATATCAAATCGTATATAGAGTTAAGAACAAATATCTATGGGTTCCGGGACACACTGGAGTGGAGGGTAATGAAATAGCAGACGTACTCACAAAAAAAGGGGCTGAAATACCATTTCTGGGACCAGAACCCTTCTGAGGAATAAGCACCAGTACAATACTTGATGAACTTGGAAAAGAAGCAAATAAAAGATCCCAATACTGGATAGGACTACAAGAAATGAGGCAGGCCAAGACACTACTGGGGAACTATAACCAGAAGAGATCTGACGACTGCATCAGTAAAAGTAAAAATAAGCTCAGAATACTAACGGGTATCCTAACAGGGCACTGCCAGCTGAGAGGCCACCTAAAGAAACTCTGATTAGTAGACAAAGAAGAATGCAGATTCTGCGCGGAAGAGAAGGAAACCTCTATTCACATTCTCTCAGAATGCATTACTCTGCAAAATCCAAGGGTGCGATACCTCGGAGAATATCAAATAGAAGAGGAAGATCTACCTAACCTGAAGCCTACCGACATCCTGAACTTTTTGAAAGCAATAGGATTGGAGGAACTGCTCTAATCGTTGAGACATCCTTAACGATTGGGTAGCAGTAGGAATAGATCGTATAAGCGCAGTGTTTCGACACCCCCATCACAGATAGATAGATAGATAAGAACAAATACCAAAAACTCATGAACTAATTATTGTTAACTTACATAGAATTTAAGACTTTTATTTAGATCATCATCTTGAACAAGATCTACATTAGACCAATCCGGATGCATCATGCCATCTTCTCCAACCATGCTTAATAAAGTCAGCGTACCATTTTCTTTCCACTTTGCTCTGATATAGTCATCCATTTTATTACAAATACTATCGATCAATTCAGATAGGGCTAGCTCGGATTTAGCTTGAGGAACAGACTTATGGTTATAATTGCCATCAACATCCAACCTGTAGCCTCCAACATCAATTTGCCTTTTTGGATCAAATTTCTTTATTTCATTTGTAATTTCTTGAAGACTTTTTTCACAGACTAAAAATAAAAACAAATTAGGATTATAGTCTAAAATATGATTTTTTTTTTTAAATTTGTCTTACCTAAACATTTCAATTCTTTAGAATCAACTGTGTTGTCTGCAGCAATCGATTGACCCAATGCTGCAGAATAACATAAAAATAATATAAAGAAACTTAAAACATTCATTTTTAACAGAAAATTCACTATCGACACCAGTAGTTGCGTTCTGTCATAATTACAATATTTTGAAAACGACTACTTCCATTTTCATATTGACACGTACCTGACACCTAATTGGTTATTGTCGAAAATTTGAATAATAAATACAGAGATGCCACTTTTTGATTATAATATAAAAAAAATAAGATCTTGATCATAATTGTAGTATTAATGTTTAGATTTTATATGAAATAACGTAATAAATATTTTATCACTTAATGCATTGCACCACAATAAAGGTTTTAAATTTATTTTTCGCGCCTTTTATTTTTAAATGATGCACATGTACAGTAGCGCACTCACTGAGAATAAGCATGAGTACTATGAACTATTCCATGATTCTACACTAAGAATAGTCCATTTTATGAAAGGGGGGTAAGTTACTATGCTCATTAGCAAAATAATGATTTTATATGTAAATTAGAGTTTCTAATAAAAAACCGATCACAAAATGAATTATATAAAATTTTCTTCTTCTTTAATTAATTCTAGTGGATTAAAAAAATATTTTGAAAAACATTTATTGCCAAACTTTTCTCCCAAATAAAATGAACTCTTCCAAACAAGCTTTGAGGATTCTGAAACAGGCAGGCAAGCACTGCAAGCAGAGCAGCCAGTCGCCAATCGGTCACCGTATCAGGAGGTTGAACATAATGTGTCAGAATTTTCTTTTCATGAATTTAAGTGTAAAGTTGTTCTCTTTTTGTGAAAATTCCGTATTGTTCTTAAAAAGTATTATTGTGCCACTGGACAACAGTTATATTGAAAAATACAACATTAAAGAGGCTTTTATGAGGTGAGTGACATATTTTCGATTTCTTTATCCATAAGATGCTCCCCAGAACGTGCATCTTTACAAGTACGATGTAATTTGGTTCATACTTTAAAATAACGTAAGTTTTTATATTTTACTTTCAATAATTATAATTATCATGTTTCTGTAGGTATTCTAAAATTAGTTCAGATATTTCCCAAAGTGGGAGGTAAGGTGTTTAAATTACTTTTTGTTAATTCCTCGTTTTTAAATAATTGTATTTATTGCTAATTCCAAATTTAGAGAGATGTTTGTTGTCGGCGCTGTTGGGAACACTTGACCTGGCAACCGCGGAAAGCGTGTTATAAAAGATTAGTAAGCAACATAATTTTTTGTGTGTCAAATCAGTTGTAATATTAAAATTCCTCCGAATTTAACTATTCGTACTTAAATTTTGTTTTTCTGCAAGAGTTAACTTAAAAAGAAATTTATGTGGCGTGCTATTATGGTGATACTTATGAAATATTCTCGTAACATTTTGTATTTGTTTACTGACAAAGGTTTAGTATGCGATTCTCGCCTTTATGAGCAATTTGTTTAGAGTAACCGCTGGCAATAGCGCTTTGTGTGCGTCCGGTTCCCTTCCCTTCCACTCTCCTATCGATTCTTGGCCTATCCAATAGAGAGCTCGCCTCTTGGCTCGCGGGAGCGAACTTCTCTTGCGACGTTGTCTTTTTATACTAATTACTCATACAGATGTGTTGAGGATAATAGCTTTATCCCGTCGCTGCAACGACGGCAACGCTGTTACAACATTGGAGGGCAAACGACGTTGCCAAACGAAAACACACATTCTCGCAACGCATACGTAAATTTATACTTTACAATCACGATTGTGCGACGTAGAATAGCAGTAGGATGATTCTTTACTTGTGCATTTTTAATTTCTTTGCATTGTTCAACAGATGTTATAGAATTTGGAAAATATATCATTTAACTGGTACATGATAAAGATGTAAGTCTGCTTTTCAGGGCAATGCCATAATTCATGAAATCACTGTAGTAAAACTGACACCTGATTTAACAAATAGATTTCATGTAACTCCTAGTATCTATATCTAAAAATACATTTAAGAAAAACGTTTGGTATTTCGGAATAGGGTATGTGGATATTTATTAATTTAAATTAAGAAATTAGTGTACCAAATACTTCAAATCTAATTTCTGAACTGTTAGTCAAGGTCAAACGGGAAAGTTAGCTGTTGCTAATTGAATATATAAAATTTAGTCTCGTCTCGGACTTTCTTCATAGGTCTCGCAGCATAGATACTTTCATGTTATTTCAGGTGCAACGCCTCAAACCGATGATCCTGAAATTGCAGATTGCAGCATTGTCAAATTGCGCAACCGGGGTAATATTAGGGTTAACGTAGCCAATGGAACGGGGCTTGTGATGCGCGCGCTCTTTTTCTCACCAATATGATGGTTTATTTATTTTTATTACGTAATGACATTTCTAGTCTGAGATCTGAGTAGATGAGATGGATATTTGATAAAACATGTCGTAATTTCATTATATTCAGTTCTACGTTAAACCAATAACTCACCCTTTGTTGTGCGTCGAAAACCCAGCTTGTCTTTAAAAAATATATGCTTTTGACAAGGTTAGCCATATAAGGTTTTTCATAGTAGTCTTGTTTAAACTAAATTTGTAAAACTGATCAAGTGATCATATCGCGAAAAACGCTACCGGTTTTGTTTATGCTTGAAATAAATAAGTGGGCGTGACATTACCAATCAGCTGAACTCCGCCAGTTCAACATGGCAGTTGTCGGCTTTATTTGAACGTTTGTGTCAAGCTCTCTCCGCTATTTAAAGGCATTTTCGTTTTATAATGCTCAATATGGTGTTTTCTTACAAGTTTTGGACTTTATATGCTCTTTTCTTGAATTTGGTAAATTGTTTTCATAATTTTTATTCATAGTTTATATTTTTTAGTTTTATTTAAAATTTTGTACGATTGTCACTGTCACACTTTAGCCAGTAAAACGTAATTTTTGCCATTTCCACTGTGTTTTTTAAGTTAAATACATTAAATAACAACAGTTTTTTTGTCAAATTTATTTTAAAAAACGTTTACTCTAATTAATAAATACGCATTATTGAAACGTCATTTTTTTTAATTTTGTTTGTTATACAATAATCTTAAAAAATAACTTTATTGCTGAACCTTCCTAGTTTGTAAAAGTACCCATATGGGAACTACAAAATATGATAGTTTGATGATATAAATAGGCACCAACATATTTAATTTTTTATGTAACAGTACCTTGTAAAATTAAAATTTATTTTTTACCATTTTGTTAAGAGTATAATAAAAAAGTTGATTGGTTTTTAGATAAGATTGCATTATTAAATTTAAAAAATAACATCATGGTCAAAAAAAATATGATTTAAAGTATTTTAAATACGAAATTAGGCTTTTTACTCAAATATAGATACACTCTTATTGTTTGAATAATTTTAATTGAATACGTATTTAACTTGATACAAGAAAACAAAAGTGTTATTAAAACTATTAATAGTTAAGGGTAGGTATATTTTTTAGTTTTATAGTACAAAAACATACAATCACAGTATGATTTGTTCTTAACCTATTTTTTTATTCATTGCAGTATTCTTTGTTTAAATAAAAATTAATCAACTGGGAGAGAAAACAAAACATGCTGTTGGTATTATCTTTAAATTAAAAAGACAGCGTAAGCATTATGGCAATAGGAAAATTGAGAGGTTTTAAATAAATTTTAAAAGAAATTAAAGTACATTCATGTGAATGTATTCTTTCTTTCTTTTTTTCATCGCATAGGAACTCTGTTTGAATAAAAATTTATATAATTTGGAAAACAAAACATAAAAAGGATAACTTGGTTTTACCTTTAAAATTAAAAAGAAATCTTGAATGATTTGCCTTAAGAAGATACATTTTCCGTTAAACATTTGTCATTTGTAATCATTTAAAAAGTTATTCTGATTGTGGTACTTGAAATCCAACCACATCCTGGAAGTATCTAGAGTATATTTAATACGGACCTTAAAGGTGTTTTCTTTGAACTCATACAATCGACAACTTTTTTTGATATTTAATTTAATTATTCCAACTGCCACCAGAACAATGAATTAGAAAATCGAAAAAAGTCAAATCTATTCCATAGTAATGTTAACTGAAAAAAGCCTCATGTTCTGTGTAGGCTTTGTTACTGTTTCCCAGCGCAACTTTAGGAACAGCACTGTTAATTAAAACCCAACAGTGAATGGTCGAGTGTGGAATCACACATGTTAAATCAATTTCAAAATTTTTAATTAATTAAAAATAAAAAAATTATTTTTGGCAGGTGGGATTATAACAGTACACTGAGTAAGTTAATAGTAATGTGCCATTGAATCTTCGTATCCTGATGTTTCATTTCAAACTATTACAATTTTTAAAAGTTAGGTTTGAAGAAAGACAATTGCAATTTTTCTAACAGGAATTCCGACAACTATTCACACCAGGAATAAGATGTTTCTAAAATTTTTATAAGAATTTACGAATCAATTTTTGTTTTTTTTTATTTTATTAATCAATCTTTTAAAAATATTGTAATAAAATAATTGTTATATTAATATAAATTTCGACTAATAATTTAGTGGTACCAAATAATTTTTAATTTTCTATTTACTCTATTATAAAGATGCTAAACGTTTTACTGGACTGCAGATGGTCTTAATTTTTTAAATGTCCCTGGTTGTCAGGTGTTTCAAATAACCCCCATAAAGACAACTTCTCTGCTTAAATCATACAAATTGCAAGCGAAAATTCTTCTTCATGTATAATGCCCTCGTTCGAAAGTGAAAACATCAAAAATTAAAAACATTTTAATACAAAAAGTGGTTTTATTAACCTTGAAGAAGAGTTATTAAAGGAGCAAGTCACTATGAGTTACAGAAATAATAATTCATATAAATATAAATAAATAAATAATAAAGTCTATTTATGGAATGTACATACAAATAAAAATTTAGGTACATTTAGAAGATATAAATAAACAAGGGCATCACAGAAGCAATAACATGTATCGCTTGTACGTGATATAGCCAGGTGATATGAACTACTAATTCTAAAATATATTACAAAAAGGCAATATATAAATAAAATTATACCCAAAGACCAGACATCTGTATGAACCTTGACCGATCTTCTTTCCAATTAAGTATTCCTTTTTTTCCAGAGCATTTACTTCAGAATTTCGAGGACTCAAAAGGGTCGCCATGTGTTAATTAAGCAGGTCTTTTCTTTACCTTTGAGTTTCCAAAAATATCCATTCAGGCAAGTTGTTCCCGCATATACACCTACTTGAATTTTCGTTTCAGTCTTTTGGTATTGCTCAACATAGATTTAAATTACAAAAATTTGGAGAAAATGACATGTCACAGTTTATTAGTTTGACATAAAACAATGTTGTGATAGTCTACGGAATTATGGGTCTTAAATTAATCAGAATATCAAACCAATAGGCAAGTGTGCTACCATCTATGAGGAAAATAGTTTAGACAACAATGTATAAATTCATACTATATACAATAAATAACGTGAGTTTGAGATCTACTGTTTGAATCTTTGTATTTTATGAATTAAGAGGTTGTATATAAAAAAATATTAACATTTTAAAAAATTGATAAAATTTTAACAATGTTATTTTGCTTGTTATAGCCGCCCAAATGTAATTTGAAATGAAACGTTTGCGTGTGGATGAGACTGTAAAGGAAGGAAGTGAACCCCCTTTAGCAGGCGGCGGCATTGGTCAGAGCGGTACGCTTTATCGACAATCGCTGCCCAACGTAGTTACAGCATCTTTGTCATATTCCACAAATAGTTCCGCGAGTAACGTTAAAATAGTGAGTGAAGGTATGCAATCAGGACTCTACCCTCCCGCACCACCGGTCAGCTATGGCCACTCTCTACCTGCTGCTACAACCCCCCACTCTCTTAAGCCGCCAACAATGTCCATTCCTGTGGGCGGACATTCGCAGCTACGGACAGCAGGTGGTTCCCCATCAGGTGCCGGCCTTCAAGAAACTGCTCAGCAGCAGCAGTCTCCAAGCACCAATTTCCAAAGATTAAAAGTCGAGGACGCACTATCATATTTGGATCTGGTTAAATACAAATTTGGTTCGAAGCCGCAAGTATACAACGATTTTCTAGATATTATGAAAGAGTTTAAGAGCCAGAGTATCGATACACCCGGTGTCATTCAAAGGGTGTCAAATTTATTTAAAGGATTTCCTGAATTAATTGTTGGATTTAACACCTTCCTACCACCCGGCTACAAGATAGAAGTACAACGTAATGACCAAGGTTATGCATTTCAAGTATCGGTGAGCATGCCAAGTCCAACCGGTGCCATAAATTCGGGACCTCAGGAACACCGATCTGCAATGATTTTTAAAGGTTCCGGAACTATCAACGTTTCAGGCCAACAACCCCCTTCGGCTCCACCGACTGCACAACCGTTACCCTTGACGCAGCATATTCCCCCCGTAGCTCCGCAGGCTCCGCCCACGCAACAACCTCCACAACAGCCTTCTATTGTCCATCACACCCCTACCTATGGTGGTAATGCTGCTCCTCCTCTGTCTTACAGTTCTCTATCTTTATCAGCCGCTCAGGCAGCTGTAACTCATGCACTCCAAGGACACACTGATACGCCTCAGAATCAACCTGTGGAGTTCAACCATGCCATTAATTACGTTAATAAAATTAAGGTAAGTTTTTATTTAATTAATTCAGTTCAGTTCTAATCAACGCATTTATGGCTAAACCAAATCAACTTTTTGGAAGATTAGCACAAGAAATAGTTTTAGTTGAAAAAAATTTGGATAATCGTTAATATTTGGCCACTTAAAAATTTTCAATGGAAAATACAAAGTGTGTCTTATATTGTTATTGAAAGACAAAAACATTTGTAAAATCAATTACTTCGATACTATCAATCGAAATTAATTTTCACAATAAATTTATCATTTAATTATGTATTATTCAATTTACAATTTTTTACGCAATGAGATGAACACAACAAATTTTAGAATTTACCATTTCATTGTTTGCAGATTATAACATTGTCTCATGCTAATTTTTGGTTTTTACTTTTGTTTCAGAATCGTTTTCAAGGTCAACCGGAAAAATACAAAAAATTTTTGGAAATCTTACACACATACCAAAAGGAACAACGCACATTAAAAGAGTCAACTAGTATTGGAACTGGCATAAAACACCTTACAGAACAAGAAGTGTATAGTCAGGTCGCTAAGCTATTCGAAAATCAAAGTGATCTTTTAGCGGAATTTGGACAATTTTTACCCGATGCAACCAGTCATATCAACCAAGTAAGTATAAATTAGTTCGTACGTTCAGTAAATTTAAAATACCCAATTTTTGTAATGACTGCTTATTTTTTTTATTTATTTGTGTAAATAATATTCACTTTATTATTACGGCAATGGCAATTTAGTTTATTAAAAAATCTCGAAAATCCATTTTCTTACTTACTCACAGGTAAGGGGAACATTAACTAATAAAAATAATAATAATTTACACATTACAATTCATCCCCGGTTTATTATGTTCTGTAGACAATTAAAAAACTTATTTATAAAAATAATGTGAAATAAAATCACAAGCTCTCAAAATACAATATTAGAAAATGTCACATACTGCACCACGTCTGGACTTCAACAACTACTCCTTGGGCTGTATGCCCAACAGGCATTGAATTGTTGAAGTACAGACGTGGTGCAGTGTGACATTTTCTAATGTTGTATTTTGAGAGCTTGTGATTTTATTTCATATTATTTTTATAGTTTTATTACTTGTTTTCCAAAATATTTCGTTTTCAAAATTCTTGTTATCTAAGAGACTTCCCAAAATTGGTATATTCAACTTGTAAATATTAATGATAAATTGTACCACTTGAAAGTTATTTAAGTAAAATGAATTCTTTGCAGATTTTTATTCCATATTTTTTTATTGATACGAAGCTTTAGGCTTTTTAATTAGGTGTTTAACTCCAAATTTAACCTCATTTGTTTTATATTTCTAATTACTCATACTTAATTACTTTCTACATAATTGCATTTTTTTTTCTGCTTAAAATATATAAAAAATAATAAGGAAAGATTTGATTTTTAATACAGATACGTCACTGGCACGGGTACTAATTTCCTTTACGGTAACAGGTAAACGATTAAAAAAGAAGCATGTTGAGAAAACAAACTATAAATGAAATTAAATAAAGAAAATACTATATACTAACCAGAAATATTAATAAAACAAAAATAAATGCAAAACCAAAAGCCCAACAAAAATCAAAGAAATGACATTATTGACAGTGACATTTAACAATTTTAACTTTGATGTAAGCCCAACAAAAATCAAAGAAATGACATTATTGACAGTGACATTTACCAATTTTAACTTTGATGTCGAGTGAATTCATTGAATTTTCGAATCGGCTTATATCTAACTTCAGTTACGTGGCCAGTGACGTAATTTCAACAATGGCGCACATTCAAAAGGCACATAATTTGTTAATTTTTATAATGTTTATAGTTTATTATAGTTTATAGTTTATTCAATATAAACTATAAACATTATAAAAATTAACAAATTATGTATGCAATTAAAATTAAAAAAACATTCTGCTGTTATTTATTCATATAGTACTAGTTATTTATTATTTATTTTAAGGTTTTAAATAGAATCTGAAAATTAGTTAAACACCCAATTTACAGAACTGAGGTTATAAGTGTACTAGCATTGTTTATTATTTTTCTAAAATTCTAAAAAGTGTTTTCTTATTTAATGCCCTTAACTGGTTTTTGTAATTTTCCAGGCACCCGTATCGGAACATTCTAATTCCGTAAAAAAGCTACCTAGCAAGCCCTACCACAGGGACCACATTCTCGAAAGGCATGGAGTCACACACAAACCAAGCCATATATCTGGGGGAGCTGTGAAAAGATCTCCACCATATTCGAGTTATCAGCATCGTGATGCGCCACCTCCAAAGAAGCACAAAATTTCATCAACTTGTCGAGATGTTACGTTGAGTGAGGCGGGAAAATATGGAACTTTAAATGACTACGCGTTTTTTGATAAGGTAAATTTCCACTTTTTTTTATAGTTTACTTTTACCAGTAATAAAATCACAAGCTAGATCAGTTCCCACAGGAATTTTCATTTTCAATATATAGATTTCAAAGATGAATAAAATTATTATTGTTATAAGTTTTAATTTACTGATAATAAATACAGTTTTGTTTTAAGGATCTTTCCACCTCCAAGAAAAGAATATTATCTTTACTTCATCAGAATTTTTATTTGCAATAATTATCATGAGTATTAAATTATAAAAAATAAAATTTTGTATTTTTAGAACAGTGTGTAAAAATTTATTAAATTATTTATCTGAGCCTTTCGACCTGACAAAACCGGTCATCTTCAGAGCTAAAACCTAAAATATATGGTAAATTGTGAATTCTAGGTTTTAGCTCTGAAGATGACTGGTTTTGTCAGGTCAGAACCGCTCAGCTAAATAAATAAAAAATAAAATAAATTAATTTTTACACACTTTCCCCAAAAATACAAAGTGTATTTTCATCACATATAAATGTGTACAAAGCCTTATTATAGTCCTTACAAAACAAAATAAGTTTATTTAAAAACTTGAAATTTCTGTGTTGGTTTTCCTTTATTGCAACTAAATAAAAATAGTCCAGTATTTTTATACTTCCACAGATGTTTATCATGTTGATAACATGTGTAAACAATCTAGAAATATTTAACCATAATAAGAACATCGCATATTTTTTATTATTGCATGTTCTTAAACTGAAAATATATAGCAATTCTTGCTAAAATTATTTTAGTAACAATTTATTGAAAAGTTATTTATGGACATGCCACGCGACGATTTTGATTTGTCTTAAACTTGATTATAAAATTCAATTTGTTTATAATTTTAAATGAAAGTTATTTTGTGTGAAAAGTCCCATTCATTTTTCACGCCACTAAACGAAGAAAAAATAATTTGAAAGAGTTTGACAAGTATTAGCTTATCAACATTTTACAATTTAATGTTTTGCTAAATCCGTTATGATTCGTCAATGATAGTAGTTCAAACTATAAATAATTTGGATGTTTTGTTCATTTTTTTTTTCACATTTTAATGGTTTAGTCACATAGTAGGTAGTGATCTCAGAAATTTAGTTTAAGATATAACAGAGCATTTAGAAAAGCAGGTATGAATTAAAAAAATGCCATTCCTTAAATTTAACAGTAATAGAATATTTAAAATAGCAATGCAATAATAAAGGGTGATAAAAGTACACAAATTTAGCCAATTATCTATAAATTGTATATTTGGTTTAGTTATGTAGGGGCGGAATTTTTTTTTCTCGAAAACCTGATTCTGTATAATTGAAATACATTTTCAAATTCGCCAAAAAAAAGGTTGTTTGGGAGATACACTGTTTTATTAAAGAATTTTTATGTTGTCATATGGGTATTTCATGGCGCGTATTTAGCACACCGCCGCGTTTTTAGGTTTTGTTTGGGATAAATTTATGTCACCATCACTTATCACGCATACTTATCCTAGATGTTACAAATAAAATTAATTTATTTATTTATTTTAAAATGGTTTTATTTGATATTCCAGGTACGAAAGGCTGTCCGCTCTCAAGAAGTCTATAACAATTTTTTGCGTTGCCTTACTCTGTTTAATCAAGAAATCGTGTCAAAATCGGAACTCATTCAAATAGTAACTCCGTTCCTTGGTAAATTCCCAGAATTGCTTCGTTGGTTCCGGGAGTTTATGGGACAAAATGAAACCGAGGCTGTGCCTTTCAATGTAGCGAGAACCGAGCGACCACAAGGCGATCATGCCCTTGAAATCGACCTCGCAACCGCCAAAAGGTTAGGAGCAAGCTATTGCATCATTCCGAAGGCGCAAGAGGGTCTAAAATGTTCCGGCCGGACGCAACTGTGCAAAGAAGTGTTGAATGATCAGTGGGTATCGTTCCCAACATGGTCTGAAGACAGTACCTTTGTCAGGTGAGTTTTTTCTTTAAAATACCACACAAAAAATGATATATTATTTTTATATAAATATAAATCACTTCGATGACTAAATTTGTTCAATTTGAATATTATTTATTTCAATAGAGAGTCTTTTCTACTCCAAAACGGAGATTAAATTTAATTATATATTTTTTAATGTGTTACATACATCTTTCGACTACAACTGTGGTCATCATCAGTGTAAAAACAACACAAAAGTACGTAAATATAAGAAAAAACTATAAAATACCCGAATTATTGGTTGCAGAACGCTAAAAAAAATTCATGTAAGTTTTTAGCGTTCTGCAACCAATAATTCTCGTATTTTACAGTTTTTCCTTATTTTCAGGTACTTTTGGGTTGTTTTTACAATGATGATGTCCACAGTTGTGGTCGAAACATATATGATTAAATTTAATCTTCGTTTTGGTGTGGAGAAGACTTTGTGATTTTGCTTTTCTCTATTATTTATTTGGTTTTAGTTCAAGGAAGACACAATATGAAGAGTATATGTATCGTTGTGAAGATGAGCGTTTTGAGCTAGATGTTGTAATTGAGGTTAACGCTTCGACCATTAGAGTATTAGAAGGTGTCAACAAAAAACTTAGTCGGATGAATCCCGATGATGTAGCTAAATATAAATTGGATGACTGTTTAGGTGGGAATTCTCCCACTTTACATCAGAGGGCCATAAAAAGGTTAATATTTTCTATATATTTTGTAATAATTGATTTTTTTACCATAAAATAGTTCAAATGTAACGTTTTAAATCTTTGTTTAAATTTGGATTTTTTTAATTTTCAGGATATATGGTGACAAAGCACAAGATATAATCGATGGGTTGAAGAGGAATCCATCAGTGGCGGTGCCAGTTGTACTAAGAAGACTCAAAGCCAAAGAAGAAGAATGGCGGGAAGCACAAAAAGGTTTTAATAAAATTTGGAGGGAACAGAACGAAAAATACTATTTAAAGAGTCTAGACCATCAGGGAATCAATTTTAAACAGACTGACGTTAAGGCATTGCGATCAAAAAGTCTATTTAATGAAATTGAGACTATTTTTGATGAGGTGAGCACACTAAACCATTTTATTACTTTGAGTTCTTAAAAATTGAATTGTGCTAAATCAAAAATCACCCTATTTTTGTCACAAATTCCTTGGTGTTTTTTTCCAGAGGCATGAACAAAATGAAGAAGGTGCTGAACCCATAGTTGGCCCACACTTAGCGTTAGGTTATAAAGATCGTACTATACTGGATGATGCAGCCAATCTGCTTATCCATCATGTAAAACGGCAAACTGGTATCCAGAAAGGTGAAAAAAGAAGGATTAAGCATTTGTTGAGGCAGTTTGTGCCAGATTTGTTCTTTCATCCGAGGCAACAGCTGAGTGATGACGAGAAAGAAGATGATGGTAAGTAAGCAAGTAATTTTAGATTTTAGAAATAATTTTAATCTATATACCTATTTTTCAAGATGACAAGGAAGATGATGACAGTCCAAATAGTTCGCCAAAATCTGAAAAGGACGTTAAAAAAGAAGGAACCAGTCCTGGAAAATCTCCAGGAAGGGGTGATACTAGTCCGGGCGTTAAGCAGACGGAACTTGAGTTAATAAAGGAGGATGATCAGAAAGTACCTTTACATGCACATGTCAATGACCCTGTGAGTATTATCAGTTTTGAAGTACTTATTGTTATAATTTACCCCAATCAATTTGTCATAATTCAATGTGAAATTTACATAAATTGATACCCGAAAACTAAAAATACAGTGATGTAGGAAAAAAAATTCTAAGAAATATAGCGTCAAAATAGTCACGGATTTGAGTGGCGTAAAAAATTCGTAAAGTTGAAAAAAACTGTTTTTTGGGAAATAAAAAAGAAACTTCTCATTGAATCGAAAAATATTAAATGAGGAAGTTGTAGATAATAAAAAGATCTATCGATTGACCGTCTTGAAAGTATCAATTGTTGAATTACTTTTAGAGATATATCAAAAAAAACCGTCGTTGAAGAATTGCAAAATATTTTTTGTTTTTTATTTATATCGATTTATTGAAAAAAGACGTTTTCGAAAATCGTTCACTCTTGCTCGTGGAGTGGACGTAGAGAGACGTTCTGGGGCGGATTTTTTTTGTAAAGAGCTGTACTTTCATGCTATAAAAAATTCGTAACGATTTTATAAATTTTAAGTACCTAAAAATGGAGTTGAAAAAAAATTAGGTTATGTTTGTCTCAAATATCTTTTTCAATTTTTGTTTTGCGATGATTTCTTGGCCAGAACTCCATTGCTGGCATTTTTTCACGAATTCAAAAAAAAATTGGTATTCTACGACCATTGGCAGATATATATTTTTTTTTTTTTTCAAAAAATTCCTCCGGACCCAATTTACATAGTACAGCGTTAGCCTTTGGGGTAATTACATTTGAATACCTATATTTTCAATAAAAAAATTTAATTTAATTGTGACATTTAGTGAAAATATTATTTAAATAATCATAATTGGAATGATTTGCAACATTTGATTTATAATTTAGATAAAGCATAAAGATAAAGCAAAGTAAACTTTATTATAAGTACACAAAGAATAAAAATTCAACCAACAAAACTAAAAAATTAAAAAAAATATTTGGAAATAAAACCATTTCAATAAAAAAAGGTGTTAATTTAACCTTTCGACTTTACTTTGAAAGTCGTTGTCAAAAAATATTTTTTTCATCAAAGATAAACAATACACACGTAAAATGTATACAATAAAATACGGCTTAATTCGGGGACTTCCCAAAATTTGACATTTGACTTACCGAACAGGTACAATTCGTGGCGCGTTCAGATTATTCTTTGAGAAATCTTTCAGAACAATAATAATTATTATTATTATGACGTTATTTCTTCCTGTGTATTGTATAAAGCTTTGTATATTGAAAATATTGATATGCTTCTATGAATAGCGAAATTTTTTCACCTGTAAAAAGTCGTCAAAATCAGGCTTTTTATTGAAAATTGTCGTCGCCTTCTCATAAAGGTAAAAAATCGTCATTTTGACGACTTGTCGTCCTTAATGGCAACACAGGATTCTTTGGACATTTTAAAGATAAAATTGTCAAATGAACGTAGGTCCGCAAAGATTTCCTCTTGAAGGACGTTTTTCTAATTATCTCAAAAACGCGTTCAAATATTTGACTGAACGTTAGAATGGCATAAAGGTGCATTTTTTGGATAAGCCAATTTTTCCACTTACACCAGTGGTACGCCACTGCAGGGTGCCCACCAACCTGGAAAACCGGGAAAAGTCAGTGAATTTTAAAATGGGACCTGGAAATCAGGGAAAACGCTTAAAAAACCCTAAAAGTCAGGGAAACGCGTTTGTAAAAGTCAGGGAGAACAGGGAAAAATGAAATCGGTTTGTTCGATCCCCTTTAGAACTGCGATTTAAAAATTTTTAAAAAATTTCCTAAAACTAAAAAAAAAAGTGATACACTGTTATATATAGGTCAGGGAATTTTTTCGAAATGAACCTGGAAATCCGGGAAAAGTCAGGGAATTGAAATTTAATAACTTGGTGGGAACCCTGCACTGGTTTTTTTCTAAATATAATTTTTTTCGTTATAAGTAGTCATTTCTAAGTAAAAAAGGACCCTTATCTTTTTTTCGTCTAATGCATTATTAGTCAGTATTATAGTAATAAATTCATTTGACGTTGAATTTAAGTAAAATTTTATGTAGATGGATATGGTTTTTTTTATGAAATGTAAACGATTTTCCCTAAAAAATGCACAGTTATGCCATTCTAACGTTCAGCAAAATTCTGTTAAATATTTTTTTTGAGATAATTAAAAAGCCGTTATAAATTTTTTTAACTCAAATCCGTGACTATTTTGACGCTATCTTTCTAATAATTAATTTTTTTCCTACAACACTGTATTTTTTGTTTTTGGGTAGCAATGTATGCTAATTAAAATACCAATTGATTGGTCTAATTGTAAAATATTTTAAAACTCGTCAGAATATTCTATAGTTACTCAAGATTTTTATTTAGGATGAATCTTATACCTTATTCATGGCCAACAATAACTGGTACATCTTCCTGAGATTACACGCCATCCTTTGCGAACGCCTGGCCAAGATCTACGAGCGATCCGTAACGTTGGCAGCGGAAGAGGCTAAGATGAAATCAAATCGCAAGGAGAGCACAGCGATAGCTTTGAGACTCAAACCGAAGCCGCAAATTGAAATCGAAGATTTTTATCCCGCCTTCCTCGACATGGTAAAGAATTTGCTGGACGGCAACATGGAAGCCAACATTTTCGAAGATACGTTAAGAGAAATGTTTGGAATTCACGCGTACGTCGCATTTACGCTAGACAAAGTGATTTCGTACGCGGTGCGGCAGTTGCAACATTGTGTTACGGAACGGACTGCAATCGCGTGTACCGATCTGTTTTTGAAAGAGCAGAAGAAGGGAGCAGCTGGGGGACCATGTGTCACTGCTTACAAAAGGGTGAGTTTTCATTTATTTACAATCTTCTATGCATCAACCTCTCCAGAGGATCTTTAATGAACTTGTGTGGATATGCAGGAAATTGCTAATAGTTGTTTACATAATAATTGAAATAATTATTACACCATCAGTTTACAATTAATCAGCTCTTTGTGGTGGCCGATCCTTTAACAGGGCTCCTACAGACCTGGAAAACAGGGAAAAGTTAGAGAATTCAAAAAGTGTTGACAAAGTCAAGGAATTTTGCATTTTTGCATTTCTCAGCAAAAAAAAAATAATATGTTGCACCGTTCTGAATTAATCTGAAAATAATTTTTTTCGATTTTTTTTCTTGTCTGATACATAAGAAATACATCAATGGTGTTTTTTCCTTTACATTTCTTTTGTGAATTCAAAGATATCTTTTGACCAAGAGTAAAGTACCCTTATGTTTGACAATATCAAAAAAATGTATTTAGGAAAGTTGTTTAGAATTAAAAATTACACTGAGATTTAAAATCACAGCCTCCTACACAAAAATTCCATTTTTTTATGTTTTTAGCCTAGCTCAAAATAATATCATTTCGGATGCACTTTAGGGGCCTTCCTTCCGTCACTATGATACATTTTGGTTAAAAAAAATTGGTTTTCTTCAGTAGTTTTACGCCATTCTCGGCCTTTTTTTAAATTTTTTATGATTTTTTGTTTTTTCTTGGTGCAAAGTTGAAATTTCACCCTATGAACATGTACATAAAAACTACCATTATGATTTATTTAAATTAAATAAGTTAACAAATAAAAGGAAGCAACTAAATAATACATATCAGCAGGTTTACAATGACTGTAGTAACCGTAGTAATTAAAAACTAAATTACAAAAGAAAAATAATTACTACCTAATCAAAAAATAATTTAGGGGTCTGTGATTTTAAATCTCATTTTAATTTTTAATTCTAAACAACTTTCCTAAATATTTTTTTTGATTGTCAAAAATAAGGGTACTTTAGTCTTGGTCAAAATTCATATTTTTGCCCACCTCCGTATACCATTTAGAAATTTGAAATTTTGACGCTAGCAGTCTTACGCAATGCACCAACTTTTATCAAGAATAAAATTTTCTGTCAAATGGATAATAAAAAATTTTCCCATATGGTACAGACTTTTTGAGTCGCACTGTATGTAACTCACAAATTAGAATTCTTTTTAGACATTCCTTGAAAGAAATTAGATTTTCATCAGTTTTCCTTATTATTTTGTGTCATTATAGGCCATTATTTTCATTTATATATCATAAATAAAATAAAGGTGGATTCTAGTCCTGAAAAAAGTTTGTTCATGTTCAGGGAAAACCTGAAAAAGTCAGTGAAAATTTTGTCGCTTCCATTGTGGTAACCCTGCTTAAATTTAACAAACAAAACACTGTTGTAGTTCTTTAATTGTTATAAAGTATTTTTTAGATAAACTTTTAAATGAAACAGCAAATTTTTAATTAAAATACAATTATTGATATAATGAAAATTCTGTTGTATGATCTTTTTAAGACTATTTTGATTGAATTTAATAATAAAGTTAAACATTTTAGCGGAATTTCCCAACATAATTCTCCATAAGTAGTCGCTAAGGTTAATTTTAAAGTCAAACATTGGAACTGTCGTTATCAGCAATGTCGTCAATTCTCATGTGTCACAGTAACTTTTCGTACTTTTTGACACTCGTTCATTCTCGTTTCAGACATTTTATTCAAAATTAACTACACACAACTAGTAGCACAGACGTGTGCCTACTTGGTACACAGTGATAATAAAATTTTAAATTAATATTTATATATAAACTCATTAGTTATACAATTATTAACGTCAAGAAATGTACTAGCTGATAATAACTATAAATAATTTATTTGCTGACAAGTCATTTAAAAGTACATTAAAAAAGTTTTTTTGCATTAAAATTCAATTATTTGGGTTCTAGCCTCTTTTTAAAAACTAGATAGATTTTCTAATTTAAAAATAATAAGAAAAATAGTCATATTATTAATTTCTCTCTCTTTCCACTGGATTAAAACCACTTAGTTGTTAAAAAAGTTTTTTAATACAAACCACTATGAGCTTCCGAAATGGTCATATTATTGTCTCATATCTGGGAAATTGTTGAGAGAGCTGTTGACCACCTTACAGGTTCAATTGAAATAAAGAAATGAATCAATTTGCATTATAAAATTCTACTCTAGATGAACCTCAACATTAATAATAAAATTTATTAATCATTAATTGGTCTAAATAATTATTAAATTAATAATAATTCCTCTAGTAGAACATAATTTAATTATTTTCAAAACGTTCTTGACTAAATTTAAATCCTTTAAAAATAGTTTCACTGATCCTGTTGGCCAACTTACTGTTTGTTTTATTTTTATCAAACATTCATTTAAAGTTTCATGGAAACAATTTGTAAACTAAAGTTCTTCCATTTGTATATCATACATTCCAACATATTACCCAAAATAATCTGCTATATAGGTCAACAAAACAATTAAATTAAAATGTTTGTAAGGGTAAAATCGAGTTTTTGCAGGACATAGTTGGTCTCAAATAAATATATTATATATCTACATAGCTACATCTTAAAGAATTACAAAAGAATTGTTTTCAATGTAAAAAAGTAAAAATTCTAAATTTTTAATAATCCTTTTGGATTTGTGTACAAGGTTCTGTAATTCCAATGGTTTTTGCTCAATCTCTAAATTACGTTATAAAGATCAATCAATGCACTCCTGTTGGTTTACCAAAAATTTTGTATATTGTATGAAACAATTATTAGCATTATTTAGTTTAACCATTTTCACTGATTATCATAACTTTATTCCAATGGAAAAACATCACTACTTAAAAATAGAAATCGTTCTGATTTGTATTTTCTGCAAAAAATTTATACTGATTTTACTTGAACAGTTTTTAATTCTGAATATATTTGATATTCTTTAACAGATACACCTAGAACTAGCTTATCAACGGGCAGCTGAGAAAGCCGTCCAGGAGGATAGTTGTTTTAAGATCTTTATTTATAAAGAAGACTGCCGAATGACCATCGAATTACTTGATACGGAACCTGAAGACAACAAAAAGGTAGACGAGGCGAAAAAATGGAGTAACTACAAAGAACGTTACGTCGACATCACCTCCGATTCAAAACCCAGATCGCCGGTATATTTGGATAGAAATTTGAGGTTATACCAAAGGAGGGTAACAAATAACTTCAAAAATAAGAGGCAGATTAGAAACCATCAATCAAATCGGGAAGAGGACCACCAAATGGCGGAGGAGGAGGAGAAGAAGACAGACGGAGATAATTTTAATCTTTTGGATGCCATTGAGAGGAAGTTGAATGAACGGACTGGACCTGAAAGGGATAGTACCGAGCATCCTGGTTATGAGGTGAATGATGAGACTGAGTGCAAGTTCAACGTACAAGACTCCAAGATTATGTTTACTGTTACGAAAGATAGTTATTTGTACAATATAAGTGCCTTCCATAGAGCGAGAAAGGTAAGTCATTATGTTTTATTTATTACACTAGTTCCAATACCTCAACTTTTTCCATAAAAAAATTCATTTACGGATTATTCGGACGATATGTTATATTAATTTAAAATCAAATTGTACTATTACCGCAGAACATCCCATCAAATAAAAAAAAGGACGTAAGCATCGTTACAGCATAAAAAAATAGGAAAAGTATAAAAAATTTAAAATATATGAAAAGTACAAAAAATATAAAAATTACAAAAACTATACAAGAAACAATTAAAAGTCTAAAATACATAAAAGGAAATCCAGATTAAATTAGGTAGAAAACACCTTGATTTCCACCGAAACATTTGCTGCAAACTATCAGAGTAGTATTCCTGAATACTGTAGTAAACTTTTTGTTCTAGTAAACATTTTAAATTTCGTTTGAAGAATTTGAAACCCTGACTTTTAAAATTTGATGGCATATGATTTTATCTTTTTGCCTTCATTAAGTAGATTAAGTAGATTTTGGTACCGGTAATGGCAGATTACATCTTTGACGTGTGTTAAGGTTTGAAACATTAGGCACAACCATTGGCGGATCCAGGAGGGGCTGTGGGGTCTGCAGCCCCCCTCCCCCTTTAGGTCGAGTTTTTAATTTAAAGAAAGATTACAAGAAGCCGAGAGGTCCTTTTCAATCCTTCGAAGGTTGAAGGACTGGATGAGAACAACCATGAGAGAGGATAGACTTGTAGAGGTCCCTCCGCTGAGCAGGGGATATTCCATATCCCCCAGGTGAAAGGCAGCTGAGATTGAACATGTGGCTGTCAAACCAATCCATTATCCAGCCAAACTCCTAATAATTTTCAATAGTTATAGTCAAATTTGAAAGTTATTATATTAGTTTTCTTTGTGTTGAGACAAAGAAAATTAGAATCACACCATAGCACCGAGCTGTCATCTGCCAATATAGTAAATTCACCCTGAATAAGGAAACCAGGCAAATCGTTCCAGTACAGAAGAAACAATAAAGGGCCAAGTACTGAACCCTGAGATACACCACAGTTTATATCTGAAAACTCATATGTTCTATCGTTAATCCTTAATTTTTGGTTTCTGTTTGAAAGGTAGCTCAGAAACCAATTATATACATTTCCCCTAATCCCATAAAGTGTTATGAAGAAATTAAGCACTTGGGATGGAAGTAGGAATCAAGAAAAACACCACAACCTGTCTTAAAATGTTCTGACAAAAATTAATATTATCTTTGTATTGTTGTATTTTTTATTTCAATTTAACGTCCAATTAAAGCTAAATTGAAAAGTTTCAAATATTTGACATTATCTGCTAAAAAATTAACCAACAATTTCATACATATTGTATGGTGCTTCACGGGTCTCTTATTAGCAGGGCAATTATACCGAAGTTTAAATTGATTAATTAAACATTATCGTGAAGCAAAATCTGTGGTAATTCCACATTGGTCTCGTGAAGCCGGTTTCTTCCCAAGAAGTCTGACCACGTTGGTCATCAACATGTTAAATGTGGTTTATAATCTATTTAGTAATACTACCAGCAAAAATAATTTTAATTTTTAATAATTCTGATGTGGTCCGAAGACTAGCATCCAAATCTGGACATGTTTCGAAGGCTTAATCCTTCATCTTCAGCAAAATAGATGGGGTTACAAGTAAATCTAAAGAGAAGTAAAATGTTACAATTACAAGATGCAAAATTAAGATAAAAAAATAACCTACCAATATGTGGTGGAAAAACTACAACCACAAACATTAGCATTATTGTCCGTAATTTTTTATCTTAATTTTGCCTCTTGTAATTGTAACATTTTACTTCTCTTTAGATTTACTTATAACCTTCGAAACATGTCCAGATTTTGATGCTAGTCTTCGGACCACATCGGTATTATTAAAAATTAAATTTATTTTTGGTGGAGTTAGACTGTATGATTTCTTACCTACCTAGTATTATCACCTCCGCTGTTATCGATCGCCTCCATTGGATATTAAGTAATATCTTAGCGTAGTTACAATTTTTCTTTAATATTATTTTAATATGTTAGAAAAAGCTGTAGCTTCCAATCGGGAGTGGAGTATCATTTGGTAGTGCTAAAAAATAGACTACAATTTAAATTTTTTGTTTCAGTCTCATCCGCAGGTGACAAAGAAAAAAGCGAGTCGCTTTAGACAGTGGCTGAAGGAGTGGGCCAGTGATCACGTTAGTGACGTTCAAATTAAGCAGTGCACAGACTGGTTGATGGGTAGGGGCGAGGGCGTAGTGCCAAATAGGACACGCGTACTAACAGATAACGATTTGTCAAGGACTCCCTACGTGCCCTACAACAGGTACCGTGTTGAACGTTTGAGCTCAGACGACGCGTCAAGCGGCTGAGAATCAAAAATTTAAAAAGTCCCAAACTTGTGTTAATTTTTTTTTATATATATTATATATATCTGTTGTTTGTTACAGACATTAATCCGGTTCCTTATGAAGGTGTATATTTTATGTGGTGTTGTGGCGGGGCTTTGTTTTCTCCTTTTTATTTATTTATATTTTTTGTCTCGTCACTTTTGGATCTCTTTTTTTGTAAGTGTTCAAAACCAGTATTTTTTTTTTAAATATGGAAAATGCGTTTTTTTATTCTCTTTTTTGAGGAGAAAATAAAATCATTTTCCATATTTTACTTTCATCAAATACATATTTCCATATCTTCTTGATACTTAACCAAATATCTTTAAGATTCTTGGAATTCTAATATTAACTTGAACTGAAACTGAAAAATTGTGCACAAAGATTTTTTGCGAAAAATAAAAACGGGGGAGTAGATTTTTTAAATAAAACTTCCAATTCCTATTGTGCACAGAAACTTGGTCTTCCAGTCAATATTGGTTATATATTGACAAACAAAAAATTATTTTTTACATTTCACACCAATAAGAACATGAAATGTGATTTTTTTGTGATATTTATTTACATAGTTTTACATTCTAAAAAAAAGTTTTCGTACCATATGAATTTTCAATTTTTAGAGAAATTAATTTGTGTACAATAAATATGAATCATTGTGCTAAACGTTTAAACGAAATAGCGATCCAGGCAGATTATATTCCCTTTAAACGTTCGAGAAATTGTGAATATACTAAACTTAGAGTATTTACTTACAAAGTAAATACGAAAAATCAAACTTACAAAAAATATCCTGCCCAAAATCTGAGCTCGAGCTGGTATTTGGTAAGACAATTCCATGAATTTAAAGTATTTAAACTGACGTGATACATAAATAAATAACAAACGCACGTCGTTAACCGGGCAACGTGGTATTATCTATTTTTTATCCAGTTATATTTTCTCTTCCTTCCTCATAGGCTAAATATCCGATTTTTGAAGTTTCATATGACATTTTTTACATATGAATCGAATTGTCTATGCAATTGGCTAGAACAAGCTCCTTTAACTGAATTTAGAATTGAAACGAAGGAATGACATAAACGCTATAGCTAGAAAAATTTGCAAATTTTGCAAAAACATCCAGTCTCTAAAAATTGAAAATTTATTTACATATTTATAGTATAAAAATGTCGATTTTCCGACACATAATTTTATACGTGCTCCTTATTTTGCTAATATTCAAAAAATAGTATACATATACTGGGTATCTAAAAAAGTCGAATATATAAGTTGTCCCTAAATGTTCATAAAGTTAATAAGCCAGTAGATATAGACAATAAATTAACATTAATTCCAAAAGTTTTGAAACTTCGATGGTATGTTAGTGCATTAATTAAAACAAACTATAAAATTTTACAGAAGTCTGCGATGAACGGAACATTGTTTAAATTTCAAAAAACGTTTTATTTTTTTATTTTTACACTAAAAATTGCAAAAGTTCTGCAAACTAGGAATACCGCTAATAATAATGTTTTACAACATTCATTAAGTTTGCAACCTTTCAAAACCTACGGAACCTTGTTGTTTTCTCATTTGTACAAGTTTTCCATTGTAATTTGTTTAAAAAAATTACAAAAGTTATGCAAATTGTAAGTAAACATTTGCAACCATTTCTGAAAAACGCATCATTTATTTATCAAACCTTTTTTCTCGTCGCTGCCATTTTCAATACACACAAGCATTTTATAACGACGACTAATATTTTCTCTTTTTCAACGGAACATTTTTTTATTGAATTGTTGTTTTTTTTTTTTTTTTTTTTTTTTTTTCTCGCAATATGCATGAAAAAATATATTTTCCGTTTGTCGCCAGAGGTTGAAAATTACAGCACTTCTCAAAAACATTATTTTAGTTATTTTTTCAAATTTGCAGAACTTGAAATTTTCTCCGAAAAATTGGGATGAACAACAATTTGATTTCGATAAAACAAATCTTTCTGTTCAGTTTGAATGGTTGCAAATTTATCAGAGGATGTAAAATGCTATTTTTCAAAAAAAAATTCGCGCTATTAATGCGAAAATTTATTAAATCCTGATTTTCAATATCTTCCGTTCAGAAAAACGTGTTGCAAAATCAGACTCAATATCATTTGAACTTACTCTTCATTCAACTAAAGTTTTAAAACTTTTGTAATTGTAAAAATCATGTCAATATCTACTGGCCTATAAGGGTAGAATTTGCACTCACAAAATAAAATGGACCATTATAAAAGATCCATAGATTGTTGAAAAAGATGATTAGCCTAATATGATCTAGTTTTTACATTATGGCTAAGAGAAAAGTTTATTTTCATAAAAAATATTAATTGCCAAATAAAATCTGCCCTTAAAAAAATATAAGTTTATATATAACTTTTTTTTGATACCATTATAAAAGCTTAAGTAATTATGCATTATTTTCCAACAGATGCGTTTAAGAAAAACTTACTCATAATCAAACTTATTATTTTATTAAATCCTATCATCTCAAAATATTTACCAATTAAATTCATTTAGAGTTAATCAAATATCAAATTCTTAATATTAAATTGTATTGTGTACCAACCTTAGCTGGGATTTTTTGAGCCTTTCTCATTTTTTTTCATCTTTTTGGCTATTGGGACAATTTATATTTTGATTTCTTATTTTTACACAATTCTCATCTACCTTAGAAAAGCGCTTAAAAAATTCTGAAATTAATAATTCAATAATATTGGATATGGTAGCTTAAAAATTATAAAATAATAACCATATATTTATAGTAATTTTTTAACCCATTTTGTAATACCATGGGCGCCAAAAGTATAGAATTAATTATTTCTGTTGTTAATTTGCATATATGCAAAAAAACTATTAAGTAATATCAATTTTGTTTGAATTTTTACACAATTTTTAGTAAAAAAAAAAAACATTAAATACATACAAAAGCTAAGCAGCTCTCGGCGCGGTTATAGTATGTTTACGATAAGAAGGCATTGACGTCACATGTCGAAAACCTGCGGCGTTGTCAAGTAGTTTTTTTTTTCGTTCACTTACAGATAAAATTGTGGCAATGTTCTTTCTTGACTGGCATGTGCGGTATTGTTTATGTCAAAGTAAACGACCATGAATTCACGACGAGTAGGATGATCGCGGCGGTATGTGCAGAAGGGCTACCCATGAGGCCGACTGGAACCGCCGTCGGTGCAGATCTTGGCAGTAGCAAATACTCCAGCGAGGCCCTGGAAGACTGACGTGGAGAAGGGTTTCGTGTGAACAGTAGTTGTACTGAATACACAACAATCGTAACTTGCAAACGAATTTTCATGGATGAATGAAGAATTTTCGCTATGTCATATCGGTAACATCGTGAAGTGTTGCCAACCGTTAAAAGTTAATTTACCCCTGCAGGTTAAGTTTAAATCGTATTTGCTCTTTGTGTTGTCGTGTTTATTCCGTTGACAATAGAAATGATGTCACTGCCTTCTTGTGGTAAAAATACTATAGACTGAATGGGTGACGACCTGCACGCGGATCGGTGTTTTTTTGGCTGTGTTGAAAAATCGTACGTAAAAAAAACTCTAACAAGCCTCCAAAATGACGGTAAAATACAAACATTGTGTTTGACATAACCTCACAAGAAAAAATCCGATGGAGTGAAATCTGGTGATCTAGGCGAGCATTTCTATTAAGAAATATAAAACATTTGAAAGAGTATACTGAAAACAAATAATTTCGAATTAATTTTTACTGAAATTTCTGTAAAAATAAAAACTATAGACCTGTTTTAACGTTTTTTTTGCATATATGAATATTGAGGGCAAAAATGAAATTATTTTTGGCGGGTAGTGTATGATTGTTTTTTAGAATTATATCTTACTAAATTATTTTGTCCCTAATGTGCTGGTATTGTATTATTCTGAATTAAAAACGATTTTAATGTATATAATTATCACATGTGTTTTTCAATGGTTTTCTAGAATTGCTTTTAAAGTTTCTCATGTGATGCATTCAAAGGACGGTACTGTATTTGTTTGTTTTTTTTTTGTTTTGAACACTTACTTTTTTGTAAGAAAAAAATCTTTGTCCGACTACACCATTGATTTTTGATGTTCAAAAGTATTTTATTAATTTATTTTGTGAAAAAGCCCTCGCAGTGATACTATTTTTTATGTGTATGTACCTTTATTTAAGTATCAAACTCATATGTACTTGTTTGTTCAGATTTTTTTTTTAATTATTAGTACTAAGGCAAGCTTTTCTCTTCTTGATTGAGATGTGCCCCATCAGTCAATCAAGCTTATAAAGAAATAAATTAAGTATGTGAAGTTTTGTTTGTTTCTTTCCTTTTTGTTATTTCAGGTTCGTTTGAAATTTAAAAATTGTTTTATAGTGGCTGTCCACACAACTTGTTTAATGTGAAATCGCAGTTTTTAAATCATGACTTAAACAATTGTAAGCTGTGCTTGCTTAAAAAAACACCAATATTTGTCTTAATGTATTCGAATCAAAGAAGCAATAACCTAAAAAAAAACTAAATATCTTTCATAATTTATCTTATCAAAAAAATTCAGGTAAATGTCTCGCCTATACCGTTTCAGAATTTTCAAAAAAAAGTTTAATCATTGTTTTTTAATTAGATTATAAAACATACACCTACTAGAATTCAAGACACGATACGGTTTCATTGTTTAAAAAAACTATTGAGTGAACGAACAAAAATCACATAAAATAAAACTAATTTCTCATGTGTGTCAGTAGAAAAATGTATTTCAAACATAAAAATCTATATAAAATTCGAATAAACTGTTGAGATTTGTTTAAAGTAACTTAAAGCTAAGGAATAGTTTATAAAGAAAACCATTGAATTTTCATTGTCTTTATCAAACTTTCCTCTGATGAAGACAATCGAAACACATGTAAGAAAAATTTTAATTGATGGTTTTCTTTAAAAAGTATTTTTCACAAGGAGTGAGACTTGATCAAAAAATTCAACGTTATATAAATTATATTTTATTTCTAATATTTCTTCAATTACATTCGATCTTTTATTTTTCAGTATTTTTAATTTCCATATTCACTTTAAAGGCATCGTTTCTTCCATGTTTTTTAGACATCTCCACTTAAACTGTCTGCTCAATATATTCCATTAATCAACCTATTTCTAAATATTATCGTATTTGAACGTTTCTCAATGCAGTAAATTATCTATGAAACGCAAAGTTACACTTTTCCGCACGCTGTGTGGATAAGATATAATTGATTAAATTGTCATTTTTTTTTATCTGATATGAAGCTCATGAAAAATTTTGTTCCTCACACGTGCGCAAAGTGCCTTTTCCGTACGTAAAAACTTTGCGTCGTTCGTATAACTGTATTTGTGTGCGGAAAAGTACTATTTTGCACGCTTGTTAGGAAAATAACTATGTTAATGAAATTAAAATAAATAAAATGTTGCTTATTTTCAAAATTATCTGAAAAATTATTATGAAGTCTAAAGGAATCTCTGAGAATGTAAGATTGGTAACTGTTAAATTAAAAAGAAATAATCGGATGAATCACGTATTGTCTTCCACTCGATATTCGTTGTAATTATTGTATAACAATTGTTACACAAACAAAAGGTTAAATATTTACATAATGGGTGCCTTACATGATGCGAGATACAGACGAAATTTTTATTTTTCAATAGATTCAAAATTTTGCATAGAAAGTAACAAATAGCACAAATTAATGATAAAATTCTTTAATTATTTTGTTGGGCCAAGAAAAAATATAATGTAAATAATGACTAATAAGGAGAAACAACTTAATTTTGAACAAGTAACTAGTAACCCACGTGATTGATGAAATATTGGTGCAAAGTCAAGTTGAGAAAGTAAAACTAAGTGCAATAATGCTGGTGAAGAGTAAATCGTTTTATATAAAGACTGTTGCGGTAAAATAAATTTAAAAACGATGTACTCGAAATACATTTTTCATACTAAGCGTATGTTCAAATGCATCAGGTGCCTTCGTTAATAAAACGCATCTATCAAATGAAATTCAGCACTTTTTATATCTGAACATACCTAAAAGCATCAAGAATTATTTTTATGTTAACTGTTATTTCTGGACGTTCTCGTGTGTTTTTATATTATTTTTATAGTACAAAAAATAATTTAAGTTTTTTAAATGCTTTATTTTTGTGTTATACACATGAACATTAAGTTGTGTTTTAGATATTCGTTTTCTTCAATAAAGAAGAGCTGTACTTTTTTTTTGTATTGTAATGTTGACATATTCTTGGGAGCATTTTAATAATAAATATGTATATAGAAAAGTTGATGTTTTAAAATGAGAAGCAATGAATTTTTGAATATTTAAATAGTCGTTTTTAACTTATTTATTTCCATGGAATTTGTGTCTCGAAGATTGTAAAATAAACTAAGTACAAACTCTATTTTTATAGATAAAAGTTAGTTGAAATTAGCGCTTTATAAAGATATGTCAGCATCTGAGCCATCCATGTATATAAATAGACTCGAATGGGAAAATAACCAAAAGCAATATAATTATATTATTTTCTATGGTGTAAAACATTCCATTTTATATGAAAGGTTAAAAAATTTTAATACAAAGAATAAAAATAGTTTGGTTATTTTCACATAAATAACTCATTTTTAATCGCTGTACAAATAGTTCGTAAATGATTAAATATGGGCGCAATATGTACACATTTAAAGATTTAAATATCTTGTACATAGTTTATAAAAAAAATAATTTAAATTTGCTGTTTTATTTAAACCTACACACATATTGCTGGAACTCATCCCGATATTTAATGCTAAGCACTGTAATACTGAATTTTATTTAAGTGGTCGATCCTTAGAATATCAAAAATTATTTTTCCTACGAACGTGCGTAAAGTAGTACTTTTCCGCATTCATTTGCGTGCGCAAAGTTACACTTTTCCGCACGCCGTGCGGATATACTAATTAAGTACCTTGTATAATGTTAAATGATTACAATATTGTCATGATGTGAGTAAGAATCTAGCCATCAAATCATAAAAAGGATTAACCGCTGTTAAATTGAGCAGCTCTAACGAGGACCTACCAGATTCCGTCCTAGAGGCCGAAAATTTATTGCCCGCTAAATCTGAACAAAAATAATAGAAACATTTCGAATACTGATGCCACAACAAAGGGATTTGCGCACTAGATAGGAAAATAATTAATTTCTTAGTTCATTTGCGATAAATTAGAATCATCTTGATTGGTTGTACTTAAAAAATGAATAGACAACAAGTAAGTCATTTCTGTAGCTCTCGTAATTTGTTTGAAATTTTTTTCAATTATTTGGATTAATGAAATCACTTATATAGTATGTCTCAGTAAGTTGGAACCATATGTGGGAAACTTTTTTATTACTAC
Source organism: Crepidodera aurea (assembly GCA_949320105.2). Lineage (NCBI taxonomy): Eukaryota > Metazoa > Arthropoda > Insecta > Coleoptera > Chrysomelidae > Crepidodera > Crepidodera aurea. Next base: position 19,453,653 of record OX439475.1, on the reverse strand, counting down.
TTTTAGGAGAAAAGTTATTTTTTATAAAAAGTTGTGCATGGTCTAAAACCTAAAATGCTACTATCAGATATAAAATCTTTTCAGTTGTATACGAGATTTGTCAAACAATATAAATTTTGCTCAACAGTAAAGTACCTTTATTTTTGAAATATGAAAAAAAAAGTTCTAATGACATTTTACGTCAACGTACCGATTTTGAATAAGATATTCCAACTTTAAAAAAATTATCATTTTTAACGTTTTTTGATACACCCCCGTAACTGATAATTTTGAATTCATCATCATTTTGTTAATATGGTGTGGTTAGTATGTCTGAAAAAGTTGACAACAAATGAAAAATTCCTTTATTATTGATTTATAAAGAAATATTCTTCATAAAAAGTTCTGCATCACATTATAATCAATATGCAGGAATTAAAGTATATTTTTATTTGTCGAAAATCAAAAAATCCAGGTATAAAGAATTAAGTTCCTTTAATAATAAAATCGAAGTTTTTGGTTTAAAGCCCCGACTTGGTCGGGCGCCAAACCACGTCTGGACTTTCGTAATTCAATACCTGGGGGGGGGCATATAGCCCAAGGAGTAGTTGTTGAAGTCCAGTCGCTGGTGCAGTGTAGAACATTTTTAATGTCTTTGTTCTTGGGAACAAGTGTGATTTATTACACAACCTCAGGCAGTTTTGTTACGCCCATGGTCCTTTTATGCTTCAAAAAATTCCACCGTCGTTATAAAGAATTAAGGACCGCTACTGATGCCACATCTTCTGAGATGTGATTGGTCCAAACCAATTTAATGAAGACACGTGCATGGAAATGTCAAGATTTTAAGGTTATGTTTTGATTTTAATTTCAAATCTGGATATATTTTACATAAACTCAAAATGAGAAATTCCAAATTTGCCTATTCAGTCCCACTTAGGAAATTATTTTGGAAGACAGCAGCAAAGTAGAAATTACATTTTTACATTAGTGACACTCTTTATTTCTCATTGTTCCAGGTCAAACTTTGGTAATTACAAAATTGTTCAACCAGGAAAAGTTTCTCCAAGATTACAAGTACCTGATCATATTCTTAAACCTAGTTACTTTGCAACTGGTATTCCTGATGATAATATACCAGACATTCCTGAAATAAAAAATTCAGAACAGATCTCTCGATTGAAAGATTCATGTAAATTAGCAGCGACTATTTTGAAAAAAGTAGAAAAAATTATAGAGGTAGTAAAACCTAATACCTAATAATTATCCTACACAAAGGTAGAAGTGTTTAAATAAAATATCTACGTATTTTTTTAGGTTGGTAGGAAAACTGATGATATAGATGTATTTGTCTTTAATTCTTGTATTGAAGCTGGAGCTTATCCATCTCCATTAAATTACAAACATTTTCCTAAATCAGTATGTACCTCTGTCAATAATGTAGTATGTCATGGTATTCCAGATGATAGGCCTTTAGAAGATGGGGACATTATAAATGTTGATATAACTGTGAGATTATCAATCAATTATACTAAATAAATTAAAAATTTTTGGCAAAAAATTCCTAAAATAGGCTCAAAGCATTTCTTCCAAACTTCTGCCAATGGTTTAATGGCTTCCAAGTTAATTCAACATTTTATATTAGAATCTTATTTCTGATTTGAGCTCAGATCGACCAAACTCTAATAAATTCTAGGAATTTCGCGCCAACAAAACATTTTAAATGATTCATAAAACTGAACAACAGCGCATAGTTTTGCTAACCTTGTATTTAAATGACATTTTAAAGGTTTTCTACAATGGGTATCATGGAGATTGCTCGAAAACATTCTTAGTTGGTAATGTAGATGAACAAGGCAAAGATTTGATTAAAGCCACAGAAGCTTGTTTAAATGCGGCAATTGGCATTTGTAAGTCCGACACATTATTTCAAGATCTTGGATATTGCATTGAGGAAGAAGCTGAAAATCTAGGATTTAAAGTAATTCCTTGTTTCCTAGGACATGGAATCGGATGTTACTTCCATGGACCGCCAGATATATATCATACGAGTAAGTACGTAATGAAAAGGTTTAAATAAAGTTTTAATTTTTAGTTTCAAAACTTAACACATTTACTTTGACAATCATCTAATAATTACTAACTAAAAAAATCAACATAAACAAACATCTCCTAACAACCATTATCTTTTTTTTAGTCCTTTTTACATAATTTTATTTAATTCGTTTAAAATACACTTTCCATAATTTTGTCTCATTTTTTACACCATAATATTCCCCCAAAATTTGTTTTCTTAATTTATTTTTATCTTAAAAAAATTAATAAAATAAAATTTTAATTTCTATTTTTCCCACTAAAATCTTGTATTTTTCTTGATTTCTTTTCGTATACTTAAATTCTCTTCATCTGCTATTCCCAAATTCATTTTAATTTCTTCTTTTAAATTTTCTTCCAATATCCAAAAAATATTTTTTTAATTTCATCTTCCATCTAGCAGTGGACTTTTTTCCTCGACCGGTTTTTAGAGAAATACATTGATTAAAATATTTTTTAATTCGACTGGTTTTATATCAATTACAGAAGTAGAACATTAAAAATAGAAACACATTTCGAGATTTCTGATAGTTCTCAAACTTTTCAAAATTTGTACTACATAAATATGATATAAGAATATATGTACCACCATAAAAGCATTTCGCCATTAAATATCATTGCGTTGCGAAATTGTTCGAAGCTCTTGGAAAGTATATGTGTTTCTGAATAATAAAGATTAAAACAAAATGTTAAAAGTTGCGCAAATTTAAATTCATTTAATTTTTTGTGTAAAAATTGTACCACTAAAAAGATTGTAACGTACCACAGTTTGAGAACCGCTGATTGGCCGTTAATTTTTATTATTTTTAGACATTTCTGGTATTTTATATCTATTACAGAAGTAGAACATTGAAAATAGAAACACATTTCAGAGATTTCTGATATTTCTAGGCAGTCTGATGACAATTTCCAAAAAACTCAACTCAACACAATAAAATAATTATTTTATAGGAAATACCTATCCAGGAAAAATGACTTCAGGGATGACGTTTACCATAGAACCGATTCTGACACAGGGTGATGAATTGTTTGAAATTTTGGACGATGACTGGACTGCAATCACATCGGATCATGCAAGAACCGCACAGTTTGAACATACTGTTTTGATAACTGAAACTGGAGTAGAAATATTAACAAAATAAAATTGATTGTGATTGAAATCGTTGAATTTAGAGAAATGTGGTGATCTGAAGAATGATATTTGACTATTAAATGATGAATATAAAAGTTGTTAGGTAATTGAAAATTGTTAATTCTGGAGCAGTCTAGGAGTTAACTGTCGTAATGTTGGCAAAGGGAATGTTTTAAAACAGAAAATTTTATACTTGATGATATTAAAATAAACGAAAAAAAAGAGTAAAAAGTGTAAGAATAAACCATGTTTTTTTTCTTGTTATGTAATTTTATTTTGTTGGGAAACTATATTTTCACAAATACACTTTCGATTCCAATTCATTTAAATTATTGGATTATATTTTTTCAGATTTCAAGAAACACTTTAATATCACTGCCTAAATGCGAATTGAAGATGTAATTTGTCTTAGAGCTGGCGTTATATTTCTCTTTCGATTATTTATATTTTTTTATTGAGAAAATTAAAATTAAATTCTTTTTCTAATAATACATGATCTATATAAGTTAAATTGAAAATTATAAACCCCGATTTAAATGTTAGAGACGAAATTGTAATGAAAGTAGAACTCATTGAACCGATTTGGACATTGATATGTACCTTCCGGGAAATCAGGGCCGGTTTAAGGCGTACGCGAAGGATGCGGGCGCCGCGGCCAGGTGGCGCCACACCTTGAAAAAAAAAATTTCTGTATGTAAAGTAATAAAAAGTAGTCCAAAACAGCGTTTTAGGCTACTCAAATTTTAACAAATTTCCCCGAGCCCTGGTATTTCTCTTTTCGCCAGCCGAACCCCCTAAAACTGCCAAAAACTACCCCCTAAAGGGGTTAAACGGACAGCGCATCATTTTCCTGTAAAAAACGTATTTCCTCCCGTTTTCCAGGATGCCGAGCATGGTGGAGGTATTAAAGATTACGTCCGAACCTCACCAACCCCACAGGTCAAAATTCACCCCCGACAGAGGTGTTTTTTTTTCTTCTTTTTAACAGCGACAGCCCCCGTTTTCGAGGATGCTGAACACGATAGCGGTATCAGAATTTCTCTTTTCGCCAGCCGAACCCCTAAAAAACGGCCAAAAACTACCCTCTAATTGTACGTGTTAAACGGGCAGGACATCATTCCCTTTAAAATAACCTCTTTCCCCCCGTTTTCGAGGGTGCTGAGCACGGTGGTGGTGGCGAAAAGAGAAACTCTGATACCGCCACCGTGCTAAGCATCCTCAAAAACGGGGGGAAAGACGTTTTTTTACTGGGAAATGATGCGCTGCCCGTTTAACCCCTTTAGGGGGTAGTTTTTGGCCGTTTTAGAGGGTTCAGCAATCGATAAACAGTAATTCTGATACCGCCTTCGTGTTCAGCATCCTCGAAAGCGGGGGAGGGAGGTACTCTCAATCCGGGTAAATTTTGGTCCATGTACTTCCGACTCACAGACGCCACTACAAACTCAAATGAATAAGCTGAAAAACCGATAAAAACATTAATGGATTCGCCGCTTTGAACTTACACGCCGACCATAGGCGGAGATATTTTCTTTTACTTGAAATATAACTTTGCGTCATTCAACAGGTACTGTAACAAATATACTGTTCTGCATGTCATAAATAACTCCAGACGGCTGAATAGCAATAGAAATAATGTACGCGGTGAACGGTTCAACTCAATCTGGTCTACTGTTTATATTATAGGGAGTAATATTTATTATTATTTCTGTGGCTCAAGTTAAAATATAAGTCAGTGACAAAGATTCCTTTGGTTTGCTAAAAAGTACTTTTTTTCTAATTTACTGATAAAATAGTTAAAAAAAATCAGGTTCATAAATTGACCCTGCCATAAATCAATTGCGATAACTTCAAGCCTTGAAAGTAATTTTTATAGCTACAACTATTCTTATTTTGATGTTTTACAGTCTAATTAAATTGGAGTGTATACGAATTCATTTACCAAATGTATTACATTTCATATAGTGCGATGTAAATTTATATAAATCTTTGTGTGTGTATTTCATTTGAAAAAAGTTTTATCTACATAAATTACTATTGAACAGTCACGAAAATATCTACTTATTAAAATTTAAATATATTTTTTTTTCATACTTTTTTCAAAAATAAAAATTGTCGATAAAATAAAACTAGATTATTGCAACGACATTGTAGATGGCGCTGTTTACACTTCTGTTATGGATCTGATCAGTCTATGGAAAATCTGATGATAATAATTCTAATCAATAATTAATTCCTTGTCTATGAAAATACCTTTTGAGCCAAAATAAAAAATACAAAATTATTATATTTTTTTTATTCAAAACTAACCCTTTCAAAATATTTTGCCTTGTATTATTTTCTTTTAAATCATGCATTTCATGCTTGTAATTAACCAACATGTTTTAAATATGAATTTATCGAACAAAAATGAAAGCAGTTGTTGGATTAATCACCCTGTAATGTGAGTATTACCGCATTACTTTTTCGACGGCGCCAGACAGACGGCTTTGAACTGTCAGTTTTTATCGGGTCACGTGACACGAGAGAAGGAAGGCGGAGCGGATAAAACATCCGATAAAAATGTAATTAATGGATAAAGTGTTAATAAATCTGCAAAATGTATGTTTGATCGAAAATTCATGACTAGAATTCATACTCCAGAGCCAGACTATCATGTCAAACAGTGATAAAATAAGTGTGTTATTTGTTTAGCCTAATCTATTGTGTGATCGAAATGTCGTAGGTGCAAAACCATAGAAACCGAAATAATATATTATAAATTTGTTTTTCGAGAAATTTAGAGTCTACCTGTTTTTTTCAGGATTATGATTCACAAAAGTCTGTAGATAAAATAAAAGGAAAATGGTTTCAATAGCATTAATAGTCCTATTTCTAAGTACTGGTGTTTTCTCTGAAGGGGTGGATAATTTTATATTGTGTGCTTATTCAGTTGGTTCTATAGCACGTATAGCTGAAGATAATAGCCCCGAAAAAGTGCCCACGGAATCTTATCAAAGATGCAAAGATTATTGTTACACTGTCTGGTTAGAGGATCCTAATAATGGTAGCATTGAAGTTATGGGACAAGGTAAGTTAATCTTGTGTTTGTTTGAATTTTATTAGTGTCTGGGTAGTGTTTTGATAACAGAGTTATGCGTCTGGCAAGCAAATATTTGTTAGATCTAACAACCAATAGCACAGATATTTAAGAATGTAGATAAACTTTATATACGCTGTTTAGGCATTAATCTAAATGGCAAAAGTAATGAATTGCTGATACTTAGTAAATACTTATTACAATTTAATTGTTTTCTATCTTTAAACATTACTTTTTAACTCATTCTATACATTTTTGATCATCAATAATTCCAAAAATAGAGGACTATTTAATTGATATAAAAAAAATATACGAATATAGTTTTGATCTAAAATGTTCTAATACTTGTTTAGTAAATATAATTATTATTTAGTACATATTGTAATTAAAACTAATTGACTAATCCTTATATTCTAATTAAAACAACATTTATTTTTCTTAATAAATAATCTTCAGTCTCACATTAGCAGACAATTCTCTGTAGAAATTAAAAGGCCTATAAATTACATTACTTACATTTATCTTTGTATGTTTTCAGAAGCTTTAAATAAAAGAGTGTTCATTAAGAACCCACTTGAAACTAAATGGATTTTTTATTTCACACATGAGTAACGGAACACTTGTTGATTTTATCAGAACAAATTAGTTTATTTGCCCAGAGACTTTTAAGTATTTATGCAATATATTATATCCCTTTTAATGATGCTTTAAATAAATGGAAACAATTAAATAGTGTAGAAATAGTTTTACATGGATTATCATAAGAGATCTTCGTTCTTTATCACTAAGAAGTTTTTTATTTTTATACAAAGTTTGTAAATTTTGTTTTCAATAGTTGGATCTTTATTTAATTTTAATTTCTTGATTCTCAGTTTTTCAAACAAATAATCCAGTAAAACCTTTAATAATAAACACAAAACCTTTTGATGAAATTCAAAATATAAAAAATTGTGTTTATAAAATTCCATTCGAATGTAATAAATTTTATATAGGTTAGATCTTTTCATATAAGACTTAATGAACATATTCATACATTAGAAATAAACAATTCGAAAAATCAAAAATATGTGAACATGCTTGGGATTTTGGCCATATTTTGCCTATTTTACAAAAATAGTTCATTGCAAAAAGGATATCCTCTGTATCGGGATAATATCATAAGTTGTTTATATCTGGGTTTTTTCTTATGATAATATTATCATGAAAACTTCATTTATTACATTTAAAATAACAAACCCCCTATGAACTACAGAAATGAATCAGAAAACTGTTATAGATACATTAAAAAATTAACAATGTTTTTCTAGGTTGCTGGGAAACTTCTGGCAAACCTCATGAATGCGAGCGAACCAATTGTATCGATGACAAGAAACCCCCTAAAGCCATGAACAGTACAAAATTCTGTTGTTGCAACAATGATAAGTGTAACTTAAACTTTAGTGACGCCTATGTCCCCGCGGAAGAGACTCCAGCAGAAGATGTAGCTCTTCAAGAACCCATCAGCCCTCTTATTTACATTGCCCTCGGAGTTGTTTTTCTTGTTCTAATCGGGTTACTGGCAGCTTTTTCTTATCTGTGTTGGAGAATCAAACCCAAAAAAAGCGACTTGGAGAATTGTCAGCAACCCCTTCCTCCTCCTGCTGAATATAGCTTGGATAAGTTGAAAATGCTGAATTTGATAGGTTCGTTCTAATTTTATTAAATATTTGCCCCAACTTACATTATAATGAATCATTTAGGAAAATTATTACATTGTCTATTTATTAATTTAACAACTAAGTGGTTTTAATCCAGTAGAAAGAGAGAGAAATTAAAATACAAACCACAATGAGCTTCCGAAATGAATTGTCTATTTAATTAAATATTTCAGGTCAAGGCAGATATGGGACGGTTTGGCGAGGGGTAATCGAAGATACTCATGACGCAGTAGACGTAGCAGTTAAAGTATTTCCGACTCACCATCGCAATTATTTTCTCAACGAACATGAAATGTTTAAAATGGCAGGAGAAAACTCGGGTACACTGAAATGTTACGGTGGTGGCGAATACGCTTTCAATTCAAGATCAATAGAATATGTCTTACTGCTTTCGTTGGAACAAGAATGTCTTCAGGAATACCTCAAATGTCACACTCTAGATTTGGTTACACTGGGAAAAATGAGTTTGTGTATCGCGAGGGGTTTGGCACACTTACACTCAGATCTTGGCAAGCCTAGTATAGCACATAGGGATATCAATAGTAGAAATATCTTAGTTAGGACGGATTTGACATGCTGCATTTGCGATTTGGGATTAGCAGTCATTCCTAAAAGGACGGAAAATAAGGCTATAAGTGAAGCAGGTACGAACATACTAAAATTATAATTTCATTTCAGTATTTTTCAGCTGGTAGAACGTTGCACTTTTTTTTATTCTCACACTTTTTGAAAATCAAATATTTCTATTTACTTTTTATTTATTGGGTTAGGGTCAGAAATAAGTTATGTTTATTTTGTTACCGTTTATTTCGTTACGTTTATATACTTTTAATACAAAACCTACCTCGTCATTTTTTGGTTTTGATATAACTTTTTGAATTTTTCATATAACTACTTGATATTTACAGTAAATATAGCTCTTGGCAACCCAAAAACGTACGTTTTTGAAAAATTGCAAAATATATTTTTTTTTTTCGAGCTATATCGATTTTTTGAAAAAAAGACGATTTCGAAAATCGTTCATTCTTGCTCGAGAAGTGGACGTAGAAAAACGTTCAGGGGCGAATTTTGTTCGTAAAGAACTGTACTTTTATGCTATAAAAAATTCGTAACGATTTTATAAATTTTAAGTACTTAAAAAGGGCGTTAAAAAATTTATAACGGTTTTTTAATTATCTCAAAAACGCGTTCAAATATTTGACCGAATTTTGCTAAACGTTAGAATGGCATAACTGTGCATTTTTTAGACAAATATGTTTTCATTTTATCAAAAAAAAAAATATCCAGCTGCATAAAATATTACTCAAATTCAACGTTAAACGAATTTATTACCATAATACTGATATTAAAGGAGTATGCAAAAATATCATTTTATTTTTGTACTCGAAAACAATGCATCTGACGAAAAAAAGATAAGGGTCCTTTTTTACTTAGAAATGACTACCTATAAAGAAAAAAATTATATTTTTAAAAAACAAGTGGGGTACCACGTTTTCTTTTCAAAATTTATCATCACTTGGTTACAAGAACGCCACTGGTGTAAGTGGAAAAATTTGGCTTATCCAAAAAATGCACCGTTATGCCATTCTAACGTTCAGCAAAATTCGGTCAAATATTTGAACGCGTTTTTGAGATAATTAAAAAACCGTTATAAATTTTTTTTTTCAACATCCTGTATCTTCAAGAAGAAAGCTTTGCGTTCATAATTTATTTAATTAAATTTGTACATATATACAGGATGGGCCAATTATCTCCCGCGAAGTGTACCGCTGGAACTAATTGAGATATCACAACAATAGTTTCATTTGTGCAGATTTTACGGCAACCCATTAAATAAAAAGTCGATTCATAAAGAATGGTCATTAAACGAGACAATCGAAGATTATGATTATAAATATTTTTCCCTTTCAGGTACTCTTAGGTATATGGCTCCGGAGGTATTGGAAGGTGCAGTTAATCTTCGGGATTGCGAGAGTGCACTTAAACAAATTGACGTATATGCCCTCGGACTGGTTCTTTGGGAATTAGGTTGTAGATGTACCGATATGCAAAATGCTGAACCCCATCCTTATGCTCCACCTTTCGCCAAGGTAAATCTTTTAAATTTATACATAAACTCACAAAAAATATTTATTCCAATTGCAGGAAGCTGGAGACAATCCAACATTAGAACAAATGCAAGCATTAGTGAGTAGGAAGAAAGCTCGGCCATTGTGGCCGGTTTCTTGGAAAGATACTACATCTGCAAGATTACTTTGTGAGACTGCCGAAGACTGTTGGGATCAGGTAAGTCTATTAATTTTAGTTAGAAATATAATTTCATAACAATAACAAAGCAAAGCTAATAATCTTCACACTCTTTCACTGTTGAAGAGGAGGCTTCTAAAATTAACAGCCTAAATGTAGCCAAGAATGCCAGTCCGGATGGAATACCACCATCACTGCTAAAGAGTAGTTGTAGCTCGTTCTCTTTACCGCTGAGTCTAATTTGTCAAAAATCCTTCAACAGCGGAATATTTATTGCAATAAATAATTTTTTGTATTGTAATTGTTTATTTAAAAAAATTTTAGGATGCCGAAGCACGTTTAACAGCATTATGTATTGCTGAACGCCTTATTGAATTGCCTGCCTTAAAAGGTCGCAGTCTTCATCCCCATCATCCTCCATCCAGCCCCACTCCTTTGATTAATAATAATCACCTGCATGACCACCAATTTGACGCATCAATCAACACAATAGAAACGTTACTTTCTCCATCCGAGGAAAATTGCAAAAACTCAAATCAATTGGCTGTGTGTGTAACTCCATTGCAACCCTATCAGGGTAGAAATCCTTGTTTAGAGAGAAATCTTCTTTCAGGTAAGCAATGTTTTTTTATATATAAAAAGTACCACAAACTGAGCAAAACTGTTGTAATTGGTTCCTGCGTTATATCAATTTTTTTTTAATAAAATAAATCGTTTGAAGAAAACTTTTTTTTCAAACCCTTGAGGTAGGGGTGGGTTAGGGTCATCTCCCTCGACGAACTTTATAGTTTCCTCGAGGGAGAGACTATTTTTTTTGCTTTATTAAAAAATAGGGAATCCTAATGTACATACAATTTAAAATATACGAAATAATAATATTTAAAGTATACAAAAAAACAAAAAAGTATAATTTATATAAATTTAAAAGCAATTATCACATTATCACATACATTTCAAAATACATCCATTCTTGTTAATAGAGAAAAAAAACAATTACTCTCAAAAAAGCGGAGAAACTTCTATTATGGGTGATTTTTGGCCAATTTGAAGGGATTGCCCTCAGATTTGGTTTCATCGACTTCGAGAGGGGAAAGACTAAATTGGCCCTGTCCGGAAAATTCGGGAAAAACACCTCAAATCCCGATCTCCACTAATTGATTTTTTTTAGGTTCAAGCGATAGCTTACTCATCGACAAATCGTCAAAACACTGTAGCGGATCAGAATCTCAAAACCTAATACCGAACGATTTCCTCAATTTCCAAATTAACCATCGAGCGACACCCATTCCGTATCTTCAAAACGCCGTTTACGGATTGCCCAAACAGCAAAACGACACATACAAAACTCCATCGAAGTCCCGATTCAAATGGAACGGTTTCAAGAATTTTTTAAACAGTAAAATGAATTCTGGCAATAACGGTTCATGTAAAGAGACTCAAGTGAAACTTAATAGCAAAGTCGTAAATGGATTTGGTCAAAATGGTGTAACTACTTCTTTGTTGAGACGTGAAAATGAAATTGTCAGGCCGTCAACTTTGCCATTAAACCAGGTCGATAATTCAAATAATACTTGTGGAGTTTCGCAGATTTTGAAAAGGGAGAACAATCTTGCCAGGCAGAGGTCTTTGGATCACTTCAATGAGGTGAGTTAAAGTTAAAGACAATAATTTATTTGCTACGATAGGGAAATCCAAGACGAACATTTAAAAAAAATCCACCTCTAACTGTGGAACTATGTGAGGTGTAGAGTAATTTAAATGCGACAGTGGCGTTTCGTCCCACTGTCCCTCGGGTGAATGTAGTGAATATCATGTATGTTTCTTAACTTCTCAAAAAGATTACAGTTGTCAAAAATAAAAGTTATTTTGATCTCGTACTGCTATCCGATGATTTCTCCTTGGAGTGTCCGATAAATACTTTATTTTTGTAAATAATGACATACTTACTGTATCAATAAATGAAATGGTTCTAATTAAATAAATCAAATATCAATTTTTAAGGTATTTTCTTCGACTGGTGACCTATCAAGACTGAAAGACCCGTCCCAAAGAGTAAAAACACCCGGTGATGTTCCCCCTTCGGTACGTCGTACTAGAGGAAAGGCCGCTACTGAATCGGCACGGTTCTCTTTATACGATGACAGGATGATGGGACATGCTCAGTGGGGAAGCGCACCAGACTTAGAATCACAAAGACAACAAACTACAGCACAAACAACTGAAGCGCAAGATAAAGATAGTGTAAGTAGTTTTTAGTAATGAGAAAATATATGAATTTTTTTTTGTAAAAATTTAATGCATGTGTTTGAGAGGTTGTGAGCCTACTGTAAAGGCGCTTTTTTGAGTTATTAAGTATCCCGGTTTTTTCAAACTTTGAGAATCTGTATTGTTGGATAGTTAATTAGATTGTTAGATGTCGCCATAAGTCAATTCAATGTAGGTTAATTTTTGCCCAAAGCGAAAGACAAAGAGGATTTGTGAAATATCGTAGAAAAAAACCCCACGATTTAGTGTAGTTGGTTCAGTTAAAAAAAGCTCAATTGAGGATTGTCAATTTAATTAACAGTACTAAATACCATGGCTATTTTTCTCCATTCTAATCTTCATTCCCAGTTCTGTACGTTTAACTTTGAAGGTCTTTTTCCAAAAGTTATATCCACTTTATTTTTGGTCTTCCCTTTTTTTCTAGACCAGCGGTTCCCAAATTTTGTTGGCCACGGTACCCAAATTGACATGAAAAGTAGGAATAAGTTTACAACAAGTTTGTTTTTAAGTGAAGATATTTTATCACTTACTGTAAACGTTGTTGTGTTTATTCCCTGCAAGGACTTGCAGATTACATTGAGTTTGTCGAATATATCGGCCAAATAAGCCAATTTCATCAACCATTGCTCATCGTGCAATAGTTCAACAAGCATACTAAGAGATGCAGAACACTGCCGGCTGAGAGGCCATCTAAATAAACTCGGATTAGTAGACAAAGAAGAACGCAGATTCTGCGAGGAAGAGGAGGAAACCTCTATCCACATTCTCTCAGAATGCATTACCCTGCAAAATCCAAGGGTACGATACCTCGGAGAATATCAAAATAGAAGCGGAAGATCTACCTAACCTGAAGCCTACCGACATCCTGAACTTTTTGAAAGCAATAGGACTGGAGGAACTGCTCTAATCGTTGAGACATCCTTAACGATTGGGCAGTAGTAGGGGGCACAATAGATCTTATAGGTCGCAGTGTATCGACACCCCCATGACAGATAGATAGAAGAGATGCAGAAATAGGTTGATCAGCGAAGAATATCTTAAGCTCCCAGCGTCACTCTCAAAGTCTTCCACTTGCGACAAATAACAAGTTATTTACGAGTTGCACCACGACTAGACTGTAAACAGCTACTCCCCGCCAGACATTGAATTATACCAGTCCAATCGCTTGTCGGAAGCCTAAAAGCCACAGCCAACACTTTGTTATTCAAGGAGCCATCATTCTTAGACCGGTTTCGGCATTATTGTGCCTCATCAGTAAGAAGTGGATAGCTCGACATCGTATCTTTAAGCGATGCCTGACGATTGTATTAAGATTGTTTAAGCTCGTTGCACAATTCAAATAACTTTGATAAAACTTTTCCTCTCAAAAGCCACTTTATTTCCGTGTGTAGAAATGATTGATGCTGACTTCCTACATCTTCACGCACTTTTTTGAAAAGTCTTGTTTTCGTTAATTTTCGGACGGAACGCGGAACCCTTGTGACCCTTCCACAGAACCCCAGGGTTCCGCTGGCCACCATTTGGGAACCGCTGTTCTAGACAATGTAATTGTTGTCACCTTACCACTGCAGAAATTCCATTATTTCATCGCATCTAATTTTCTTTTTAATTCATTACTCATAACTCTGATCCCGTCTGATCAATCCTCTTTTCTAATATGTTAATCTTTATTACTTCTTGTTTGTTTATTTGTAATTGACATTAAAAATTACAATTTAAAGATTCAGTCCATATAGACAATTTTTAATTTGATTATCAAACTGACCATATAAGAAATTAACTATGTCGAAATGAAATATGGCTAATTGATTAAGAACAAAAATGAAGAATAAATGATGTTAACAATTTTACATACTTTGAGACTGGTGGCTTTTAAAACTGCTACATCTTTGTTTCCAATCATTTATTAAAATATGAAAAATTGGATAATTGAGATTACATAGGTACAAAAGAAATCTCCGTTTTGTGAGGTTAAGCTTCTTTAGCCTGAATTGTCGTGAATTTTCGAAAATCAAAATCGTATGTATAGTTTTGTTGTACAGAATATATGAAGTTATGAACTGCGAGAAGTTCCACTTTAATCATTCGTCTCTTTTTGCGTGGATTTAAAAAATACGCACAATTTATTTTAGCACACTGAATAATATAATTACTCTTCCTAAAATGTGTTGACTTAAAACTACTTTAGAGCTGTTCTTTACGCTTTCTTCATGATCTGTAGTCGATCGAAGCAGATGATTGATGTTACTTTGTGTTTGTTTATCGAGTGGTCTCACTTTGTTATAATACTTGAGTAATTTATTCTAGATACACCTTTTAGTAAATATTTTAATTAAAACTATAATATAACGTCTCAGTACTAGTACATATACTTTACGTGTGCTGGGTAATTGAAGCAAAACAAAATAACATTGAAAATTTTAAGAAATTTCAATACAAAATGGTTTTTATTTGTTATCATTTGAATTCTTCTCAGAATAGTCTTCTAATGAAATTAAAAGAATATCATCATTTATGTTGTCCACGGTCCAAAAATGATCTTCAACAAAGCGTAATGAACCATAAAAGGTGGATTATCTCATGGGCTATGTGTGTCATACCGACTCAGATATTTTAAAGGCCATAGAGATAATCCACTACCTCTATAGAATCGTGTGCATTTGATATTTAAAAAATAATAATTTCAAATGAAAATAATAGTCAAAACTTGGAACTTCTCGCATTTATACACGTACCTATTTTAGGTAGATATTTAAGATATAAAATATAACCTCACTGCTATTTGTACAGACTGTAACTACATAGGTAAAACAAGGACAAAATAGGATAGAATAACGTATTTAAAATAGCTTGATCATAAGCCATGTTAAAATAATAATATCCGCCCCTTTTCTTCACAAGTTTCATAGGAAACTTCTGAGTTTATATAAGGGAAGGTATTATTAATAATAATAACCTGAACTGGCAGCACTGCAAAGTAATAATATGGAAGTTTCATTTATTTTACTGTAAACGATACAGAGTCATGCAAATTTAAGTCTGATACATGATTCTTTTGAGCAGTAAAACTCATGAGCTTCAATGGGAATTAAAGCGCCCAGGGTAATATCAAGGATTATAACATATTTCGGAACTTTGGTGCGCTACAATGGTAAAAAGTCACCCCCAATCCTCAGAACGAAAAATTGAAGTAAGGTCAAAAACACTTAAAATTTTCGCCCTGCAAATGGTTGCCGGTGACTTTTTACTATTTGTAATTTTTCCTTTATTAGAACCTTGATAACGAAATAAATAAATAACAAGCAAATAACGTTACTGAAATTCCTATTAGAGAACCGTTACATCATGGAAATCCCCCGAGTTACTTGGGCCTGTTAAATTTTTGAAAATACCTTGTTCGAAATCCTCTGATAAAAAAGGGAATAAAAATAATCAAATAAAATAAATATAGCACGCCCGTGTGTTTCTTAACCTTGAATCAAAACGCTCTAGCCAAACTCTAGAAACTTCGTTATTATATCATACTAACCCGTACGAAAACATAATTTCGCTTGCATAAAAAACATTTAGCCTCTATACAGTTAGACAATGAGGTTCATCCGCACACGTTTGAGAAATATACAGTCAACATCAAAAGAATCTCAGAAACAATATCATTGGCTGAAAACAATCAAATGATACTACGTCGTAACGAAACACATGCATTTTTCTGCATAGGAACAAGCATACGTTATCTCTTTTAAAAGTTTTAGAGTCAGTCTTAAATTAATCTTCAATTAAGCTCCATGAGTGCAAGTCGATGTAAAATAATTTTATTCAAGTACGAGATTTAAGTTTAATAAATTCATTTCATTCTTTCATGCTTAGTAAAAGCAAACACAAAGTTTTTGATTGGGTTCATAAGAATAATTTGAACCATTTATCATAAATGTACTAAGTTTAAATTGTTATATTTGTACTATTTCTTGTTAAAATTTAATACACAGTTCAAGAAAGTGTTTTTTAAACCACCTTCGTCAATACCAGGGACATCTACAGGGTGTCTTCTTCAAAGAGATATACAGTCCATTGAACAAATTGCTCGTTTAAGTCCAATTAAACGGGAAAGGGACATCTTCTTCAAAGTCTAGGTTGCCAATATACAGAGTGTCTGTCCAAACCCAGAACACCATAATTAGCCACAATTGTAATTGTAAATATTAGTATTAGGAATATCTGATTAACACTCTAGCAACAGTGTGCAGAGTAACGTTATTTGCTTACGGAAAAGATCAGTTGGTATATTTAATTAATTTTAGAAAAAACAAGGTCAAAATAAAAATGAACAGATTGATTAGAAAAAAAAATTCTACAACTTATAATTTGTATGGGTAAAAGGATCTTGGTTAATAGCAAATTGATCTATTGCCTCCTTGTGGAAGACAATTGAAATTTGCTTCTCTCTGTATTTTATGTTAAAACTATGATTCATTAGATCTGTCAGTGATGATACTAATTTTTTTTAATACTCAGTATAATACAATAATTAATTTTAAGTTTTAATAGAACAATTATTGAATTTATTCGTACATTAACATGTAACCAAGTGAAACTTTCAAAACTTTTTATCACTAAATTTAGTATTAATTTTATATTTATATATAATAATTTATTTTCTGACAGTTGTTCTTCCAACTATAAATTTTATATGTTTAATTAATATAATTATTTCCGAACGATTTATAAACTTGGATTTTTCATTTTGAAATTTTAAAATGCTTTAATATTGCAAGTATCTGCTGTTTACTAATTATATCGCCAAAGTCAATGTCAATGAAGATTTTTTTATAGCTTTCTGACTAACTCTGTGAAAAAAATGTAATCAAATAAAAAATCCAAGTTAATTCGACTTTTAGTCAGAAACCACTTTTGGTTTAAAAATGAATGTACTGTTAAATTTTAAGTTTTTTATTTGGCTGTGCAATGTTTGCAATTTTTCATTCCCAGAATATGAATTTAAAATGTAGAAAACTAAATCAATTAAATTCATATTTTTTAGAACACTTGTTTTATTTAAAAAAAAACCACATGTAAAAGTTTTAAAATATTTATCGTGATTATGAAAAACTACGGAGTGAGAGTGACGAATTTAAATTGGAATGAAAATGATCATAAAATAGTGAGACATTTCCAAAATAATTTATGACGATTTTTTAGTCATGCAAAAATTTCTCATTCAAAATTAAAATATGATACGTGATCTAATTTTTAAAACCAAATTCGAAATTTTCAGAAAGAAAAAAGTATACAAACAAAATCGTCTTTGATCTTTTTATTGCATCTCCAACAATAGGTATCAATGAGGGTTGTTTAATATTGATTTATGATCTTCTTAGATTTCTGGTGCTACTTTACGAATGTTTTAACCACTTTTTAATTGGAGCGTCTAAACGAAGCAAAAAATGGCACATAACAAAAAATTATATTTATTTTTCACTTTCAACAAAATAATAAACTTAAATTAACAGTTTAAGTGTTATGCTCTTTTAAGAAACAAATTACAACATTAAGCCACTATTCACGAAGCAAAATGGCACATAATAATAAAAAATTAAATACTTATTTTTCACTTTCAACAAAATAATAAGCTCAAATTAACACTTCAACTGTTATGCTCTTTTAAGAAACAACAACATTAAGCCACTATGCTTTACAAAATTCTTCATACTTTCGAATTTCAGTGTTTTTAACAGTCAAATTGATATGTTCAAAAGTCTTCAGAAGATCTTTAGGTTCTACTCTTCTTGCCCTTATTGAACATGGCGGTAAACCTTCAAGTTTGCTGCATACAATGTCTTCCAGACTAAAGTCTTCGGAGGTAACAGGCTCATAGAAACCATCTGAACAATGTTTCCATATTACTGTGTCTTGTAGTTCAACGAGTGGAATATTTAGTGTCTGTAAATATATTAGAGGCGTTTTGTTTTTGAACACAAAGTATGGTGAAGATTCCATAAGAAATACATTACGTCAAACGGGAAAATCGATTTTTGAGATAAATAGTGACCGAAATTGTAGTAAAACAATTGTATACCCACCTCCTGGACTAAATTATATATATCTGAACCGGAACAACCCTCTGTCCTATCAACAAAATCGTCCCATAAGGTAAAAGTAGCCTCAAGGCCCTCAAGTGGTGTATCCTTTGTGAATGATTTAAAAAGGTCTGCTCGCTCTGCAAAATCAGGCAGAGGAATATAAATTCGTTTTTGAAATCTTCTCAAAAAGGCAGTATCCAAATCCCAAGGACAATTCGTCGCACAAATGAGGAAACAATTTGATTTGGCCTCCATTTCGTTTATTTGACATAATAATTCAGTTTTGATTCTAAAATGTAAAAAATTCAACTTTTAGGCAACGGTTTGAAATATTAAAATATGTTTTATTTACCTTCTGGAATGTTCTTGTTCTGAACCGGATCGTTTTCTGCAAAAACCATCTACCTCATCAATAAAAAGCACAGAAAATATTTCTGCACGTTTGATATAATCAAATAAAAACTTGATATTTCTAGAACAAAGAAAGTAGAAGTTAAATTCTGAAAAATACATACCAAGTACCCAAGGGCGGATCTAGGATTTTTCTGAGGGGGGGGGCGATTCCGAAATACCACAGTAATATTTTTCGAAAAAATATTTTAATATAGAAACATACTCGTATATATTGCAAAAAAATGTAAAATAATATAATATAGTTAGAAAATTAACCAAAACATATTACTAGTAGTCTGAATACTACTGAATAATAAACCTCCTTGGCCCCCTCCCCTAGATCCGCCACTGCAAGTACCAATAAGAGGAATGTTGTTGGTCTTTTTTAAAGAAAACTATTATTTTCTAATGGCCGACGTTTGGATGATATATTTCATCATCCTCAGAGATCTACAATGCAAATGTTAAACAGATATACATACTTTTCTGTTTGTCCAACAAGAGGCGACATAATATTTCCAGCAGTAATGCAAAATAAATTGGCCTCCGCTTCATAAGCCAAGGCATGGACAAGCTGGGTTTTACCGGTACCAGGAGGGCCGAAAAGCAAAACACTGTTTAACGCTTTTCGTTTTTCAAATAACTGTGGTTGATATTTCGGTAGAATTATGAGGCTCTTCAGGATTTTCTTTATTTCCCACAGTCCTGCTACTTGTTTAAAACCCTGTATACGAGGTGTTTCAATAGTACTCTCAACCATATTAAGCAATTCTTTCATTTCTTTGCTAGTACTTTCACTTGACGAGCCAGACGGTTTGTTATGGGTTAAGGGTATTGACTGTTTCATTTCTAAAACCTTTAGCAATTCAAGCATGTGCTGTTTTAGTTGAAATAAATGGACCTATAATTTAACAAATAACTTTTCAAAAACGGATCTAAATAAATTTGATTTAATACTTGTATAATGCTTTAATAGGCGACAATGTGACATCTGAACTAAATTTTGAGATCAAATACATTATTTTCAGATCGAAATGCATCGCTATAATTGGAAGTAAAATTAAAATGGTCAGAAACTAAAAATGTTCGTCTTTGATGGTAAAAAATGAATATTTGATATGGGTTTTTATAAAATTTATGGACTATTCCTTTTTTTCTGACTTTAATTGAACAGTGCAGAAATTTAAAATGAATTTTTTTATTTTGTGACTTTGTAACATGTAAAACTATTTTTGGGAAGTTAGTTCAGTGAAAGATATGTATGGATTTGAATACTTTCCCAAAATGGGCCATGGTCTTCTGCGATGAGTATATCCTCTATTTTACGATAACAATCTTGCATTCTTCTCTTAATTATTTTAATGTCAATAGACTCTCTATGAAAAAGTGCTTCCAACTCTTCATAACTACAAAAGGTTTCAGTTTAGGAATTATTCCTTAAAGAAATATTTCAAATAGAATATAGACGCCTTGAAAGCAGAGATCCGCAAGTTCGTTTTTATGGCAGTCGAACTTCTACTGTAAAACCCTTATACGAGTATAAAGTCCTAACTTTAGCAGGATATTTAAACTTTAGTAAGCCTACTTGTTTTCATTGTACAAGATGTTTCAAAAAGACATGGTAATCTCGCTAAGTATGGTAGAATACTAAGTTAAGTTTGCTTAAGCCTTAATCTTTGATTGTGAAAAAAGAAATGAAAATTGGTTACAACTTTTCTCTCCCAATATTTTTTTTATAATATTTGAGAGATGTTCTCATAGAATATTGTTTTTCTAAAAAAATGAGATTATGTTTTCAAGAAAATGGGAACACTTTGAACATTTGTTGTAGAATATTCAATAAAACTTAGTTTCTATTTTATTTCATTATTTTTTTTACAAATTTAGTTTCAGCGTCATTATCTGTGTTCTATTTAAGCTATGAGCTTGGGCCGTGCAGTAGTGTTAAACAAAGTATAATAATTGCTTTCAACCATCATTAGGGAAAGTTGTCAAATGTGAGTACTAGAAACAGATCTGAATTAATTAAAGCACAGGATACGGCCAAGCTAATTTATCGTTTACTTCAACAAAAAAAGTAAATTATATCGGAAATATTCTTTAACTGAATGTATTAATAAAATAAAATATAATTTAAATAACAAAATTACCATTCTATTGCGCTATAAAAAGGCATCATTGATTCATTATCTTCTTGTGACATTTTATCTTTTTATGTACTAATCCATATACTTTTTTTTATTTAAAAGTTAAGTTGGCCGCTTTCAATATTTGTAACCTAATTAAAAGTGTGTGAAAGACCATATTACAAGTTCACTGTCATTTTAATTGTTTATTACGAGAATTTAGACTATAAAATTGAACTCTGTTACTTGCTACCTATCTAAATATAAAATCGACAACAAAATAAAAGTTAAAGAAAAATGCTTTTTATAAATGTAAATGGGACACACTGTAAAATAAAAAAAATTCTAGTTATTAGAACTACTACTATATACTAGTTATATGTGAACTACCGAATACAATTTCCTAGCACTAATAAACTATTTAGAATGAGGCCAATGGCCAATAAAAGAAGCCTCGTAAACTTTTCTTCTTTTTCAATAACATATTATTCTGACCAATTAAATTTGTGCGTCAAAGTCATGTGCTTAGTGTCAACCAATTATTTAACGGTTTAGCGACCTATTTTTTGACATCATGTTAAATTATTATTTAAGTTGATTTGTTTATTACAAACAATGGACGTTTATGGCAAAAAAAAGTAAAGGTTTAAATTATTCTGTGTAGGTATTTTAATATTAAATAATGGCAGAAGCTGTAGAAGTTGCAGAAACCAATCTGGAACAAAAGGAAAAAAGTACAATCAACCAATTTTCACATATTGCAAAGACCTAATTTTTTTATTGTAGGTGACAGTATGGAATGTGCCGTTTGTCTTCAAAAGTGTATTCATCCAGCTCAATTACCCTGTGGTCATATTTTTTGTTTTTTATGCGTAAAAGGTTTTGCAAATCAGAATAAGAAATGTGCGATGTGCAGGCAAGAAATACCTAGAGATTTTATTGAACAGCCAAATCTTTTAGAACCCATAGTTCCAGGAAAAACAGAATCTTTTGATGAGGGGTTCCAATGGTTTTATGAAGGAAGAAATGGTAAGAATCGTTTTTTATCGTTTTTTGTTTCTAACTTTTAAGTTTAAGGTTGGTGGAAGTATGATGAACGGGCTAATGAGGAAATAGAACAAGCTTTTAATCTAAGCGTCCCTAATTATGAGATAATCATTTGTGGGGAACTCTATATAATAGATTTTCAACATAATTTTCAGTATCCTAAAAAATTTCCTTCCAAAAAAAGATCTATAAAACGTGATAAAATCTCAAATGTTGTCATTAAAGGGGTTGCAGGCTTGCGACAGTAAAAAAAATGAATACTAATAAAACTTTGTGTATGACTTTATTATCCTATAATAAAATTTCTTTTAAAATATAATGTTTGATTTAATATTTCCATTTTACTTCTTGTTTATTTTATTCTTTTTTAATTTCTAGAGTGGTTATTTTTTTGTTATTTAAGTATATTCTAATAGTATTGATTATTTTTATCATTATAATTCACATTTATTACCTGTATCTTAATATAACCACAAAAATAAAAAATAATAAGCAAGCATGTCAACTAAATTTAATTTTAATTAACATACAATTAAAAATGCACAAAAAAAGATGTACAATTATTAAATAAATTTAAAGTAAGCAATTTTAAAGCATTCAAACATTTTTTTACACTTTAAGAACGTTTATTTTATTAAATCTTATGGAAAAACTATTTTTTTTGAGATAGTCTCCTTATTAAATATAAAAGCAGTGTGGACAATATTTATTAAAATGTAACCCTTTACAGTCAGCAGTTGATACAGGGGCATAATATATAATGATCTTCGATATGTTTCGCATCAGGATTAGCTGAGCATGTTAACTATGAAAGAATTGGTTGAAATTTCAGCCAGTAGATACTCTTTACCAATTATTGTTAAGTAAAAATGATTTGTATGTGCTCTTTCTAAAACATTCGAAAAAAAACCTAATAAAACAAATGATTTTATTAAAACTTTGGCAGATTTAATACTAATATAATGAACATTTTTCCATAGGGAAATTATTCAATTGAATATAAAAAACCTCATTTTTGTTAAGTACATAATTCGTCAGTTTATTATATAATATTCAAAATATAGAATTACTTTCACCACTTACACATGATAATTTTAATAAACAAGAACTAAACAATATGGATCCTGATCATTTGTTTAAGTACATTGATTGACCAGCATATACATTTAATTTTTTTGGACTTACAATTTTATATTGCTCAGAGTGTTTTTGGGATATGGTCCATATTTTGAATAATAGTAAGCAAAATGTTTATCTTGGACTAGAACTAAACAGAAAATTACTGGGGAAACAAAAAAAAACAAGAAAATAATAATTTATTAAATAAATAGATTATCAATTTCTCAAAAGTGGCATAATGTTTAAAGAAATTGAACTTCTCAAAGTCATACCACCAATAAAATATAATTTATATTATATTTTATCTTATTATTTATATATTTTATTGGTGGTATGACTTTTATAAATTTACTATTTATAAATTTATTAATGTAAAAAGTTAAAAACCAATATGAAAGTGAAATTCTTGGTGTGTGTGGTATTCTTATGAAAACTTTTATAGGTTGGTGGCAATATGATGAACGTACCAGTAAGGATCTTGAAATCTCTTATAAAAACAATGAAAAAACTTGTGAGTTGCTGATTGCTGGATTTTTATACATAATAGATTTAGAAAATATGTTGCAAATAAGGCGAAATGATCCTTCACGAAGACGAAGGATTAAACGAGATTATTCAACTGTAGCAAAAAAAGGTAATTTCTTGATAAATTAATATTAATTATATTATACTGCATGTATTGTCCAATTTAAGGAAAATACACCATATTTTTTTGTATTTTATAAATAGGAATCGCTGGCCTTCATCAAAACAAACAAAACTGCCTTTTTAGTGATAGTGTAACAGTACAAAATGTTGAATCTTCAGAAGAAACCAGTGGAAATTTACCTGAGACTGATGTCAGTACTGACTTAAGGCAAGAAAATGAAACTGATGAGGATGACGAGTTAGAAAGTACCTTACAGAGATTAAATAATTTACAATTGCATACTAATCATTGATTTTTTGATGATTACTTTTAATCGAGTTCTTTAATTAGTAATTAAATCTAATTTATAAGTAACAGTTGTTTGGTAAGCAATAAAGAAATCATAAATCCTCTATATTTTACAGAATAATAAGTTCATTCTTCAAATTTAACATCGAGAAACAAATATTATTAAGGAATTATATTGGAATTAAATTGTGATAGATAGAGATTTATTAAGCTTTATGTTGAGTTAAATTTGTTGAAACATCGAGGATTTTTTATTGCTTAACCACTAACTTAGAATTTTAAATTATGTTGGAATATTAAAAAAAATAAATAAGTGCCAAGTTAATTATAAATTGGCTGCTTTACCATTTTAAAATGGATAGATAACTTAATATTTATCTCAAGTATTAAGTAAGTTTAACTGAGGTACAATGTGTACCATTTGGAATTATTTAATGTTTAATTAAAAACAATTTTTGATAAAAATAGTGTACCAATTTGTCAATAATGTAGATAGATCTTTGGTACACAGACCAATAGATATGTTTCTACATAAATCAATTTGTATTTCACTGTTCACGTTTACAATGCAGTTACGTAATAATTTCAATGAATGTGATGACATACAAGTAAAATTGGCGACAATCATTTGAATTCCATTTATTGACCCTGATAAATTTAAGGCAGGTTTAATAGTATTTTTTACCTTTTGAATTTTTGGGTAACTTGTTTTTATTAGAATACGGTCTCGTCTTTTTTACACATTTCATAAATTACATTTAGCCCAGTTGCCAGAGAAGGGTATTGACCAAAAGTTCGCATAAAATGTGATATCGATAAAACTTGGCACTTAAGTACTTTAAAGAGTCTAGAAAACCATAAAAAAATCTTTGCTGCTCTAAAGTGTATGCTAACTTCACAATTTCGAAAACAAAATCGAAAATTTGGTTTACATTATAAGTTATTTAAAAAAAATTTGTATTAGTATAAAAATTATTAAAAATAAGAAAGCAAACTCGAAAACGCGCCGAGCCGTTGGATACAAATATTCAGGCGAGGCGTTCGGAAAAACTAAAGTATCTTTGCCTAAAATGTACGCAAAGGAAAAAAAAGAAAGCATTTTAAAGATGAGACTCTAAGCTTTCTCAGGAAGCCATTATTTTTTAATTTTTTTGGTTTTCTCAGAAAATTTGACCGGAAGTTATAATTTCTAAAATTCCACTGATTTTTATAAAACTGAAGATATCTATTAATAGAGGCATAACAAAAATAAATCCTTGTACGTTTATCATCATTATAGTTTTACTTTTGATTTAAATATAATTAAAATGATGAACATTATCTCTGTTTAATAAAACTTACGTTTTAAAATGATCATTTTTTTACAACATTCATTCGACGCATTTTTTATTTTCAAAAAAAAAAATGATAATTTCAAAATATAAGTTTTATTAAACAAAGATAATGTTCATCATTTTAATTATATTTAAATCAAAAGTAAAAATCTAATGATTATAAGTATACAAGGATTTTTTTGTTATGCCTCTATTAATAGATATCTTCAGTTTTATAAAAATCAGTGAGAATTTTAGAAATTATAACTTCCGGTCAAATTTTCTATGAGAAAACAAAGAAAAAATTAAAAACTAACGGCTTCCTGAGAAAGTTTAGAATCTCCTCTTTAAAATGCTTAATTTTTTTTCTTTGGGTACATTTTAGGCAAAGATACTTTAGTTTTTCCGAACGCCTCGCCTGAATATTTATATTCAACGGGTCGGCGCGTATAGAGTTTTCGAATTTGCTTTCTTATTATTAATAATTTTTTATAGTAATATAATTTTGTTTTAAAAAGTACTTACGTGCCAAGTTTCATCGATATCACATTTTGTGTCAAAACTCGTAACAACTGAGCTAATTACAAATGGCACATTTATTAAAATCAGTTTCAATAGTGCAACTTTTTTGTTTTCCACTGGCTTAAGTTTAAGGCACTTGCAACTTTTTCAGATATTAGTTGCTTAGTGTTCATGAGTTAAACCAAATTTTTTTTTCTGAAAAGAAGCTTATTTTACATCATAGAAAACAGAATTTGCATTATTAAATTATAATTTCAAACTTTATGAACAGTAAGTGGAAGTAATAGACAATAATCTGTTTGTTGGTTCTCTTTTTTAATTTTGCATTTCACAAATTGATTTTATCACAACGTTAAGACATTGACAGTGTCAGAAAAAAGCTACTGCAATAATCAAACAATACGCTTTGATATATATATAGGCTATTCATTCCTGTCGGAATGGTGGCCGCTGATTTAAGCTCATCAGATTCATTTTTTGCGGTGAATCACTCCGCTGTTTTCTCTTTATTTATTTTTCTTTATAAATTACTATGAGTTTTTGCTTCTTCTGTTATCTTCTTCCATTTTTTTCTGTCCTTTATATCTATTTTCCATTTGTTTATATTCATTTTTCGTATATCTTCTCTAATTTGATCTTCCCATCTTGTCTTCGGTCTTCCTTTTGGTCTGCTTAGTTGTGGTGTCCAGTTTGTTATTCTTCTTATTATTGTTAATGGCTCCCTTCTAGTTACATGTCCATACCATTTTAACCTTTGAGCTTTTATGAACCTCACGATATCTTCTCCTTTCATCTTTTCTCTAATTTCATGATTCATCATTTTTCTGAATTCCCCCTCTTCTATTTTCACTGGGCCAAAAATTTTCCTTAATATTTTTCTCTCAGCTATCCTTAAGTTTTCTTCGTTTTTACTTGTCAAACACATAGTCTCTGCGGCATATGTCATTGTTGGTCTTATAGCAGCTTTGTACAATTTCAATTTGGTGTTTTTACTTAAATGTCTGTCATTCATCAATTTATTGTACTTCCAGTACGCCTTATTTCCCGCTTTTACTCTTTCTGCTATCTCTACTTTTCTATCATTTTTTTCATTTATCGTCACACCTAAATATTTAAAGTTTTCTACTTTTCTAAATTTGTAATTCTGTATTCTTATTTCGTTTATATTCTCCGTTGTTTCCCTGCTAACTATCATGTATTTAGTTTTTTCTTCATTTATTTCCAAGCCTCTACTTTTCGCTTCTCCAGCCAAGTCGCTTAGCATCTTATCCAGGCTGTTTCTACTTCTTGCAATTAATGCGAGGTCGTCTGCATATCCTATTATTTGTGTCATATTTTGAGAAATTATAGTTCCCCGAGCTATCGCTTTAATCGCTCCGTCTAACGCTATATTGAACAGCGTGGTTGATAGTGCATCACCCTGTCTTACACCTTTTTCAATAGCAATTTCTTCTGTGTATCCCTCATCTGTTATTACTTTGGTTTTCGAATTGTTAAATGACATTTTTGTTAGCCTAATAAGTTTTTTCGGTATTCCCATTTTATGCATTTCCTCTAATAGTTTATATCTCTTAACACTATCGAATGCTTGCTTAAAATCCACAAACAATATATGCAAATTTATTCCATACTCGTAACATTTTTCTATCGTTTGTGTCATTACATGAACGGCATCTATTGTCGATTTCCCGCCTCTGAACCCATATTGGTAATCTCCTAGTTTCTTTTCCGAGTATTTAGTTATTTTCTGTCTTATTAGCGACGTTAGTATCTTATATGCCGTATTAAGTAGGGTTATTCCTCGGTAGTTTTGGCACTTTGTTTGGTCTCCCTTTTTAAAGATAGGTTTTGTCAGTCCTAGATTCCATTCTGTTGGCATTTGTTCTTCATTCCATATTTTGGTTATTAGTTCAAATATTTGTTTGTTTAGCTTCTTTCCTCCTTTCTTCACTAACTCGTTAACTATTCCATCTGATCCTGGTGTCTTCTTCTGTTTGAGATTCAGTATTATTTCTTCGTATTCTTCGTATGTTGGTGGGGTTTCTTCTTCTTCTTCCTCTTCTAATGCCTCATAGTTTGCTTCTGTAACCCTATCCTCCTTAAACTGTCTTTTATAGTACGTTTCCCATTCCGTTTTATTTATTCTATCCGTTTCTGTCTTCTTTTTACTTTGTTTTTTTATAAGGTTAAATAATCTTTTGTTATCTTTGCTGTCCTGCTCTATATCCAACATCATTTTCTTTACCCACTCTGATTTTTTTGTCTTGCAACATTTGTCAGACTCTTTCTTTTTTTCCTTGTATTCTGCCAATTCTACCTCTCTTCCTGTAATAAGCCATTTCGCCCGTGCTTGATCTTTTTCCTCTTTTTTCTTCTCACATTCTTCATCGTACCAATCTTTACTTTGTTTTTTCTCTTTTGTTCCTAATATTTCATCTGCTGTTCTTGCAATACTATTTTTTTATGCATTCCCATTTTTGCTCTATGTTTTGGTCTGCTCCTTCCACTAGGTTTTCTCTTAATCCTTGTATATATTTTTGTTTCGTGGTCTCTTCCTCTAGCTTTTCAATGTTCCATTGTTTTAATTTCTTCTCCCTTGCAAAGTTCCGTAATATTTTCATTTTCATTTTTACCACTAGCAAAAAAACGCTTTGATACCAATATTAAACAAAAAAATAAATCAAAATTGAATGGGATGAATATGGTCCATCCTAAGTAATTTTCTAATTTACTATTAGTAACAAAAGTAAAGGCATACGAAGGAGAAAGTGACATCTTGACCAGAATAGGTCAAAAACTTTGCAACTCCCAACGCAAATTAGGAATTTTTGTCAAAACTGGTTGCACATTTACGAAAAAATACTAACTTAGTCAGACGTAACTGCATTTTAAATGTGAACAGAGCATTAAATCGTTTCCAGTTCCAACTGTCAATTTTTTCGAACGGTCGGGAATTCGATAAATGTTTTAGTATATCATAGTGTAGGATTACATAAGTTTAATAATTTAAAGTACTCTGGTGGAATAGTATATGGTTGTTATTTTTTTATTAAGAATTTTCATATTGAATTAATTATTAGATATGTATTATTTTTTATACTTTAAAAGTGTTTAATTTTACCATTGCAATGATAGGAAAAAATAGTGAATATTTTATAATTTCCCCATTCGAACCAAAATTTGTACTGTCTCAAAACTGTTTTAAGGTATTGAGGGCGCAAAAGGCGAAAAATATTTGGGCAGGCCGGGAATGTACAATGGATACTTTAATCTGAAAATTTGGCGTTTGTTTATATTTAAATAACCCTGTCGATTGTATTTTTTCAATAGTTACAAGAAAAATATGGAATTAAATAACTTTTGAAATGGTATAACGCATTTATTAATTCAATAACCTTACCTGAAATTTCCCTTACAAAAAAATAAATATCATTTTATAATTTTTAAGGTTGCTAACAAATTGCAATTTTGCGTGATATTTTTCTCTATGAATTCTGCTGGATAAAAATAATCTTGTTCTTCATCATCTTTTATGAACAACAGCTATTTCTTGAAAAATCGTACAAACAGTTAATACGGAAGAATTGGTAGCAGACTTTTAAGATATATTCTTGCTTTTAGACTTTATATTAATTAAAATATACCTCTGTCCATTATAAAATTAGATGACTTAACTTTATTTTTCCATAAAATTCATTAAGTGCGCCCTCTGACCTTTTCAACAATCAAATAATTTTACCCAAATTCCTACTAGAAGATCTGTAATCCTGGGAATCCCCTTAAGTCACAGCCCATATTTCAATCATCTAAACCTCCGAGATCAAAGAACTGGACTGTAAATTCTACTTTTTGAATTGATCGGTCTTCTATGAACCTTTTGATTTCGTTGAAAAATTTTAAGAATTTGACAGGAACCTTACAAACCCTACTAGACTTCCTTTTATAAGGAAAAAGTTAACCCGCATTAAAATTTTTGATTTTCCCTGTATACCACTAAATATTTTGCAAATTTGATTCAAAATGAATAATAAAGGAATTTTTCATTTGTTGTCAACTTTTTCAGACATACTAACCACACCGTCGAACATTATTATCAAAAATTGGAATGGAATTGTTCTTTTTGTTCCTTTTAAACTTTTCAAATTAACATAAAAAATACTGTAAAAACAGTTAAAATTAAAAGCTTTTGTAGTGTTTCAAAGTTATTTTAAAATATTCAGGGCATTCCAAAAAGCGACAAAGGGCACAGGAATATAGATTAATCCTAAAATATGGCCTTTGATTATGTTTAAAATGACCATGTAGATGGACCTTTTATAATTAAACTAAATTATCCATTTTTCTCAAATATGGCCTAGAAATTTTTTATGGACGTACCATAAAACTCAATAATAATAAAAATTATTGCATCGCGCCCAAATTTTCACAAGGCATTTCATTTTATAGCAAATACCTTAAACAAGCAGTGATGCAATTTCTATTTTTCTTTTTTTTCTCATTTCATACAGGGTGAGCACATACCCTTAGGATTTTATATCTATCATTTAAACATTTTCACACAGGGTGATCTCATCAAAAGATTATACCCTAGGGACATTTCGTGCCCACATTCTCTGACAATTCTTTTCATACAGGGTGAGCACATACCCTTAGGATTTATATCCAACATTTAAACATTTTCACACAGGGTGATCTCATCAAAAGATTATACCCTAGGGACATTTCGTGTCCAGACACTCTGACAATTCTTTTCTACAGGGTGATTCCCACAAGCGGAAAATATTCCCAAATATTTTAAACTTTTTCATTTTTTCTACTTTCATACAGGGTGATCGTATACCCTTGGGATTTCTTTTTGCCCATTTTGTTATTGTAGGCTGAGGTAGTCGTTATAGAGAGAGGGCTAAGGAATTGATCTGGGATATTCCTGCTAGCAGATCTGGGAGAGCCAACGCCTATAGTCGCAATTTTTGTATTTTTCGTTCACATTTTCACTTTGACTCATAACAATGATCTTCATTAAATCTCTTGTTACACATTTACTTGTTCATTCATACAGGGTGATTATACCCTAGGGACATTTCGTGCCCATATTCTATGACAAATTCTCTACTTCTACAGGGTGATTCCATCTAGCGGAAAATATTCCCAAAAAACTTTAAACTTTTTTCATTCATACAGGGTGAGCAAATACCCTCAGGATTTTATATCCATCATTCAAAAAACTTTTAAACTTTTTTCATTCATACAGGGTGAGCAAATACCCTCAGGATTTTATATCCATCATTCAAAAAACTTTTAAACTTTTTTCATTCATACAGGGTGAGCAAATACCCTTAGAATTTCATATCCATCATTCTAACATTCTAAACCTTTTCATACAGGGTGATTCCATCAAGCGGAAAATATTCCCATATTTAATTATAAACATTTCTTAAAACATTCATACAATTCTACTTTCATACAGGGTGATCGTATACCCTTGGGATCTTTTTGCCCATTTTCGTTCAAACATTCATGTACTGTTATTGTATGCTGAGGTAGTCGTTATAGAGAGAGGGCTAAGGAATTGATCTGGGATATTCCTGCTAGCAGATCTGAGAAAAAGCCAACGCCTATAGTTGCAATTTTGGCATGTTTTGTTTTTTAATTCCAAATAAGGAACATGGCTCGGTGATGCCTAATCACAAATCGTTTGTACAAATCATATTTTGTAAACTTATGCGCCCACAAGAGGCCAGGATCAAATATCCAATTTTTACTAAACTATGCGCCCACAAGAGGCCAGGATCAAATATCCAATTTTTATTAAACTATGCGCCCACAAGCGGCCAGGATCCAAATATCCAAATATTTTAAAACCTTTTACATTTTTTAAACTTATTTCAATTAAACTCATTCCGAAACTACAGGGTGATGACCCAAATTACTAAAAATTTTTTTTAAAAAAAAAAAAACTTTCAATACCAATGCGTCGCTATACTCCGCCTCTTTTCGCGGGGGGAGAATGTTTAATTTTCAGATAATTAAACATGTAAACTCATATTCGTTTATTCGTTCAACCGGCAACGCCGCACCAAAATACATTTGCAAACGGCATTCAAACCAGGAAGCGGTATCGTCAAAAGATAATTTTTTTACTCTATATCAAGCCATAAATCTAACCGTCGCGTCTAGACAATAGAAAAAATTTTACATGCTTGTTTACGCGGCTCACGCTAAAGAATCTTTCGAGAAGGTGTTGCGCAATCCGGAAGGGAAGATTTTGAAGCGACTGAGGTTCGTCGAATTTAAACTCAGTGTGTGTTTGATAGTCAACCGATTCACTACTCCGTCAAGTGCGACGCATTGCAAGTTCCTTCGCATAAGGGCTTGTTAGGGATATTATATATCCAAAATTCTCTGACAAATTATTCGTAATGCCTCCTAGTACGGCGAATCAGTGTTAGCCGCGAACCAGGCTAGGACCCTCCAGTGTCTAATTATCACTCATGCAGAACACACGCAAAATTAATATTTTCTGAATGATGTGGTCATTTCTTTAAATTAACTATAATACTTTGTTCATGATTACTAGTTTAATGTAATCTTTGTTACGTTGTTGTTTTTGTTCATTTATTTATTTAACAAGTTTAATAAATGGTTAAATAAAAGTGTCCATTGTTTTTGTTGGATGAAGTTGAGAAGGCAAACCTACTACAGCACATTTCTTCAATCTAAAATTACAGTCCACTCGAAATTCGAACTACGATGCAGTTTAAAAAGGCGGTAACACATTGTTGGCCGTCCTGGGAAACTGGCACAACATAGGGTTTATTCCAGAACCCTCAACAGTAATTGTACATTCATTTTAAATGTTCTGTTTTCTCGTGCTACTTGTCCTTTTACTTGCACCCAGATCAATTCTATAGGATAAATTCGCAGTGGTAAGGAGGTAATCTTAAAACTGTCATTCCATGACTTAATTGCGAATTTTTTATATTTATAAACATATATTATAATCTTTGAAAATTGTATCAGTACACAATCAAGTAAACAGCTCTTTAAATTTTGCTTTTATTAAAATACAGGCGTCCTGTATTTAATTTAAATACAGGAAAGGTTTGCCTTAAATAAAAGAACTTTAATTTGACTTATGAAGGACGGTTCTGTTAATTTAATGAAATCTAAACTGTTAAAATGATCTTTTTTTATAATTTAACTATCTGCATATGTATAATATAGGCACACGCTACTTGCTATTTTAAAAAAATAAAAATTTGAGTAGTAGATAATTAAAAACCTTAAATTAATCGTTAGTCTAAATCCACCCTACGATGTTACGTTCGTGCTATTATCAGGTAGAAAACGGATTCCTACTTACTCGCTCGTTAAAAGGTACTTATCAGTGAAACGGACAAAGTCAGAAATATAGATCTGTACAGCGTTGCCATGAGTTGTATAAAAGAATAAGCAATAAATAAAATAAGTTATTTGAAATGATTTATGAGTATTACTCATTAATGTTTTTTCCTAAATAATATTGTTTAATGATACTTTTATTGTGTATTATCCATTATTAGCCACAACCTTCAACTTTCCCGTTTACATTTTGATTATGTTAAAAATTGGTAAAATAAGAATGAGATATGACAACGCTGGATTGCTTGTTTTATGGTGCTGTAAATTCCAAATTACACTCAAACATTATTTGTTATAGTATAGTTTAGTTTATAGAAGAAAATTTTAATTAAAATAAGGGAGAATATTTTTATTTCCAAATATTTTTTTATTCAAAATAAAAAATTGCTAAATATTATATTTTATTTGAATGACCCAACACTGTTTTCCGGAATGAAATAAACAATCGCAATTAAAATTGTTGACGAAAGAGAAGAGCTTGGAATAAAGCGTCTGCCGATGGCGGTTAGACAAACAACAAATTCCTCTTATCTTGCATGCAGTAATCCTTCAAGAACCGCAACGGAAGCGGTACTTTTGACAGATTTCGGCCTCGTTAACATTCAAATAGGGTCCCACCTACCAACATGGGAAAACGACTGTCACAGCACATATCTTTCTTTAATTGAATGATCATAGAGGTAGTTTTTGAAAGTTGGTTTTGTTTAAAAACAAAAACCATAGCAAGTCAATTCGTTATTCCAATAAGAAAAACATAAATGACCATGTCATGTTGTTAGTTTTGCCACAAAGATTTTCAATTCTCCTTTTGGAAGTCAACTTCCCTTAAAAATGTTAATTTTATATTACCTGTAAATGTTATTTTTAATATTTGGGCAATTAGTGGAGTGCCGTTAGATTTATACCTTTAATAATAAATTTTACAAAAAAACATACAGCGTTTAGGTTTATACAATCATTTCATTTAACAAAATGACATAATACACCTAGACCTAGGGTCTGTATGTGCACATAACACGCATTTTTATAAATGTTTATATCACAAACACATAAGTAAAGAAGAAGTAAATTACTCTAAAACTATACCGGGTGGCCCATTAGTGTGAGGAAGTACAGTATCTCGCCTATAATGAGGAGTATGATAAAATGTTTCAGATAAAAGTTAAATGGTTTACTTTGTTGCTTATTTTAAAAATATTTTGGAATATACAGAGTGTTCCTTCGAAGTGGGGCAATACAAATCATCATTTTTTTTTAAATGGACCCGCTTGTAAATTTTTTCGCCGTTGAACTGAGCAAAATGTTTTACATAAGGAGGTATTTCAAGTTATTGCTGAAAGTAAGAAAATCTTCGGAAAACAGACCACCACAAATACCATCATAAGAAATTTATGGATAAAATTTAAGCAGAATTATTTGAGACATGCAACACCAAGAGTGAGATGAAATGTCGGTATGGACTGACAATTACATTTCTCAAACAGGACATTTTATACAGAGGCATTAACTTGATAAACTTTCTTTAATTCTTACGTTAGTATTTGGAAATTGCAAATAGTATTACATTTATTGATTATTTATTTTGGTCAAACCACTTTTTAGCAATACTCTTGCCGTTTTCAGATTTTCACATCTTCCCCATGTTGTATCATTAAAAATAAGTAGTTTATCATCAGTATAGGATATGATATTACCACCTACATCTGTTTGTAGCAAGGTGTTTATGTATGTAATAAAAAGCAACGGTCCAAGTACTGTACCTTGAGGAACACCCATTTCGATGGTTTTGGGATGACTGTATACATTTTGGATTCTAACTTGTGATCTATTGGACAAATAGCTCTTAAAGACTTTCAACACTGGGTCCCTCACTCCATAATGTCTAAGAACATCAAGCAGTCCGTCATGCGGGACTGTGTCGAAAGCCTTTGCTAGGTCAATAAATACCACTATACATTTTTTATTGTTATCTAGTTTTCTCTTTTGGAATGTATTTTTGACACTATACTTACTTAAATGTCTATGTTATTTTTTACCGCTTTTACTTTTCCGCCCTCCACTATACCATAGAAGAAGGTAATGTGAGGAAAAAAAAAGAAAAAAAACTCGCGAATCGATAAATTATCCTTCTTTAATGAATTAAATACAATTTTTCATGAAAATAAACCCCTCCCGAATTATTGAGTGTAAAAAATTACGGTTTTCATCACAAAAATCATATATTTTTTATGTTTTTATGGCCGAGCGAGCTTGCGAGTTAGGCTATAAAGGCTATAAGTAAACATGCACCTGCAGTATAAGTAGAACATGACAAAAATTAAGACACATGATCCTATAAATAAATAACACAATTTATGGATCCCTATTTTGTATACATAAATGTCCGAAATTTGCGGATCTTTATTGTTCATCATAGGGGTCCGCAAATTGCTGATCTTTATTCATAATAGAGGTTCGCAATTTGCAGACCTGCATTAAATAGTGAGACTCTTCCCAAACATATTGTTACTAAGACAAACTTCTCAAGATGGAAGGATGCGAATCACAAAAACGATTATACCACGTCGTCAAGGGTATATTCGCTTATCAATACATGGTAACTAAGTAAAAATTGCAGCTGCTATTGGCTAAATTTATGATGAGTTGAATAATCTATATTAGGTATATACAAAATGAATAGATATTTTATTGAGTTTTGTCGGCACATTTGGGAATTTTGTTTTTATATTTCTGCATACCAGCTATTTTAAAAGCTCTATTTACAACTTGTTTTTGATTGATATTTAATAAAATAACGAATGTTTATTTACACGGAAGCCAATGTAGCTTGGGTGTATATTTACTAAAGAACATTCTCCTTTTAGAGTGCCGCAGTCGTCAGATATATTAATTAAGTCTACGCATTTTCCAGTGATAATTATCAGCAACGGAAACAGAATAGTTACCGACCCATTGTTAGACAATTACAATTCGTTTATTTGTTTATGGCTAACTGATGGAACCTATATGACTACAGTCCATTATAGTGTCATTTATATATGTATTTTATTACTGGTCGCTCAATAAAAGAAAGTTAATTAAAATGTCAACAAGTATTCAATAATCAATTAACAATAAGTTTTAGATTGATATATTTTTAAATGAGGTTATTCCATTTAAGTAAATGTTAGAAGTTAGTAATGCCAAGGAAACTGTTTAATATTTGCAGCATCTTTTTGCCATATATCTTCCTAGTTGCAATTTTCTGAGAAAGATATCTTAAATTCTATAGCCAAACTTCCAAATAAACTTACTTCCGGAAAAGATATGTTTCCTAGTTTCATCTTAAAAGATTATAGCCATGCTTTTGTTCAGCCATTACTTAGGATATATAATCTTATTCTTCAAAAGTCTGTATTCCCTGATATGTGGAAAATTGCTAGAGTGTGCCCTGTGCTTAAAAGTGGAGATAAAGCCAATATTGCAAATTATGCCAATTTCGATATTGAACAATTTCGCGAAGATATTAGAGATGTCAGTGTATAATCAAATTTATGATCAAATAAAATGCTTGATATCGCCAAGCCAACACGGTTTCATGAGAATTTGGTTGAGATAACTCAATATATAGCTGAAGCGATGGACAACAAACGCCAAGTAGATGTAACATACACTGACTTCTCCAAGGTTTTCGATAAGACAGACCACTCACTACTTATAACTAAGTTACAACTATTTGGCTTTAGTAATTCGCTTATAAGTTTACTAAAATCCTATCTTTTTAATAGAGGTCAGTTTGTTTCTTATAATGGATTTTCCTCTACAACCTATTCCCCAACGTCAGGTGTTCCACAAGGGTCCAACCTAGGTCCCTTATTGTTTTTGCTATTTATAAATATCGCGTTACAATCTAAAAATTTATTATTTGCTGATGATATAAAAACATAGAAATTAGATCTCACTTTGATTGTCATTTGCTCCAAGTGGAATTAAATAAAGTTAATATATGGAAATCGTCTTCCTCTAAATTTAAGTAAATTTAAACTCTGAAACCTAGATTTAAATTAGGGCGCCATCTCTTAATTATTAGTAGAGCAAGAGAAACTCTAACCTCTGGTAGGGATCTATTAATTTTATAAATGACGATGAATGTCAACGAATAGATAATGGAATACTCTTTATTAACTAAATAAAAAAACTCAAATTTATAAATAATCAACAATAAAAAAATTAAATTTTAAGTATTTCTGAATATTTGAATTGAATTTTTCTTAGTATAGTTATGAATTTTTACTAGTCTTCTTTTTTATTAACATAAAACAAAACTTAACCTAAAATTATGTAATTACGTAATTCCTTTTAAACTGCTTAGCTAGAATGTTTAATGGCCTTTTTTTTATTTTTACTTATAAGTTTTTATTGTTTCTAATTTTCAAATAACTAGTTGTTTTTGTTGTACCTTTTTTTTATTGAAGCACGAATTTACAAGTGTCATTTTAGGAGGAAACATCAATCATCATGGATCTTACGGGATACAGGAATTATTAAGGAAACTAGCAGGATAGGACCATGGATATCAATTATTTTTCAGGATATTTTATTTCATTTTCATCTTGGATAAAATCCTCAACTATGGTAAGCAAAACTTCTAATTGCTGGTACAAGTTTTCAATTCTTTACATAACCTTTTACTTTTTAGATCAACTTCAGTTATTTTTTTAATTTGACACGACAATGTGTATCGTACAACAGATTTTTATCTAAAAGCCTCGACCTTGGTGAGTTTGGTTTTATGAAACTTACATGTCATACCCTACTCTGTTAAAAATCACCGAAATTTCTGGAAATTTCACATAATTTTTTAAATTAAAAGAATTTTTTTGATATAAATTTAATTATTACATTCGATATAGTAATAAAAAAGAACACTTTTCATATAATTTGTTTTGAGAAGTTCCAAATAATACCAAATTTGGAGACCCAAACTTATTAGGCCACACCCTGCAGATGGGCCTGTCCCAACTTATTGCAGATTTAAGTTAGCTGACAAATTGTGTGGACTGTATAGAGGTTGTAGCGAAATTATACACTGATTACTTGAATTTTATATATTAACGATAACTTCTTAAAAAACAAAACACTTTTTAACAAACATAGAATATAACAAAATTCAAAACTGTGTTTGCAATTGCTCAAGAAATAACTGAATGTGAATACGGGTATGTATGTAATATCATGCAATTTGTAAGTTAAAAATTGCTGAATTTATTACGTATGAACAGTCCCATGATTGCGACATGTTCATACGGAGATAGAAGTTCTACTGGTTTAAATTTATTATGTGTGGACAGTCCAAATATTACGACCTGATTCATACGGAGTCTGATGTTGTACTGATTTGATTTTAGATTTATTTGAAACGCTTGCCGTTGGACGAAATCCCTTCTGCCAATTACCGCTAACCGTTTGCGGCTTTATTGATGTGTGCTTTTTTGTTTTATCTCTCTGGTAGCCTGTAGTCGCGCCAGTGTGTCGCGGTATATGTAAAAGGCCCTTGCCGGCAAGGGAGGCTTCCGCATTGAAGTTTTATCTCGTCGGTGATTTACTTCCGCGTGGATTATCTGCGCGATGGCCTTGATTCACTATGCGTGTTGTATTGTTGCTATGCTGGGCAGTTAGGTGTGCGGTTTGGTTATTTTTATTTCCTTTGTCGCCATGGGCGTAGGTAAAAATGTTCGATTTCGATTGTTATTAATTCCATAGGATGACTTTAAACTTTCAATATTATTGATTTTTAAAATGTAAGAAAATTTACATAATGAGTCCTTTCTTTATGAATTTATACAACTATTATAAAGAATGCACTAGTTATTTTCATTTTTAATAGGATCTTCTACCTGAAAGTCTTTTATTTTTGATTTATCCTAATTTTGAAGTTATATTGAAATGTTATTTTTTTAATAGCAATAAATGAAACAAACTTCTTTGTATATTTTGTGGCTCAGTCTTATCTATCGATATCTTACTTTAATTTTCATTCCAAACTTGTGCTAAATGTGTTAAAATTGCATGAAAAGTTCTCTTATTGACGTATTTGTCGGAAACATAATACATTTCAACGAGTTTTTTTGCCTTTAGTGAGGCTTTTCTATCGGAAAATTGTTAAATTGACCCGCTTGAACCTACACCTCAGCATAACCGACATTGTGCATAGTTAGTAACAATAAATAAGCGAGTTTTTCAATTAAACTTATGCGTAACCAGCGCAATCGGTTTAAATCTGCCCACAATTATTGTTTTGCCCACCCGCTAGAGCAGCGCTCGCGTCGCGCCAGCCGATATCGGGCTGGCCCATACGACCCGACACAATGAATAAGACAAAGTTAGAAGTATATATCATTTAAAGAAATGGAATCTTGAGAATTTTCTTGTAGTAAACCTTGAGTATCTTTCACCATGTCAAAGAAAATGGGCACAAATCAGAAATATCTTATTCTGTAAAAAAGTTGATACAAATCCAAAATATCGGTGAATGACAACAAACTCTACTAAACTAGGGACTCGACTATAGTGTGATTAGAGTACATCCGAGGGTGGGCGCCCCCCTACCGATACGATAATTGCATGGGGGCCCCGCCCTGGGTGCGCCGCGTGCTCGCATCTCATTACACTTGTTGACAAATGAAAAACGATTACGAACCGCAGATACACATTCAAGCACTCCATGAATTCACTAATGAACTTTCATCGTTCAAGATGAGTGTCTAATGAATCACTAATGCATCTGACGATAGAATGAACTCCGCCCCTTTTTGCTTTAATATTTTTTGTCGAATTTGTCTGTTAGTTGGGTATCTCAATTAAGAGCTGAAATTTTTTTATAATAATGGCGTTTACAGTTATTTCTTCAGAAGAATTTAAATAACAAAGAATTAGGTGTTTAACTCCAAATCTAACCTCATTTGTTTTGTATTTCTAATTACTCATACTTAATTACTTTCTACATAATTGCATGTTTTTTTGCTTAAAATAGATAAAAAGTAATAAGAAAAGATTTGAGATTTTATGCAACTTTTAATACAGATACGTCACTGGGACGGTACTGATTTGCTTTACGGTAAACGATTAAAAAAGAAGAAACATAACAGACCGAGACCATCGCTAGTTTCGAAAAACGAAGACGAAGAAGAAGAAGAATATAGAATAACGATTTTAAAGTCGGGAAAACACAAATACACTAACTTAGAAACAAAGAAAATACTATATACTAATTAAAAAATATTAATAAATCAAAAATAAATTCAAAATCAAAAACCCACCCTTCAACAGAAATCAAAGAAATGACATTATTGACAGTGACATTTAACAATTTTAACTTTGATGTCGAGTGAATTCGTTGAACTTTCGATTCGGCTTATATCTAACTTCAGTTACGCAACCAGTGACGTAATTTCAACATTTGCGCAATATTCAAAAGGCACATTATAAAAATTAAGAGGGGCCTTGCCACTGACGAGCTCGTTTTCAGTTGGCAATACTGAATATGCATAAAAATTTGACGATTTTTTGGAGAGTTAATCTCGAGAACGGAATTTTTGTTTGTGGAAATATTTATACCCGTTATAGCTTATACCTTGGAATAGGACATCTCCTTTTTTGAGTCAATTTTAAGGATTAATAAAAAAGATATCAGCCATTTAGTGGAGGTGTGTTTTTGGCAGTTTTGACAATTTGTGATCACCAATTTTAACGTGAAAAGGAGATGTCCTAAATGAAGGATACAGAATTCATTTCCGAGAATACCAATTCTCAAAAGTTTATAATTTTTGAGATTAACTCTCCAGAAAAAAAAAATTTATGTAAGTTGCCTATATCCCAGTAAGATTTTCTCTTTCCATAGTTCAGGCGTTTTCCGCCTGACACTTTGAGACAGTGGCGCTTTTTGGTTTTATTTTGAACGATGAATGCAACCAGTTTTACGAATACGAAGAAACTTTTTAGATGTTTAGAACTGACGTTTTAGGTTATGTTGGCTAATTTATTCGTGTGTTTTGCAATTTTTTTTAATGAGTAAATTAGTATTAACTAAAACCAGTTCTTCAGTTTAAAGTATTTCAATTAATGCCGTATACCTCATTTAGGACATGTTTCACAAATTGTCAAAAGTACACCTTCCACTAAATGATTAATATGTTTATTATTCCTTAAAATTTGTTGAAAAATGGAGATGTCCTATTCCAAGGTGTAAGCTATAACGGGTAAAAATATTTCCACAAACAAAAATTCCATTCTCGAGAGGCTGTTCAAAAAATCTTCAATTTTTATGCATATTCGAAGGAAGTGTGAAAAATTAGTGATTAGTAATATGGAGAATGTGCAATTCAACTATAACAGTTTTTTGTGATTTTTATTCGTGCATTCAAAATAGTGTCTGCATAGTTGGGAATCACAGACATTTGCAGAAATTAATATTTACAGTATGTCTCACATATTAACCCGTCCATGGGACTCTTGATGTAGGTTTGTTTACACATTTTATTTGCTATTATGTCTTTTGTCCATTGCTAAAAAGCAATGCAGTTTTTTCATAGTGTATTGTTTTGTTTTTGTTTTAGTGAATAACTGTAATTAGGTACTTTTAAATAAAGAAATAATTATTAATTATTCAATTTATTTTCTTACAAAAATGATTTTATAATATTTAATGATTTACAATAAAGTTAACATTAAAGAAATGAGTTTACGATTAATACATGCAAGTATTAAAACTAAGAATCTAAAATAAATTTGTGATTAATAAATGCAAGTACTCTAACTGAAAATCTGAAATAAATTTATGATTAATAAATGCAAGTACTCGGTACTAGAAATAAGATTCTGAAATAAATTTATGATTAATAAATACAAGTACTCAAACTGAAAATATGAAATAAATGCAAGTACTCGAACTGAAAATCTGAAATAAATTTATGATTAATAAATGCAAGTACTAGAACATGTCGATAGCTAGCTGGCCAAGAATTTTCATTATGGTTTATAAGTCTAAAGATAGATATAATGTACCCATGCATTAAAAATATTAATTCACCTAATTAGAATGCCTTGGTCAATACTGTCAACAAAACGGACACAAGAATTTCCTTGTTGTTATCTAGTTAAATTCTTGGTATGTAAAAACTCTATTTATGCAAATATTCTAATATTTCTTATCTGTCATATTCATCTGAAGAAATTATTCCAGGTTTTGAATTATTATATGATGTTATATTTATTTCTTCTTGGCTCAGGAAGTGCTCTTCTAAATTTTCTTGTGTGAAATCCTCTTCTGTATTTCCTTCTCGTGGAAAGTCATTGAGTTGGATGACCTCTTCTAAAATATCCTCTTGCAGAAAACTCTCATCTTGTCAGCTTCTTTCTTTCTTTCTGTAATTCTTTCTTTGTGGGAATCCCTCTTTTTGGATGTTCTCTTCTGGGACGTTCGCATCTGGGACACTTTCTTCATTAAACCTAAGAAAATGTACATAATCAAAAAATTGAAATAAAAAGCTAGGTATATGAAAATTACTTTGACAGACTTTTTATTATGGGTACTTCATAGGAATAACTTATAAAAAATAAAACTTTATGAAAACTTACAATTCTTGTAACTAAAAACTGAAATGAAAAAACACACCAATGTTGCCGTAATGCCCGCAACCTCTAAATTATCAATTACTAAAAAGCTGTTTTTCACTTTTTTAAAATAAATGTACATATTATATTTTCC
This sequence comes from Crepidodera aurea, assembly GCA_949320105.2. Taxonomy (NCBI): domain Eukaryota; kingdom Metazoa; phylum Arthropoda; class Insecta; order Coleoptera; family Chrysomelidae; genus Crepidodera; species Crepidodera aurea. Next base: position 19,410,483 of record OX439475.1, on the reverse strand, counting down.
ATTTAAAATATTTTGGAATGTAATATAAAAACGCTTTTCATATAAATTCATATCGTATATTGATAATAAAGAAATATCTAGGTAGGTATTTTCGACACTGTTCTGATGCTGTGGTAAATAAATAAAGTATAAAGTTTAGTATGGATACTAAATACGTGTCACTGGTTTTTTGGGTAAAATTTTAAAGTAGGTTTATATTTGTATATTATTCTTATAGGAAAAATCACACTGAATACAATGGTGACATTAAAAAATTTGTAAATAGCCGTCTTCATTGTTAAAAGCGATGGTTTTTGGTGAGCATTTTAATTTTTCAAACCTTTTTTTTTGGACTTTTTAACGAAAACAGTGACACGGACAAAAAAAATTTCAAGGAATGAAACATGAACAATTTATCATAACCCATGGTTTAAGACTTGCAGCGATTTTTTATCTGTAACCGTTCAATTGTTATATACAAATTAATGTTCCAACATTAACAATTTTTTTTATAAAAGGACTTGCAGATAATTTATTGTGGTTACAATGTTGCATTTTGTTCATAGAACGCAGTTTTTTGTGTCGGTAACTCATGTATTCTGCAATTGTTTAAACAAATAGATATTGATAAAAACATTTTGCGTTTGGGGCTGCCAATTATTTATTAATTCATTTTTTAAAAAAATTCTTGCTTCACCCTAAAGATTATACATTTATATAATTCTCAATTTTCGTATGAATCCATTCATGTTTAAATATTTTTTTTATGTTAGAAATATTATTTTCCGAGCTCCATTCCTATCTGATGTATTTAGTGAGATTAGTCGCGTGGCAGCGCTATTCATATTAAAATAAACGGATTTATACGAAAATAATTGAAAATTAATTAAATTAATAAAATATAAACTCTATTTTGATGCAAAAAAAAAAATAGTAAACAAAAAAAATGAAATTTCCTAAAAATAAAAAATAAAATTTCTGTCGTGGCTGAAGCCGGTATCGAACTCATGACAAATGGATTATTAGCGCTCTCTGCGACAAGACTAACCGTGAAAATAAAGAAAATTTATTCTCTCAGATTCCTTAGATATCCCAAATAATATATTATATTTTAATACTAGCAGCGCCACCTAGCATACAGGAGATTCACTGAAGTCTTAAGATATCTATCTCTCTTCATTATTGCAGAAAGACAGTGATAAAAGATAAAGATGGGGATTTTTGGTGTTTGTACTTTGGCATACCTGCCGCGACGCCCCTCTTAAGTCAAAATTCAGACATTCGCCATTTATCGGTGTCACTCGTATAATCTTCGGTTAACGTACGTAGATTTTTAAGGTATCCGTGAGAGAACGCAAGGTTACGTACGTACGCAATCCTATTTTTCACGTAAACGCTATTTCCAGACAAATGCGCATGCGTAGATGTCAATTCGGCTCCTAACGTTTACGTACTTGGCACAACTTCAACTCTCTATTGTTTTACGTTATTAGAGGTGAAATAAGGTTCCCTTAATAACGGATATTGTTTTCGCAATGGTGCCGCATGTAGAACATTTATATTTAAGTTTTATCGTGAACTCCAAAGTCTATGATAAATACATGTGAAATTTAGAAGATTTGAGTAAGTCTATAGTTTTCACCATTCTTACCACTTTTTTTCTTAAATATGAAATGAAAACATTTCATAAAATTAAGTGTTACGGCAACATAGAATATGGACATTGAAGAGATGTCACAACAAGTGTTTTACCTAACCTATCTTTTGTAGTATTTGTTTCATTCTGGCTTCATTTAAAAACGATTTAAGGCAGTTAAAATAAAAAAAAAATCGTAAATGATTATTTAAACTATCACAAAGTGAGGGTTATCATTTATAAGGTTATAAATGTTTCTGGCATCTGTCACGTAAATAACGGAAGAGTGGGATGGCTTAAAAACTCATTTTCGAAATACGTTAATAGAGAGTTATTGCACATCATTTGGGGTATACGGTATGCCTTACAATGACAGTTACGCACGCGCAATAGTAAACAACCATTTTTAAGGTATAACGTCGTACGCTATATCTAAGGCATAAGGAGAGCCTTAAACCTTATACCTTATGCGTGTTGGGTGTTCTAAAACCAAAAAGCGGCTTTTTCGCGATCGATTTTAGAATTAAATAACAGAAGAAGATCACTGATATAGTTAAAAAATTGAAAATTTGTAAACAAAATTTTTCGACTGAACATTAGACTAATAAAAACAATTATTCTCGATAATTTTGAGTTTATGTTGAAAAGTAATACAAAAGTTTTAATTATCTACAACATTTATATTAAACTGTTTACGATATATTTCAGCTACAAATTCTAAAAATCCAATATCCAACCCTCAAAACATAGGGCTTCGGTACCATAAAAGAAAGGGTTTGTTAAATGAATTAGTTTATGAGTATTTTGAAAAATAAATTATTGCATTATTTCAAGGAACTTAGTCTGTTTGGATTACAACAGATTGGGAAAAACCTATAATCCAATCATTATAATGTAAATTTAACTGCTGGCTGGGGATTAAAGAAATCATTTTCCAAAATTCTGTGCTTAATTGTAATGTTTTGTCTATATGTATTTAAATATATATTATTGAAAAGATGTTAATTATTTAAAATACAAAAAATGAAATTTTCCATTAGTTTTGAGATCTGATAGTTGCATTTTAGGTTTTAAATAAAAGTAAAAAACTATTAGTCTTAATTTATTGCTTAATAAAGGTAAGAAAGTTAAAAATATTTTATTTCAAAGTAATTTAAACTTAATTCTACAACGTATTTCTATTTCTTGCTTTGTTTTTTGCTCCGATGGATCTTAAGTCTTTTCTTGTAAGAACTTCCTGTTTCCCGGTTTTGATTGTTGAAATTTCATCAAAACCCTTCAATCTATTCGTATAATCTAATCTTCTAAGCAAAATGCACAATCCTTCAAGTCCTGTAACACAAACTTAGGGGTAATAGGTTTTTACTTTCATTAGGAGAAAGTCAATAGTTTACCTGATATAACATTACTTCTTCTTGTTCTTATTACAGCTGGTAACATAAGACGTTCTGCTTAGAATACAATGTGTTCTCTTTCAAATCGGAAATTTGATTTTATGTAATGGGTTAACATTAACTCTAAATTGAGGCGATCATAGATATTTCTTCCTCGACCTTCCCTATTATTGATAAGGTGAAATAATATGGCTTCCTGTGTTGATCTTCATGTTCTTCGTCAACAAAAATATTGAAAAGTTCTTCCATAATTTCGTTAATACTCTTCTACCATCAACTTAAGCACAATATCCAATATTTATATTTAGACACCATTGACACCCCACTATTAGCATGTCAAACGTCACTACCTCGAGAAAAGCAACTGCAATAACTCACTATTTTACGCATACCTTACATCGTCATAGCGCTAAGGTATAACGTATACGGTATACATTCTGCCAGTTTGCAATAACTCTCTATTAACGTTCTGTGTTTACTTTAATAGCGGATAAAGGGATATAACGTATGACGCTCAAGTTGTGGCTTAAAATCTCCCTATTAAGCTACTATTCTGACGGTGAATGTCTTGTGTAGATTGACTACCTAAATTAATCTTACGTTAAGTACTTAATTACTAGAACATCAAAGGACTCTAAAATCTGTCTGTCAGCTCGGATGGTGTGAATCTCTTGAGCCTTCTTGATTCGCCCGTCTGTTCGAAAACCCGGTTGGCTAGAACATTGGGATGCACTAACACTCTTTGACGATAACTATCACTGAACTGAGTGATTACTTCTTTCACTGATGCTAGAGGGATGTCTTGTTGGAGAACCCTATTTGGAACATAATAGGCATTGGCGATGCAGCGGATAACCTTGTTCTGGAATCTTTGTAGGATTTCTATGTTGCTGTTGCTGGCAGTGCCTCAAAGTTGGAATCCATAGGTCCAAACGGGTTTTAGAATAGCTTTGTATAGCAGGATCTTGTTCTCCAAATATAACTGTGATTTGCGTCCTATAATCCAGTACATTTTGCTAAATTTAATGCACAACTGTTTTCGTTTTGTGAAGATGTGTGTTTTATCAAGGTGTATGCCAAGATATTTGAACTTTTTCTGTTTGAGAAAGTTGGCAATTGTTGACTTTAACTGGAGGGCATGTTTCTCTTCTAGTAGAAAAGGTATATGTGCAGATTTGTTTTCATTTGCCTTAATCCTCCATTTTTTTTAACTATTTTTGCATTTTGTCGAGGTTAGTCTGCAAATTGATTGACGCTGTTTTGGGGTTAGTGTGAGATGCCAAGATTGCTGTGTCATCTGCATAGGTTGCCACAAGAGTTTGTGAAACAACTACTCCTGGGACAAAAGCCCCCACAGGCGTTGAATTACACGATGCAGACGCGAGTTGGAAGGTTGTTTAACCAAACCAACATTTTGATTTCGTTATTTGAGGAGATCGTCATTCTCAGACCGGTTTCGGCATTTCTGTGCCTCATCAGTGAGAAGTAGACAACCTCGACAGCGCATCTCTTTTTTACTAATTGTTACAAGGAAAAGGTGCAATTAAACAACCTTTAAAATGGTATAAGGCATTTATTTATTGAATAACCTTACCTGAGATTTTCCTTACAATTTTAAAATAAATTATCATTGACTCGTTCACTTTTTTCTAACCATTTTTTTAAATTCATTTTAAATTAAGTTTTGTAACAAATTGACCGCAATTTTCGGTAATATTCTCGGAAGTAGTTGACTTTTGACTACTCTGTAAATACTGTTGGATAAAAATAATACAAAAACTTTTCTAAAATTAGGAATTATTCTTGAAAAATCTCAAAACCTGGAAAACACAAAATTTGTAGTAGACACTTAAACATATTACTTCCGGAATGATCTCAGTTTAAATATAGATTTGTTAAAATTGAATTTCCACAGCTTTAGCTCTCCAAAAATTAATTACAATGTTAAAGTAACTCAAAAAAACATTAAAGAATGGGTCTGATCACATTCAGTACCCTCTGATCTTTCTCGTAAGAATAAAACGTTACTCAAGTTCCTACTATAAGGCTTTCAAATCACAGGAGTTTCCTTGAGTTAAATTTCTAAAAACAACTTTCTGTCAGTCCCCTTCGAGACTATATTTGAACCATTTAAACCTCAAGGATCAAGGAAAATGCTTTTTTAAATTGAAGATGATTGAAATATAGCCTTGAAGTGGAATAACACAAAGAATATTTTTAGACGTTTAACTGGAGGAGGTGCTCGCCATTTAAATGCCTTTTAGGAAGAATTTGCTTACAGGAAAGATCAAGGGCTTAATGAATTTGAAAAAAAAATAAAAGGTCACGAAAGTAAACATACACTTTTTTTTAATTTCGAAAATATCGAAGCTGTAATTTTTCGATACTTCAAGTATTTCATATTCTTGACTCAAATATGTATGTGAAGTAATATATTATAATAAATGTAAAAAGAAATTAAAACAGGTTAGAAAAAATGTACAAGTTACTTTTTCAAAACTCTAAATTAAAAAAATACTAAGTCAAATATATACAAAACATATAAACTATTATTCAGCAGAACATACTAGCATATTTTATTTAAAACGTCCTTATGGAGACCTGATATGTCTTTTCTATGGAGGGATTTTTTTTATATCTAATTGAATACTTTGAAACTTGAAAGAACTACAAGAGAAAAGATAAATTTATGCCTCTGAAATAAGTGTTTCCGAATGGATTCAAAAAATAAAAAACAATACAAGTCCACTTATTTTCGCAGTCATAAATATTTTACATTTACTAAAATAGAACATAAAGTTTATAAAAATATTAGTCTGGCTTATCTCATATAGCGGAAAGTGAGTCTGTCTGAAAATTTTTGGATTAAAAAATTTGACTGATTTTGCGGATCCGTAACCCTTATTTTTACAGGCTTGAAATTTTGTATATAAATTGATACAATCATAAACTGTAATTAAAAATATGTCGGGCTGATTTACAAAATTGGTAAATGGCAAAATAAAAACAGAAAATTTTTGCTTTCATTTTCCCGGATTTGAAAATTTATCACATATAGATAATGTTATATTTTTATAGAAAATACACGTCTGGGACAAGGAGAGGAATAGCCTAATTTAGGGCGCCTGACGATCATTAGACGAGTCTGGCAAAGCTTTCGGGACGTTCCACATTAGCCAGATTGTATTTTAGGCCACCATCTGATAAATTTTCATGACTGCGAAAATAAGAGAAATTTTTTTGATGAAAATTTTTCAGTTTTTCACATGCCATATATATTATCCATACTTACAGATTAACCAGACTATTTTTTTACTTAACTTCAGTATACCTCTTACTACTAGAACTATTTTTATAACTGGGAAAAAAAGAGCCATGTTTTCGTATGATCTGTCGCATTTTCCGGCTCAACCCATTGGAAAACGCAATAAAATGAATTTTGAACAATGTTTCCTTTTTTATTATTGTTTGAGAAAAGGTAGTACTATATTTTCATGAAATGAAAGAATTACTCGACAAAAAAATTCAAATTTTCTCTAATGTTTTTTTTTATAATTGAAATGTCTCCTCGCTAATCTAATGTGATGTACTTAACAACTTATCCTAAATAAAAAATCACAGATTTTGCTAATTTTTCTGTCTTTGTACCAATACTTAGTTACTTCTTGAATTAAGCAGTGCGAAAGTAGCATCTGCTTTTATTGAATAACACATCTATTCGTTCTTAAAGAAACTAATAAATTGAGTAGTATATTCTGCTTAATACTTTAACAATATAAATTATAATAAAACTATTAATATAGAAAAAAACTTTGGTGTGTGAAATTGTTGGTGAGCATGTATTTGTTCATTAGGCAAATTACAATGTTTTTTAATAAATAATATTACTGTATTTCTTTTATAAACAGGCAGGTTCTTAATAATACTTCACAATATATAAGACTATACGGCAAGTAAGGTACCGAATTAAAACAGGCTACAAAGGCGATGGCGTTAATTGTATCACTGGTTGCGTTTTTTTAGATTTCCAAACAATACGAAATATCTGGCGTGTTACGGGCTACAATATAACCTCTCTTGATTTATATATTTTTTATATTAACGTATATCCTTTTACGAAACTGCGTCTCGAACTATTGTACATTATTTTTAAATTGTTACGAACAAGGTATTGGTCCTGTAAAATGGAACCAATGGAACTGCAATTACGATACTGCGCGGAAGGTCTAAAAACTAAGTTTTCTGACCAACAATTTTAGAACAAATTAGTTATTAAATGATGGAGTATTGTTTATCTAATAACTCTGGGTCATCGTTTGACTGTAAAAAAGCAAAAAAAAAATGTTTAATGTCGTCACAAAACAGATTTTTTTTATTTAATACATGTGTAGTAATTTTTTTGAGACAACTTTTTGAAGCTTTATCCATTTACAATAATGGGTTGCTCTCACAGAAATATCGATTAATTAACCCAGTTGCCAAAAGACCAAAAGCACAAAATGTGATATCGATGAAACGTGGTACTTAAGTACTTGAACTGCTAACTTCACAATTTCGAAAACAAAATCGAAAATTTGGTTTTTCCATTATATCTCGACTGCACAAAGGATGTGAAATGAAATCACACAAGCTCCCAAGAACAAGGACATTAAAAATGTCCTACACTGCACCAACGTCTGGACTTCAACAACTACTCCTTGGGCTATATGCCCCACCAGATATTGAATTACGAAAGTCCAGACGTGGTTTGGAGCCCGACCAAGTCGGGGCGGGCTTTAACCCAAAAACTTCGATTTTGTCATTTAAGGAGCTTGCCATTCTTAGACCGGTTTCGGCATTATTGTGCCTCATCAGTATTCAGAATTCGACTCGCCTCGTTCTTGATAAAAGTGGTTGCGTTATAGCAAGTGTATCACGAACGAGGAGAGCCCAACACTTGCTATAACGCAACCACTTTTATCAAGAACGAGGCGAGTCGAATTCATTTTCAGACATCCTTTAAAGATAGGATGTCGAGCTTGTCTGCTTCTTACTGATGAAGTACAATAATGCCGAAACCGGTCTAAGAATGGCAAGCTCCTTTAATGACAAAATCGAAGTTTTTGTGTTAAAGCCCCGACTTGGTCGAGCACCAAACCACGTCTGGACTTTCGTAATTCAATACCTGATGGGGCATATAGCCCAAGGAGTAGTTGTTGAAGTCCAGACGTTGGTGCAGTGTAGGACATTTTTAATGTCCTTGTTCTTCGGAGCTTGTGTGATTTCATTTCACATCCTTTGTGCAGTTTTGTCACTTCCATGGTCCTTTTTTGGAATTTTTATGGTTCAAAAAATTCCACCTTCGTTGTAGAGACAATGTTCATCATTTTAATTATTTTTACCCCAAAAGTAAAAGTATAATGATGATAAATGTACAAGGATTTTTTTTGTTATGCCTCTATTAATAATATATATCTTGTTTTATAAAAATCAGTGAGAATTTTAGAAATTATAACTTCCGGTCAAATTTTCTATGAGAAAAAAAATTAAAAACTAATGACTTCCTGAGAAAGCTTAGCTTTGCATACATTTTAGGCAAAGATTTTTTGAGAAATCAAAGTCTCTGGCAACTGGGCTATAATAGTGGTTTTCATAAAATTTTATTTTATGTCGAAATCATTAATTGATTAATCCTTAAGGACCTGTAATATTTTTCAGTCGGTTAAACGTGTTACAAAAGCTAATAAATGTGATGTCTTCAAAAATAATAATGGCAGTATTCCCTATAATCAATAATGTTTCTTTGAGGCAGTAATTATACTGGTTGATGAATACGTTATTTAAATCATTTGAATCTATTTTCTATTCAGTTATTGTCAAAACAAAATATCGCACTATAAAGCAAATTTGAAAATCAGGTGAACATCAAATATAAAATTTTAAATAAGGTCGCCTGCTAGAGAAATATTACTGATTGATACTGTATCACTGCAAAATTAAAATTCTATTTATACTTAAGTCAGAAAGAAATTCCGTTTTATCTCAATAAAAAAATAGTAACCTGTCCTGCATATATCACAACTTTTTGGAAAATATTCGTAATAGTAGCGCCATCTAAATACGACATTATTAGATGGGTAAAACTATAAAATTTTATTCCAAAATTTAGTACGAGTGAAATTAAAAATAAATTATTATTTAACGTAAAACATGCAAATATTCAAAATGGTGGAAATTGTTTAGAATTATAAAACGTTTTTTGAAATGGGTAAATATCAAAATTATTTTTTTTAAATGAAAAATATTTGATTTTTCCAAAATACAAAACTATTGCTTATAATTGAAGGTAATAAATTCCTACAATTTTTACCACCCTGATTAAAATACTATTAAAAAACCTAAAATATTTGGTAAAAATCGTTAATAACAAACTTAAATTTTTAAGTCAAAGTGCTTTCTTAAGAATACAGTGGCGTTGCCAGAAATTTTTAGAAAATGCTTAATTTACTGTCAACACGTTATTTGGTATTCTTAAATTGTAACTACTTAATTCACAGATACGATTTTAAAATTTGCTTTTTAATTAATTAAGGAACCGAGATGAAATTAACGAATGTCATTAAATGAATTCAGATTTTGTTCAAACAAAATGATTTTACAAAAATGTAGAAAATTTACAACGTCTAGATACTAATTATGGAAGAAGTTAAGAAGTTTAAATATAATTATGCCAGTTTAAGGTTGAAAATTTTTTCAAAATTTTACATAAACTAAAGCTTGAAGATGAACATTTCCCTCATCACTTTCTAGCCACGGCACTGAAAGTGAGGCTTTTTTTAAATACAAAATTCTAAAACAAAAAAGTACCAAATCGCATAACCATAAACGATATTTTTGTTTTTTAGAGACAATATGGAAAAAAATTCACTTTTTTAAATAGAAAATTATAAATAAGTTCGGAATCTTACAAACATAATATTTTTAAATAATTACTTTGTTTGAGTTCTTTCAATTATTAAAATATATTTACGGAATGTACAGAACTGAATGTCAATTTCTAACATTCCACTGAATTTTTGAATTAAAAAATTTATTTAACAGTTAAATTCTTTACAAAATATTTTGGGTGTTAATTTAAATTATGTGGCTTAGTTCTAAAATTGTTAATGGATGGCAAATGCGGTAATTTATCTCAATTTTTTCTTATACGTGAAAAGATATACATAAAATAGAGAAATATGAACAATTTTTTAGTCTTTTTTAAAACCAAGCCATTCAATCTTATATTCGTAAAGCTATCGTGAAGTTTAATCAACATTCCACCTTTTTCTAATTTACACAAAACCTTTTCTTTTGTTCCCCATTTATATAATAAACAAATATTGTAACGTATTTCAAGTATTTAATTTGCTGAAAGTTGTATTTTTATTATAAAACATAGTATTATCTAATACAGTACTTGTTTGATAAATTTTTAAGGCCTTTCTTGTTAGTTTGCTAAAAAAAATAATATATTGGCTTGAATACTTCGATGGCTTGTTGGATAAATTAATGCTGCATGTATACATCATATTAGGTCAGTAAAATTCGTGTTTTTGTTTGTGCTTTGTTGTATTTTCATTAAAAAAAAAGATTTTGCATAATTAGAATGGAATAATCCATACATTCAATAAATTGACTAAATATAATACTGATATTTTATTTCGCGATATATTAAACTAAGTTTTGACAAAACTTAAAATTACTTAAAATTAAATAACGAAAATATAAATCTAACTTTATATAAATATCTCACAAAACTGTATAACAAATAATTTGTTTATAGAGTACCTTTTATATCAAAGACTAGTTCTAGATTTGTTTAATGATTATCGTGTTCATCACGTTTTTGCTCTCTCCACACCCAATGCAGCGCCTTGTTGAGTTGGTAGACCATCCATGGGAATATTCCTACTCCGTTTACCACTTTGCTACACATGAATTTTATATAATCGGTAAGCTTTATTAAGGAAAATAACGAATTTTTCAACCGGTGGAAACATATTAGGCTCATTTACATTTACCTTTCTGCTATAAGGAGTTTTTATTTTTGCGGGACTTCAATTCCAAAAATTGGTAAAAAATCTAAAGAGTATCTCAAAAAGTTAACGTATATTCAGTAGGGTACTTTTTGATTATCATAACAATTGGTAGTTGGAAACACATAATTCACTAACTTGTAGGATTTTCTTGACTTACAACCAAAATAATTCACAACTGTGAATATAAGTATATTTTTCTGTGAATTGAATATTTTTGGTTTTTTATTCGTCACAATTAAAACCAATTATTTTTGTTTTTTAACTATATAAAGGGTGGCGCAAATTTAATTGAACACTATTGGGATTTCGGAAACCGTTATAGATACAAAGTTAGTTTTTCCAAAATTAAAATATCAGGTCCGGTTTCTGAGATATTTGGGAAAAACCAAAATTGACGATTTTCGTTTTATTTAATTTTGAAAGATAGAAAAAAAAGTTATAAAGCTTTTTTATTGAAGGTCAACAAATACAACTTAACATAGCGTATCCAATTTTTTAGAACAACGTTTCGTCTTTAAAGGGCTATCCTCAACTATTTTTTTTAAATACGAACCTGTACGTTTTATTTCATTTTTGAAATCCCCATTTTTTCTCTTCAATTCAATTCAATTTTCTTAAATAACTACAATCAAAATAAATAAAATTTATTTAAACTTCAACTATTGAATTATTAAACAGTCATTGTGAATTATTTTAATTTACATCCAAAATATGCTCAAAAGCTAAGTTGTTTAAAACACATTCAGGATAAAACTGAGCAGGACTGTACTTAGAAAAAATCCTAAACTGCAGTTCATTGTAAGAATCAAATAAAAAAATTCAGTATTCTACATGGCTGGACAGAGAAAAAACGGACATTAAAAAAATAGCTGAGGGTAGCCCTTCAAAGACGAAACGTTGTTTTAAAAAATTGTATACGCTATCTTAAGCGATATTTGGTCTTCAATAAAAAAGTTTTATAAACTTTTTCATATCTTAAAAAAATAGGGTGTTAATTAAATAAAACGAAAATCGTCAATTTCAGGTATTCCTATATATCTCAGAAACCGGACCTGATATTTTAATTTTGAAAAAACCAATCCATTTGTCTTGAACATACACATCTTTTTCTCCATTTAATCAACTTTGTATCTATAACGGTTTACGGCATCCCAATTAAATTTGCGCCAGCCTGTATATAAAAATATAAAAAAGAAAAAATATTCATCTACTTATTTGTTAACAAACCATATTTTACTGGTGTTTTGCAAAAACGATTTCTTCTGGACAAAATGAAAGTATTATTTTGGTTGAATACACACTTTTTTCTAATTATGGACAATAGGATAATATATTAGATCAGTAATCACCAGTCGCATCTGATGTTACATTTTCTAGAAAATCGAGAAAAACTAAATATCCAAGAATACATTTTGAGACGACTAGAGAATATCGTCAATAACTTTTTTCTTTTGGAACAAATCTCATTCGATTTCTTATGAAATTTGCGTCTAGGACTGTATATGTATTAACCCAAAAAATATTGCTAACTTTAGAAAAAACAAAGTTTAATAGAATCATTTTCACGTTATTCACCATCGAAGACAAACTTTTTTGTATGTGACAATTTCATTTTTAATTTCTTATGTGGATTATTTTGATAATAAAATAACAAATTTGAGAAAAACTGGATTTCCAAGATATTTTGACATGTTAACGAAAATATTACGATTTTGGGACCATTCTTATGGAGAATGCTTTATATACCATCTAATGTGTTAAATTTAAGAAACTTGATACTCTTGGAAAAATTTAAGAAAATCATGTATTAATAATTGACGTACCTGCAAAACATTGGAATTAAAACAACCTTCTCTGTTATATTGCCGACTGAGCGCCAAGGGTTCTAAATACGCGCCTGGACATAGAGCGATGGTGAAGAATATAGATACTAAATTAAATCAAGCAATTTCTTGATTTGTTTTACAATTAATCTTGTCACTCTATTCCATAATGCAGTTTTGGTCAAAGGCATTTTTTTAAATCAATTTTTGGCAGAAGATATTTGTGATTTAATAAATTAACTTATGGTGGAAAACAAGTTATTATGAAATTAATTTAAAAAATTCTCTGAACCATCCGTGAATAATTCTCTCAGTTCCAAGTATATTAAGACATAAATAAATCAATCAGATGAAGACGTTTTTTCTTGTTAATAATTTACTTACACTTAAAAGATGGCAATTTAATTAAAAAAGTAAGATACAATAAACTATATAATATATTGTAACTTGATTGAATGACTAGGGTTGTTTTCAAAAAGGATATTATATCGTCCATGGTGGATGACCTCCGTTAATGTAAAGGACATACATAAATCCGTCTTTACATTTTCCTTTGATTGAATAGTAATAAGGTAAAAAGAAGTGTAATCTAAATCTAGAACAAACGATTATTTAAAATTTTCTATAAGGTTATTTCATAGTATCTATGAATTCTAAAAATTATTATGGGCTACTAATACTCTGTAAAAAATTTAATATTATCTTGTAAATGAACTGGGATAATCATACTTATTCTCATATATTTTTTTAGACGTACAAGTAGCCTACAAAATTTTTGGAATGAACAATAGTATATAGTTTCAAAATTGTAGACTGATTTATATTTCGAACTTAAATAACTTGCCCTATTTAAGGGTTTTGTTCCTAAGTAAGAGAATGTTTCAAACGAATTGTAGCCCCGTACTTGTTTTATGAAAACTGAAGTTTAATGAGCTAATCTACAATATTAAAATTTAAATATATACTCTGTTCATGTTTAAAAAGCAGTTTTAATTGATGGGCATCAGCATAAGTCATACTTCCATTTGTTGTGTTGTGCTGCCACTTAAACTTTTACATAAGTAGATATGGGGCATTTATTTTTTTTTCACTGATAGTGAAGCACGACAGGTCATAGAAACTTGCAACCAGATATTGAGTCGAGATTGTAATTAAACATAAATTATGTCTTTTTCAATACAATAAGTAATTCACAGAGAACAATGACATAGAGAAGTAGATAATATATTACATAATATTCTTGACTATATAGTACAAAGTTATAAAACTTACTTTTTCTGTTCATAAAACATAATGGCAGCAGAATTCGTTGTCAGCACGTGTAAAAATACTGCCTTGACTTTCCTTCTCTCAGGCGTTACTAGGTGATTTAATAGTGAGTCGAGCAGTAAAGAAGCGATACCATTACGACGGTATTCCTTGAGAACTCCTAATGATAGTATGTAGGCTACATCACAGTCAGAGAGAGATTTAGCCAATATCCCTTTGTCCTCTTCATTTAAGTTGGCATATGGTTTGATTTTAGCCACAATCAGACCAATTATTTGTTGCTTGTACACAGCAGCCAATGAGTAAAATTTCCTTGGTGAAATAAAACAAAGTTTTAAACAATTGGTTGTCAGCATAGTTATAAAATGCATTTAATATTTATCACTAATTGATCCCAAAAACTTTGCAACAACTAATGCCAAGTGGGAATGTATGCATTGCTAAGTTATCTAAATTCTTTTCTTGTGTTTATTTATCAGTGATAGATGGTAATACATCTAAAAATGAGATTTTTTTAACTTGTTTAATGTGCAGAAAATTGAGTCAACTTCTTTTTAAAATTTAAATAAGAAGAATGAAATCACATATGAAATGTAAATATGTATTCTCTTTTACCTCTTTATATTTAACAATTAAGGATAAAACTTATACCAAAAAAAATATCAATCAATCAAGATCAATCGCAGATAATTATTAATTTCTTGGGCATGAACTATTTTAACTGTACTAATACTCTATGGCAAACAATAAGACCTTGTATGTATTTGTATTGGAAAGTATAAATGTATAAATTTTTAACTTTTAAGAATTGAAATATATATCCTAAACATTTGTTTATTTCTTTTATTGAAACTTTTCAACACTCACCCATTACTTGAGGTAATTTGTTCATACCAATAAAAGGGATACTCAATTGGAAACCATTCTTGGCACAAGGCTCTGACTTCATCTAAATCATCAGGACATAAAAATCTAAGCTGTACATCAGCCAAAGAATATAATATTATAGTTTTTTCGTTCTTGACGGAAGATCCATCAGATTTTTTTCCATTAGATTGGTACCTATAAGAAACTTTATTAAAAAAAATTAAGTTATAAAAGGTTAGGTATTTACCAATTTATATCTGCCATTTGTGAAACTTCTTAATGCATCTATCGGACGAAATAAAATTTTTCCTTCATTATTAAACAGAAGAATTTTGATGATTGATAATATTTTGTCATAATAATTATTTTGATCTTGAGCAGTCTTCTAATTTTGACAGTTGACAATTGTCAAAAATAATTGTTTTGAAGCCTATGAGTCATGTTGCCATTTTTCTCTATTTAAAAATCAGACAACCTTGCATTTCTTTGCATCTCCAACATTAGTCTTTTTATTAGAAGTTAAGATTATATTTCCAAATAATATTAAGCATAAATTAATTAGAGTAATA
Source organism: Crepidodera aurea (assembly GCA_949320105.2). NCBI lineage: Eukaryota > Metazoa > Arthropoda > Insecta > Coleoptera > Chrysomelidae > Crepidodera > Crepidodera aurea. The sequence continues at coordinate 19,394,886 of OX439475.1, read as the reverse complement.
TTTAAATAGTCCCAAGTGTCGCAAAAAACATAATTTTCGTTTATGTGGCAGGTGGTCTAGCAACCAACTAGCAAGTGGCCTGAAAGTTGAAGGCAGAAGGTTTCAAGCTGTCAGTTTATTTCATAGGTTAAGAAAAATAAATACGAATTTTTTAATTTTTAAAACTTGTACAAAATATATTGCGATGGTGATAGCTTTAGGATTTGAAGGAAGTGCAAATAAATTAGGCATAGGTGTTATTAAAGATGGAAAAATACTATCAAATTGCAGAAGAACATATATAACACCGCCAGGAGAAGGTTTCCTACCCAAAGAAACAGCACAACACCACAAAGAGTTTGTTCTAATTGTATTGAAAGAATCATTAGAACAAGCTCAACTTCAACCTGAAGATGTTGATGTCATTTGTTACACAAAAGGACCAGGAATGGGGGCACCTTTAGCAACAGTTGCTGTCGTTGCTAGAACGGTTGCTCAATTATGGAATAAACCCATACTTGGAGTAAACCATTGTATTGGACGTATCCTTACTTTAGAGAAAAATTAGTTTGCTATAAACATACAATGTATGTTTGTTTGGAATGAGTTAAAACAGGTTGATTATATTGCAACTCCTTAACAAGTGTTAGATATTGAAATGGGCCGCCTTATTACTGGTGCTAATAACCCCACAGTGCTCTATGTGAGCGGAGGAAATACACAAATAATAGCTTATGCCAGGAAAAGGTATAGAATTTTTGGAGAAACCATTGATATCGCAGTTGGTAATTGCCTTGATAGATTTGCTAGAGTTATTAAAATTTCAAATGACCCAAGTCCAGGATACAATATTGAACAACTGGCAAAAAAAGGATCAAAGTTTGTTCAACTGCCTTACTGTGTCAAAGGGATGGATGTTAGTTTTTCTGGAATCTTATCTTATATGGAAGAAAAGACTGAAAGTTTTTTAAAGAATGGGTATACTCCAGAGGATCTTTGTTTTTCATTACAAGTAATAGGACTAAAACTTTCCCCCACTCAATTCTTCCTACATAAGATTAATATTTTTCTAGGAAACAATATTTGCCATGTTAGTCGAAACTACAGAAAGGGCTTTAGCCCATTGTAACTCCCAAGAAGTTCTGATAGTTGGTGGAGTAGGATGCAACTTAAGGCTACAAGACATGATGGGTGTGATGTGCCAAGAAAGAGGTGCACAACTTTTTGCTACAGATGAACGTTTTTGCATTGATAATGGTATAATGATTGCACATGCAGGGGCAGAAATGTTTACAGCTGGTGTGAGGATGAAATGGGAAGATTCTTTTATAACACAAAGATATAGGACTGATGATGTAGAAACTGTTTGGCGGAGTGATTAAAATTTTGTTAAATAAAAGAAGTTTTTTAATAGTGGATATTATTTAATTATTTTTTAATAGTAAAACAGAGAATTTCAATTTTAATATGTAAGCTGTTAACACATGACAGTTGTTTTTTGACAATTCACGGAGACTATTATATAAAGTATTTAAAAAAAACTCAAAAACAATATTTTATACTTTTAATATGAACTAAACTTTCCACAAAATACAAGAAAGTCAAAATAAAAAAAAAACCTAAAAAATATTTTAAGTGAATCATGTTTATAGTACTTATATATACATAAAATTGTTAATTGCATTTACTTCTTAATTGTTATCATAAAAGTAACAATGATTACAAAAGCCCTAATTAACTTTTGACCTTTTTTTTGCAATGGCATCTTCCACAGCTTTGAGTTGCTTTAGTAACTCTTCTCGTCTGGACGTTGCCTTTTTCGATTTCGGATCACTTGCCGGAGGCGAGTTGGCGGGTCTCTTTTTCGCCTGTGCAGACTCTCCTTTTCTGAATTCGGATGAATCCGATTTCTTTACGCCCACCGGATTTTTCAAATTCAATTTAATTTGTTTTTTCTCTAGAGCATTGCCTTTAAGAGCATCCATTGCTTTGACCAGTTCAACAGCTGTAAAAAGAAAAAATTTGTGTAGGATTTTTTTTATTCCAAAATAGAAAAAAAAGAAGCAAAATATAACAAAAACTTTTTAAAGACAAGGTGATGAGCTCTAGCTTACGCTATGTGAGCTCTGCCTACTACAAAATATAAAGAATATATCATAGCAGCAAATATACCATGAAAATACCATAAACTATCAGGAAAACAAGCAAAAATCACGAAAAGTAACCATTGTAGATTAGATTTTTCAGTCTTCTGTTAAAGGTTGAGGTTCCTAGTTGATGCAAATCCTCAAGTAGCAAATTCAATATCAAAATGGTAAAACAGAATATTAATACAAATATTTATACTGGATATTTCCATTACCAGCACAATAGACAATCTCCTATGAGTTACTATACAAAGTCAGTTAAAATCTATTAATTTTTTCATCGGTATAGTCTTTTACTGTAAAAATGTTCAGGCCGCGATTACCGTGGCTTAATGACTACAATTATATAGTCAAGACCGACGGTTTTACACGCTCTCCGAGGCATGGTGAGTTGCCGATATTATGAACCACTTTATTTTCCCCGGGAATCCAACCTGACTCGTCTCGTTGCGACGCGAACACACTACTGCTGAGCCATGACACCTACATTTGAATTGAACTTGACTAGCGAGATTATATGAAATAAGCGAATTCCTCTAAATGAAAACTGCACTGTCATTTTAAAAAATTACAATTATTTTTTCCTTACCTGGACTTCTTACTGGAGGACTGTTATCTCTGCTGCTTGAACTGCTTGAATCTGAGGAATCTGATTCGCTGGAACTCGAACCTGAACTTCCCGAAGATGACCTAGATGAACGATGACGATTAATTCTAGACAGGGCTGCAGCAACTGCCAACTGCCTACTTCTACCAAAACGGTCTTCTCTAGGTGGTGCAGGTGGATTTGCTGCTGCACTAACTCTCATACCTATGTAAAAAAGTTAGTTAAAAATAAAAACAGTTTCGAGATTTAAATGATTAAGTACACAACAATATTTTCAAGTTTGACTTGAATTTTAATTTATAATTTTCTTCTGGTTTCACCTAAATAATTAGAAGTAATAAGCAATGTAGCATAAACTAGAATTTATTTTGATACTGACCTGGAGATGGTGCTCGCCTTTTTGGTGCTGGAGGATTCATTAATGCAGCCCTTTCATTGGCAGCCTTTCTCTCCGACACTATGACTGATGGTGAAACGGGTCTACCCTTGTGGGACCTAGACCTACGTCTGCGAGCGGACCTTGATCTTGATCTGTATGAACTTCGACTCGAATCTGATGAGCTTCGAGAAGAACTGAAATTAGTCAACAGGGAAAAAGGCATATTAAACGTGAATGTTGTGAATGAAAAACTTTTTTCACAGAGAAAAAAATCTTTTGTTGGTTTCTCAAAAGGTTAACAATCAAAGTATTTCGGCCACAACTTTTGTAAATCATATAGATTTAGGGGAAAAGACTAGTTTTGGAAAATTTGTTTGATATTGCCTTGTCAAAAATAGTTCCTAAAACGGTATATACATAACGTCTAGAGGTTCCTACCTGCTGGAATAGGAATAGGAAGATCCAGAACTGTAAGATCGTTTCTTTCCTCCTCCTGTGCTATCTTTCCTTCTACCTGTCTCCTTTGATCTCATCCATGGATCAGACCACTCATCTCCTCTACCTGCTTGACGTTCACTTTCCACTCGTTGCACAATCACCTAAAGAAATATTAAGGCTACAATTTGGCGTTTAAAAAGTGTATAGAGTTAGTGTTTGAAAGTTTTATTATTAGACCAATCAATTGGTATTTTAATTTACATCAATTACTACCCAAAAACAAAAAATACAGTGATATAAGAAAAAATTCTAAGAAAGAGCGTTTAAAATAGTAGCGGATTTTAGACTAAAAAATTCGCAAAGTTAAAACTTTTTTAATTTATCATATAATGTCTTGATATTTACAGTAAATATAGCTCTTGCAACCCAAAAACATACATTTTTGAAAAATTGCTAAATATTTTTTGTTTTTTGGGTTATATCGATTTTTCGAAAAGTGGACGTAGAGAAACATTTAGGGGCCCATTTTGTTCGTAAAGAGCTGTACTTTCATGCTATAAATCGTAACGATTTTTTATATTTTAAGTACCTAAAAATGGCGTTGAAAAAAAAATTATAACGGTTTTTTAATTATCTCAAAAACGCGTTCAAATATTTGACAGACTTTTGCTGAACATTAGAATGGCATAACTGTGCATTTTTTAAAGAAAAACGTTTACATTTCATCAAAAAAGTCATATCCATCTACATAAAATTTTCCTTAAATTCAACTTTAAATGAATTTATTACCATAATACTGATATTAAAGGAGCTACAAACGATTTTCGAAAACGTCTTTTTTTCGAAAAATCGATATAATTCAAAAAATAAAAAATATTTTGCAATTTTTCAAAAATGTATGTTTTTGGGTTACCAAGAGCTATATTTACTGTAAATATCAAGACATTATATGAAAAATTGAAAAAGTTATAGCAAAATAAAAAAATAACGATTTTGGATGGCTTTTTTTCGATATATCTCAAAAAGTAATTTGACAATCGATACTCTCAAGACGGTCAATCGAAAGATCTTTTTATTATCTACAACTTCTTCATTTACTATTTTTCGATTCAACGAGAAGTTTCTTTTTTATTTACAAAAAACAGCTTTTTTCAACTTTCTTAGAATTTTTTTTCCTACACATCAATTACTGAATTATGACAGATTAATCGGGGTATATCTATATTTATAAAAAGGGTCCTTACTTCTCTTTTGGGTTTGCTCGTTCTTGGTTTGTTAGTGCTAGCATGTTGTGGTGGAGCCTCTGCTTCATATTTACTATTGAAGAAATCAGGCATGCGGTGTGATGGTAGTTCACGGTAGGATCGTACACGTTCACGAGGAGGGGGAGGTACATATTCAGGTTCATAGACAACTTGTCGACGGCCATAATATTCCTCTGGTGGTCTTGAAATGGGATATTCCACATGGCGAACATACCTATAGTATTAGTAAATACAAATTAACTTTCACAGTTTGATTTTTATATGGAACATTAAAAAGTGTTAAAATGATAGAAAAATTTAGGCAAACCTAGGTTCGGGTGAAGTCACTCTTCCATAGTAACCATTTTCTTTATCAAATTCTTCCTGGGCCAGACTCAAATTCATTTTCTTTTCTTCAAAATCGATGTCTTGTTCCTTTCGTTTTACGGATTTCCGAAGCATTTCTTTAGCTGTACGGAGCCCCCTTTCCCATGCCGATTCGATGACAGGTGGCTCAACTTTGCCATATAAACGTTCATCACGGAACTCACCGGGTACTACTGGTCGAATCATCTCGAACATTGTGTAGTTGCCTAATTTGGAATATTGTTAAAAATAAATAAAATAAAACGCCTCTAAGTCAGCACCACAACTTTTTTTAATAATAAACAATAGGGGCAACTAGTTTCGGCCATAGGGCACTGAAGTAAAACATTAAATATAAACAAATTAAAGAACCATTTAAAACTTTATAACTATTGCCTGATGATGGCAGATCTGCCGAAACTAGTTGCCCCCATTGTTTATTATTAAAAATTTTTGTGGTACTGACTTAGAGGCGTTTTATTTTATTGAAACATTGGCCACATTTAAGAACTCCGGTCAAAAAAAAAATAATGGACCATAATAAAAACTAGTTCCATACCTTTGTCCGTAACACCAGGATGCAAAAATCTACAGCTAGCTCCCCATGTACACTGTCCTCTGGAGAAAAACCTACAAACAGGTCTGGGTTCAGTCTCTTCTGGTCTGACGTCGTCCTCATCAGTTACTTCACCTTCTTCTAATTCTTCTTTCTCTTTTTCCTCAATTTCTCTCTTAGTTTTTTCATCAGTCTTTTCATGTTCTTCCATTTTAGAAGGTTCTTCAGTTTCATCTTTGGTTTCAGCTTCACATTCGCCATCTTCCGCTTCAAAGTCTAACTGCTCTTCGCCCTCTTCAGGTCTGGACTGTTTTTCTGGGATCTATGGAGTGATTATATGGAATATTTAGGAAAATCATACACAAAAATGCAGCAAATCCATCCATATAAACCCAATTAGATTTAATTTTTTAATGACAGTTTTACACAATTAGACCAGGGCCAATCATTTTTGAAACAAAAAAAATTTCATGAATTCAGGTATTTAAAATCGGTTTGGCCCTGGTCTAAATATTAATATTGAATTTTTAAACCTAAAAATTATTATTGTAAATGTTGTAACGACATGAAGAACTCCAGTCCATGGCCAATTAGTTACCAATACAATTTTTTATTTAATTTATATTTTTACTCATCTAATTATAAAGCAAAATTAATAACGAACCTTTTTTTGTTCAGGTGAATGTGCTCTGTCTTCTTTAGCGTCTGTACCATTGACTTGTTCATCTAAATTGGGACTTTGAATGGTTTCATTATCAGACTGTCCTCCCAATGAATCCTCTAAATCAGAAACGTCCGATAGATCTTCATGTGATATGTTAATTTCATGTCTTACACTAGGTTCTTCTTTGGTGTGAATGTCTTCTTTTTCATTATCAGATTCCATGTCTCCTAAAATATAAATTTTTTCAAAGTTGTAAAGGAAATCATAACAGTGAAGGTTTAACTTTGAGAATATATTGATATTTTTTGCCGACTTACTAACCATCTGAAATTTCCTCTGGTTGAGTATCCACAGTTTTAGCAATAGTTTTATTTTTCCTACTTGAAGAATCAATGCTGCTTTCACTAGAATCAGAAGTAATATCATCTTTTCTTCTATTCCTCCCAGACCCTCTAGATCCCCTCGAACCTCTAGAATAAGCAGATTTCCTGGACTCCCTGCTTGATTTTGATTTTCTAGAACTAGCGCTGCTGCCACTTTTGATAGATGCATTGTCATCATTCTTTGGAGATTTCTTAGTATCAAATGTCCTAGGAGGGGATCTTTGAGGAGATCCCAAGGAACTACTCTGGGATGAACTTTGAGGAGAAGGTGACCTTGGGTGACTTGGTACCTGTCTGAGTGGACTTGGAGGCCTTGGGCGAATGTTTGGTGAACCTTCTTTAGGGTTTTTGTTGGTTTCTGGTGATTTCGGCCTATCATCATCAGAAGATGAAGAAGAAATACTGGAGGATCTGGCTCTACCTAATATTGATTAAAATTTCTTAAATTATTATATTTTTGGATCAACAAAATAGGGTCAATATTCAAGATGTACATTCTGTCTAACACAAGAATCCACCTCCAATTGAAAATAAAAAAAATACAAATATGGCTAAAAATAAAACCCAATAAGTTATTTATATATTTTGAGAATATTGTGTTATTCTTATTATGAAATAGGCTAATAGACAAAGTCCCTAGTCAATAAATCCTAACACACACACACACTTATTCTGAAATATTTTTTTGCGTTATTCAATCATATTGAAATAATAGCCATGACAAACTATAAAAATAAAAAAAAATATTTTAGTTTTTTTATCAATTTGTATGTTTTGGAAGGATAAAAGGAAGTGCTAATAATAAAATTTGTGTGTGCTTTACCTTTAACAGTTTGAGGAGAATGAGACCTGCTTTTGATTGATGCAGCACCAGGTGATCCAATATCAGCAGGTGACCTGATCTGAGGGGGAGATCTGATTGGTGCTGGAGATTTATTTTTTAAATCTGGTGATCTACTTTTACTTGAACGAGAGTCTGGTGATCTAGTCCTACTCTTAATTGAAGGAACATTAGTTTTTCTAGTTTTCAGATCTGGTTCATGCGAAGGTGGCCTGCTTGCAGCAGAGCTCTGTGAGGAAGCAGAATGTGGTCTGCTTCTAGGAGATGAAGACCTTGATGAAGATCGAGACTTAAATGAACCACCAGATTTTCTACTGGAACGACTATTTCTTCCTATATTATCTTCACTCTCACTTCCAGACGAAGCATCTCGGGAGTCTTCAGAGTCCATGGAAGCTAGGAACGTAAAATTACATTAGGATAACGATAAATTTTATTTTGATCCAATCTCACTGGGAAACTTCTAAGCACTTCTGGAATAGGTAATTTTTTGAGACCGTTGTTACTGTTACTTCAGTCTTACCTTCGGAATGCCGTCAAATCCTTCATTACCATAAAGGCACTGGGATATAACATTTTGCTTCTTGGATAAATACATTTTTATTCCAAACTACTAACTTATTTGACTTAAACCCGGACTTTTACTTCGAGACTCACAACACAAACTACTAAAAGTCTTTCGCGATAATATACTTGATACGAACTATTGAAATATTTAACCATGTACTGGCATCAACTAACTGTAATTATACATAACACAATCTTGGGTAGAAAGAACTATTATTGCCACTTTTTACTTTCACGGACTTGATTCTTACCTTATTTACTTTGTATTACTCCTGTTGAACGCAGTTTTCTCTAGGTTTGGTATTTAATATCATAAAATAGAAATGTTGCTATTCAGGTTTGTAGAGGTAGAGGATGAAGATTACAGAAAAAAGACATGGCGTTGTCGCCACTGTCGTCACGTTGTCAATTTAATTGGCAACTAAAAGTGCTTATTACTTTTTTTATTAAAACATAATTTAATGTGTAACAAACTGAATAGTTTTTATATGTCATGCAAAAGACATTAATTTAAATAAATGAATTAGTTATGATATGATCATAAAACGCAAAAATAAACAAGAAAATCACTTCCAATATATACTTTTATTGTAATTTTCAGTATAAATCCGTCAGTGCGGCAACATTGTTTTTATCCAACTACTTCCAGTGTTGTCATCTTTCTTAACAATTACCTAAATTTTTGATGTGAGTCAAGATTAAAAAACATTCCTGTATTATTAAAGAATCTTTTAACTAGAAAAACAAGAATATCTAGCAGAATTAATCTTCTAAACCCAAAAGTAATTTTTATGCTATAAAAAATGTTTGACTTACACCCAACGATAGATAGAACGGCATAAAATTTAAAAAAGTTACCGTTATGGAGCTATCTACCACCGTTTTCTGGTCATTTGTAAGGTGTTGTACAATGTTTATAAATGGGATGGTGATTTTAAAACACATATTAGGCATATTATTCAATGAAAAAATTTCATGCACAGAGATAAAATTAAAATCTTTAGACTAAAGACAATGCTTTTAGATTTGGCAACCCTCCGTTAAATTACCGAGCAGTCATTCGCGTACTGTTGACGTCATTCATAAATACTTGTTGCCTTGAGCAAGAAAGGGACGAAAATAGTGGAGAAAAAGAAAGAGAAAATGTAGTGAGTGCTTGTAGACTTCAAAACGAGTGTGGTTTGTTCCGGTCTTTAAAATATTTTTAAAATGGATGCACCTTTGAGGGAACAAGTGATGATAAATCAATTTGTTGTAGCAGCAGGTTGTGCACATGAACAAGCTAAACAAATTTTACAATCAGCACATTGGCAATTTGAGGTAAATATTCTGTTTTGGTAAACAAACAGTATTGTGAGAAAGAAAATGGCGGATGTTATGTGTTTAATAACACCCTCTCCCCTTTCCTCGTCTCACCGTCTGTGCTCGTAGCCCGTGGCCGTTTATTGACTGTTTTGCGTTTCAAGGTCATGATGTGTTCGAATATAAACATTGGATTATTTTGTACTTGTTTTGAGATGAATGTAGCGTTTTTGCCGTCTACTAGGTACTAGAAAATAAGCATAAATGGACTGTTTAATAATTATGCCTCATTATCTTTTGTTTGGGTGTCTTTAGGAATAGGAAACAGTTATTTATGTAGGTAGATGAACTGTGGGATGATGTAACGACAAACTTCCCCAATGACCTTTAAAATATTTTATTATGCCCTATGGACTTATCGACGCTTCAGTTATTTTATATGTATAGATGAGTTTATTTTAGAACTGATACGAACCTCATATAATTTTTTCTCAATAATAAAATTATTTTGTTGTTTGCATATTCTCAACAAGAGTATGGGCATATCTTCAGTAGAATTATTTATTTTCCAAAACAGTTATATATAGATTTTAAGAAAAACGTTCATTCGCTATTAGTATTATTAACAAATGTATCTAAAAATATTAATGTAGTCACTATTTTTTTCTGTTAATATTCCGTAAAAAATATTAATGTAGTCAATATTTTTTTCTGGAAATATTTCCCACAATACAGAATCGGTGTGCTTTGGAAGACAGAAGGGACATCATTAGGACATTCATTTAGTCTGAAAAATACATCAAGCGTGAGTCACATTATGAAAGTATACATTTTGATGGAAGAATTTTAAATACATTGGCTGTATTAGGTTTTTTAAATAATACTTTCTATGGTTGTTGTGGTTGAATTTCACAATTTTCTACCAACATTGTATCTATTATAAGACCACTACATTCTATTTCAGTGTTTAATACAGTGTTAAAATATTTGATTTTTTGTTTCAGACGGCACTGAGTATATTTTTTCAAGATGCTGCTATACCTACATGTCCACAGGGAGCATCAACACATTTTGGACAGGTTAGTTTATTAATTAAATTAAAATTTTAGGAATTTTCCGATGTTTTTGGGACTTTATTCAAACATAAGTTATACATTTTTGAAAACTGCACAAAAACTATTATTTTGACTTTTAAAAACGTCTTTCTTCTTCTATCTTTTTATTTTGGAGGTTATGAATATCTTCTTTTTTATTAATATTATTAATTTTACTAGGTAAACATTTAGTTCATATTACAATAACTATGATCACTAAGTTATACATTTGTGGTTAAAAGTTTAATTTCCAATACTCAAAAAGAGAAATCAGAGAGGGGGATGTGATTTTGGAATTTCAGTGGTCAACTCAAAAGGCCGCCCTCTGGTAACAAATATTTAACTTTATATTTAAAATTATTTCAGTAATATTGTGTTTGCAAACTTAAAAATTTAAGTATTTATCTTTATTTTTTTATATTAATTAAATCAAAAACAAAAATTTAAAAAACTTGCATTTTATCAGTTTTTGCATTTGTCCTTCTAAATTTAGACAGTGCGATAAAAACGCATTATACCATGCTGATTTTTTAAAATATTTATCACTTATCAACAATTTATTATAATTTTCTTTACCGCGCATAATTGGAACCTGAAAACAAGAAGTTATATTTTCATATGATATTAAATATACCAGATAATTTTTTACTAACTATTGTAACCAATCAAATTACTTAATTTAGAGTCATGTGTCAAATTTCATCCAATCAGCTATGGATTACAGCGATAACACCCTACATGTGGTGTTTTCAGTTTGGTGTTTTCAGCAAGTCAAGTTTTTGATTAAAAATTAATTAAACGTCAAACTGACAACTAGTTTAAAAATGTTTAAATCTACAAAGTAAAAAATTATCTTATCGAATACCCCTCGGGCCTTGATAAATCCTCAAAATTTTGTCATAGAGAATCCTTCAAGCGTGTTGCTTAAGGATAATAGCCCTCGGCCTTCGGCCTCGGGCCATTATCAAGCAACACGCTTTCAGCATTCTCTATGACAAAATTATCTCGGTATTATCAAGGCCCTAGGGGTATTACTACTGATAATAAATGAATAGCGTAAATAAAGAAACTGTACTTTAGAATATTTAAATACGCCTTAACTAGGACGTCTATAATTAGACAAACTAATTTAAAATGTTTTGTTGAAAATGATATTTGTAGGACCAACAAATGAAAAAATCGTTTTTTAAGAAAATATTCTTTTTGTTCACATCTGTTAAAGATTAACAATTACATATGTTGGAAATATTGTGTGTCAAATATTTTTAGATTCCTAAACTTAACTTTAGCTTTAGAGAAGTATATCTGTGTCTGTTAATAGGTATCAAAACGAAAGCTATATATATTGATATGATTATGTAATTACAAGATTTTTTTACTTTTTAATATACTTGCTTTTGTCACATCTGACATCTTTTTAATCTCAAAAACCAACATCTCATAAACAAACATGTCACCTTTTTTTTAAGACTGCTTTACATAATTTTTTTTTTATTTCTTTGAAATAAACTTCCCATAATTTTGTCTCATTTTTTAAACCATAACAATATTCAATGTGTTTAATAAAAATAACCTTCAAATATGCAACAATGTTTATTTACATTAAAAAACGATTATTTTTTTTATTTTTTCAAACTTTTCTCGGCGATAATAATTTATTATTCATTTCATATATTATTTGAATGGAAAGCTGTTCAAATAAAAATTAGAGATAACTGTTTTAAATAAATACGTTTTTTAATGTAAATAAACATTGTTTATAAATATACTTTACAACAGAAAAATAATAATAATAAATAATTGTAACAATTTTGGACCAAGACACAGGGTGTTGAAGGATCTGAAATATTCTACGCACAGACCAAGCTGGAGCATTAAGCATTAAATACTAAATTAATCAAAATAAGCCAGAATACATGGTGGCTAATAAACAAAAAATACAAGCGTGCGAGGCCATTTTACACTTGCCATCTTTGGGTTCACTTTTAAAAATATTCTTTCAGATTTTTGGAAACTTTGTCGACAAAATAAGCAGACATTCAATCGGGACCAACATGAACTAATATATTAAATTTGAAAAAATATTCATTTTCTCTGATAATAAATTATATTTTTAATTGTTTAAACTTTTGTTTTAATTTCAGGTAATTACACCCTGTAATACACCTGCGACACCTCCAAATTTCCCCGACACACTTTTGGCTTTTTCAAAGCTATCAGCAGGTAATGGTAACAGTCCGTCCACAAACCAAGTAGGCGGAAATCCTCACCAACCTCAATCACGTCGATCCCCACAGCCCATGGTCCATCAGCAACGATAAGGTTGTCCGAATAGTGGTGCTGAATAGCCATAAATCAGTTACGCTCAGTGTAAAAACTTTCTATGTAAATTGGAGACTAAGATAATGCTAGTGAAATTTGTTGAGATATATATTTTTAGTTATTTTGTTGAAGTGAACACTGTATTGGTTTTTTGGAATCAGATTTCGTTCAGAACGATACATCGATGAGTTGAGATTTTTTTCAAACTATATGGGAGTTTGTACGACAGTTTTCTGATGATGTTTTACAACGATGGTGTTATGTATTGACACAAACACATACGTTCTGTAATTACAGAAGGAAAGTTCTTGTGTGCAGTAAACATTTTTTGTCTACATCATAGAGTTCAGCTATTCTAATGAAGTTGTTGTCTGGGTAGGAAGCAATAAAACTTGTATAGATCAAATAAGTCAAACTTGAGTTCAAAAAAATTTCCAACAAATTTTGTGTTGCTGTAATTTTCGCTCAATAGTTAGGTTCATATGAAAAATGAGTTATTGCACATTTGGGTATCAAGAATATAAAAATGATTATAAAATTTTAATTGTTTTTATTGATATGGTGGAGTCATACATGTATTTTAAAAATAAAATGATCACACACATTCATACATACAAAATGACTATGTTGCATTTCTAACTTAATTTGTATAAAAGTGTAAATATATTTTATGTCTAATTATAAAATTATGAACAGAATTTCTGTGCTCTATAAAAAAACTGAGGTATAATTGTTCAATTCTTTTTTCAATGTAAAGACATGAAAGGTAACAAAAATAATGGTATTAAAAAGAAATGTATTGGGATTTCAGAAACCGTTATAGATACAATGTTGGTTAAATGGGAAAAAAAGATGCGTATTTTTAAAAAGGTCCAGTTTCAGAGATATTTGAAAGATAGAAAAAACATTTATGCAGCCTTTTTATTGAAGGGAAAATACAACTTAACATAGCGAATCCAATTTTTTAAAACAACGTTTCGTCTTTGAAGGGCTATCCTTAACTATTTTTTTTAAATGCGGACCTGTACGTTTTATTTCATTTTTGAAATCCCATTTTTTTCTCAATCCAACCATGTAGAACACTTAATATTTTTATTAGGTTTTGACGATGAACTGGCCTTTAGGAATTTTGCTAAGTACGGTCCTGTTCCATTTCACCCAAAAAAATATTTATAAATCATTTTGTATAAAATTGAGTATACCTACTTTGAGCTTATAGCCCTAAGTATACTTAGTAAGGTCTTAATGAAATAAAACGAAAATCGTCAATTTCGGTTTTTTCCAAATATCTCTGAAACCGGACCTGATATTTTAATTTTGAAAAAATCAATAAATTCGTCTTGAAAATACACATATTTTTTCCCATTTAATCAACTTTGTATCTATAACGGTTTACGAAATTCCAATAGTGTTCAATTAAATTTACGCCACCCTGTATATGGATAATAAAACCACCTACTAATAATAGTATATTATGCAACGGCCATTACTTGAAAGTTGCATACGCTATTTTTTCTATGACAAAATATTAAAGTACTTTAACTGAAAACTATTAATTTATTTGATACATTTGACATAACAAGAATAATTTTGACATTAGCTTTCACAGAACTGTCAACATAATATCTAATATCTACCAACAACCTACTTGATTACAACGTAGACATTTCTATTGGGGCAAAGTCAGTTTTATAATAGAAAGCAGGTGTTTCTATTGGTCAAAATCAGTTTTATAATGGAAAGTGTGTTATGATGAGGTTTAATATAAAACGGATAGCGCACATTTAATAAGTAATTACAGGAGTAGAAAAAATATTTTTATGTGATTGAAACAATAAAAAATATATTAGAAAGAGTTTTATTATCCAGAAGAAAGCCACTATGAGCTACAAAAATAAATTGTATTTTGTACTTAACACGTTGATTGCCAACAATGAGATAACTCGTAGTTTCCGTTCTTGGCTAGACGCCGACTACGACTTATCTCGCAGTTTGTTGTGATATTCGTGTAGTTACGATTAAATTCGTAGTATATAAGTGTAAATGTGAATATACAAGGTGATTCATAACTATTGGGACATAGGCTAAGGGCAGGTTATTTGGACCAAAATATGGCTATATGACCAAATATACCTTAATAAAATATGGCTGTGGAATAATATACAGGGCGTTAAAAGTTGAAATCGGCACAGAGGCATAAGTTTGGACAAGGAATATCATTTTACAGTGAATGATTACTGATGATGAAATTAAGTGGTAGCTTTTTTTGACGAAACTTTTTAGTGATTTTGATTAGAAAATATTATAAACACCATTTCTACGTAATATTGGTACTTTTATTTAAACACGATAATTTCACTCGTATTCGAGATAAACGCAATTTAATAGTTCAGAGCCCGAGAAGGGGATTTCAAATAATAAACAATACAAAACTTGTAACGTAGAAGTGATGTTTACGTCATATTTTCTAATCACAATCGCTAAAAAATTTCGTCAAAAAAATCTACCACTTAATTCCATCATCAGGAATCATTCACGAGGCGCACTCTGTGACAAAATGTGAAATAATATTCATTCTCCAAAGCTATGCCTCTGTGCCGATTTTGATAACAATTGATAAATATACAGTGATATTATTATTATTAAAGAAGTTTATTGTAAGCAAACTTATAAAGGGCTATCGACCTAGGTCCTTCTGCCCTATACCAGTGATATCAGAAAAAACGAAAAAAAAAAACAACTTTAACGCACTGTATGTTATTCCACAGCCTATGTGCCAACATTTGTGAATCACCCTGTATAACTTCTGAAGAGAAAATATATTCAAAATTAGCAGGCAAAAGAATAATTTTATTGTTTGTGAAATTTTTTAAAATAATTGGACAGAAATAATCTATGAATTAACTCGAAGAGCTTTCTGTTACCTAAGCCATCTACGCTATACAGTGCAGGTAGAGTTTTTAATGATAATATAATATGATTAAATTCGTTTTAGACCGGACTTCTGAAAATTACCGTGGCATTTAACGTGTTAAGCCAACAATTTAAGGGACATATCTGTGTGGAACCCCAAAACTAGTACCTCTTGTATGATGTTTTGTTTTGTTATGAGGGAATAAAATTAATGAGATATTCTATTAAGACAGTTATTAGTCAATAAAATTATTATTTTTTTTGTCAATGTATACATTAAACTTTCCGGCATATGATACTGAAATTGGCATTTTGAAAAAAATATCTTGGTGTTGTGAACGGTTACGCCTCTTCTACTTCATTGAAATACAAAATAAATTGCTTTATCCTTATAACAACTGTTAAACCATTAAAAAGTAAATTAATTAAAATTTTTCTGACCTCTGTTTGCTCTGGGGCTAGCTCTAGATTTTTTCTTGTTAGCCGTGTTTCTATGGTATTGATTTTGTGTTCCAGTGTTTCCAGTTAGCACCAGATCATCTGCATGTGTCACTATTCTAACCTCACTTGGTTGTGGTATTTTTAGTACTCCGTCCATAGCACTGGTTCTAAGACACGTCCTTGAGGGACTCCACATGTCATTTTTATAATTTCTTTTTTGTCTCCTACCTCTAAATAATTACTCAAGTAACTAGCTATTTTATTATTTTTTTTACTATATCAACGGCATCAACTACTATGGTCTTGTTCTGTGTAGGCTTTGTTACTGTTTCCCAGCGCCACTTTAGGAACAGCACTGTTAATTAGAACCCAACAGAGAATGGTCACCTTGGTATATGAAAATCAATTTCTAAATTTTTAATTAATTACCGCTGAGCCACCCACTCTCCTATTATTGTTATTATTACGTTTTATCAGATAATGTTTCATCAGATATATGGCAGGTTGGAGGTAATAAGCTCATTTACAACAAACAATTCAATTGATGTTTTATTTTTTATAATAACCCTATAAGAAGAGCATTTTTAAAATAACAATTCATTATGAACTACAGCAATGAAGAAAATAGAGATTTTATGAATTTCTATTTTAGCCATAATTGTATTACTTAGATTCTAAAACATTTTGTATCAAATGATGGTAAAGTAACAGCCCTATGACTACATATGCTTATGCAACTGTAAAGTGTATATCAAAAAACACTAAAAAATTAAATTATAATAAAAAATGCTAAAACTACACCCTATTTTTCAAACTACTTTTACGTGTTTTTTCTCTACCAGTAAAATTATTTTTAAATACATGTAATGACTGTATCAATTATTTAGGTAAAAATTTACAATTTTTAGGATTTGCCCCCCGACTGTTGGAAGACCTGTTTAATTTATTTTTAGAACGCTTTAATTTTTTTTATCCTCTGATATTTTATTATAGTTGTAAGTACAAATATTTCAACTTAAGTTAATTTGGAAATAAAAAGCCAATTACAGTTTTGTAAAAATATTTTATCTTGTTTTATTCTTCTGTATTTACATTTCCATTCCTAGCTCCTTACCTTGCCTTACGTCAAATCGAATTAGTACTTCAATTCACTACATTTTGGCCAATTTTATCTTTAAGTGAACGAAAAAAAAATCTACCTGGCAACGCCGCAGATTTTTGACGTGTGACTCAAGGCAATGCAAACAAGATACGAAGAAAACTCCGAATTTCTTTTTTTTAAATCATCATGTACAATTTTGAGCTATTTATTTAAATTTATACTTTAATTACTCGAAAAACGTAAGATTCCGTGTTACATTGATAAACAAAAGAGTAATTAAAGTATAAATTTAAATAAATAGCTCAAAATTGTACATGATGATTTAAAAACAAGAAATTCGGAGTTTTCTTCGTTTCTTATTTGCATCTTTTGAGAACATTTACCATAGTAATGTATATTTTTTTTACACCATCAAAAAGTAGAGAGTTTTTTAAAAAAGCAGATTTTTTGAAGTGAGAATTTTTCGATATTAAGTCAAAATAAGGTTAAAAAAATAAATATTTTAAAACAAAAAAATTACAGTGTTTGGGACATAAAAAGGTAAGTTTACACCAAATTTCGTGAAAAAAAATAAATTTTTGTAAAAGATAAAAATAAAAAACCAAAAACTTGGTTATTTGAATTTTTCACATACATTTTGAGGTTATGTGAAAAAAGTGTAAATACAAAAGTTGTAGATCTTTTTATTACCTACAACTTTGCCACTTTTTTTCATAGGACTTGTAGTTTTGCCGGAAATCGAGATAAACAGTTTTCTACCCTTAAAAACTCCCCCTCTTCCACTTCCCGACCCCAGAGCGCCTGTAAATTATTTTTCCTTTCATGTTTGTTATATTCTCTTTCTTTTCCAATGGGTTTCATCCTACTATTATTTTATTTCACCTTTTACCATTTTCAAAGCTATCTGCCCTGGTCTACTAGCGTTAACCCGCAGATTAACCCAAATGTTAATCCGACTTTATAAAAGGGCACCTCAGTGTCTTATCTATCAATCGCCTTCAGTCTTGGTTTATTTCATTGTTAAGAAAATGCCAGCAGTGAGATATGAAGAAGAGCGTTTGGAGGCTAACAGTATGCGAATAATCACAAGGTCAATCATGGGAAGTGTGGAATAAATCTTGAATTGCCGTGTTTTTCGCATGGGCAGTTGTACGTTGCGTGCTCGAGACTCGGCAAACCATCGGTATTATTTGTTTTCTCTCCGGAAGGAAAGACAAAAAAATTACATGAAAAAACAATGCAATAAATTAGGTGGAAATTATTTAATTGTCATTTTCCATCAACTGCCAACCGCAATATCTCAGCTCCTCGTGGAGCTCTACAAGATGGAATATAAGAAAATATCTTAATTTTTCGGAATTTGATAGGAATTTTTGAAAATTTTAAAAGCGTTTTTGAGGCTCTTTCGATCCGGCGATTCCCAACTCCTGCTCCTAAAAATTACTGAACAACTCGTGCTCGACCGAATACCAGGTAGAAAACCAACTGACCAACTCGTGCCCAAGCAATTCTTAATAATTAAAATATTGCAAAAAATATTGGAAAAGTTTTGTAGACATACCGAAGGTATAAATAAATAAAACTACTAAAAAATATATATTTATTACTTATACGTATAAAAATTTAATATTATTGAATACTATTATACCATGATATTATTTTAACAAAATTAAACGTTATTTTTTTATTTTTAAAATTATCAATGGTATATTTTAGAAAATCTTGTTTTTTTCTACGAATTTTTTACAATTTTATGACAGTCTACATTTCGACATTTTATATAGGTATCTGCTTGAATTTTTACTTATACGTCAACAAAAACAAATAATGAGGGATGTGGATTATAAAAGGAACTATTCAAATAGCTATGAATTGATTCGCATGCATTTAAATCTATGCATTTATTAGTTTCTAGATTTAAATTAGATTGGATACTCAGGTATATTTTTCAAACGGGTATGAGTTGGGCATACGGATTATAGAGACCTTTACACTTTTACCTTTTAAAGGATTAATGGGTTTATGGTTTTACAGGAACTGTCTAAACTGAAATCTTAAACGATGTTTTAATTTTTTTTTGGATTCTCCATGTCAAAAAAAAATAATCTAGGTATTACATTTTAGTCCGTTGGAGATCCTGGTTAAATAATAATTAAAAATATCTCTTTTCTCATTGCATGTGTAGTTACACTTTAAAAGAAAAATGAATTTATTTTATATAGTTTCTACCATCTACCTCACCCCGGTATCCACTTCTGTGGGATAAATGACGTGAGGTGAGGTTGAACGATTCCACCCTCACATCTCCATCAAGATCAAGACGTCGTTGAAAGAGAGTAATTCGCCCACACTGATAATAGAGCTACAGGTGAGAATGATAAACGAGGAAAATCTTCATATGCTGGTGGATTAGAAAGCATTGGCGTAACAAGAATTTCTAAACTTCTTGAGCCGTGTAAAGTGTAAATTGTATTAATAGTTTATTATCTAACGGGCTGAGAAGTCCCTTATTATAGCTGAGCCCAGAGTTCGCAGCCGAGGCGACTTGTCGGAGGTAATTGCTGAACCTATTTCCGAGCCTATTTCTTTTTCAAGCGTAAAAAAAGAGCATTTTAGGTTAACGTGAGCTGTCATTTTTTTAATTTTCTTTATTGACAAAATTAATCAAATTAAATGTACAATTTGTTACTCTTCTTCTGGTTGCGACATTTTTCAATCAGGACTTCTTTAATAAGCGAACTTTTTCGATTCAATTCAACTAACTTGCTAATAAGGTTAAATTAGGTTAAACTGTCAAACAATAAAGACATAAGGCGATTCGATGGGTAAATCAATGAGTTTACAGTGGAATGCGCTAGATGGAGACGCCTTTTGACAATGTAAATTCAATGGACTTTTATTATTTATCTATCTATGATTCTTTTAACTTGACGGTTACGCTACTGATCGAAGAATGGGGAAATGGATATGAACTGTGTCGGGTTTACTGCCCTATGAATATCTTTAGAGGGTGTGTTTATTTTACGCCCAAGATTTCAAAATGGTGTATGTGTTTAAAAAATCTAGGTGCTTTTTTATTGCCTTTTTACCATACTTTTGTTTCTTTTTTAATATAGATTTTTACTTGGACACTCCCTAAGGTTATCAAAGGAATGCTGAGTTTTATGTGAACACTGAGTTGATTACATTTTGGAAGGTGTAATTCTATAAGCGTCACCAATGATGACGAAGTATTTGGTTGCGTCTATCTTAATTTTAAACTGAATTATGTCGATGTATTTTAATCTGGAAATACAGAAATTATTCTCCAAATTTAGACTAGATTATATTTTTTCAAAAAACGTGGAAAAGCTATTGAACCAAAATCTACCTGGGAAATCTATAGAGACAGTATATTGTGGAAAACAGAATCTTCTCTTAAGCCCTATAATTTCCCGAAACAACAAAAGTTGAGGCGTACGAAAAAAGTTCTCCAACAAAAACGATCGAAAAATACATAAAATTGCTTACCCAGAAGATCTATGAAGAAAAACGCGTCGACTCTTTAATAGAGCCAATGAAACTAAAATAGTTCATTACAATCATCATTATAAATGCACCATCAGAAAGAACTTCTGCGAAAACATTGAAGAACAACTTCTAGAATATATAACACATTGCAAAGAAATCACGAATCCAGAATTGATGTCTTTAGGTTCCCTGTCTTGAAGCATCTAGTGAATTTTCAATTTCCTGGATTTGATTTGAATATATACTAATCTCCTGAAGTGCTAGGAGAAGAAGATAATACCAAATAAAAGCCTTCAGGCCTACCAGCTTAACGTTTTTTCTGTTAAAGCTATATGAGAGGCCGATTGAAAGGTAATGTGACAGAGGTGCTTCAGTGAACTCCACCACATTTTTTACAACGTGCATATTTTTTTTAAATTTATTTATTGAATGGATATTTTTGGAAAATCAAAGGTAAAGAACAAACTTGCTTAATTTTGAAGAAAATGCTCTGGAAAAAAGGAAATACTTAATTGGAAAGAAGATCGGTCAAGGTTCATACAGTCGTCTGTTCTTTGGGTATAATTCTATTTATAATGTTGATGATGATGATTTACGATTCCTTTCATGGCATGCGAAACAAGGGCAAGCAGCACTTATCGCTTATCATTCTTTGATTTATTCAATAAAGATGATTACTATTATTATTGCTTATTTACAATCTAGTCAATAATATTAAGTAAATTTGATGAACGTTAAAGCTTGAGGCACGAACTGTCCATTAACAGCCCTCTGCGACCTATCTGGTTAAATCTTCTGGCCATGATCTCTGCAATCTTGTTTAGGTCTGTATGTATGGTATAGTTGGATACATAACACTGGGCATCTGTTATATTTCGTAGAATTTTTCACTGAACTGTTTGCAGAATTTTCGTATTTGTGGGTTTGCTACAGCCCCATAGCTCGATGCCATATATCCATATTGGTTTTGTAATGATTTTGTAAAGCAGTAGTTTATTCTCTAGGGATAATAGGGATTTTCTACCTATAAGCCAGTGCATTTCACGAATTTTAATATTAATGTGTTGTTTCTTAGCCTTAATATGTGCCTTCCATGTCAGTTCCCTAAACCCGAATTGATAGTTAGGGTAGGTACAGCCCGTTTAATTCTATTTAATAATAGTCTTTCGAATAATTTTGATGTGATGGATGGACAACATGCATATAAAACAGGTATAGTTCTTCCATTATCAATTGCAGAACACAGTTATGTAAGGAGTGATCAATATTTAATATATACGCAAGGCACTCATGCCAAGCTAAGAAACAAAAAATAATGTTTATTCCCCTTATAAAATGCGGTAAATATCAAACGAACCGTCAGTCCACGTTGACTTGATTGATGTGTGTCAAAATCCATCATATTCGTTGTTTACCAATGAAAACATCGAATCGTAAACTTAAATGCACGGTATTGGCCGAAGGTTTACGAAGGCATAACAGCTATAAATCATCTCGTTTTTGTTCCAAAACATTCGAGTAAGACAGTCTGAGATATCAGTGGGGTAGTCTCGCGAGTTTGTTGGTGGGTTTAATTTAGAAATTTCTTTAAATAAATATGGCGTTCTGGAGACCATGGGCGAATGGAGATAATGAAATTACACAGTGTAGTGAGATTCAAGACAGGTATATATTTAACAATAAAGATTTAGATATACAAACACAACAAGTTATTTTAAATATATTCGAATGTTTAAAAAAGGAAAATATTCAGCAATCTGATAATGCTATCATAATAAGAATTGCCGAATTAACTAAAATAAATAAATTTTCCGTTTATCGAGTAGTCATGAAAGGGGTTACTGTGGATCATTCACAGAACCGAAAAACATGTAAAGAAAAACTGAAATCAGTTGAAAAAACTACTCAAGACATTGGAAGTAATCCAGCAAAAGCTAGCAGATTATCCAGAATACAATTATACCAGTTTAGAGACATTGCGTCAAGTTTTGTCAGTATGTGGTTTTAAACACAAAAAACTGAATAAACGGATGGCAATCACCGAATCGTCAAGAATAGTTCACTGGCGACAAGATTATTTGCGTCAGATAAAAGAGTACAGAAGTTCTAATAGACACATAATTTATTTAGATGAAACATGGTTTGACAGTCACGATGTAGTAAATTTCGGTTGGGTTGACAATAGTAAAAATTGCTGTTTGAATGGGCCATGCTCTAAAGGGAAACGCATTATAATAGTACACGCTGGAAGCAAAGATGGCTTCGTGCCTAAAGCTTTATTATTATCTGCTAAAAAAATTAAAAACTGTGCAGCTGATTATCATGAAGATATGACAGCAGAATTATTTGAAAAGTGGTTTAATGAACAGTTTTTACCTAACATTCCACCACAGTCAGTAATTGTTATGGACAACGCATCCTACCACTCGCGGCAACTCCTTAAGATACCAAATAGTAGCAGTAACAAAGATACAATTTTAGCATTTATGTCTGAAAAAAATATTCCTATTCCTACCAGTGATCGTAAAAAAGGCCCAACAAACAAAGAATTGCTTACTGTTATTAAAGGTCTAAAGTTAGAGAAAATGTATTATATTGACAAGCTGTGCAAAGAACAGGGTCATACTCTTCTCAGACTACCTCCTTACTATTGCATATTTAACCCTATAGAGTTAATATGGGCAAACGTGAAATCAGAATTACGAAAATGTAATCAGTCTCCAGAACTGAGTAAAGAGGTTGTAGAACTCGTAAAGAAAGTTCTAGCAGCAGACCGCCAAGAGCTTTGGAAAAAATGTGTTGAACATGTTATCAAAGAAGAGGATGAGTATGTGGTATTACCCTCTTTACAACCCATCATAATTCAACCAAATGATGACTCTAGTTCGGACGATTCTGACTGCCATGATTATTTATAAGGATACTTTGGAATTGAAACGTTTTTTTTTATTTGCAAATAATTTATTTTCCTTTATCGTTTTGTTTTATTTGCAAAGAATTTATTTTCCTTTATGGTTTTTGCTTTGAAATTTCGTTTTCCAAAAAAAACGAATGGGGTACAAAAAGGGCTCAGTTCACGTCTGGTACCTTATTTAAACCAAACGCCCTTACAGGCAGGTACATTTTATTCGTCTATTTACGTTTTATAATTTGAAATTCAGTTGTAGCAAGTTAACGAGCTATAATAATGATTTTTTTTCTAAGTTTTAAGTATGACTACAAATACGTGCATCTAGAATAATAATAATAATAATAATAATAATAATAATAATAATAATAATAATAATAATAATAATAATAATAATAATAATAATAATAATAATAATAATAATAATAATAATAATAATAATAATAATAATAATAATAATAATAATAATAATAATAATAATAATAAAAATAATAATAATAATAATAATAATACTTTCTCACATATCACATATATTTAAAAATAATAAATTTATAAAATGAGGTATCTACGCGCGCCTGTGGCAGATCAAACAGAATTGTCGGTGAGGGTTCAGAACGAGTTTTTATATTCTGCAATTGAGAATGGAAGAACTTTAACTCCACAGGAACTGCTCAGCATTCTGTGCTATACAAGATAGTAGTAGGAAGGATTGATACGCAAGATTATGTAGATGATCTTGTGGTGCTTATCGCCGAGAAACTTCCTAATACAATCAGTAAACTCACTTAGAGGGCAGTTGTTATATTTCAGGACTTATGCATATGATAAAGACTGGCTGTCAATCGTTCTAAATTCGAAGTGGTGCTGAACACAAACGAGAAGAATAAAAAAGGACTTAAAGAGACTTGTATTTTATTTTTCGTCTTGCGTACTTAGAGGTGCCAACTGCGATGAATCACAAACTAAAAATTTATGCTGCTGGTAAAACAAATTGAAGTTCCTGATGGTACTTACTAAACACTATGGGTTATTTTATACAAAAAAAATTTTCATAAAATAGAAAAAAAAATAGTATTCATTTTACAAAAGTTAAAATCGGCTATCATGTTACGCGGTCAATGACACGGCCGTAAATTATTGTGTTGCAATAAATAAAGTGTGGCAATGCATCAACAATCGCCTGTGTTTCGGGTGTCGATGGTGGATGTAGGTCAACAGAATATTACACTGTTTCAGGAAAATAGTGCAAAATTACAAAATGAACAAGCACTATACAGAGGATAAGAAAGAAACAGGGAAACAACAAGAAAAGAAGAATGGATACCTCACTCTCACCTCCACAAACTGTCTCAATTAATCAACAGATAAAAGCCAAAAAACCTCTTATGCCCCCACCAATAGTGGTAGATGGCATTGACAACTTTAAAACTGTTCTCGAGAAATTAAACATAATGGTAAGAGGTCATCAAATCAAAATTATCAGTAATGATAATATCAAAATTAATGTGCCAGATGAAGAATGTAATAGAAAAGACTCAAAAATGCTTGGAGATAATGGGTATTCTTGTTATACCTATGAGAACAAACAGAAGAGACCAATCAGAGTTATTGCTAGTAAATTACATAATGAATGTGACCCAAAGGCAACTGTAGGAGAACTTCGAAGAAGGTATTAGAAGCCACTAAAAAACTTAAGTTTAAAACTAAGCAACCGCTGAACGTGTTTATGTTGTCATTTAAACAAGATGAAGATGTAAATAAAATCTATAGTATTATGGATATACTGGGAATCAGGGTTGAAATTAAACCAATTAAAAAAACAAAATTAGTTCCCCAATGTAAGAGATGCCAGGGCTATGGGCACACACAAAGTTTCTGTGCTAAAAAACCAAGATGTGTCAAATGTACTGGAAAACATACCAAAGATTGTACAAAGCCACAAAATGTACAGCCAAAATGCATTCATTGCGGCGGTAACCATCCTGCTAATTATCGAGGGTGTATCGTTGCTAAACAAATACAAAAAATTAGAGCTGATACTATGACGAAACCATCTTTACCTAGACAACCAGTACGACAAGTACAACAGGTAAGAACTGACTCTTTAGTACAAAGAAGGAATAACGGAAATCAAGTTCAAAAAAGTGAAAATAGGCCATCTTCCCACAACCAAGCTGTTGCAGGACTATCAAATGCTAGTGAAAACAATAATGTTAGAACACAAATTAAAGCAACTACTGACCCGATTTTACAATTGATCTTAGAACAACTTAAGAAACAGGAGCAGTTATTCCAAAAATTTGATAAACGATTAACTCGTTTAGAACATAGTGCCAAAGGAGCTATTCCAAAGCTGAGGAATGGCTAATTTCAAAATAATGGAATGGGACGCTAATGGTCTCTTGCAACACCAATAAGAATTGCAAGCAATCCTAGATGTAAATAAATTAGATGCGTGTCTCATTTCTGAAACGCATTTTACTAATCAGTCACATATTAAATTTAGAAATTACAAAATTTATCATACTAACCATCCTGACAATGCAGCGAGAGGTGGAAGTGCCATAATAATTAAGGATAATATCTTACATCATGAAGATATAGAATATAAGACCTCCATAGGGATCTGGAAATGGACACTGTTGACCAGACCATCAAGAAATTAGCCAAGAGTCATGTCATGTCAATGTCTAGGCTATCCAGCTCCTTGGCAATACTGGGTTAGAAAGAAGACTTAAGAGCACCAAGCCTTTGAGTTAGTTTAGTGTTTTTTTTAGTGCCAAAGGAAGGCTTGTGTGTGCACGTTAAACTTTAGTGCAATCCATTCTACATTACCTAAGGAACGCTGATTGGTATACCTTAGTTTTAAGTTTCAAACTCTATTAGGTTAAGTTAGAATTAAATTCCTCATTGGCCACTGTTGACCAGATTGTAATATACTAAATGTCTTTATGGGTGTTTAATAATAAATAAAAAAAATAGAAAATTAAATTTTTTTTTTTTTCGAGAAATTGCAAGATGTCAAAGATTAGAATACTTTGACAATTGATTTATATGTTTATCCTATTACATGTTAATTTCTTATTACATATACACTTTTTTCAATTATTGTTTTACCAATTTTACTTACTTTATTTTATTATAAAGCAGTAATTGAGTAAAAAAACCGGCGAGATTTTTTTTAGATGATTTTTTGGTATTGGTATTATGAAATGAATATGAGAATCGTGTTTTCGGATTTTTGTTGATCTATTTACATACAAAGGGATTCGAGGAATGTATTTTTTATATCACAAAATTTAATCAAAAACTAATAAATTCCTGAAATGCGATTGTTTTATTTCACCAGGAAAAATTCATTCGCATTCCTGAAACGGCAATGAAATTCAATTAAATGATAAAGCTTTCCTCTTGCAACACTAAACGTACTGTGACGGGGCATTATATCAAATATCGCTAAGAGCTTCCGGACTCCGGAAGTTAAAACCTCGTAATATGAGTAGGTCGTTCAAAAATTCATGTTTTCGTAAGATTTTCTGGTTGTTCTAGGAAAAGGTAAATAAATACTTAATTTACTTTTATTAAGGTAAAAAAGTGTTGCGGTGAACTTAACCATTGAAGTTGATAAATTTTGTATATTTCTGTTGTCCAGAGTCGGTGCCAGTCGTTTTGTTGTTCCGACAAAACTACAAATTGTCACCCCCTTTTAAACGTACATGTTTATAGAATTTTTAGGTCATTAAATTAAATTAAAAAAATATAGTTAACACAAAAACTAAAATAAAAACAACTTTATATAATTAAAGTCTGATTTTTTCTTGAGAAGCCCAGTGAGCCTGTGTTGTAATTGTTTTTTTCATTACGTTCATCTCTACATCATTAATAAAAAAAATGGACCACAATCAGCTCCCATTTCTAGTGGAGTCGATCCAGCGAAAAAAAAACCGATAAATGAAGTCGCCCTTTTCGATTTTTTTTGTGATTTCATAGATTCGAGGTCCCTCTTTCACGTGATCACTATATGTTGAGGGTTCTGGAATAAACCCTATGTTGTGCCAGTTTCCCAGGACGACCAACAATGTGTTACCGCCTTTTTAAACTGCATCGTGGTATTCTAAGTGGACTGTATTTCTTTGTCTTCCCCACTCCATGGACAAAAACGACTAACACTTTTATTTAACGATTTATTTTAAGTTAAATAAATAAATAAATAAACAACAACGTAACAAAGGATTACATTAACTGGTAATCAATGAACAAAGTATTATAAGTACCATATGTGCTTAACAAACACTAGCACACAGGTAAAAAAACTAAAAAGACCGCTTCAGTCAGAAAATATTTTTTGCGTGTGTTCTGGATGAGTGATGAATAGATACTGGAGGGTCCTAGCCTGATTCGCAGCTAGAGACACACTAACTTGCCGTACTAAGAGGCATTATGAAAAATGAATTTATTTACGAGGTTTTCTGTAACCCCGGAGTATTCGCTCATAATGAGGGCTCGATGCAAACTGAGTTTAAAATCGGCGAAGTTTATCGGTTTCAAATTTATCCCTTCCCGGATTGCGCAACACCTTCTCGAAAGATTCTTTAGCGTGAGCCGCGTAAACAAGTATGTAAAATTTTTTCTATTGTCTAGACGAGACGGTTATATGGCGTGATATTTATTGTGAAATAGAGTAAAAAAACTTATTTTTTGACGATGCCGCTTCCTGGTTTGAATGCTGTTCGCAAATGTATTTTGGTGCGGCGTTGCCGGTTGAATGAGTTTATCTGTTTAATTGTCTGAAAATTAAACACTATATGAAAGCTAAGGGAGGTGTGGAGGGGGGTAAATTAACATGTAAAGATAAGGAAAATCGGTTTTCGCACGTAGCTCGAGAGTTTTAATCGGATCGAAACGACTTCTGTATATATAATAACCCGTCTAAATCGGTCTAGCGAAAAACGCGAATAAGGCTCTAGGTGTGTTCTCGCCGCGGCGAAAATCCGTTTACTTTCAAATTGCAATATCTCGAGAACCGCTAGACCGATTTAGACGGGTTAAAATTCGTTTCGATCCGAATAAAACTCAGCAAGTTACGTGGGAAAACCCGTTTTCCATATCTTTACATGTTAATTTACCCCCCCGCAACACCCCCCTTAGCTTTTATATAGTGATCTCGTAAAAGAGGAACCTCAAATCTATGAAATCACAAATTTTTTTTTTCGAAATACAGTGAATTTCTTATTTGTTTGTGGAAGGGGTTTTTTTTTAGATCTGATCAGTCGACGTTCAAGCGGTGTTGTAAGTTTGTGTTAATTTTAAAGAGTTTTTTTATTTTTTTTTATTTACTTTATTGCAGTACACTACAAAGTGAAATAATTGGTACATAGCAACAGTATAAAAATATAAAAAGTAAACTTAAAAACACATCGAAGTGATTTTATTGTCTGTTAACTTGTTGAAGGGTTTTTTTCATTATTTTGGTCTATACACAAAATTATTACAAGTTTTTCTTTTTAATTTGATAATTATATAGTGTGCCTTGGAAAGTAATAATTTGACAGAAGTGTTAAATGTCAGTGAGTTTTCATTGATTAATTAATTTCTAATTTCTAATTATTGAGTTAGTGATCACAAAATTATCAGTCAGTTTTGAGTTTTTTGCATTAAGTTTTAGTTAGTAAGTTTAAATGTCGGTCAGTTTTGAGTTTAGGAAGAAAAAGCTCTTTTGAGCTGTAGCTTCCGAGGTCGATTTTTATTTATGGGGAATGGTAAAGAATAAAGTGTATAAAACAAGGCCCAGAAATCCAGAAGAACTTTGTGCCAGAATAAGACAAGCATGTCAAGAAATCAGCAGAACAGATTTTCAAAGACTGAAAGATTTTTGTTTATGGACATTGGAGAAGGTTAGTGAAGATGATTTTTTTTATAATATGCTGTTTACAGATGAATCCACTTTTCATAATAATGGATTAGTATGACGGTTAACCATACAGATTTTGATGCATCTCGAAACATTTTTAATAATGTCAAAACCAAACACATAGTTTCAAAGATAATTTTTTCGTATCATAGTCTAAGCTGATCAAATACAGGGTGTTATATTTAGGCATTACGGTGGAAAAATAATGTAAAATTTAACAAAAATAAAAATAACTCCAAAATTAATAGATTTAGGCATAGTAGACCTTTATAATTTTTAAAAGGCAACGGAATTTGCTACATAATAGGATTATAAAATATAGGGTGTCCTATTTAAAATAAGAACGATATTGCCATTTGAATATGTCATTAGAGAATCGCCCCATTTTGGACGCCCTGTATTATTTTAAACAACTCTAAATACATTATTGTTTTCAACTATTAGTCTAATTTTTTCAGTTAAAATTGGATTTGGCTGATTCCATAGGTGTCGAAGTTATTGGGTTTCTTGTAAGTGCTTCCATTTTTAGAAATATCAAAATATCTCGAAAACTAAAAAGCTTAGGTATAGGGAATACTTAAGTGGCAACCGAAGTTCTTGTGAGAGGCAAATTTCACTTCTATTTTATGAGGATTTTCTAATATAAAATTGCATTTATATGCGCGTCACTGGGAACACTTGGCGATGGAATATTTCTCGACAGCTTTAAATGTATGTAACGATGTGGCAGCACTTTACAAAGATATTTAAAAAAAAATGGGAAAACATATTATTTAAAAACTACTTGATATTTATTAAAACAAATATGAGCAAATTTTCATAGATTTAATGCAGAATGGCGCGGATATTTCTTTTTGTGATTTTCCTTTAAAATTAACAAAATAAATACTTTTCGAAGTTTTACAAAAAAATCAAGTTTTGTAATTATTAGTATTTCCTGAAAATTTCACAAAAATCAGAAAACTAAAGGCTTAAAAGGTTATTAAATTTTTTCAAGTGGTTCGGTTTGCTCTGAAGAAAGTTTTATAGGGTCTTCCATAAGAAATAATATAACTTTGATACGCCTCACTTTTTTGGGACAACCTGTATATTTCAAAATAATTTTAAAATGTAGCCTCTATCAACCCACATATCCATGAATAAACACAATTTTCAAAATATTAATCGTTTAGCCATAATGGAGCGTCTCGTTCACCGTGACTCACCCTGTATAGTTAATGAATTTTTTAGAAATCTACCCTAAAAAAAAGATTTCAATATAAGAGCTGTGTTGCTTTAATTTTACCTGGTTTAAAAATTTATTGAAGTCCGCACTGTATATGAAAAATCCTGTTTTTAAAAGTACGTTTTCGTTACATAAAATTTATATTTTTTCACATCCATTTTTATTTCGCAGTTGTTTACGTTGCAATAAATCACTTTTTATTTTAATATTTTCTGTTAAACGGAAGCTAAAAAGTGACACCTGTGGTTGAAATTAATGAATCCCTGACCCCAGCAAATTTTTCACCGGCTCCTATTCGTTCGCCTTATATCCATTTATAGTACGGTCGGAATGTTTTAAAAGGAAACTCAGTTTGTAAGGAAATATATCATTAGTTAAATGTATTTCTTGACTGTAAGCCATTTATAGTGTGCCTTTATTAGGTTTACGATGTCGTTCTCCAGGGGATCATTCATTGGAGTAATTTGTCCTATTGTTTTGTATCTTTACCATAAAAGGTTGGAATTCAAAGATTATGTGAGGGGCTGTTTCCTCTTTTCCATCACATAATCTGCATTAGCAAAAAATGACGGATTCACGGCGATATAAAGGCATCGGTCTTAAGCGTTCTCTACTCCATAGGAACTGCCCTGCATTCTGTGCTGTACAAGATAGTCATAGGAAGGATTGGTAATGAGGATTTCGCAACGCAAGGTTATGTAGATCTGTATCTGTAAAGATAGAAGGGTGGGTCACATTTGGCCCATTGTGCGTCCTTCTGAGGTTGAGCCTTCCTTCTAGCTCGTCATCCAGCCTACTTGTTTAAAGTAAGTGATGACGTTGCCTGAAGGTAGCTCCCTCATGTTGGCATGTGTTAGGGTAAAAACACAGTGGAGCAGGACAGGTCGCTGGTAGCCTAGCTGGTCGCTTACTCGCATACTCGCTGGTTACCTGACAGGAAGCTGTAAACACACACTGGAGCTTCAGTCAGTCGCTTGTCGTTGTTATATGAGCTTACAGCTAATCTCACTGCTACTATCCCAGCTAACTGCTATGCTCCATCGTGTCCACGCCCGTAAGGAATCACGCTTTAATTCTACATCGCTGTAAGCGAGTAAGCGACCATCTAGGTTACCAGAGACCTGTCCTGCTCCACTGTGTTTTTACCCTTACACTGTGCTCGCCGAAAAGAAAATGTCTTATTTGTGAGAGAGTCGGGCATTCGCAAAGGATGTGTTCGACAGTCTCATCTTCCTATTCACATCATCTGCACTGTGGAGTGCTAGGGTTATGTAGATGCTCTTGTGGTGCTTATCGCCGGGAAATATCAATGACGCTAACATACGACTTAGAAGAGAAAAATTCGTTATCGAAAGTATAAAAGTGTGAAATTAAGGTCAGAAACTGTTACATTTGTAGCACTGATCTAGTCAGTTTTTGAAGATGTTGACACTTGATGCTGGGATGATCTTGTGGTCTAAATTATTCCAGGAATAAAAAATTCTGTTGGGTAAAAAGTTTTGTCTTGATCTAGCTGTTAAATTTTCCTTCTTCAATTTGAACTGGTGTACTCTTAAGTCTTGTATCTGCGTTTAGGATGAAAGTTGTTTTTAGATCACCAAAATTATATTTTATAATTCGGAAAGCTACAATTAGATCGCCTCGCAACCAACGTAGTTCAAATGTGGTAGGTTTGGCTATGGACAATCTTTCTTCATATGAAGGTCTAACGCGCCCAAACAAAACTCTGGTGGCTTTCCGTCGTACGTTTTCAAGTAATGTTCTAGCACGATTTAAGTACGTTGTAGATAGTATCGCTAAAAAATATGGTCATATCGTCTTAAGGCTGCTATACCTTATTTATTTTAGCAAGGCAGTGACGTCACACGTCAAAAATCTGCGGCGTTGCCAGGTATAATTTTTTTCGTTCACTTAAAGATACAATTGTGCCAGTTACTTTTTTTCCTAGCTTAAATATAAGAGAATCTAATGTACTATCAACTTGATTAAAGATTGGAATCGATGTAAAAGAGGACTGCTAGTTTATAGAACAATAAAATCTTGACTATAAAGTTTCAATAGTCAGAAAAGTGTTTTAATATTCAAATAAAAATTTATACTTATGTAGTTTTGGAATTTTTATTGTAATATGCCTCCATGTTACAGTACATTGGCACGTTGGAGGTCAATTTGTAACTACTCTAAGCGAGTAGCCACGTTGATTGCATAAATCAAGAATTTTCGCTATATCATAACGGCAACGTCGTGAAGTGTCGCCAACCTTTAACAGTTAAATTCCCATGCACGTTAAGTTGTTTTAGTGTTTATTCCGTTGACAACAGAAATAACTTGAAATTACGTCACTGCCTTGCTAAAATAAATAAGGTATACCATATTATAGGGTGTTCAATCAGATTGAATTGATTTGGGGACAATTAATACGTGCTCAAACTTTATAACTTTTTTTTCGACCATTTTACAATTGAGCAAGAGAGAAAGAAAAAGTATCTATTTAAAATAACTAGGTACAACAACTTCTCAGTACGACAAACTTATTTCTAGTTACTAGGAAGAAGTGCACTAAAAATAATTGAGAAGGGAATATTCCATAACCTCCCGACCCTCACCTCTTCGGGTGGAAGACAGCCTCCCCCTTGAAAATCGGCTGGATCCGCCCATATGTCAAAATGTCAGATATGAAATTTCAAATAAAGGAGATTTAAAAACTAAGAAAAATCATACAATTTCATAATCATTTTCAATTGGCGCCCAACGTGGGGCTCTAAAATAAGGTTAAATAAAGATAATTAAATATTAATTTATAATATAAAAAAAAACATAACATGGAAGAGAAGATAGAAGATCAGATGAACGACTTATGCAAATGCTGATGGCCATGAATCAAAATATGGAAAGAAATCAAGAAAAGATTGAAAAAATATGGAAAGAAATAAGGAAGAGATAAAAATAGGTATTAGAATGGATATGATAGAATTGAAAAAAGATTTAGAAGAAACTATGAAAAAAGAAATAGCTTAGAAGAAATCAGTCAAGATTTAAGAAAGGATACAGATAAAAAATTAGCAGAAACAAGAAAAGATAGTAAAAAAGAAATGATTACAAGAATAATAGAGGTAGAAGAATTACAGGAGCGGAGAAACAGGGTTTATTGAAGAAATATATCAAATAAAAGAGGATGGAATGAAGAATAAGAAAAATGTTAAAAATTTAGACAAATCATTAAAAGAAGAAATTTTAAAGAATAAAAACAGGAGGGAAGAAATTGTACAAATTTTACAAATAAAATAAGCACAAATGGAAAATAAAAATGAAGAAATAAAACAACAAGATAAGGAAAGAGAAACGATGTTGAGAAATAAAATTATCACAGATCAATATCATCAATATGGAAGATAAAATAAATAATATTAAAGAAGATTTGGGAAATATTAAATATGAAATGATTAAAAACAAAGAAAAAATCAAAGAAGAAAGAAAAAAGAAATGAATGTAAAAGAGACTGAGAACAAATTAAATAAAGAAGAGATAAATCAAATAGAAAGAGACATTATGATGAAAAATAATAAAAATAGCCAAATATTGGAAGAAAATTTAAATGAAGAAATAAAAATGAATTTTAAAATAGCAGAGGAAGAGAATTTAAGAATACGAAAAGAAATCAAAGAGAAATACAAGATATTAGAGGGAAAAATAGAAATTAAAATTTGGTTTTCTTATTTCTTTTCAAGATAAAAATAAATTAAGAAAACTTTTGGGAATGTTGTTATGGTTTAAAAAAGGACACAAAATTATGGGAAGCTTAAAGAATTATGTAAATGGGTCTTAAAAAAAATGGGGGAGATGTTTGTTTATTAGATAAAAAGAAAAAATGTATGAAATTTCAAATAAAGGAGATTTAAAATATATATAAGTGGATATTTTCGTGACTGTTCAATAATAGTTTAAGTAGAAAAAATTCGTGGGAATCAGTCAATATAAAATAAATTAGTTTGATTTCTTCGTTTTGGTCAAGCTTTCGAAAACGTTTATTTTCTTTTTTTTTTTTGGAAACTGTCATTTTGTCATTTTAAAATATTTTAACACCGATGTTTCTTTTTGTATTTAATTTTTTCCGTATTTCATGTTATTAGTCTTGAAAAAGAAAATAAACGTTTTCGAAGCTTGACCAAAACGAAGAAATCAAACTAATTTATTTTATATTGACTGATTCCCACGAATTTTTTCTACTTAAACTATATATATATATATATATATATATATCTCTCTCTTTCCACTGGATTAAAACCACTTAGTTGTTAAAAAAGTTTTTTTATTGACGTTTCGGCTTTCCAGATCGAAAGCCGTTATCAAAATGACATAAAATAAATAAATTTACTAGAAACAGAACACTTGATAATCTTGCAAAAATATGACATCAACATAGTATACATAGAATAAGATTTTGAGATTGAAGATGTCAAAATCTGTTTCAATCATATTTTTGTGACGTTTCTGGGAACGAATTTTTGAAAGGATAGCGCATTTGCATATTATATGTATACTATGTTGATGTCATATTTTTGCAAGATTATCAAGTGTTCTGTTTCTAGTAAATTTATTTATTTTATGTCATTTTGATAACGGCTTTCGATCTGGAAAGCCGAAACGTCAATAAAAAAACTTTTTTAACAACTAAGTGGTTTTAATCCAGTGGAAAGAGAGAGAAATTAAAATACAAACCACAATGAGCTTCTGAAATGAATTATATATATTTATATATATATTTTAAGTGATATAAAACAAAATTCGACATGATTGTTTGCACGAGGGTTTATTAGAGTCCGAAGTTCCAATAAACGTAAAAAGAAAAAATCTTTTTAGCCAACTAAGCCTTTTCCGAAAGTATTCCGACTGGTCTACTTGCCTTATATCCGTTTAGGGCTTATAGCGGAGAGAGCGAACGAGTAACAAGTGCATTTACATGATTTACTCAACCTATTTTTCCTGATGTCCTTTCGTCCCTCGGGAATCTAGTACCCCGCGCGCCGCTGTACGAGCGTTGCGCGCGCCATTTTCCCGGTCACCACCATCTACCTACTTGTTACACCGGAGTCTCTGCCAGCTCCGGGCCGCTGCTGGCACAACTTTTCGCTCCTCTGCCGTCGCCGGAAAACGCCATCGAATTGCCAAAAAATCGCCGTCGCGACTGATAATTTCGTAGCGCCCAGCGCCTAGGGCTCAGTGCTATGTGGGTAGTCGCCCGGAGAATTGGCGACGTTAAAGTTGTCTCGCGTATTGCGACCTTCTGCCACAGGTTGCCATTTTTATGCGGGGACTATTCTGACCTCTACGTCATAGCACTAACAGGTATCTATCACATTATGTGGAAAAATCTTATCTTTATTTTTCCACTAGAATAGTTCAGGATTTTTTGCTATGTGGTTGGCACTCTTTATTTAAAAATATTAACTTGTTACTTCTGAATCTTATATATAACTCAATATATTTAAAAAAATACTTACTCAAAATTTTGCTACACAAAATTTATATCCAAATGCCTAGTTTAAATTAATTTGCACAAATTGCGCCCAAACATTCATTCCGTTTAAACCATTAACATGTCTAATGGTAGTACCAACCACATAGCAAAAAAAATGGTTGGTACATATCTTTAATTCTTAAAGACAATATTTCAACACGTGCGACGTAATTGAGGATATTTTAACCTTAACCTAATTCAGTAACCCATTTGCAAGTAACCTTCATGTATGACATGATGAGGGACTTGGGGATTTTAGGGTTAAGGTTTTTGAGTGATGGGGTGTCAGTTAGTCTGGCTTCCATTGATTTCAACTTGAATTATTCACAAGTATCATAAACATTTCACTAATTGAGCTAAGCAAAAGACATGGTCAAAATTTTTGATAAGTTTAATGAAACGTATAGCGATTTTATTTATTTAACATGAATTTTTTTTTTCTACGGATGACATTGAAATATATCATTTTTAATTTGATTGCGTTGGTTGAAATTGAATTTCAGCCACTAGTGGTTGAAATTCTCAGACTACCGCGATTTCGACGATTTTAGGTAATTTGACATTCAAATATTAATAAGAGAAATGTCACTGTCAGCAATTTTCTGGAGGTTATAGTTTTAATTTGTAAAAATGAGTGATACTAGTATGGATAATAGTGATATAGAACCAGAGGAAATTATAAAAGAGGCTGAAAATGTATTTTCAAATTTAATTCCTGCCAAATCAAAACATGTTTATGATTTTACTTATAAAGAATTTATGGATTGGAGATGTAAAAAAGGAACTAATTCATTTTCGGAAGAAGTCTTTGGCGCATATTTTGCAGAATTAGCTAAAAAGATGAAACCCTCAACATTTTGGGTCCAGTATTCAATGTTGAAGACAACTATCTCCATCAAAAACAACGTTGATATTTCCAAATATTTCAAATTAAGATCATTTTTAAAACGAAAATCTGATGGATATTGCCCAAAAAAATCTAAAACCTTTTCTAAAGAAGAGGTAGCCAAATTTATAATTGATCACGGTATATAAAAACAAAAAAATTAAAACTTTTATTTCAACTTTCCATTTGTACTTATAATGGGAATTTCAGGCGCTTGTCGGTGCGACGAACTTTATAATTTAAAATCGACAGACATTGAAACCATTGAAAATTTAATTGTAGTAACACTTTCAGTCACCAAAAACTAAACCAAAAGAAAATTTGTTGTTCCTCAGGAATACACTGAATTGTGCAAAAAATATCTTTCAATTCGTCCTCCAAATCTAGAAAAGTTAAGATTGTTTTGTAATTATCAAGCCGGAAAGTGTACAAGGCAATTTGTTGGCATAAATAAAATTAGTGCAGTGCCAAAAACAGTCATGCAATGCGAACATCTGCCACTATGTTAGTTAACGCAGGAAGCAACATAACTATGCTTAATCGATTAAAATTTAATGGTTAATAACAATGGTTTATTTTTTTATGAGTGATTTAATTTTTATCAAAGATAATACCACGAGTCCTCCAAATTTTATCGATTAAATTTTTGGTTTTCACGAAAACGGCTTTATTTGGAAAAACCACGAAAACAAACTGATTGATAAAATCACGAGTCCGCAGGACGAGTGATTTTATCTTAAATCAGTTTGTTTGAGTGGTTTTGCCTAAAATAAAGGCGTTTGAGTATGAAGATCAAAAATTTAATCTATAAAATTTCAGAGGACGAGTCGTATTTGAAAGGATTATTTTTTGAATCATTTTGTATTAAAAACAGAGAACATAGTCATTTATGCAAAAGACACTTTACACGCCAATATTGAAAATTTTCTTTACCAATTTAAATTGAAACCTGAGCTGTTAGGCTGTTATAGTTTTACATACAGGGCCACCAAGGCGATTTTTTGACTGGCTACCCCGCGAAACGCCGTAAATAAAAGCGAAGAAGAAGAATGAAATGAAGTCTTTCTTAATTTAATTAATTTTAAGTTTAGTGTTGAAGTGAGGTATGTAAAAATGTTAAAGGCGTTTTGGCGTTAATAAAAACAGGTTAGTTTACAAATACATTTTGAAATTTGGTTATTAACATAGATTTGCAATACATTTTAGTATAATAAAAATTGTTAAATGTTTACATTTGACATTTCAAAAAGGTAAACACAGTTTAATCAAGAAACAAATACGAAGAAGCGGTTTTATCAGTATAAAACACAATGATTGGTTAGGATCCAGAGCTGTTATTGGCTGAAACCACAAAATCTGACTGTATTGACAGATGAAAAAAATAATCCGTAGAAAAAATAGTATATTCAACTCGTGGTTGATAAAATTTTAACGTCTCGAGTTAAATTAACCACTCTCGACGTTGAAATTTTATTTCAACCACTTGTCCCATAATATACTATATTTCGGTCTGCAAATCAATTCATTACATTAAATGAGAACTTTATGCCTTAAGCGGTTAAATTATTTCTTCTTTGTACCAAAAACCAAAAACACATGTGAGAACCTTCCCTGTAAATTTTTCCATACCACAAAATATTTGAAAAATGATCTTCAAACCGGCCACTCTGTTATTTGGTAGATATTTTACTCAAGCCCAAATCATGAGGTATGATGTAAAATACATATTCGTAAGAAGTGTTTAAAGGATTTGCTGTCGACCATCCAAGTTATGACTAGAGAATCAGAGATTCACAAAAATGAGAGAGATCATTTAAACCATTTTTTTATTCGAATATGTTAAAAAAACACAAATTCGATACAGTACACAATAACGAGAAGAAGAATTTTTCTGTCCTAGGACTCTTTTCGTACTTTTTCGGACGGTAAACTGTCCGGAAAAGTAAAATATAGACATTTGGCTTACCTCTTTATTTTAGCTTTAGTGTTCAATAATATTTGGTGTATTTTCTTATCGAAATAACATATTAACTTGCTGTTTATATGTGTTTTTAAAATTTGCATTTGCAGGTTCTGTTACAATATCAAAATAGTTATAATTTTTGTTTGATATTTGACATTTCTTATACTTGTTTTCCGTTGCTTTTTAGAGTAGTTTATCTTAAAAATTGTGTTGCTCCGTACTACACTTGTTAACACAAGCTCCATTGACATTGGCAAACTATAAAACTATGAGTAAAATTAGGATATTTTTCTTTATTAATATTTTTTTTTCGTCGACCTCTACAAAAAATGACATTTTACGTACTAATTTCCGAATGAAAAGTCAACTATTTTTAAAGGCAAGTACTTTTCGTGCTCAAATGACTCGCACCGTGCCGTATCCTAGTGACCACAGCGGACGAAAAGTGTTTGCGGACGAAAAATGCTTGCCTTTAAAAATGGTCGATTTTTCTTTCGGAAATTAGTATGTTTTTCTAGAGGTCGACGAAAAAAAATATGCGCCTCGGCGAAAAACTGTCTATTGTCTCGCCTGCTTGTTAGCCTCGGCTATCAATTTGCAGACTCGACTATAAAAGACAGTTTTTCGTCCTTGTCACATAAATAACTATTTATATTGGAATAAAAAATATTGTAGGATAACGTGGACGAGAAGTTTCTTTTTCAGACTCTTATGGTATACTTCAAACAGTTTGAAAAAGTTTGATTTCAAATCAAACTCTCGAATTGTATATCAAATCAAATCAAATTCTTATATATAAAAAAAATTGATTTTTCAAGTCAAATCAAACTTCTCTATTTATGACAGTATCAATATCAACTGCAGTGGACACAGAAACGTTTTTTCAATTCAACTCAAAGTATTTCCTTTTTCCAATTTCGGCCATTCAATTTTTTATATTGACGTATGAAGGACAATCAACCTTCATTGTTTTTTTTTGTAAACTATTAATAAAATATCTTTATTCTTAGAATTAATATTATTCGTCCCTGGCGATGCTGACGTTGTCAGCGAAACGTACATCACGCGTGAGAATGTTTAATTTTTTGGTTTAGTGGGTTTACCAGTTTTCAAGTAAATCTTCGACTGATACCTAAAAGCATCTTAATTAATTTCTTGGACAGGATTTCTTACTTTTTGTCAAGATTAAGATTAATACGTCTGTCTGTCAAGGTATTCTTTGGTCTTCCTTTTCACTTAGTCACCTTCAATTGAATAAGCTACTAGATCCGTTTTAGCTGACTATTTTCTATCAAATTTAAAACTGTCTCTATCCTCAATATGGGCAGTATGTTGTGAAAACGATTCACAACAGAGTGTTATTCTCTAGAAATCGATTAATATCACAGTCCGCTATATACTCGATTTATAATGTACTGCTCTGATAGGTTTTTGTTTTTTTGAAAAGTGACAGAACGAAAAGAAACTACGCATAAGTCACGTCAGAACCCTGAAGAAAGAACCCCACATTAAGAAAAAGAGTAACCATTAGAACCCCATCTCTCAGATTACAACATTCCTGTAATTGAAACTATTAGATAGTAAGAAATAAGACTTTATTTACATTTTATACTATATTTTATTCGTTAAATGTTCTGCCTTGAAAATAAATAAAATAAACCTA
The DNA here is from genome assembly GCA_949320105.2 of Crepidodera aurea. NCBI lineage: Eukaryota > Metazoa > Arthropoda > Insecta > Coleoptera > Chrysomelidae > Crepidodera > Crepidodera aurea. The sequence goes on along the minus strand of OX439475.1, from coordinate 19,353,957 downwards.
TATAAAAAAGTACAATCCACTTTGTTCTCATATGAGCTAAGTCATTCAACCCCTAGATTTAGGCTTGAGGTTAATGAAAACCTCAACCCAAGATTAATGGCGAGACAAGAGACATTACCTACTCCTTTAACTACTTTATTTCTAATTGTCTCTTAGTGTTCTGCAGTTCTACAGCTTATATTCTGCTTCCCTCGTATTTGCTGAATTTGTTCATCCATAGGATTTTTAGTAACAGTTTTCATTTTTTCCATGAATTACCTTTGTCATATTCATGTATATTTGAAGTTCTTTACCCGTTCGATATTTTTAGCTAGAATTTTCTCTTTCGTCTTTAGTTTGGTTGTGGTATAACAATTAAGCATTAGAACCATTGTTCATCATGCTCCAAACATTTTGTCGCTAGTTACTAGTATACTTTAAGTGGTTTTTTCACATATTTGCGTGTCTTTAAATCATTTAAGATTCCTGTGACAAGACTTATGATGTTTTGGGTAATTTGGGTAATTGATCATTAATCATTTATTTGTATTTATTTCCTTATTCATCTTTCTGACATTTTTTATCCATGTTTTCCTTAACGGTTGATTTAAATATTTATAATCGTGTAAGAAAAAACAATTCATTTTATTGTATCCTTGATGTATACCGTTGTGATGGTCTGTCTAGAGTTTTTTGATATTTAATTCATCTGGATTATGAGCTCACTCCGCTTATTTCTAATTTTATTGTATTATACCCTTGTCTTATATGTCAAAAGTGGCTATAAATGTCTCTTTTGCTTTCTCTTTCTATATTTTTAGGATACCAGGTATCCGCGCGAAAATTTTAAATGGAATTATATCTGGTGTTTTAAAAGATATCGACTTGAAATTTTTGGAATGTCATTAAGGAAGTAGGGGGAAAATTAACTGTATATGAGATACCACCCCAACGTGATATTCACCGCCCCCAGCCACCCTCGGTCGGACATGTCTTTGTGAAAAAATGATTTAAACAATAGTCCAGTCTATTCTCGAAAGCGTTCCGTACATTTTCGAAGATTTGTGTTATTAAATTTCTAAACATTCCTCTATGATTCTATTACGCAAATCATTAATGGATAGTGGTGGTGTTCTGTAAATAACAGACTTCAAATGTCCCCTATAAAAAGAAATCCAGAGGGGTCAAGTCTGGGGAGCGAGCTGGCCATTCAATAGCACCCCTACGACCTATCCAATGTCCTGGAATAACGGTATCCAAATATTGCCTTACTTCTAAACTGAAATCAGGGAAAGCTCCGTCTTGCTGAAATTATAAGTGACCCTCCTGCATTCGATCTAAGTTTTGTTCCAAGCACTGAATGATAAGAGAGGATGTATTAATTCTTCCAAAAAATCTAGATATCTAGGTCCATTTAAATTTTCCTGGTAGAAAATTGGACCAATTATTTGGTTATTAAGAATTCCAGTCCATACATTAATTTTAATTTAAACAAGTCAAATTTTTTCGAAAACTTTTATACTAACAAGTGTCACAAGCAATATTATTTGACAGTTCTTACAACAAAGCTGTTTTCATGACATTTAAGATTTTGGACCGGGGGTGGCGAATATCACGTTTGGGTGACATCTCATTTACTATTAGTTTTCCCCCTACTAGCCCAGTTGTCAGAGATTTTGACCTCGGACAAAATGTGATGTCGCTGAAACTTGGCACTTAGATACTTGAAAGGGTGTAGAAAACGATATAAAAATCTTTGCTGCTCTAAAATTTATGCTAACTTTATTTATTTATTTTTTTTACTATAGAAAATTTGACCGGAAGTTTTTTTTTCTAAAATTTTCACTCCATTTTATAGAATTGAAGATATATATTATTAGAAGCATAACAAAAAAAATCTTTGTACATTTATCATCATTATACTTTTACTTTTGATTTAAAAATAATTAAAATGATTGAACATTGTCTCTGTTTAATAAAACTTAAAATGATCATTTTTTTTACAGTATTCATTTTTATTTTCAAAATGGTGTTTCTTTATTTATATAAATCAGATATTATTATTATTTTTTTAAAATAAAGTTAAAGATACACTTTATAATGTGTAATAATTCAAAAATTGATACAGCTTGATATTTTTGAATAATTTTTAATATAAGAAATATTTAAGAAAATGCATGTTCTTTACTTATTTTAATTCATGCAACTTAATTTTAAGCTTAAAAAAATGATTAAGTATACAAAATGAAAGATTAAATCCTAAGCTTTAAGAATATATTATTCATTTTTTGATAACGCATTCAAGTTACAAGCAAACACTAATTGAAAACACGTTAAAAATGTGTGTGCGTGTTTGTGCGAGCTGTTATATTGACATTTTCAAATAATAATCTTCTTAGACTTAGAGTATATGATTATATAATATCTACAAGAACTTTTATAAAATATACTTAAAAAAGGGAGAATAGTCAACTCATGTATAGTATTTCGTCTGTTAATGGTGATTCGTTACCATCGACTTCACAAAAATTTAAACACAGCCCTATTAAAAAAAAAGTTAGACTATTAGAGAACGTTTTGATTTAAAAAATAATTGTTTTATCTGCGGTCTAGGGGCGTCACATGCATTGAGAAATAGTTTTAGTTAAGGAATATAAGAAAAGTAACTAGTAAGGAATGTCAGCAAAATTGAAAATGTTTATAAAAAGAATTTTGCTAGTTGATTTATTAGCTGTAAATAGACGCGCTAGACAATGTTTTCGGTAATTTCAAAACCATTAACAGTTAATTGAATGTAAAGCCATTATATTACATGAAAATTAATCTCTTTCATCAATGTAAATGCTTATTTGCAATAAGAAATAAAAAATTGTCTGGATTAATTGAAAAATCGATTATGAAAAAGTCGTTTTTGGTTTTCTGGATTTTTAACGATATTTTTTCATACGAACAATATATTTTTTTAATACCACCTTAAAGTCGAGGTTTCAACGAAGAAAATGAGCACTGATAAAGCTAAAAAGCTGAAAATTTGTATGGAAACTTTTTCGATTGAAAATTTTTTTTAATTTAAATTCGTATAAAATCGAAAAATAAATATTTTGCTTTCAAAAAATTACAGCTTATTTAAAATACAGTGAGGAACGTTTTCACCAAGTATCATAAAAAATATTTTTGCAACAGATAAAAATTAAAAACCAAAAAAACGGCCTTTATCGTTTTTCTGAATAATTTCGAGGTTATGTTGAAAAATAATTAATACAATAGTTTTACATATTTTAATTATCTACAACTTTTACATTAAACTTTTTTGATAGTATGCATATTTCACCCACAAATCGTAAAAAACCCATAACCAACCCTCAAATTATATATTTAGCTACCCCCAGCCCCCTTCCGGAACTATTAATTTGTCCAATTGATTTTTTTTAATTTCCTTATAATTTACACAAAATTTTCCGACCATCCACATGCTGATAAGATTTTTTTTTTGTTTCAAAAATGATTGGCGCTGGTCTCTGCGTAAAATTTTTGAATTTGCTTTCTTTTTTAATAATTTTAATAATTTTTTACATTGATACACATTTTCTTTTAAAATAACTTATAATATAATTTTTAGTAAAATTTTCCTCTTTTTCACGTGGTGCTATTAGTTTTTCGAAATTTTTATTATTTTTTTTCGAGATATAAGAAAAACCAAAATTTCGATTTTATTTTCGAAATTTAGAGCAGCAAAGATTTTTTTATCGTTTTCTACACCATTTCAAGTTACCTAAATTTCATCGAGATCACATTTTGTCCGAGCTTTTGGTCAATATACTTCTCTGGCAACTGGGGGTGGCTGGGGCGGCGAATATCACGTTGGGGTAGCATCTCATATACTATTAATTTTCCCGCTACTTTCTTAATGACATTCCAAAAATTCAAGTCGATAACTTTTAAAACACCAGATATTTATTTAAAGTTTTCGCGCGGACACCTGGTATCATAAATAGCTATTAAAGTTTACACAAATTTGTTCATTCTTAGTCCTGACTAAACTTGATGTACTTTTATGTTATACAAAATTATCAAAGTGATTTCAGAACATGTAAAATTTAAAACTAAAGCCAATTTAACTTGCTTATAATACATTATGTAAAATCTTGCTGAAAACTCAAAGCATAAAACGAAACACTGATTTAACAACATAAAACAAACTTTTAATAAACAAGTTACATTAAAAAAGTTTAAAAATTGCTAGTTAATTTCCATTGCGTATATAGCATCCTGATAAATTTAGGTATGAGAGAACTGAAACTATTAAAACTACAAACTAATTTTGTTTGCAACTCTATTTGTGGTCTATACCGACCCGACATTAACTCAACCCAATTTAGTTTTAGTTAAATCAACTTGGGAAACTAAACGAGTTCTATTGAAATTAACTCGAATTCGGAATGTTGGCTTGATACAGATCTCCGTTAATATTTAAATAGGTTTTTTAGCATGTCCGGGATGACTAATGATTATAGCATTGTTGATAAGTGAATTATTATGTTAATTAATTAGAAATGTGTCAAAGTATGATAACAAAATTGTATTTTTATGTTTATTGACAGACTCGTAGGAAATGATTCATTTCCTACATATTTCATAGACAACTACACTGGATTTCAGTTCCCGAATGTTTGGCTAATTCTATTTTTATTTGTCATTTTATTTCATTACATGGTCGTATTGTAAAGATTTGGTCTCATTTAGTTGAATTAGCTGAAGGTCAAATATGAAAAGACGTAAGTATATCAGATGCCAAGAACACCAACCTCAGCCATGGAGGCACTTCTGAACCTCCCCCCGATTGACATAACAATCATGGGGGAGGCAAGGATGGGACTTCTAAGGCAACAAAACACGAGCCATAAATCCTATCACAATAGGATAAAGGAAATAGTGGGAGGTAACATTCTTGAAATGAAACCACCGGACCACATGAATCCAATGTACCTACTACTTTAACACTAACTTCGAGGTGATTATGCAAGATCGAAGGGAGTGGAAAGAGCACAGCATCAAGGGCAAACCTGGAGAAAGGATCTGGTATACAGACGGATCCAAGACCAGGGTTGGAACTGGTGCTGGAATATACAGACAGTCAAGCGTTACTGAAGGCTCTCATGAACCCAAAAGTGACCTCAAGACGTATGGGAATGCCGTGAAGAACTCAGTGTCCTCTCACAACACAACAAAATAACTTTCATGTGGGTTCCAGAACATTTTGGCATCGAGGGCAACGAAAAAGCTGATGAATTAGCCAGAAAGGGTTCATCAACTCCATATATTGGTCCAGAACCCGCACTTGGTGTTACTAAATCTAACATCCGAGGATGCATACGGGACTGGATCAAACGAAAACAAAGAGAAAGGTGGAAGGAAGCCCTTCACATGCAACACGGGAAAACATTTATTAAAGAACCGTTCAAACACAAAGCTGAAGAACTGCTCAAGATGAGCAGAAATCAGCTAAGAACAATAACGGGCCTTCTCACTGGACACAGTTCAATGAAAGGACACCTGTATAAGATGGGGCTGTACAACGGAGACCTTTCATGCAGACAATGTGGTAAAGGGGCAGAAACAGCCAAATATATGCTGTCAGAATGCGAGGCATTGGATCGCAAAAGACAGGCAATTTACGGATAGTCCAGGCTAACTCCCGAAGAATACAGCGGCCAACCGGTGAAGAACCTGTACAAAATGGTACAGGGGTCAAGAGTTATGGAGTGAGTGCTGTGAAACTAACCCGGAAGGCACAAAAAGCCCAAGAGGCTGAGGTGTAGCTGGCGATGGGACAGCTTCCGAGTATAAGAAAACGTTTAACTTTCAACAACAGTAATTAAATGTTAACAGTCGTCAAATAAAAATAATAAACTGTTTGTATGCTTTCATTTTGCAAATAAGAAATACATTTTCCGCTTCGCTGCCTAACAAATCTGTTTAAAACTGGAAAAATGTACTCATCCATCTTATTCCTAAATTCAGATTTGATTTCTAAAGAATTCGAAAGACATTCCGCAGATTCCACATTTTAATACAGAGTACAAAAGACGTGCGGCACGTGCCGTCGTACGATTTTAAGTTTTCTCGCCTGTTGCTGGTTTGAGATAACGTTATCAATCAAAACGTCGACGAAACTGGTTTGTAAACGGATCGCGTGCAAGATTTGATAAATTAAAATACCTACCCCGATTAAAAAAAAATAGAACAGTTTTGTTAGAGGAAGTCGTTTGAATGCGTTATAGTTTGTCCATTTTCGATAGCAGACTTATTTTTTAAAATACGTTAAAAAATATAATGTAAAGGCAATCGGATTATTACAAATTGGATGGCGTTATATGAAAATTCTAATCGTTTCCGGAGAAATTAGTGCTATCTCCTTTGTAATTCTGTCTTTCAGTCCTTGGATATGTGATGTCCTGGTTTAGGGTGGCTTCTATTTGGAGTAGAGGAATAAAATGATCTGGTAGTAGTTATTTATAGGACTCGAACATTACATCAATGTTAATAATGAATGAATCGAATAAATCTAATAATAATCTAATAATGAACTGATGAAGGTTGACCTTAACCGCTTATACAGATTCGGACAAAATATTTCTTTGGTATAGGCCGAAATCTACAAGAGTAAAAAGGAAAGCAATAATAATATAAGGTCATATAACCGAGAGAGATGCAATGCTGTACTCTCCTCTGTTGACCCCACTTAGCTATTGAAGTGACTTCTTCGCACTGAGACAGCGAACACTAGCGTCTACGTCCGATCCCGTTTTCGAGTGACCACGGTGTTGCCAAATGCCAATACAATACGTTTACTTGAAATATTAGTTTGTACATCGTTTTTCTGAGCTAAGCTGACCTAACGTACCTCACCCTGTAAATTATTGATCTGTTAGATTTTATTAATTTTTGATAATATGTTTCGGGCATTAGGTTATGCGATAAGTTTGGCAACAGCGTGGGCACTCGAAAAACGGTTGGGAACTAGACTATTCTCCTTCTTCGTGATATGTGAGGAGAAATTATAATGCTCTCTCAACTTTTAACAAGCTTTCCTTTTTGCTCTCGGTAATACCACAAATAATTTTTGTCCGAATCTGTATATACAAGTAGTGTATAAACAATAAGCAAACGAGATAAGACGTCAACCTTCCTATGCACACGTAACATTTAATATTGACAACAACATAACCTTAACCTATTACTCTAACAATACATGAAATTATTATACTGGGCGGTGTGTGTCTACATGGCACAGACAGTCTGTGGCCTATTCGCATACACTTTGCTTTTTAAATAACCTCACAAAAAAATCTAGAGGTGTCAAATCCGGAGATCTTGCTGGCCATTCGATAGGTCCTCTTCTTCTAATCCAACGATTTGGAAGTGGAATGTCGAGAAACTCACGAACGCTTCGAAGATAATGAGGAGACGCTCCATCAGGAAATAGTCTGGGTAATTCTGGAATTAACTCTAGTTCTAAAAATGCCCAGTATTCTTCACCTGTCATGGTTCTATTCCAAAAATAAGGTCCAATATTAGTATTATTAATAATTCCTGCTCACCCATTGATCTTTTGTGGATACTGGATACTAGAACATTCAAAACGTCGAGAAAAGTCATTTTGAGTAACTTTAATTTTTATTTTTTTCCAAGAATTTGAAGACTTCGTCGCCCCTTTGGATAGGCCGAAGTATCGGAACTTTCAATAAAATTCAAATTTATTTATTCGCGCCATTGTACAAAAGTCTAACACACGTCAAAAATTGTTTAAAACATATTTTAGATAGTTATATAAAATTGGAATACAATAAAGTTAAAAAAAACATATAAGCAACTAAAATTAAAATTATGTTAAAATCATGCTAGGGACTGCTAAAATACAAATCTAAGAAATTCCTCATTACTATGAAAGGCATTTTCTATCAAAATATGCTTAATTATACTTTTAAATTGCTGTAATGGGAGACATTTTAAGCTATCTGGAAGTATCCCGACCCAGTTTGTCATCTTCCTAGCCTCCAGTAGCTTGGCACAAGATTATGCTTACGCCGGGTGTCATGTTGATGTATGTCCTCATGGGTTCCGAAGTGCCCCCACCCCCTTAATAAACATAAGGCTCTCCAATATATATAGACAGGGAACAGTGAGAATTCTCAAGGTCTTATACGCTTGTCTGCAATTATCCCTATACTTGAGGCCAGCAATAACCCTGATTGCCTTACGTTGTCAGCCAAAGACCCTCAACATTTCTGGCGAGTGTCCCCAGGCCAAAATGGCATAGGCTGGGTGAGATTGACATGGTAGCATGGCATGCTGTTTGCAGAACTTTTTGAGAGACTTTAGATGCCAGGTTCCTAAGCAGACTTCTTGCTAGATTCTTGCATAGGTTGTCAATGTTCACCCCATTGGAGCTTGGGGTCCAAATATACGCCCAGAAATCTAACACTGATTACACCATCAGTTACACCCTGAGTGTCCCTAACAGAAAATACTACCCTGTTGGTTTTCGCTTCATTGAGCAGTAATCTGTTTACACTTCAATTATTCCAACTTCGATTATTCCAACTGTGAATGGAGTAACTTCACCTCTATTTTCACCGAACAAATTTGTTAGGTATCTGAATTCTATCTGTGTTTGTGTGTAGTTTATTTGTGTTTATGAATGTTAAAAATCTGACTTCAGATTTTGACAGAGCATCAAAAAGTAAGCTTCAGGAACACCTTCAAAAGGGCGTCCAAAATATGAAAATTTTGAAGTTTAAAATGTCATTGAATTTAAAGTAGACACATAGTGAATGACGATTTTGGTAAAAGTGAGTAGACTGTAGCTGTGTTGATTAGAAGAACTGTCAATCTAAAATTTTATTAATACTTTCATTACAATTTGTTTGGTCTATGGCAATGTTCAATTGGTTTTTAATAATAAAAAATCCTATGCAAAATAAAGTACGGTAAATATTAAAAAATAAAATTAATAAATAAAATATTGTTTCCTGCCACATTTCCTTTTATTTTTGCACATATTAATTCCATCGGATGTAAGCGGCACTCGGGGCCAGCAAATTTCTACATCAGGCGGGCTAACCACTCGTTATACGAACTTTACTTTTTAGGTTGGTAAGCGAAGTACGTGGATATTTCGAGCTTTTCCCATTTCAGCTATTCCATATTTTATACGTTTATTAAATTTAACAATGTTCAGCAATTCTGCCTTTAACATATTTTTACAAATATAGAATAGAATAGTATTACAAATTTCTCTAGAATGAAATAAATCACTTCCGGAAACTGGTCCTCCTTTTCTTTGTGAAATGAAACGTTTCCACTTGGATATTTAAGACCACTATTTAAATCACCAAGAAAAACTTGAATTGAATTATCGATATTTGTAGCTTGCCACATTGTACAAAGAGCATCCCCTTGGGTTTTCCAAGTCTTATCTTCTCCATCAAAAATAATGTATTCTTTATTCCTAAGGACTGATTTCCAGTTTGTCTTCTTTCATCTGAAGTTAGGCTTTTTACATAACCTTACAAATATTTGTACGACCTACTTTATTCAAATTAGGAATCTCTTCCGATATCATCCATTTCTTGGTCATCTAAATGAATCGTAATTCCAGCTAGTTGCCATGTTTATGTACCATTGCTTAGCTTATGACTGAGTAACTTATTTACACTAGTGACATAAAAAATCGTGACAAGTGCATTTATTTAAAGACCCGATGTGTGACAGACGCAGCACTGGTTTTTCCACCAAGAAAATGCATTTGCTCATACAGCTCAATTAGTGCGTCAGTTTTAGACCAAAAACAACATGACTCTCTTGCCCCAAGTAACTTATTCACCTGATCTAGCTCCGTGCGATTTATTTTTGTTTTCGATTTTCGTAAAGTGGTCAAGGAAAGAATGAGGGAGGAGCTATCATCCATCATTGCAGATGAATATTAAAAATGGTTCCACCGATTGTGCAAATGTATTAAGCATAATGAAGAGTATCAAGAATCAAGAATTCCGTCTTTTGTGGTACCCAGTCGTACCTGGTAACTATTTTACTCAAAACATAACTCAGTTTTAATTTGATCAATCTGTATATTAGATAAAGGGAAAAAGTAGGATTTGAGTAGAGATTGCGGCGTTATGGAGGACCCCCTCCATTTTATTGACACTTGTCACGTGACACCACACGGTTGCCAATAAATTGTCATCTGTCAACAGGGTTGCCAACCCACCTGGTACCACAGTGTTGCCAACAGTCTCTCAACAGTGTTCAATCTTGAGACTGTCGATAGGGAGGGCTACTGTCAACTTCATGGTTGCCAACTCACTTGGGTTGTTATCACAGGGTTACCAACAATCTGTCAACGGGGGCTCTCGGGGGTTGGGGCTTCGAAACACAATAACCTGGCTTCGGAGGGATAGGGGAGGCCGAAAAGTAACGTTGCCAAAGGGCCTTAGTCTGTATCCCTACTGATTTAAATAGTTTAATGAAATATTAACTTGCGGTTTTAAAATTAAAACATTTACTTTAGATTATTTATAACATTATTTTTAACTGAAATGATCTCGTACGAGTGACAAGCGTCTATTCCCAGAAACCCGCTCTTCTTTATTGCTAATGAAGTTCTACGGAATGACGACAATGCGTAAACTGTGTTGGTCTGGAATTATTGTACCTAATACATTCAGATTCCAGATCATTTGAATAACTGGAATAGAACAATGTAGGAAGCGTAATCCAGGTAAAATGTCAATATCTTTGCTACAAAGCCAGAGCGGGATTCAAATTCAATCTGATGCGTTGCTTAAAAGTTAGTTTAGATAATTTTGGTTGCCGAATGAACTTTTGATAGCGTAAACGAGTTTCTGTAAATAAATGTGAATTTAGCATGTACGTAGAAAACTTGAAGTTATTATTTTAATATGGATTTGAAGTTGAAGTAATTTTCCAGGCATTCTCCCTTTTTTTTTGTAATTTGATAATAATTTCTTCACTTTTTCCCACTAATAATTATTTATTTTATCTCAAATCCGTAGCCAATATCACATATTGCCTACTGATTCATATTTCGTATTATTTTTATTTTTAAAATATTAAGAAAACTATTTTCATAATTTCTTACCTCGTTGCCATTTAAAACTTCGTTTTCCTAATTTTTAATAATGTTAATCAATGTTTTTATTTATTTTTAAATTCGTACGATTGTTATTGGGATGTAATATACGATAATCTGAGCAAACCAAACTACAAAACTTAAATAAAAGTAGTCTATTTATTAAAAAAAAGTTATTCATATGTAAAAACCAATTTAACGCAAATTTCTATATGAAAACAGATAATCTAAACAAAAATACGACGAACAACTAAATAAACAAACAAAATAATGAAAAAAACTTAAGAAAAAACTTAAAAAATAACTAGTTCAAAGATACATTTCTACATTGAAGAAGCTACAGCATACAACAATTGTTCTATAATGTCAAATACTTTATCAATAATAATAATAATAATAATAATAATAAATATACACAAACAAGAAAACTACTTACAATGTATAGCGCACTACATCCACGAGCCAATATCGATATGTTCCTGGAAAAGAAGGTGGCTGAGGACTGATCAGTATTGAATCCACGTAGGTACAATATCGCTAAAGAAGAAAGAATTTGGAATGGTGTTCAGCCAGCTACAGAACCACAGCAATGATGACCAAGACCAGAGCAGGGAAGATATATAGAAGACCCGCAATCCAAGTAAAACTGAAATAAGACAAGTAAAAGAGTTCAAACATCACATGAAGCAGCAAATAACAGAACTGCACGGACAGATAACAAACGAGGCAGAAAAAGAAACCATAAACAGAATCCTGGTCACCAATTTGGATTTAGAAATAAGCACTCGACGATCGACCAAGTTTATATAATAACCAACATTATAGAGAAATCATTAGAAGAGAAAAACATTTGTGCTACTATCTTTCTTGATGTAGCACAAGCGTTTGATAAGGTTTGGCATGAACGCTTAATACATAAGCTCAAGCTTTTCCTTCCAAAACAATATACAGATATCCTCCATTCATATATATCGGAAAGATACTTTAGAATTATGCAAGAAGAAGCTTATTCCGATCTTAAAGAAATTAAGGCTGGAGTACCACAAGGAAGTGTCCTAGAGCCGGTCCTATACTTACTGTACACATGTGATATTCCAGAGTTAGAAAACAATACCATAGCCACCTTCGCCGACGACACTGCCATTCTAGCAGTAGGAAAGAGCAATGAAGAAGCAACCCACAAGCTGCAAACAGCTTATCTATGAATGGACGAAGAGATGGAAAATTAAACGTAATGAAACTAAATCACTCCACATTAACTTTAGAAACAAAAGGATATATGATATTCCAGTCAGATTAAACAATAACCTGATTCCATATTCAAACACAGCAAAATACTTAGGTATTACCTTAGATGCCAAACTCCGATGGAAAGTGCATGTTAAAAAGAAAAGAGAAGAACTTGGACTGAAATATATAAAAATGTACTAGCTAATTGGAAGAAACTTCACTCTGTCTCTAAATAATAAGCTTATGCTTTATAAGCAGATACTTAAGCCTGTATGGACCTATGTTATCCAAGTATGGGGATGCACCAAAGCAAGCAACTTAGCAATCATTCAAAGATTTCAAAACAAAGCTGAGGAACATAGTAGATACCCCTTGGTACATTCGCAATAGTGACCCCCATAGGGATCTGGAAATGGACACTGCTGACCACACCATCAAGAAATTAGCCAAGAGTCATGAAGAAAGACTTCATCATCATGTCAATGTCGAGGCTATCCAGCTCCTTGACAATACTGGGTTAGAAAGAAGACTTAAGAGGATCAAGCCCTTTGAGTTAGTTTAGTGTTTTTAGTGCAAAAGCAGAGCTTGTGTGTGCACGTTATAGTTTAGTGCAATCCATTCTACAGAACTTAAGGAACGCTGATGAGTACACCGTAGTGTTAAGTTAAATTGCTCATTGGTCACTGTTGACCAGATTGTAAGTTACTAAATGCCTTTATGGGTGTTTAATAACAGAACCCAGACGTGGGCGTGGCTGTCCTATGCAAATCTCAAGTCAGAAATAGAGGCGCTGATAACAGCATGTCAATACCAAGCCATCTCTACAAACTATATGAAAGCGAAGATAATGAAAATCGGCTGTGACCAAAAATGCAGACCTTGTCGATCTTTCAACGAAACCACCCACTGTACAAGCTGCAGATCTTCTGGGATTCATTCGTAAGGGAGCGAATTGAACATAACACAGTTGCAAAACAATTTCACTGGATCATCTATAAACACTACAACATAGATGTAGACGAAAAATGATACCAGCACAACCCGAACCCTGTAGTTGACACAGCCGAAGTAACTATCATGTGGGACATCCCAATTAAAAAAATAATGAAGAACAAATTACCTGCATGAAATTATTGGCCCTGGAAGTGTTCATCTGTACAAAATGACATTTTCCCATGAATCCATCCTGATTAGATTTTATTTGAACGTAGATTGTTCAAAATAGAATAATTTATCTCGTGAAACTAAATCCAGTTTCGACGAATTAAAGATGTGTCATCAAACAACATTTGAGCGTTAAATCTAAAACGTAATTTAACACGCGCTAACAGACCACCATAGCCACAAACAAGTCTTCAATGTGATTTACCTTTCAACCACAGAGGCAAAACTAATCCGCTCGTGTAATCGGTGCTAAATCAAATCGGTCGAGAAATCTCTGCCTAACTGGATGTTCAATATAATCGGTCATTGACTCAATCTGATGTATGCACTATAGGGTTGAAGCAAATGGACCAATATTGACCCTAATTTACATGAGAATGAATCCCTTATTGGCTATCTAATCGGTAATGATCAAAGCTGGTGGGCTTCTACACAAAGTGCCTAATAGACAGATTATAATCTAAAATCGAAAGAAAATTTATTTATTATCTATAAAAAGAAAGAGCGATAGGGTCACCAAATACACTACATCATTTTCGGCAGATGGCAAGTAGGATTGGTTAATTAAATAATGAAATAAATACATTTTTTACATTTCTAGTATTATGGAAATACATCAAGTGGATAAGCTGCAGAGAAATCTAGCTCATATGTTTGGGCGTAATTAAAATGTTTTTCTGCTATATTTTCTCGACTAAACGGTTCATTGCAAATATACAAAGACGTTTTAAAAAATTATTTCCAAGTGCCGGCGCCGTATTTAAAACTAAAACGTAATTTTCCGCTATTTCTCATTAGCAAATTTGTGTATAATTTCATCGTAATCAATCTTTTCTGCAGTTTCATATTCAATTGTCAAGAGCTTCCACCCTATTTGCGACCTTAAATATGTCATCACGAGTTTCAGCTTGCTAAACAATCTCTCTCAAGAAACAGACGTAACAGGCAGAGCGTCAAGGCTAAACGAAGACATATTTCTATGTTTGGATAATTGGCTGATAATCGATATTCGTGAATAAAGTTTAACACAGCCAGAGAGTCAGTTGTTTCAATGTTTTTTTATGAAAGAACGAGCCTGGTACACTTTCAATTTCTGAACATAATACCACCGCATCCAGATAGTCTTTATACTTTAATGCCAAGTCGGCTGCTGAATAAAATAGCCATACAAGGTAAATTCATTTTGTTGCAAAATTCATGCTTGTACTCAACGATACCTTCCAGCCATTATCTTAAGATTGTCCCCGGAAATCTGATATTTGTAAGCCGACTTCATTGATTTTTGTTATGATTCCTTCTGCCAGACCACTTCCCGTTTTTTGACTTGTTTTGATAAAATCAAGAAATCAAGTATTGGCGGGTCGTTTCGACCCCCAGGCTTGCGCCCCTGGCGTGGGCCCCTGCCCTAGATACGACAATGCTCAGACTCCTGGAAACTTAAAATTATAGTTTCAGAGGAGTCTACATACACAAAAAATAAATCTTTAACTGCAAGTGATTATTCATGAATACTAAAATAGGCAAATAACAATAATTAAAATAGGAAGTTCAGTAATTTGAGGCCCCTTTAGATCTTAAACACGCAATTTATTCTATTCGTCACTTCTAGCTAAATTGTTAACGAAATTTCCGTAATTAAATCAAATTAATGACTACCGTTATTTTCCCATACAGTGTAATAATCGATAACCTAATATAAAGTAACTTTTTCTGAGCAGTAGGTATAAACTTACACCTCGAGTAGTCAATTATGAACAAAAGCCTACACAAATGAATGGGTAGACGTAGTACAGCGTTACAGCTATAAATTAAGGACCTTTCGGAACCTTTTAGCCTGTTGATATTCCTCATTAATCGCCTGACGAGTCATACAGTTGTGAAAAAGTAAAACACGTTATCTGAGTTTCAACGCTTGCACAGTGTTTTACTGTTCATTTGTTTTCTGCTGACAGGAATGCAATGTTGCCACA
Organism: Crepidodera aurea; assembly: GCA_949320105.2. NCBI lineage: Eukaryota > Metazoa > Arthropoda > Insecta > Coleoptera > Chrysomelidae > Crepidodera > Crepidodera aurea. The sequence goes on along the minus strand of OX439475.1, from coordinate 19,338,462 downwards.
AAATATACTCGTTTTGTACAGAAATAAATAGTAATTATTAATGCTTCCAAATTGTACTGGAGTTCGTAATCTTCAGGCCACCGGTAAACGGGCACCGGTGGCCTGCAGGTTGGCCAGTTTTACACTTTTAGACTTTTTTACTTTTTCTATTAATTTTTTTAATTATTAAATTATAACTGTGCTATCAAAAACTTACTAAAAATGGATTTGATTGCGTTAGTTCAAAAATTTAATAATGCTGTAAATTTTTTCACATTTAACCATTAATCTCTTTAAATATTTTAATTTTTTAAATTTTAGGCAGAATTAAATGAACCGAGGAGTTACCTCAATCTATATTAAGAGCGAATTTTCACGCAAGATTTTCACATTTCCGTCAACAAATTTCCCTTTTATACAACATGAAAATATAATTGGAGAAAATATTACTGTCTAATTTATCGGCAACACTGTAAATACCACCCCGATCTGAGACCTAATTGCCGAGCCAGCGTGATTACGCCAACATTTTTGGTATTAATTACAAAGAAGGGATAATCCGAAAATTAATAGCGTTTGTGAAGTTCCCGTAACTGTCTGTCGGATTAACATAAAGAAAAATATATTTCTCTGACTAGTAATAAAAAAACATTTTAAAGAAACGTCAATTTGTCTGGGATAAAAAAATTTAATTAGAGGAATACTTGGAATTCCTTATTATAAAATCATTAAAGCTTCATCAGCAACCAAGAAAAACATTTACATAACAGTTATTATTATGAATTCAATGAAAATCGATCTATGTAGATTGATAACTTTCATTGGTGGCGAAAGATATCAGAAAAAACCGAGTTAGATCGTATCAAAAATGAAGAAGAAAAATCAGTAATACAGAGGATAAAGAAAAACAGAAATAGACTGCAAAAATAATTTTTTTAAAGAAAACAATAGAGAAAAGAAAAAGAGGAAGGCCGAGGCACACACGGAGTGCAATGCTAGACGAAACACTAGGAAAGAATACGGAAAAAGCATGTAGGATGTGAATCAAGGAGGCGAAAGACCTCGTGACTACTTGGTCTTTGATTTGTTCTTAAAGAAGGACCTAGAAACTTACTTAGAAATAGTGTACCACTAACACTGGCCAGAATCACCTTCGTAAAAGTGGGATATTGTTTATTAGCTGTATAATTAATCTATAGACAATATTTAGGCAGCTTTAGTGAAGTGGCCAAAATCGCAGCAAAAAAAGAACAATGACTATACTAAGCAAGACACAAAACTTGTCTGCCAGCAGCCATGAAGACACCACTTCACCATCCAACACAAAGGAAGACAAAATTTGGTGTTTGGAGGCTGCAAAACATACTGGTAAATGTAAATATTAGAAGTAGTCATTTAAGAACCATAAGGATATTGGTGTCAAGTGCATTGTATGGTATAGTCGACAAATTTTTGTAGATATACAACATACTGACAAATATTTCTATAGCCTATTTACAAAGCGAGAATATATGTAAAAACGTAGGTAATTGACAAGTCGATAAATGTTCCAGGGCTCGAAGGTTAGATAGGAAATGAAGTCTATGGGATGTTCGAAATTGTTCTTTCTTGATTTGGTATGTGCCAATTCTCCAAAATTCATATGTAACGCAACACCTAGGGCAGCCTGTGAGTTCACGGGCTTCAGCTGATTACCACTTACGCTGTACGTGAGTTGCGGGTTTGTTGTACCGATATGCAAAATCGAGCACTTGTATACATTCAGGGGAATGAGCCAGTCGAAGCACCATTGGTTTATTTTATCCAAGTCAGATTGGAGAGAAGCACTTTCTGTTTCTGTTTTTTACCGATATGCCAGGGTCACGATCATCACCAAACTCCACGGGACGGATTACCAAAGGTTAGAAGAAGAGCTAAGGGCGGATCCAATTACAGGAATGCCCAGCGACACCAAGGTAACCAAATACAATTTGAACAGGAAATACGAAGTAAAAGTACTGGAGAGAGAACACTGGGAGGGAGGAGCACTCATCAGTGCAGCAACAATCTGGTACACAGACCGAAGAAGGAGTCGGAGCCGGAATATACGGGCAAAACCCAAGGATAATGATCCCGGTGAGTCTGTCAAAAGACACCATAGTATTTCAAGCATAAGTAGCAGCAATATACCTCTGCTTAGGAGAAATAAACAGACAAGACAGCGTAGGTCAGTCCGTTGTTATATTCTCCGACAGTCAGGCAACACTAAAAGCACTAAAGGCCACCCAAGTAAACTCCAAACTTGTGTGGGACTGTTCCTGTGCCCTGAATGAACTAGCTAACAGCAAGAAAGTGAACCTAGCATGGGTTCCAGGACACAAAGGGCATCGAGGAAATGAAAAAGCCGACGAACTGGCCAGACAAGGCTCGTCAATGGCATTTTATGGTCCAGAACCCTTCTGCGGTATAGCAAAAACAACAGTTAAAAAGCAATCAGCAAATTGGTGGAAAAATAAGCCCAAAGCTGGTGGGAACAATCCCCAGGACAGAGGCAGGCAAAAAGGTTTTTTTAAGAAACCATCGCCTACACTCACGGCAGAACTACTAAGCAAGGACAGGTAAAAGCAATAGTAGGCATGCTTACAGGACACTGTAAACTCAACAAGCATATGAAAAACATAGGTCTGGCAGAAGAAACCACATGCAGGTTTTGCCAGACAGAGGAAGAAACCTCAATCCATATTCTATGCGAATGCGATGAAATAGCAAGGACAAGGTTTTCACAGAAGGGATCGGAATACCCAGAGGCAGAGAGCTACGTTGAAGAGCCACTGTCAGGGATCCTAACCATACTTAAAAGGACGAAGCTCGCGCAAGTCATTTAATTATCAGGGGAAACACAATACATCTACATCTACATCTACATCTACCGATATGCCAATTCGAGCACTTGTCTACATTCAGGGGAATGAGCCAGTCGAAGCACCACTGGTTTATTTTATCCAAGTCAGATTGGAGAGAAGCACTTTCTGTTAGCGGGTTTCCGAATATTTCGGTATTACACACTAGTCTGACAGTCCCGTGAAAACAGCATGTCAGCAGTATAAAGTAGAAATAAAACTGGCCCGAGTACGGAGCCTTGTGGAACACCACTGCTGGCTTTGCACGATATCGTTTCATCTGTTCCAACTTTCACTCGGAATATTCCGTAGCAATTTTTGTCGAAGGCTTTACTAGATAGATGATGTCTGTCGGGTTTGCAGAGTGTTTCGGAACGAAGCCATGTTGGGCGGGGAGGAGGGGTGGTGATATTATTTATGAGAAATGGTAATATGTTGTCAACAATCAGTCGCCCCAGTGCTTTACACAGCATACTGGTTAGGCTTATTGGTCGGTAGTTTGATGCTCGACATTTGTCGCCTTTTTTAAATATAGACGTTACTTATAGATGTCTTCCAGATATTTGGCAAACTCGCGGACGCTAGTGAATGTTTGAATAATAGATAAAGCGGATATGTCTACTGAATAATTAAAGCAGAGGCAATAAATTATTTTGGTATATTATTGATTTAGTTTATTGTTACGCTTGAGATTTAATATTACGAAAAGGAATCTTACTATAATTATATCAATATTAACAAACCCTTTTCAACAATTCTCTCATTGAAATGGACATTTTTCTTTATGATTCTCTCTTACTAAAGATTGTAAATCGTCATGGCTTTTGTACCCGAACAAATTTTCTAAATTTCTTAACCACGGTATTTTTTGCCTACCCAAGATAAGCTAGCCCTTTATTTTTCTGTGCATGATGTTCCGTAAAGGCAAATAATCATTACCCATTATAATATATTCAAGCTACTCCAGTTTTCGTTCTTTAATAATCTTTATAATGAGGGCATTTCCATTTTTTTTTAAAAAAGAACTAAAGCAAATTTCGAAATAGGAACATTGATTAGACCTTTACCAACAATGCACTAATAATGAAAAATAAACCTTGACAGTTAGGAGCTACGAATCATTGCATGGCAACATTACGCATCAAGTCCAGGGCCTAAAAGGCCTCTGACAAAGCTTTTATGTACATATATATATTTATTATTAGTAACTTATATAATTTTCTAAGCAGTAATATACGTTATGTGGAAAAAAATTTATAAAGGAAGATTATAAAAATACATTTTAATTTACTTTTGGCGTCGACGTCTGATATCTGGCCTACATAATAACACCGACAAGGCTTCGATATCTCTTTTTAATTAAATTTGATTTGAAGTTATATGGCGTTTTCTCGACATTGAACCTCAATTTCCATTGACGTTTCCATATGCGTTTTATTTATGGATACTATTTTGATTTTAATTATATAATTGCCTAATTTAGGCACCTTTAAAAACATAATGAGTGAAAAGTGGACTTTTTACAGTCAGCGATGATTTATTCCGTCATGAATTTTGTCTTTTGTTTGTTTTTTCTTTCATTTTAATCTTGATCTTTTCGTTTTCTTAGAGCTACTGTCCACGTAGATCGCACATCATACGCACGCTATCGTCATTTGACGATTGCTTGCATTTTACGTATAAACAAGCGAAACTGTGTCCACGATGCAGCAACGTCGCGTCTGTCTTTCGTCATGCGTTCGTCAAGCAGCTCGTGCTGCAGCATGTTCCTACCCGTGTTTATTTTACAGAATGGTACCAAATTTTGGTAAGAATTTTTAGTAATTCGGTAATAATATCTTCTGATAACTCTCTGGCAGCAATAAATGATCTACAATTTATATTCCTTTCGATGTATGGATGAAACCAATGCAACCTACGCCTGGTTCGTCATCTTTTTATAAAGTTGTATGCTATAATCCTCACAAATATGTATCTTAACATTTTCCATTTGTACCTCTGCAATTTTTTCGCCTACTTCCCTTAATGTCATTGATAATTTTGTTGTAGCTAATCTTTCATATTTCTTGATGTATAGGTACGTTTTGATTGCATGTATTCGTTTTCTCCTTTTTAATTTATTACTTCACGGACTTCTTGAAGGTGGAATTGTTTTATCCATATTTATTCAAATGAGTAAAATTGTCCCTACGCCGTCTGAGAAAGTACGCCTGTGCTTTCTCCCACGAGATTTATTCCAAATTAAAAATTAGAATTACTTTGGATGGAAATGAATGACTCACCCTAAATCTTTAAATTAGCAAAATTAAAGGTTGAAGAGAAGAGAAAAGAAAATTTTCCTTTTATTGAAAAGGAATTTTCGTTGCGTATTGCTTAGGAATATTTTTAATATATAATATACATGTACAGCGCCTTTATTAGTTTTTAAAATATGGGTAATTAAGTTAAAAATTAAAGTTACTTTATGTATCAATCACCCCATAAATAAGTAAGATATAAATTATAGACACTCGCATGTACAATTGACCATTTACTGTTGGGATTTAGCTAATAGTGCTGTTCCTAAAGTAGCGCTGGGAAAAAGTAACAAAGCGTACGCAGAACACGAGGATATAAGCAAGTAATTGTGTAAAGAAAAAATATTGAAATAACTTGAGAACTAGTTTCGCTGACAAGATCTGCATCATTCAACGGTAATAAAGGTAATAACGGATGGACTATTTCCTTCAGACGGGTAATAATGTTATTCTATTTTACTTTTAAAATTCTTTATTTAATTTTGTTTTTGGGGATTCATTTTTTCCTTATTCCTACTCTAGAAATTGGCTTCATTTTCAGGTAAGGTTTCTGGGGGAGGGTTTGGATGCAGGCTGTGGCCCATTTTGTTTCCCTAAAAGAGCCTCCAATTTCTAGGGAAACCACAAAAAAATCTTGGCCACATCTGTCTTTCAATCAAATGCTTATGCACGATTAGTTACCTAACGGTTAATGGGGCGTGGTCTAGAAGTTCTTGCAGTTCCACTGCTAGGTCCTCTAGCTTCTTGTATGATCTTCATGTTGGGTTATTTGGTACCTTCTTTTTAGGCTTCTTGAGTATTTCAATATAGGTGCTTACTTCCTTTATACATATCATAAAGAACGTGCATAATAGTAGATTATTGTATTAGTAATTGTCTTTTGAAATAAACGTTTTTTGGAGGAGATTTCAAAACTTCTTTACGTTTTTTTGCTTGTGAAATAGAACTAACAGTGCCAATACTCAAATCTAGGGCAATTATCCATAGCCATTCTTTTGTTTGTAATACTTGTTTGATATTATAAATAAGTAAATATTACTGCGTAATTACGTCACTCAAATCATTCGAATTAGGTAACTCTTCAAGATACTACAAGGTACGTGGAATCGTGATGCTTGAACTTATTTCGAACGAAATTAAAATGTCTTCATCTTCAAGACAATAGTCCCTTATTTGGTATATAAATTCAAAGGAGATTTTAACAGAAAAATTTCGTTTTATATTAGGTAAATTTTCAAGCTCGTTCAACAAGTTTGCGACATTATAAATCAGCCTTATTATTACAGAGATGATAGGTCCCAGGTTTGTGTATTTTAAACAGGTAATATAATTTAGATGTCGTCGGGTTACCAACTGCTGATCTATATCTAATAGTCTTGGTGACAAGATTGTTATATTTTTTAAAGTGGATTTTTACCTCTCTGATCTTTTCAACGGTTTCATATAACTTTATACAATTAAGCTTAATTGAGAGAATTTAGGGAGCTAATGAAAATTTTGTCGAACGTTTATGATTTACTTACTCAGTAAAAGTAGCCCAGATCTTCGTTAACTGAAAAAAATTAGTTTCATAAAATGTTTATATTTTAAAGAAGCTCTCTAAATTTAGCAGATTGTTAGGATTTCTTTGTAAAACCGTCCGTTAATTTGAGAAATTCCGTTAATTAGGACTGATGTTTTTTAATATTTTAATTATTTAAATAGTCATTAATCAAAGATGACTGAAATTTCCTGCAGGTTATAATTTTGATATTTATTTAATGAGGTATTTTTTAGAGAAAATTGATTTTTTAATTAACATAAAGTATTGCGCCCTTTAGAACCGAATTGGGAAACAAAAAATGGACTGATTTTCATTAAGTATATATATTTTTCTTGTCTCGACAAAGTTTGGGTTCCAACACAGTTCTGGACCAATATTCAATACCTGTGGGGGCAAGTAGTCCAAGGAGTAGTTGTTGTTTTCAGTTCAGATCCGGTGCAAACGTTTTCGATATATTTATAGACTAGGGCCAAACCGATTTTAAATATACGAGTTCATAAAACATTCTTAGCAGTATGTGGATAGTCGGAAAATTTGGGGTAAATTATAAGTAAATTAAAAAAAATAAATTGGACAAATTTAAAGTTCCGGAAAGGGGGTGGGGGTAGCTAAATATACAACTTGAGGGTTGGATATTGGTTTTTACGATTTATGGCTGAAATATGCATTCCATCAAAAAAAGATTAATATAAAAGTTGTAGATAATTAAAAAAAGTAAAACTTTTGTATTGATTATTTTTCTCATCTGCCAAAACAGTCAGATTTTGTGGTTTCAGCCAATAACAGCTCAGGATCCTAACCAATAATTGTGTTTTATACTGATAAAACCGCTTCGTCGTTTTTGTTTTTTGATTAAACTATGTTTACCTTTTTTGAGATGTCAAATGTAAACATTTATCAATTATTATTATACTAAAATGTATTGCAAATCTATGTTAATACCCAAGTTTCAAAATATATTTGTAAACTAACGTGTTTTTATTCGTTTATTGTCAATACAACACAGCTCCATCCATAAATTCGTTTAAAACTGACATAATGTCAAAACGTCTAAACGTTACACTTAATAAATAATCTTAAATGCCTACTACTAGATAGGCAACTTATATTACGTTTGTAATATTTGGCGTTTAAATGTAAAAGAAAATATCGAACTTTTGAGTGTAAAGTGTCTTTCTGTTTTTAACACAAAATGATTAAAAAAATAATCTTTCAAAATACCACTCGTCCTGTCAAATTTAATAGATCAAATTTTCGGTTTCCATACTCAAACGCCTTTATTTTAGGCAAAACCACTCAAACAAACTGATTTGAGATAAAATCAGTTTGTTTTCGTGGTTTTTCAATTTAATCGATAAAATTTGGAGGACTCGTGGTATTACCTTTGATAAAACCGCTTTTTCGTATTTGTTTCTTGATTAAACTGTGTTTACCTTTTTTGAAATGTCAAATATAAACATTTAACAACTTTTATTTAGCATTATCAATTATTATTATACTAAAATGTATTGCAAATCTATGTTAATACCCAAATTTCTAAATTTATTTGTAAACTAACCTGTTTATTCGTTTATTCACACACACAACATCGGTTTTTGAATACCCAAATACTTAAAATCCATAAATCTCTTTAAAACTGACAAATGTCAAACTCTATACCCGAATTAAGCCAAACGCAATCCCGTATGCCTTGGTAAAACTATAACAGCTCATCAAGATGTTTCAATTTAAATTGATAAAGAATATTTTCAACATTTGTGTGTAAAGTGTCTTTTGCATAAATGATTATTTTCTCTGTTTTTAATACAAAATGATTCAAAAAATAACCTTTCTAAATACTACATGTCCTCTCAAATTTTATAGATTAAATTTTTGATCTTCATACTCAAACGCCTTTATTTTAGGCAAAACCACTCAAACAAACTGATTTGAGATAAAATCAGTTTGTTTTCGTGGTTTTTCAATTTAATCGATAAAATTTGGAGGACTCGTGGTATTACCTTTGATAAAACCGCTTTTTCGTATTTGTTTCTTGATTAAACTGTGTTTACCTTTTTTGAAATGTCAAATATAAACATTTAACAACTTTTATTTAGCATTATCAATTATTATTATACTAAAATGTATTGCAAATCTATGTTAATACCCAAATTTCTAAATTTATTTGTAAACTAACCTGTTTATTCATTTATTCACACACACAACATCGGTTTTTGAATACCCAAATACTTAAAATCCATAAATCTCTTTAAAACTGACAAATGTCAAACTCTATACCCGAATTAAGCCAAACGCAATCCCGTATGCCTTGGTAAAACTATAACAGCTCATCAAGATGTTTCAATTTAAATTGATAAAGAATATTTTCAACATTTGTGTGTAAAGTGTCTTTTGCATAAATGATTATTTTCTCTGTTTTTAATACAAAATGATTCAAAAAATAACCTTTCTAAATACTACATGTCCTCTCAAATTTTATAGATTAAATTTTTGATCTTCATACTCAAACGCCTTTATTTTAGGCAAAACCACTCAAACAAACTGATTTGAGATAAAATCACTCGTCCTGCGAACTCGTGATTTTATCAATCAGTTTGTTTTCGTGGTTTATCCAAATAAAGCCGTTTTCGTGAAAACCAAAAATTTAATCGATAAAATTTGGAGGACTCGTGGTATTACCTTTGATAAAAGCGCTTCTTCGTAATTGTTTTTTGATTAAACTGTGTTTACCTTTTTTGAAATATCAAATATAAACATTTAACAACTTTTATTTAGCATTATCAATTATTATTATACTAAAATGTATTGCAAATCTATGTTAATATACAAATTTCAAAATTTATTTATATATAACCTGTTTATTCGTTTATTCACACACACAACATCAGTTTTTGAATACCCAAATACTTAAAAATCCACAAATCTCTTTAAAACTGACAAATGTCAAACTCTATATCCGAATTAAGCCAAACGCAATCACGTATGTCTTGGTGGCCCTGTATTTAAAACTATAACAGCTCAATATTTTTTGATACCACACGTCCTCTTAAATTTTATAGATTACATTTTTGGTCTCCATACTCAAACGCCTTTATTTCAGGCAAAACCACAAACTGATTTGAGATAAAATCACTCGTCCTGCGGACTTGTGATTATAGAGGGTGTTTCCTAGGTAAATGAACATACGCTAACTGCGGATAAAGGATACTTATACGAATAAGAAAAACCCAAATTTGATATATTTAACTCACTTCATTACCTACTGAGTTTTATCAATTTTGCTCAATTCTTTTATCTGCCGTATTTTTGGAACCACCTTGTAAATTTATTTGATATTTGGCAAGCTTGTCCTATTCCGTAAGAACAAGCAAGAGACATAGTGACCAAAATTAAAATCCAGGTCCGGCTTCAAAAAAAATATCGAAATGATTTTGCTCTTAAACAACACCCTGTATATCAATATTTTAAAAATTGGGTTGCATATTCGAAAATAACGAGAATACAAAGTTTTTGAGACTGCACATTTAATTCTATAAAAATAAATATTTTGATTTGAAAAAATTACAGCTTATTTAAAACACAAAGAAGAACGTTTTCGCCAAGTTTCATAAAAAAAATATTTTTGCGGAAGATAAAAATTAAAAACGAAAAAAACAGTTTTCATCGTTTTTCTCGATAATTTTGAGGTTATGTTGAAAAATAATTAATACAAAAGTTTTATATTTTTTAATTATCTACAACTTTAAAATTTTTTTTGTTTCAAACATGATTCGCCCTGGTCTATTAGGTATATTTCGAAATTAGGAGAAAACAAAAATCTACAATTGATCATACATATATAATTAATGCAACTCACTGACAACATATTGATTTATAAATGCATGTGTTTACTTTAGACTAATCAAACAATAAATAATTGATGTTGATATATTTAAAATACATGCTTGACCTCCCACTGATATATTTTTACGAATATTCTCCAATTAATAAATTCATTCCAAAAATAAATATTTGTTAGTAAATATAAAAGGGTTATATTGTCCACACCGGGTTTTTTATTTGCTTTCGGTTTGGCATTGTCGTCTGTTTCATAAAATACATTACGATTCATATAATAAAGTTTAACCAGAGATCGAGTGACCTCTCATGTCCCTATCCATATTCATGGAGCCATTATTGACCTTTTTGAATTCCAAGCGTATGCCATGTAGGTCAATTTTTGTAGACGTCCTTTGGTTACTAATGATGCCCTATATAATGAACCCTGCAGCACATATACAGGGTGTTAATGAACACATGTTATAGATTTACAATATTTAGTTTTGCATGTTTTACGTGTCATAAAAATCTGTAACACGTATTCATTAACATCCTGTAGAATTATAATAAACAAAATATCTTATTTTTTATTTTATTATGCCCCTTTTTTCCCAACGTTGTTGGCGGTTATCTTTCTAATTATGCACTTATGTCTTGGCATCCACGTAAGAGTAACTTTATTTTCAACAAGGAGTTGTATGAGGCATCTTTGAAGTACACAACCGATTTAGACTTTAATACCTCGAGAGCTTTCAATGCTTTTGACTGTCTGAAACTCTTGACATTTCAGTATGTCGACTTCTAAATCCTCTTGAACTTGTAACTCCTATTCTTTCCTATTATTTTTATAACTACAAAATTTACTTTAGGCCAATAGGAATCACAAATTTTACATAATTACCATGTATATAATACACCGTTGACGACGTGGTTTTTCAGTGGGTCCAACAAAGCAAAAATAATGAATAATAATTTAAGAAAAACTTCAGATTTAGCAATAAGCGAATCAATAAGTATAATCTATTACTTTCTATGCTCTTGTGATATTAAAACTGATTAAATTCATCGTAACACTCTTTGAACTTTTTTACAAAATATTTGAAAATAACTTTTAACAAATTAAAGTGTACTTTTAAAGTCCTTCAATAATAAAAAGTAAAATTAAAATTTTTTTCTTGATAGATACTTCCAGGTAAGAGTTGGAAGTATGGAATCTACACAAAGAATATTGGAAAATGGAATTCCACAGGGATCTACACTTAGTGTAAGTCTCTTTGTTATTGTCGTCAATTGCCTCGCCTCAGAAATCCCCAACAGCATTGAAGCTGTTCTCTATTTTGACGATCTTACAATCGCCTACCACCACCTATCCATGGAATATCTCACCAACATACTAGAAAATGAAATCAACAAACTCCACTAAATTGCGAGATTAAATTTTCTCCATCTGAATTCCATATCATCCTTTTCTGTAGATTGAGATCAAACCATGACGATTCCATATTGTATCTAGAAAATAATGTCATCCAATTCAAACAGAAAACAAATTTGTTAGGTGTAATCTTTGATAGGAAACTACGTTGGTAAACATATTGAATATCTAACTACAAAATGTCGAAAAATCCTAAATTTAATGAAACGTATGGCAAGTATCCGACGGGACTCTGATAGGGAGGTTTTTCTTAGAATACATCAAAGTCTAATTGAATATGGATGGATGGATGGATGGATATGGATTAGCTAGACCATCGGTATTAAAAGATTTGGATAGGACACAAAGTGCTGCAAAATAAAAATAATAGTAAATTTAATAACATAGAAAATGATTAGGCGATTCTCCCCACTAGAACAAGACCAGCTATCATTCGAGTTCTTGAAACAGTAAACAAATATCAGATGGAACAAGATTCAAATGTTATATTAAATATTTGTCATGTTGCCTCTTGGAAAAAGAAACTACCAAATATAAACTTATCACTTACATCTTGGACAAAGGAAAATACTTCAGCTACTACTTACCAATCAAAGCTAGCTTTCTCAGGGGCCATGCCACCTGATTGTAGTATATTCTGTGCTGTATGGCAAGCTCTATTATTCTTTAAAAAGAAAAAAGCTTAATATGTACCGATTCACTTATTGTTCTACTGTCTCTAAAAAACAAATTCACTTCTAACGAATGGGCTTCAAGAATAATAGAACTAGTTACAAATATGGAAAATAAGGGCAAATATGTCACCATGATCTGGATTCCCGGACACTGCAGTATTAGAAGAAATTAACTAGCTGGCTGTGCTGCCAAAGAAGCATCTGAAAAGGACCTGATATAGGCCCATCCCAATAAGGGACAAAAAACTTTCCATTAAAAAAGCCATTCTTAATAAATGGCACAATCTCTGGGAAGCCAGCGACCGACAACTAAAATCAACACACCTTACAGTACCACGCATTTTGGAATGCCCTGAATATGCTCAAGCTAGACAAATACTAAATTGGAACCCTGAAACAGAAAACATACTAGAAAATGAAGAATATATAAAAAAATGCTTCTAACCTACCTGAAAAGCATAAATGTATTCAACAAAATATGAACTAACAATTCCAACATTGAATACCGAGCGAAATAACCTTAGCAGTTAAAGCTCGTAAAAAAGAAGTAAATATATCGATATTTGGGCGCCCCTATTATATGGTGCTGAAACCTGGAATATGACAGAGATATACACGCTTGGTAACTGCATGTGAGATGGAAATTTCAAAACAAGAAACGGGAGTGACAGAACGATGAGTTTGGGAACACAACAATCAGGAATAAAAAATAGAATAGGGTGATGGTGTCATATGATTAGGATACTGGAAAAAAGAATTGCGAATGAAAAATTGGCAGTACAAAAGGCTGGAAGGAATCGACTACGGAAAATGTACCACCAAAAAAATAAGGGAGGCTGGAAGGGGGCCATAACGAGAGATGCAACTCTCTACACTGAAAGGTGGAAGAGGTTCTTTTAAAAAACCATATACATATATGCCACACCCTTCTCCAGACTTGATTTTCTACGGCTTTAAAGTTTAAAGTGTTCGTGGGACAAATTGGTCTTTTTTACTATGTTTCAAACCAGTATTATGAAATTTGACACTTATGACAGATAAGCTGCTCACTAGTAACAATAATTTTAAATGTTGCTTCCAAAGTGTTGTCGTCTTATAGTTTTTAAGGCCTAGATTTCAAACATGTATAGATTTGTGCATCTCTTTAAGGCTTTAAAGTTTTAAAATCCATTATCGTTTATCGCCGGATGGAAGCTCAGTCCAGAGGATACCCATTCGAATGATAGTTTTCTAGGGATGAATTGAACTTTATTGATAATCCTCATGTGACCCTTCAGGTTGTACGATTCAATAATTTGCGCCTTCTGCAATCCGTGCTCAGCAAATGATGCTTCTCTCTGCACAAATACTCTAGCATTGCTTTCAGTGCAAAAATAAGGCCCACATTTCGTCTGTTATTCCTAGTTAGGGAAGTGGTTTACAAAACTTATCCTGAACTATTTTTTGCTTTATATATAAGCCTAATTTTAGACTAATGTATGATTTTTTAAAATTTTTGATACATTGAAAATGTTCTAGAGCAACAAAGTTATTTTACAATACAAATTTATGGGTAATAATTGCCCAGTTGCCCCTAGACTTTGGCTACTACATCCAATATTTAACATGAGTGACCCAGATCTATTAAATTAAAATGATTATGGTGGCGATAATCATAAAACTGAAAATAACTCTTATAATGGAGTTTTCAAATTAAATTCTCCATTAATCGAAAGAAAATCCAAAGCACTTATTAATTTATTGCTCATGAGAAAAAGGAAGTTGTGTATAATGTTAAGGCTAATAAGTGGGAATACCAAAATCGAAGTTTGATAATATATTTTTTTGGTCATAATAATTTGTTGGAAAATATTAACTATCGGACTTAAAACCAGTTGGAATGCTCTTCTATCATTGCCATAGACCGAACCAATTGTAATGACAGTATTAATAAAATTTTAGATTGACAGTTCTCATTCTAATTAACACCGCCACAGTCTACTCACTTTTACCAAAATCGCCATTCACTATGTGCCTACTTTAAATTCAATGTCATTTTATACTTCAAAATTTTCATATTTTGGACCCCATTTTGAAGGTGTTTCCGAAGAGGTACGGAGGGGCACATCAAACCCTAAGCTTACTTTTGGATGCTTTTTGTTCGGTGAAAATATATTTAATGTAATGCAATGTTTGGTACAAGGATTATTTGATTATATGTTTTCAAAAGACCTTGTCTCTCACATAATTACATACTTACCGAAGAAGAACTGTCGGATATAATAAAAGAATTTAGCCGGGAGGAAAATTTTGATAAAAGTCCAATATAACAAAATTAAAATACCGAAAAAAGTTAATATGTACCGAAAAGCAAATATGGATTTTGAGAGTATCAATTATAAAGCAATGTCGGCTAATAACTAGCCAAGACAAAAGTGGACTGTATAATTAGGTTACCTTGCATTTGCTGCTTCCTGCTAGTTCTCTTTATAATTTACAAATTGCTCTGCTGTGTTGCTGGATGTGAGCCAGGCTTTTTACGAAGTCTCGCATTCTGGACTGCTATAGAAGCTCAAAAAGACCCTGCCCTTCAATCTCTTCCTCATCCTCGTCCTACTTGAAAGATCGCCATTTCTTCGTTGAACATCACAATGAACACTCGAAGTTTTACCCGATTAATGCAGGAGTTCCCCAAGGAAGTGGACTGGTTTCTCTCCTCTGAATTCATCTACTGCAACGGTGAATCGGTCTCCAGACACCACCAGGTTGACTTCTTATTAATTCATCGACCGTTTTTTTCAGTTGTGGTAGTGATTTTAGGGAATGTATGCTTTCTGGTAGGGAGTTGAATACAATTGGTTCCAGAAAATTACAGGACATCTGACCTACATTCTTGGATGGATATGGTATGACATATTTATTTTTATGGCGTGTGATATACCCATGACTCGGCCGACTGAGTTTTTCCTTCCCCTTGAATTGATTCAGAACAAGTATATTATAAAATACTACTGTAGCGGAGAGATTTATGCAACATTAGTTTTAAGAATTTTCTCTGTATCACGTTTAATGGACGCAGGTAAATTTTGAATACCCCTCCCCATCCTATTATACGTAATAATCGCGTGTAGCGTCTGCCATTATTTTGAACATGTAACATGATAGATGCGAATATAATAAGGAATTTGTTCCGTCTCTATAACGGTTTGTGTATCTGGTATTGAACGGCATTCGAGAATTGTGACATGTTTCTAGAATAATGAAAATGGATTATTGAAAGCTGATGGGTTATCAATCTATTGTAGCAAAAAACTTTGATTGACTGTCAAGTATTCTAACGTAAATTTGAATTAAAAATCATCTACCTAAATTACGGTAAAGTTTCAAGAAACTCTGTCAAGACCAATAATTATAAATAGAACTCGATCACTTAAGATATATCCCAAAATAAACATCTCCTTATACAGAAACGTTCACTTTCCACTTGTACTCATACAAAGCAGAGCGCAACCAGGGATACATTGATCTACACGAATTTGCCCGTTAATAACCTCTTCTGCGAATTCTCAGCGAGTGCCAAATTCCTCTCGAATATATAAATCGATACCGACCGAATTCCAGTCGGCGTTCCAGCGATAAATTAGCGAAACGTCAACGGATCTTTAGCCACTAATTATTTAATTTGAGGTCAGATAGTCATGAACCTGCGTAGGGTTTGAAATGATTGGTTAGATGCTTCATATCCTGACGTCTGATTAAGAGGTGTCGACGTTTAAGAATGAATTAATTCCCCGTCTTCGGGTTTAGATAAGAAATATTTAACCCTAGAGAACGTTCGGGGCTACAGAATTAAGACAAGAATACGGTAAAGATGGATCGAGACTTGGAAGCTTATCTGACCTGACATGATGGAATGGTGAAGGAGTTGATAATCGATTATTGAATATATTTTCTACTAAAATTATTAAAATATCGGGTTGGATTTTGTCCCTTGTTGTTTAATTAGCCTGGCGTTGATATTAAATTTCAATAAATTCTTTGAACGTTTCAAAAATCGTTAAAAATTGCAATAGAAACTTGGTTGACATTTTCTGTATTTAATAAATGTTTTTACGTAATTTTTGTAATTTAAATCTATGTTGAGCAATACCAAAAGACTGGAACGAAAATTCTAGTAGGTGTATATGCGGGAACGACTTGCCTGAATGGATATTTTTGAAAAATCAAAGGTAAAGAAAAAACCTGCTTAATTAACATTATTCTACTGTCAAAAACACAAGCAAGCAACGTATGACATACGCGTTTTGTTATGGTAATAAAATATAAAAAATTGAAACCGTTAATTTCCGAATTATTATTGTCTTAGGATATTTATCAAGACATAACAATGATCAGATACATTTTTATTTAAAATATTAATAATAATAATAATAATAATGCTAATTTAATCCATTTAGGAGACACACATTACATAATATAATTTGAATCTGCTAGGAACGCTGTAAAAGTTTGAGTCAGTTAATAAATTATAATGGACAATTATTGCGATTTATTAATACCTAAATGTATTATTTTAAACATTTTCAGTGGTTGGTTAGTACAAATAAATCGATTTAGGCATACTATGTAACACTTTTAAATCTGTCATTACTATGAAATTAATTAGAAACGTCAATTACTTATTATTTAAATGTCAGTGTTTAAAATTTATATTTAAAAAGAAATAGTTATTTTTGTTGAGGCGTAGATAAAGTATAGTATGTAACACGAGTTGTAAGTAGCATATTACTTACGAGTGGAAAAATTCCACGATTGATACGTAATATTCTATTATCTTTGTTTTCAACTAAATTTCTTTTTTTATAAAGATGCCTTTTTTTAAATTTTATTACTCATTTCCATTTTTCATCTGTCACTGTTCTCCCTATATTTCCATTATTTAAAGGATTTCACTTGTTCAGTATTTACACCGTAATATTGTGTATGTACCGTTTTTCTTCATATACATTTCTTTATTTTTATTCAGCTAGTTGTTACGATGTTCTAGATTATTATCTAGATTAATTATCATCAAACGTTCTTTCTGATATACATTTTCTACGTGTAATTTTTTCACTCTGAAAGAGCATTTCTTTATGAATAATAAATAATACAAACATTTCATTTTTCCATTATCATTACTTGAGTATTTTTAAATTTTGGTGGATGCTTTTAATATTATTGGTTTTACCACCAAATTTTGAAATGGATTTATCAATTTCGACAAATATATACCTTAATTTGTTTTAAAATTTTTTTAATACTTATACCATTTATAATATTTCCTCCTACTAAATTTGCTTAATGATGAACAAAAAACCAATATAATTTGTATTTGGGAAAGTTTAAATTTTGGTGGAGGTACTAATAGGCAACCACCAAATTTTAAAATAACTTTAGATGATAGATCAATCCGTTAATTTCTCTTAAAAGATGACTTGTACGAGTATTTTTTATAGTTTGATCATTTTCTCTATATTTTCAATTTTAAAATAAAACTAATGATGTACGGCGGTAAAAAATGTACGACTATTTTAGTTGTATTATTAGTACAGTCACTGAAGGTTTTCATGGTGCCAACTTGCGCTTTTACCCTGGGGGTGGATGCCACCCCTTCTCGGGGGTGGAAATTATTTTATTAAAAATAACTGCAGGAATCGATAGAGGTATCAATTCTAAGCAAAATTTGTTATATAAAGTTATTAAAATAAATCAATACTTTTTGAGTTATTAAAGATCAAAGATTTTGATTTTTCGTGAAAAAAATGCATGTTTTAAAGCGGTTTTTCATAAACAACTCAAAAACTGTAAGTTTCTGCAAAAAAGTTATTATTATCAAAATTGAAGCTAATAAAAAAATCGAATAAATTCCTTACTTGAAAAACCTTTTAATATTAATTCAAAGTGAGTTATAGGTAATTGAATGTATATTTTTTTCGGCGAGTACTCAAATCTAAGTATTCAAGCTTACATAATATTTTATAAAATATACTTACCAAACACTTTTTAAAGTACTTAGAAATACCTATCAAATGAGCTCTAGAAGAAGTAGATGGCATTAAAATTAAGCAAGTTATGATGAAAAATAAGAGGACCCTTTCGAAGTGAAAAATAAAACATACGCCATTTCCACAAAAATTAAAATTTATAGTAATCCCTATAAAACTTTCTTTATTTTAGCATAAGTAATGATCTCAAAAATTTTGACCGGTTTAGAATGCATATTTTTGAAAAAAAAAATATGATTTAAAAAAATCAGAATTTTTCAAATTTTCGGAAATTTCATTTTCTTTTGATAATAACTCCAAAAATACACGAAATTTGAGTTTTTTTTAACAAAGATTTTAATTTTTTTGGATAAAAAATAACCGAGATAGAAACGTTTAAAGCCTAAATTTTACTGCGAGAACCATGTAACCGGGGCTCTTTAACTTTTTATCTTAAAAAAAGGGATTTAAAAGATTAAATTTAATACGATGTTATAGCCCTTGAAATTACCTTTCAAATGGTTTTTGGATGAACCTGATATTATAAAAATTAACGGAGTTATTTTAAAAAACCAATAACATTTTTTTTGGAAAAATTTTTGGAGCCGAGATTTTGTATGTATATATAGGATAGGTACATGCTCACAAAATATACATGTGTGGGTGTGTGTATGTATATTTTGAAGATAGAAAAAGTGAAAGGAATTCTGTACATCTGCTCTTTCATACATCGAGATTAATAAAGTTTATCATAACCAATAAAAAAGATTCTAAATAATTAAAGCTATTAAAGCTGATAAAAAAAAAATCGGAGATAATAGTTGATTTTTACCTTCATTCACTGTAGTATATAGAGGACTCATATGTTGAATAAAAACATTTGTTTCAACTACCGACAAACCATAAGAGTATCATCTGAATAAGAAGCAAAATATATAAATTTTCCACCATCAGGTAAAACTAATTAGTGCTTCTACGAGAGAAGAAGTTGGAAAGTCGTTTCTTACTTAGACATTATGATTTATTATTCATATCGAAAACTCATTTTGATTTTATGCGAAATTGTATTTATAAATATGCGGCGCATTAAGAAAAAGTCAGAATTCTATGAAATATGGAAAATCGATGTCTTTTTATTAAACATTTCGTTGTACCAAAATAATAATTTATAGCTAAAATAAATTAAATTTTTCTTTTACTTTTCAGATAAATAATGGAGTATCTACGCAAAAAATATCGACATGTAAAAACTGCAGCAGAACTTATAATTTTTTAAGAAAGTACTTGACAATCCCACAAGATGTTTCCCTCGAATTTTATGAATGTTATGAAAAAGGTAAGAAATTTTATATATTAAATGTAAAAAATAAATAATAAAACATACATATCATACACTAGAATTAACAGAAAACAGAAAAAAACAAATAATACTTAACATAATGTTGAAAATTCAACATAAAACGCCGCCACTGGCACGCGAAACAAAATAAATAAATAAAAATTCAATAAAATAATTAAACAAAAATAAATAGGCCGCACCGCTGTACTCTGCATGATAACAAAAATATATTCCGACCAAAGCATCAAAACTCTTTAAAAAAACATTTACTCAGACTTAGTACAAACCCGACAAAAGCTTTTTGAAACTAGCCGCGAGTCTAGGTATAAACATGCAGCGTAGCATGTACGCCACAACTTCCAGTCGAAGAAAATTTCAGAAGCTCAAAAAACTTCCTTAGTAACAGTAAAAAACACGCGAAACGCATTTCTAAGTATTTCACTTACAACCCACGCAGTCAAACAACGATTTGATTCGTTAGAAATGTGCTTACGAAATCATCCCCAACGTCGAGGGTTGGTAGAGAAATCTCAATTTAAAATTATAATAATCCGTTAACATGCTTTAGATAAAGTGTTAACGGTTATTTTTATTTTGGGCTAGAAACGCCATTTCAAGTTACATGATAATAATAATAACTTTATTGTCCATATCATAAGTTATACATGAAATGGGACAAGTCAAAAGACATTTTATAAGATGTGGAACATAAAACATAAAAATACAAAAAATATAGGAAGGAAAAAAAACGTATAGCTAAAATCTAACAGTTAAAATGTATACGCCAAATATTCTTCAACAGAATAAATAACTTTTCTACTTTTTTCTTAAATAGTTTCAATGGTCCTATTGATTTCATAATATTAGGAAGTTTATTATAAACTAAAATACCCATGTATTGAGGGCTTTTTTCAAAAAGTGCAGTTATGTGTTGGTATCATCAAATCATTTCGAGTTCGAAATACAAGGAAGTGGTAATATATGAAGTCCTCTGCATGACTGCTTATACCTCAGTGACGCTATATTTCTTAAAGCTTTTTTTTGAAGTTTAAAAACCCTCAATACATGAGCTGATGAGTTCCAAAAAATTAAACCATATCTAAAAAGAGAGTAGTAATGTGCGTAATAATATGCCAACAGAACAGATTAATTAGTTATACTTCTAAGCCTAAAAAGTGCAAGACATGCAGATGAAAGTTTTTTACACGGTATACCTAAATGTAATTCCCAGCTTAAAGAGTTATTTATGTGAACAACCAACAATGTTGTGGACTGTACTTGATGAATAGATTTCCCATTTATTCTCAATAGATGACTCTCAAGTATATCATTCACCCTAGGAGTAAAATGAATAAACATAATTGGGAGATATCATTTTTACAAAATAGATAGGAAGTATCATCGGCAAATAGTACAATACTGCCATCATTAACCATCAGAGCTAAGTCATTGATAAGTATTAAAAATAAAAGAGGCCCAAGGACAGAGCCCTGAGGTACGCCACAATTAACTAAACGTGTTTCTGATAGACAAGAATTAACGACTGTTAACTGATTTCTGCCAGATTGGTAGGAACTCAACCACTTACAAAGTTTAACATTAAGTAGACCATGATCTACTAGATCAAATGCTTTGCTTAAATCCATGAAAATACCTACACTTTTTTTGATTTTGTTCAAATTATCATAGAGGTTATTAAGGAAGTTTAGGACAGCAGTTTGAGTAGATCTACTTGTCCTGAACCCGTGCTGACTATCATGAAACACGTTATATTTAAGAACGAATTGTACCATTTTCCTAAACATATTTTTTTCCACTATTTTAGAAACACTAGATAACATGGATATAGGCCTATAATTATCCATACATGCGTCACCTTTTTTGAACAGTGGTATAACTTTGGCAGTTTTAAATATCTTAGGAAAAACACCTTCTTGAAAAGATCGGTCAATTAAAAACGCTAGCGGTTCAATAATATAATTAATGGGCAATGTATTTATGCATATTGGAACTTCTTCTTCTTCTTCTTCTCTTCATTATAGGCAATTCTGCCTGTTTAAAAATGAGTTATTCCTCTATGGTATATTGTCACTCCATCGTTTGCGTGGGCGGCCTATACTTCTTCTTCCCAGTGGTGATTTGTCTCTAGCTGTTCTGACTACTCTACTCTCCGTCATTCTGTTTATATGATTGTTCCATTCTATTTTTCTTTTAAGTGTCCATTCGTTTATTTCCTCCACATTGCATTCTCTCCTTATTTGTTCACTTCGTACCCGATCCCTCAGCGTGTTTCCTGTTATTCTTCTTAATATCCTCATCTCCGCCGTTTCCAACATTCTTTGTGTCTGTGATGTGTCCGGTCTTGTTTCTGCTGTGTATGTTAGTAGTGGTCTTATCGTTGATTTATATATTCTCGCTTTTGTTTCAGTTTTAATGTATTTATTTCGCCATATTGCGTCGTTCAAGCAACCTGCTGCCTTATTTGCTTTTTGTACCCGGTCTTTCACTTCTTTTTCGATATCTCCATAACTCGATATGGCGATACCCAGGTAGTTAAATTCCATAACTTGTTGGATACATTTACCGTCGATCTCTATCTTGCATCTAATGGGTTCTTTACTAACTACCAGTGATTTTGTTTTTTCTGTTGAGATGATCATATTGAACCTTTTCGCTGTCGTATTGAATTTGTGGACCAGTCTTTGTAAATCGTCTTCATGTTGAGCGATTAGTACTGCGTCATCTGCATAACAGAGTATTTTGATGTCCTTGTTCCCCATCCTGTATCCTCTCCTTTCTCTGACATTCTCTATTACTACGTCCATTATTAAATTAAATAATAAGGGGCTTAACGAATCTCCTTGTCTAATTCCCGTTCCGATGTTTATTGAGTCTGTGAGTTTTCCATCAATTCTAGCTTCTATTGTGTTTTGTTCATAGATGTTTTCGATAGTTTTTATAATGTCCAAGGGTATTTCTCTATTATATAAAAGGTGTATGACATCTCTCGCCCTTACTCTATCGAATGCTTTTGTCAGGTCGATAAAGCACATAAAGGCTGGTTTATTATATTCGATTGCTTTTTCGGTTATTTGTCTTATCACAAAAACTGCATCTGTGCACGATCTTCCGCTGCGGAATCCTTGTTGTTCATCTGCCAATATTGGAACTAATTTGATCAATTCCGCATGAATTAGAATTCTTCAATTCAAATATAGTATTTAAGACTTCTGTTTCTGTGATCGGGTCAATGAAAATAGTTGGTAAGACATCTCTGATTTTATGTAAAGCAGAAGAAGATCAGTGGCGTAGCCAGGATTTTTTTTCGGAGGGGGCCCACCATTTCTCGTAGATATATATACTTACTTACTATAAATAGTATAAAATATTCTTTTCAGCAGGGATGGGGTTAAACCGTCAAACGTTCAGGATTAGTTTTTCAGGAAAAAATAAGATTTTTTATTCTCATAATCATGTGTCCTCCTAAATTGCTTCGCTTTGAGAACAAAATAGTTTTTTTAAGAATTGCTCAAAAACAAGTAGGCTAATTTTGATAAAACTTGGCGTGCTTATTTGCGGTACCAAGGGGCTTCGTTTAATATCATTAGAATTAAATTATTCATTCCAGTGACGTCCCACAATTGATATTATGATTACGCCACTCTTTTTTGTATGTTCGTTACTTTTCCTGGATTAAATAATTGAAAACACAAATTTTTTGCCTCTTCAATTTTATTCGTATCTCGTAAAAATGTTCGGAAACATATTGTTTGTAAATCATCTGAATATAACTTAATCGCTGGTTCAAAAAATAATTATGATTTATATAGTTAACACATCTTCTTATAAACTTATAGAAGTTTCGGGGGGGGGGGGGTGCTGTTCTAATAGTTACTAGTGGAAAACATATATCGATATAATAAAGAAGAGTCTCAGAAAACGTTCTGAAAGCATCTTCAATATTTATGGTTTGATGTAAATAAGTTGTTGTTGTTTAATACAATGGAAGTTGTGCTTTTTATTTCATCGTCACTATAACCTATAAACGAAAAAAATACAGTCCACTTAAGTTTGCTAGTTCATAATTAACTATGAGGAAATTGTGTCCACGTAGTAAAGGTACAAATTTCTACACATAAAATTATAAAACCTAAAAGTTACAGACAAATGTAGGTCAACCCTTTAATCCTATTTTTAATTTCAATTTTCATTCTGAAAGCCTTCTTTAAGTCTTTATTCAAAACAGCTAAGTATTAACAAACCCAGAATAAACCCGCGAACGCGAAAACTGTCGCAGATTATATTTTCTACGATTTTTTGTCACTCAATCCAAATCTACATCAGAATTGCCACGTCCGGATGAAAAGATAATACCTTCATTATATTTGACGATTTAGTTGGTTGCGATGGAGGGAATAAACCACTTTAAAAGGAAAATTGCGGAAATCATCATCAACGGAGGATTTTACAGTCTTAACTCCAGTATAAAAATAGTTTTTAAGAAATAATTCTAATAGTTGATAGCGTAGAATTCAAATAGTTTTTGTATGGGGTGGTAAGTAGCTACTTTCGGCCCAAGAGGCGAAAGTATAGCCACACAATGTTTATGTTCTTTTTGACAAATAAGCTCAAGCTTTTTCTTCCAAAACAATATACAGATATCCTCCATTCATATATATCGGAAAGATACTTTAGAATTAGGCAAGAAGAAGCCTATTCCGATCTTAAAGAAATTAAGGCTGGAGTACCACAAGGGAGTGTCCTAGGACCTGTCCTATACTTACTGTGTGAAATTCCAGAGTTAGAAAACAATACCACCTTCGCCGACGACACTGTTATTCTAGCAGTAGGAAAGAGCAATGAAGAAGCAACCCACAAGCTGCAAACAGCTGTTCACCTTATCTATGACTGGAAGAAGAGATGGAAAATTAAACTCAATGAAACTAAATCACTCCACATTAACTTTACAAACAAAAGGATAGATCATATTCCAGTCAGAATAAACAATAATCTGATTCCATATTCAAACACAGCAAAATACTTAGGTATTACCTTAGCTGCCAAACTCCGATGGAAAGTGCATGTTAAAATGAAAAGAGAAGAACTTGATAGAAAAATGTATTGGCTAAATGGAAGAAACTCTACTCTGTCTCTACATAATAAGCTTATGCTTTATAAGCAGACCTATGGTATCCAACTATGGGGATGCACCAAAGCAAGCAACTTAGCAATCATCCAAAGATTTCAAAACAAAGCACTGAGGAACATAGTAGATGCCCCTTGGTACACTCGCAATAGTGACCTCCATAGGGATCTGGAAATGGACACTGTTACCAGACCATCAAGAAATTAGCTAAGAGTCACGAAGAAAGACTTCATCATCATGTCAATGTCGAGGCTATCCAGCTCCTTGACAATACTGGGTTATAAAGAAGACTTAAGAGGATCAAGTCCTTTTATTTGTGTGTGCACGTTAAAGTTTAGTGCAATCCTTTCTACAGAACCTAAGGAACGCTGATGAGTATACCTTAGTTTTAAGTTTCAAACTCTATTAGATTAAGTTAGAATTAAATTGCTCATTGGTCACTATTGACCAGATTGTAATATACTAAATGCCTTTATGGGTGTTTACTAATAATAATAAAAAAAAATTTGACAAATGTCAAATGCACCGACTACTAGGTATAGTAAAATATTTTGTACATTTTTAAATTATAATTAAATGGTTAAAAATGATGGGATGAACAAAATTTTTATAGTATTACAAAAACAATACCATGTATCCAAATTGATACAACAAAGACTGTAAATTGTCACTAAACGAAAGGTTGAGGTAGATTTTAATAGCTCGAACCAGAAAGGGGCAAAATACTACAATTGGATTAACTCTTACACTCTATAACAAAGTTTTAATACCATCATAATTCACACACTCCGAAACCGACCGTTCTGTTGACCTCATTAAGTTCAAGTTTATAGGGGTATAGCACCCCGCCGAATTTTTGAATAATGTATGAGTATTGAGATTCAGCTTCTAAAAGTTCACAAAAGTTAGAGTTTCTGCTCCCCCATTCAGCTTCTTTGTTCAATGTTTTACAAATTTTTGAAAGTCATAAAAGTGGATTGAGCCGAGAAATATAAACGAGGACCGAGCTTTAAGTTTTGTATTAACCTAAAAATCGCCTAAAGATAAGAGCATACTGAAGATTCATCATTTTATACGATTTAATGGAGTTATGTTTTGATTTAAGTTTGCTGACAAAGAAATACATAAAGTTTTGACTTTCAAATTTCCTTTAAATTGGATTCCAAACATTCAGATACGATTTATACATTTATTCTCTAGGTGCTTATAAGTATG
Source organism: Crepidodera aurea (assembly GCA_949320105.2). NCBI lineage: Eukaryota > Metazoa > Arthropoda > Insecta > Coleoptera > Chrysomelidae > Crepidodera > Crepidodera aurea. The sequence continues at coordinate 19,312,134 of OX439475.1, read as the reverse complement.
AATAATTTTGTGCTTATCCTGGTGTTGCTTTGTGAAAGAATAATATTTGGAATAAGGTATCTGTAAAGAATACTAATCATGTTTTCTGGCTTATACTATATCGATTCGTTGTCAAAATTCATGCTGTATTCGTTTCTCCCCACGCAAAAATCCTAGTGACAAGTAAAACACATGGGGATTGAAAGTTATGGTGGGTAAAACGTTTCATGCTTGAAAGCAATTTAAGTAATCAATTTTTTATCGATTGTACACGGTACCGAATTTGACGTTTATGGACAAAATGGTATATTAAAATAATCGATTAAGGGATTGGTTCATCTGTTTTAAAAGTACACTGATTATACAGGCCCACAAAAGAAAAGTGGAATGAACTTTACATGTGAGAATACTATCCCTATAGATTTTGAGCCGCTGAATCCGAATCCGGTCTCAGAATTTCCTCTGGACCCCCCAGTTTTCCCCTAGCCTAGGGGAAATGCGCGAAATCTTAGAAATTTCAGCATTAATTACGTTTTATTTAGCAATTAAAAAACAATCAAATCAGCTGTGACGTACTAAGATACGTTGTCATTTACTTTTGTTTACTGCTGACTGTGATGTGACATTTTATAAAAGATAACCTTATTATATTGTTTTGAATTTGTCAAGAATACTAAAGACAATAATTTTGTGTTCTTTCAATACTGTGGCTTTTGTACGAGCACAAAGTGATAATTTGCCTGCAATCTTTCTAATTAAATTGTTTTTAAATGTTGTTTTTTTAAATCTGTTCTATAGATTGAGTCGAGCCTATTGTATTCTAGACTTTTATCTGGGTTTCACTCCACATAGGGCGAAGTAGAGACCAGAGAGTATTGATAAACCAATATCGCAGAGTGCGTTCTCGAGACCAGGCTTAACCTGGACTTTCAAGGGATGCATTAGCCAGACATATAGAGAATTGATAATAATTCAATCATTTGCCTGATTGTTTATGTTCCAAATTAAGGATTTCTAGCTATATTGGAAGTGTCTAGTGAGTGATTGAATGAACGAATGAGTTCGAGCGAAAAATAATGATTCAAATCATAACAAATATTATTAAGTTCAGCTCCTTACTTGAATTGTGTACTTTATCTAAGTGTCAGAAGTGGCTCGAATCGGTCCATGTAAAAATTAAGTCGAAATAATTTTTCAGGTCTACAAAATCTATTTTCTTTTGAGTTTCTCATGTGTGTTCCTATAATCGGTGATTAGTGAAAATGAGATCTTGTATTTCTTCCTTGCGCATTTATGGGATAAAATTGACTGACCTATTTCTTTTTCTAATATCACAATTTATTTACTTCTTTTACGTCATTTCAAGAATATGAACAATATACTAACAAATAATAAGGACTCCAAAGACTTATTTTTAAGTTCTTTTATTAGATTTTCTGGTAATAAACGGCACTTTGTTTCTTGTCGACTTCAGTATCAACTGTCCTGGAAAGATAATCGTGCGATTTCTCTGGCAACGTGCCAAAAGCTGTAACGTTTACTTGAAATAATACCGGAACATCTCTCTAAAACTGTTGTTTAAAACTAATCATTCGAAGTGGCTTTTTACATTTTCAATTCATAAAAATAGTCGTAAATAGAAATTAACCATAAAGGATGAAATATTCTCTTTTTGTTTTATAATAATAATTTTCTGAGTAAAAACTAGATTATTTTTCAATAATAAACGCAAATTCTTTGGTAGTTGCGAGTCACGTGGTCATACGGGCAACGAGCGACGAGCTACCGCGAAGTCTTCCGAACTGTTATTTGAGTTTATCGCGTCTCGATTAATAAATCCCCCCCCTTGCCCTTAAGAAACGGCGCCCTTGGTGCCAAACTACAAATACAGTCCACTACGTCACTAGCTCAAAAAATTGGCTACATAAGAGTTGAATCCCAACAAAATGGTTCAAATCCCAACAGTGTTGATGTTGAGGTCGATGAAAATAATTGTCCCAGAATATCCACTTCCCATCTCCATAACCAGCAGCTCGCAAGTGGTTTCAGTTCATAGGGCACCAACTTTCCTTATTTTTGAATCATTCCTATGTCCACCAATCGTGTGGAAACGGCTTGTTCAGTCACTTCTAATAATTTTACGATCTCTTTCTCAAATCTTCTTTGAGTAATGCATCTAATTCTTTCTCCCCAAATTTGTTTGGCTGTCCAGATTGAGGCTGAAATCTGCATCCTTGAATCGTTGAACCACCGTCACCATAAACTTCAACAAGGCTCATTTAAATTTTTCAAAAAGTTTGCAATTAAGCTTCCCTGTTTTGGAATATTTTTTTTGTGCTATGAAAACGGAAAATTATTCTTTCTAAACCAAAACTAATTTATTTTACTTCGTTTGTATGAGTTCTGATAGAATTGCAAAATGACCGGAAATATTAATTTTACCAGGAAAGCAAAATCGTCAAGTGGTGCACTCAATCTTTAAACGGCTGATTAAACTCATTAGGGGCAAATCATAAATTAAGACTTGTAGCAGAAATGCCAAAAAACAATGCTGTAAAACTAAAAATAAATAAATAATAGTAGTATTCGTTGAAAATCAACATAATTCCGCCTCTGTGCTCAAAAAAGGCAATAAAAATATTCAATTAAATAACCAAATAAAAATACGAACAAATCTATCACGTGATAAAACATTTAACAACGGCGAAATTCATTGTGACGCCGCCAGCCCTTTAGCGGCATATTCCTCTACTGCGTATGTCTTTGTGTCTAGCCGCAAGACATAAATCATATTCGCTTGGCGTTAAAAGACCAACCGGCAGCGATATCATGTTTCACATAAAAAACTCGAACACAGAAATGATACAAATTATTGCGTCAGACATCAAGCGGTAATAGTATATTACGTAACAAGAGTGGTAAGTAACCCATTACGAAGTGAAAAAGTTTACGCACGAAGCCGCACAGCGGCGAGTGCGTACATTTTACGGGTGTGTAATGGGCTTACAACTCGAGTAACGTACTATACTTTTTCTACGCCCACGAAAACAAAAACTAATTTTTGTGTGATGATAATTACACAATATTTTACCTTTGACAACAAATGATTATCGTCTGGGGCATCTTTCAGAAACTTATTAATTTGTTCTGGAGAAAGGATTTTCGCTTTTTTACTTCTAAATCCATCCGATTTCCGCTTCAGTAGGGCCATTAGTTTTGGATAATCTGCTATGTTAATGTTATTATTAATGTTTAGTGAAGATGGCTTCATAATTTTTGATGTTTCCTCAAAATACACAAGCAAAACATTCTCCGAAAAGGATTTAATGTTATTCTTGTGTCGCCAATCCATAAATTTTCGATAGGTAATTTCGTACCTTTCTTTAGATTTTAACGGTAACAAATTACGTGTGACAGCTTGAGCTTTTTCTAAAATCTCCGGTGGAGTGCTCATAATTTCATCACTTGCACTTTCAGACATATTCGTAGGTAAAGTTAAGAAAATCTTCGGATACAATATTTTGTGACAATATAAAAAATAACATGACGTTTTTTTCTATAGAAACGCGGGTTATTTTTTGAAAAATTGTATAATGTGTTGCCGACATTTAGGGACATCACTCTTTTAATTCAAAATGTATCTCGCTAATGCTAAAAGTTTCTATGTTTTTGAATTGACTAAATTTATGTAAATAGTCCTAATAAAGTGGTACGTAGATAAAAATTTGATTGCAATTTGATTATATTAAGAAATTTAAGTTTTCTTATCAAAAAGCACGTGTATGTTAGGAGATCTCATTACGTTCATGTTATTGTTAAATGTCATTTACAAGGAATGTTGACAGTGCGATTTTTAACGTTTACTGACGTGGGCGTAGAAAAACAACTTTAATTGCGACTCGCGCGAGTCATTCCCATTGGCCAGAAGAAAAGCCGTTAGTAACTAAGTAACAGAGAAAGCAACACATCAGAAAAAGACCGATATATTCATAAGCTTGAAAGTTACACAAAAATTATTATAGAACAAATCAGTAGCAATCGAGCTCTCCTGAGAGCAAGTTCCCAGTATTTCGGGGCATTCGCGCTCATTCAAAATTAGTAGCATCTCAGCATCTACATAGTGTTTCTATAATTCAATTTCAGTATTTTAAAAAGAAGAACATTTACAAAGCCTGATGCGACAAAAATTTATCTGAAATAATCTTCTAATATGAAAAATGTCTTTTCCAGGAAAGATATCAATATCGATACACTTTTAAAAGTCAATGTTACGAATATCAGACAAAATTAACTTTTCATTCTGTCCCAATATCTCGTAGTTTCCAATATAACCACTGAATCAGACGAATAAAAGAAGCTGTGATGGTTTTCTGGCTACGAAGCGCTTTTAAATTTCCAAAGAGTAATCTTGACCGAAACGGGGCCTGGCGTTGAGGGTTTTTTGATGCAATAATATAAGCTAACACGAACTTGTGGCTATAAAAGCAATCTTTGTTGTCTCTTAGTGATATAGTAGCTGAGAATAGGCAGATCGGGGCTGTTATTTTAGGGTTGATAGGATCAATTTATGCATTGCTTTCACATAGGATTTGTTTAAGTTATGAGGATAGTTTCAAATTTAAATTAATTGTTTTAGACATTTAATAAACTTTCAAGGCTTCATAAAATAATTTTTCTTGTGTTTTTAATGAAAAAACCTAACGACTTCGTCTTATTGTGTCGTTTCTGGTTAGAGGAAATCTCAGAGAACGTCTGGCGGTTCATAGCAGCTCTGAATAGGGAGTGTGCCTTCCAAATCTATCCAGTTCCTTACGTGAGCAAGAATCCAGACCACTGTAGTAGAATGAATGGAATACTACGAAAAGGGCTGGTTTTAAACAATAAAAAAATCCAAATCAACGAGTCTCAAACACGCTTACCTGTTATTGCATAAATCCATCTCTGGAACCATGTTGATTCTAGTAGCAGAAAATGCACAGTTACTATCGGGTACATTGCATCTCAAATTGTATTTATTAATTCAAGGTATAAGCGCATGATAACTAGGAGAAAACTCATAAGTTGACGGTTCGGAAAACGGAAAATAGAGTTAAAATGAACAGAAAAAATTCTGAAAAGTTCAAGATGGAAGTGGGGTTGCGGCAGGGGGATCCCTTGTCAACAGTTTTATTTAACTATGTATTAGAAAATATAATCCCAATGGCAAACTTAAATAGGGAGGGTTTATTATATATTAGAAAGCATCAATGTTTGGCCTTCGCTGACGACATAGCTATTATGTGTAGAAGCAAAAGCGAACTAATACAAGTTATTAAAGAAAGCACTTGAAGAGAAAGCAAAGGAAAAGGGTCTAGAAGTAAATGAGGAAACAACTAAATATATAAGATGGACGGGTGACGGCTTTACGAAGAGAGCGTGTCTTGAAGTAAAAACAAATAGTGGTAAGGAATATAATTTTGAAGATGTCGAGCAATTTGTCTACTTGGGAGCAACATTTACAAGAAAGCCTGGTATGAAGGAAGAAATTAAACCAAGACTGGGAAAGGGAAATAGCTGTTTGTACTTGAACCACCTACTGAAAAGTAAGCTAATTTCAAGGAAGTTAAAGATTAGACTCTACAAAACTGTGATTAGACCTATAGTGACATTTGCATGTGAAACGTGGATTTTGAGAAGAACAGACATCAATGCGCTGGAGACTTGGGAACGAAAGGTTCTGAGCAAAATTTTTGGGTTTTCATTAACATTGTAGGAAGGAAGAACAAACCAAGAACTGAAAGACGTGTATCGAGAGATCAGTGTTTCAGAAGGTGGATAGGACATGTGGGAAGGATGGCTCAGAGTAGGATTCCAAAAATGATAATCTGCAGAACTAAAGGAGGAAAATAGAGAAGAGGAAGACCGAAGGAACGATGGAAGAATGAAGTTGAGGTGGACCTACATTCCTTGGGAGTGGAGAACTGGAAAGAATAATGCTTGGATTGGAAGAAATGGAAGAAGATCACAACCCAAGCCATGGGCCAACTGGAAAAGGAGACTTTTCTTACGAGCGTGAAAGTTTGCTTGCTATTACACGAGTAAAAAAGTCCCTACGTGTTGCACACTATACTTTTTATACGACTATCATAGAATAAACATTAAACTATGGGAATAAATTTGTAAAAAAGTGCAACCTAACAATAAAATTCGAGATTAAAATATACTAAATTTATTATAAATTTTTTGTAGGTTCGTTTTTTAAATAAAAAAAAGTAAGCTCGGCGGGCTTTGAATTCGGGCCGCTAGCATGCTAGCTTCACGCTCTAATCACTGCGCTACAAGATCTAATGTTATATACAGGGTGTGCCAACTAAAATTTTCACCCAAATATTTCGAGTTTTGTTCAAATTTTGAAAAAATGCCGAAACAGGTCAATTTTAACTTAGAGGGGGCTCAATTTTTATCGTAGTTTCAAACTTCTTTTTTCATTCCTCTAGCGCCCAGAACCACCCCTTGAAAAATCTTAAATGGCAAGGGGTGTTAAGTGACACATCATTTTGAAGCTGCTTTCATTATCTAATGCAACCTTTTTTTTATTTTGAATGACTCTTTTATGAGAAAAATGCTTAGATCATTATGAATGAAAACAATAGTGGTTCTAAAAAACAATTTAATTTTAACGAATGTACTGTTCAATTCAAGGTTTTTTGATTTAAATACCTTTGTATGAATTTTTTCCGATGTTTCGCAGAAGGTTTCCTCAATTTGACCCTCAAATGACCTTGACCCTGACTTGATGAGGTCAAGTGGACCTCGGATTCGGATTCAGCGACCCTGAAAACCTTTGTATGAGTTTTTCCAGATTTTTCTAGATGTTTGACCCCTAATTACAGTAGTGGCGCAGACAAAATTTTTTTTGTGTGGCTGTGTAATCTAAGCAGTTTTCTCAAAAAAGAGTCATTCAAAATAAAAAAAAGAAAGGGATTGCATTAGATAATGAAAGCAGCTTCAAAATGATGTGTCGCTTAACACCCCTTGCCATTTAAGATTTTTCAAGGGGTGGTTCTAGGCGCTAGAGCGATGGAAAAAGAAGTATCAAACTACGATAAAAATTGAGCCCACTCTAGGTTAAAATTGACCTGTTTCGGCATTTTTTCAAAATTTGAACAACACTCGAAATATTTGGGTGCAAATTTTAGTTGGGACACCCTCTATTATCTAAACCACTTACAGAAACTGAGTTGTTAATCAAAATAGTAGGTTATTGTCGACAGGATAAAATAATTTGATTAAAACAATATACCGCAAAGATTATTGTTATAAAAGTGTAAAAAATAACAAATGTTGACAGTTTTAATTTGTAATCAGACTTGCCTTTATCACTAAATAAGTAAGTAAGTTCCTCCGATGACGAAGTTTTTGTTTGATTTTTTGAGAACATAATTATCAGATTTGCTTTAAAAATATCAATTTTATGTTTAATGTTGAACGTACTTTTCAACGTCGAATAGTGAGACCACATAGTTGATGCCTTTAAATGTTCAAAATAAACTAGTAACACCCTTTCAGAAAATGATTTTACTTTGAATTTTCTTCGCCATTGTATAAATTTTTTATCTGCCAATTCATATTTTGCTTTGGAAATTTCTGGTAGTAGGTTTAAAGTCACCGCTGTAGCTTTTTCCACGTTTTCTGGTGGAGTGGTTTCATAATCGCTGTCGGTGTCTAGTCTAAATCTTTTATTATAAGATAGTATTTTTTAATATACGGAATCTATACGCGGCGGTAAATATTTATATTTTGTATAGGAATAATTATATGAAATAAACTAGCTATTTCTAAAAAAACACTCTTACTATTAATTTGACGCATCTCTCTGTTTTTAAATTTTGACATTTTGACAAAAAGCCCTACATAAAATAGTAGGTGGTCTTGATTTTTCTTAGTTTGCCATTTAAATGAATGTACTGTGGAATAAGTGAACACACAAGTGACAACAATATTCATAACTCCACACGACCATGCTGTTTCTAAAGTGGCGCTGGGAAACAGTAACAAAGCCTACGCAGAACAAGAGGCCAATAACCATAGTAGTTGATGCCGTTGACACCAAAGAAAAAAAATATTCATAATTTTCTATTTTTAAGCACGTATACTTTAAACTAGAATTATCATTTTACTCAACTCTTTACCATAGAAACATCATTCATATAAAAAGATAAAATTAAAAAAAAAGATTATAATTGAGAATTTTGCAAACAAATCTTAAAGGGTGAGTTTCAAATTTGTTAAGGAATATTAACTGTAAATAAAGGACGGAATGTCGTGCTTGATTTGCGTGACTTGAAGGGTAAATATTTTATCAATTTTATTGGTATATAAATGACAACGTTTATTTGTGTCTTCAACATAATTTAATTTAAAGAAAATTGTTTTCAGAGTTTCTGAGAATGGACTATAATTTTTTTAATGGTAAAACAGGCATTCACGTTTATTAGTTTTTACTTCTCTTTATATACTACTATAAAATTACAAAATAAAATAATAATCTATAAAATTATATAAAAGCGCTTATTTTTCAGACGGTTACACTGATTTTTTTCGCTTAAAATCTTTATTTTTAAAGACATTTTTGTTTAACAAATTGGACCAAGCACCATTCTGTCAAATTTTTTGAAACTTTGGTATGTTGTAGAACTATGGCTAGTTTTCGAAGTATATAGGGTGCCACTTTTTTGTAACCAGATGTCTCGTACATAACACACCTGTTTTATTGGCGTTTGTTGTAGAAAACATTAATTATAGATTATTTAGCATGAATATTTTATAAGCAATCACCACAGGGTGGTTCGCAAATAAGTAATATGGTCTTTTTGAAGAAATCATTTTTTTGTAACAGCTTTAAAAATACAATCAAATGTAATTGTATTATGAATATATAGTTTAGGTAATTACTTTTTGGTGATCAAATATATTTTATAAAGGGTGACTCACAAAATGTGGTTACAGAGGGCATATAGGGTTTTTAGCTTTAAGATACGGTATCTCAGTTTGGGGAGGAGGTTTGCGGAAACATATTAATCCCTTAGAAGTATTGCAAAAACGATTTCTTCGATTAATTATGGGTAAACATTATTTATATCCTTCCGATCTGCTGTATGCAGAATCAAAAATTCTAGATCTAAGACAACTTTTTTACCTTTGCACAAATACAAGATACCACTTTAGTACTGCTAAAGCTCTTTCACGCGATCACTGTTATAATACTCGTAACAAAAATCTACACACCTACACAACTATCCTCAAAAAGTCAATTTCGCAAAGAGCGTACCCATATATTTCTGTTAAAATATACTATACACTACCCGCAACTCTAAAAAAAATAAATAGCAGACCATTGTTTAAAAAAAAGTCATTTCATTTATTTAAAAAAAAGAAAGAAATTTCGTACATAATATATTAGAATAATTCAAAACATAATTAATGCGACAAACTCAAGTAACCAATAAGAGATCCCAAAAAATTGAATACTCACCCAAAAACAATGACATTTTAATCCGACTATGACCTCTTTACCCAATAAAGACACCCTTATCCAACAATGATATCCCTACCATTAATGATAACTTTAAGCTACCAAAAAATATGTGTTTTGTGCACTACCCTGTATTTTAAAAATTTCTCCGTCAACTTTATAAATTAATATATTTTCACATTAACAAAAGTTCAGTATTTATCTAAGCAAAATCTTGTTGTAATCCTATGACCAGTTTCCCTAAAATGTGTACCCAGATTTGCTTGTTGAAAGATGTTTTTAATTTTTAACACATTTTCCCATAAGAAAGGTACCTGGTCCTTTATCAACAACAACTTTATTTAAATTTTAATATCCCATTTAGAAATGATCCACATTCATCAAATAATTCATAAATGTAACCTGGAACATGATGGTGTATGCAAAATTTCTAACATATGTTCGAAATAGTTTCGAAATGGGTCTAACAGGTTTCCGTGTAATATATCCCGTATAAATTCAATATCTCCCTCGTAAATTGTTTCTTTATCATAGTTGTGTCAACACAAGTTCTCGGTGAATTTGGCAGAAAGCCAAACAGGAAAAGCTGCAGAATGTTACAACGAAAATTTGCCGATTATCTAAGTTCCAGATATCGGTTAAATCATTGGTGAAGGCGATACACCAAACAATTTATTCAATTTGTGATGTATAAGATTTGAAAAAAAAAATAAATTTGTTAGGTTATATGTTTATGATTTTCGCATATTTCTATGTATAAGAGATATTTTCTTTGCAATGAACAATAAAAATATTTTGAAAAATTGTTATTGCAATCGCTCTTAATTTGGTAAATTCGTCCTTAGAAACCTCAAAAATACGTGATGCTTTAAAAATTGCTACAGTAGTGCCTGTTCCTAAAACAAAAAACTCAAATAAAGCTATAGATTTAAGGCCCGTTAAAAAATCATTAAGAAGGTCGTTTCTGAACAAATTGTTAATTTTTTAGAACAAAATAAACTTATTTTTAAAATGCAATCGGGTTTCAGGAGTAAGCATAATTGCGAATCAGCTATTCAATGCGTTCTGTATGATTGGAAATACAAATTTGATAAAGCTGCCCAACTTTGGCAGTTTTTCTAAATCTTCAAAGAGCATTCGAGACAGTTGATCAAAACCGCTTAATAAAAAAATTATGGGTATAGTAGAGTGGTGTGTTGATTATCTAAAAAACAGAAAGCAAATATTAAAAGTAAATAACATCCTAACAGAGGAAATTAACTGTATTAGAAGTGTTCCACAGGGAAGCATATTAGGTCCTCTGTTATTCCTAGTTTACATCAATGATTTCAAGGGTCAATGTGTCATTCATCTGATTGCTGACGATGCATAATTTTCTTGCAAGGATTTAGATAATTTAGTACAAGTTGTTAATGAAACACTACAAAATATTTACAAATGGTGTTGCAATAATCTATTAAAAATAAATACAAATAAAACAAATTGAATGCTGGTAAGTAATAACTATATCTATAAGCAGTTTTTCGATAAACGATATAATATCACAATTGTTGGAAATTCTATACAGTTAGTAGAAAAATTCAGGTACTTAGAGGTAATAATTGACAAACAAGTTCATTTGGCCTATCACAGTAGGCTAAATGTATCATATATAACACTATAATTCTACCTCACTTCAATTATTGTTCTACAATACTCTTTTTACTAAATCAGAACAAGTTGAACCGGCTAGAAAAATTGCAGAATAGAGCAATGCGAATAATATTATATTGTTCAAAATATACTTCCATTAATTTAATGCTTGAAACTTTGAGGTGGATGCCAATCAGAAATCTTCTATTACGGGATGTATTAATTTGTATTCATAAAATCAAACATTTTTTCTATTTTTAAAGGTCTAGATCTCTTCCAGAGAGAATTAAATCTATACATTCTGTAACAATATTTAAAATCCAAGTCACAGAATATTTAATGAACGAATATTTCTCCAGGAACAATAATCTAAATTAGTTAGTTTGTATATATATTGTCATATTATTAGCAAAAGAGCTAAATAAAGGAATTAATAATAATATGTAGTCAGAAATACTTAATGTCATCTTGGACAAGCTTTAAATTGAGTAGCCAGAAATAAAACAGCAAATATTGCCGTTATACCAATTGTGGTCACCTGGTGGCTACTTTTAGAACATTCATGATCCATTTTTGTCCTGCCAATGGCTAAGTGATGGCCACTAATAGAACACTTAGGATCCTATTTTGGCCACATGATTTTGATATACCGACAATTAGCAAAACAATCACAAGCTGTAGCAGAAAATGAATCATTAAATGTATTGGAAAATAGTGGCTTGATCAATAAATTACTTGACTCTCCTTCAATTTCATGTCATACATTAACAGTCGCAATTACAAATACTATCATTATTTTTAATCCCAAAATATACACGATAGAAATCTTGAGTAATATATTGATTTAGCCTAGTGAAGAAAATACCTCTAAATAGAAAACGTTAAATTTTGCTTTCTGTACTACTAAGTGGAAATTGCAGAGGGTAAGCAGAAACAGAAGGAACTCGAAATGGTAGAAAAATCAAAAGAAGAAATCTAGAGATGCAAAAACAACTGCTCGAGAAAATGGAATTACAGGAAAAGGTAACAAAAATAAAACTACTCAAAAAAGAAAATAGAGAAATAGAGATCTCAGAGCTAGAGGTATCAGAAAATGTTGAAAATGGGAATAGGAACGTATTTAAGAAATTACAAAACGAAGAAATTGATCCTGAAAAATGTTTTCTGGAAAAAGACGAATTACAAAATTCAAAGAAAGAAAATTTAAATATTGGCCTATAGTTCTAAATATGTAATTGTAAAATAACCTTTTAATTGTGACCAGATCAGTTCAATGGGATTTAACTCTGCATAGTAAGGAGGCAATCTGAGAATTTCAATTCCTTTTTTTCGGGCCATCTCATCTATAATATATTTTTTTAATTTGTTTTTATGTTGCTTTGCTATTACGAGTAATTCTGCCTTTAAGGATTTAGGAGGACTGATAATATTTTTAGAATGAAGCCATTCTTAAATATATATTAATACACAATTCCGAATCAATTAAAATACATACGATACGACTATGAAAAAATAAAGTCTGACAAAAGAACAGGTTTATTACAGTAAAAACCATGGAAACATGATTAAATCAAACGAAATCTTTTATTAGGCCGATCAAATGTATTAAAATTTTCTACCTCTTACCTGACTACTTCTACAAATTAAATTACTGCATTCCTCTCTTCTTTAAACTATAGTTAGCACAATGGAAAGTTATGGGAATTATTGGAAATGGCCCAAAAAAAAGAACGAGATCTAGTATGACAGAATTGATATTATGGAGGAAATTCAACCTCCAGTTAAAGAAGACTTTATTGAAGAAATGAAAAAATACCATAATTTTAAATGAATGTTTGTATTTAACGAATAAACACTTTCAAAACATTTTTTTTATTTTAAATTTAGGTATCTACGGTGTTATTTAGATAATAAAGTTAAAGTGGCCATAAGTGGGTCCTAAAGAGGCCACATTAGGAACGGAGTGGCCATAAATGGAACAAAATCAGTATTTGTGTATTCGATGTTTCAAAAGGAAACAAACAAACCCTATTGTTTAGATTTAAAACCATTAAAATGTAAATAGAAAAATAATAATACTTTGCTTTGGTTAATTTTCAGACTCGTATGGTAATTTTATGAATTTTTTATGATTTTTTCAATTCCCAAGATACTTTAAGATGGCCATAAATGCTCCTACCCAACTTTCATTAGTTTTCACCGAACAAATTGTTCGGTATCTAAATACGATCTGTGTGTATGTGTGTTGATACTTTGTCTTTGTGAATTTTAAAATTCTGACTTCAGTTTTTGATAGAGCATCAAAAAGTAAGCTTAGGGTTTGATGTGCCCTTCCTTACCTCTTGGGGAACACCTTCAAAATGGTGTCCAAAATATGAAAATTTTGAAGTTTAAAATGACACTGAATTTAAAGTAGACCCATCGTGAATGACTATTTTGGTTAAATCGAGTAGACTGTGGCTGTGTTGATTAGAATGAGAACTGAGAACTGTCAATCTAAAATTTTATTAATAATGTAATTACAATATGTTCGGTTTATGGTAATGCTAGAAGAGCTTTCTCAACTGGTTATTCTTGGATAGTTACGATTTGATTATTCAGTCCTGAATAAGTCAGTTTCCCGGTAAAATTTATTTAGGTTTATCAGCGGCCGGAATAAACCAGTTTAATAATTTTTGTTTCGTTTTATTCGAACTATATCTGGAAGTTGTTAAACCGTTTTGCAACGCCTGACAAGCCACTTTGGCAAATTATGTACGAGACGTTAAATTCATGAAGTGCCACGCTACGGGAAAGTTACTAACACAATTATCTGTAATTTGCCATTACATTGTTATTCTTTAAATTATATTTTCGGAAGAAATAAATGTAAGTTAGTGTTACAATATCCCGTGGGTGAAGCCTTCAAAATATTTCGTCCGTCAGTCATCAGTCAATGTTTATTAATGTAGCTTTAAAACGCTTATTTTTATATACCTAATCGATAAACCTTAATATACCGTTAGGCGTTAAGGTATAATTTGGTTTATATAAACAAATTTTATTCGTTTTTCCCTTTCTCTTGTCACTTTTTTATAGGCATTCCATGTCAATTGTCGCCAAGTTTACTTATACTTTTTTCTTGGGTCCTTATTCTTCCTTGGTGCGTTTTTGATTGCCATATTTTTTGGATGTCTGTTTTCTTACATTCCAGATATTTTAACGGTTTTACTTTTTACTTTGAATTTCTTTCTCACGATTTTATTCGAATTTCTGGATTTTGTTTGTTGTTTCTATATTTTCCCAGTTTCACGTCCATATATCGGTCTGAAAATTTTTTAGTCGACAGGAACTTTTGTTGATAATTAGAAAAGTACTTGTTTTTCAACTCTATTATTTATTTCAGCGTCATTTCCTTCTTCGTTTTTGTTATTTACTGATATCGATGTTCTTTGTTTCTAAATCTATTAAAAAAATATGAAATACTCCTGTCGTTATCGAAATAAAAAACAATACTTACTTACAACAACAATTACACCACCTTTATTGAATTTTCAAAACTCCTTTTTATTGTATCTAGGAAAACGTACTGACCAATCTTCATGTCCTCCACGCCACTGGCCGCTGGCTACTAAGAATGCATCATTTATTCGGTGGCAATATCTTTTGGTGTATGTATATTGTATATGCTATGTTGCCAATATTTGGAAAAGATTCATATTTAACCACGCCTCTTGGAGACGCGCAGAGACAGGGGCAAATATCGTATGAAGTTGTGACGCGTTAATGAAACCCGTTAAGCAGTGCCGGTTTTAACACTACCAGAGCCAAGGGCGAGACTTCTACGGCGCCCCCTATCTGCAATTCAAACTCATACGAAAAACAGGCAAAGAATACAATGAGGCGCCCCTTTATTTTCGGCGCCCTGGGCGGTTGCCCAACCGCGCCCTACCTTAACGCCGCTACTGCCCTTAAGAGGTAATTACATAAAGAATGTTAGCTTCACTCAAGTCGTTGTTATTTTTATCTCCAAAAATGTGTAATTTATTTCTATAATTCCTGAAGATGGTCCGGTGAACCAAAACCAGTTGCCAATAAATTGTTTGAGCTTTCTAGATAATTATCAATTTAAGATGGTTTTCGTTTTTTCTAACCAATTTACGTATTTAATAATTGATATTTTCAAAATAATATTTTTTTTTCTTCAGGAGGAAAATCTTCTAAAAGATTCTTCCCGTACGTCCTGGCAAGATATGTGGGATTTTTACCCACTAAAAAACCTCCTTCGCTATGAGAGTTAGTTCTCTGGTACCGCGAGTCCGCATTCCTTCAGAGGAGCGAGCATTGGTGTTGCAAGTGACTATGATCTACTCCCTTCTTCTTAACTCAACCTCTTTCTGTTTCATAACTTTTGTTCTCCACTTTATGATCAGGTCCCATTTTCCCTTTCCAGACAGTGCGTTTACTAAATTTTCCCTTGTTATAGTTGTTTCAAGTGTTCTCTCTATCTCCCGTCTCCCCTCTCTCCACCTTTCACACTGAAATAAAGTGTGTTCCGCTGTATCGATCTGCTGGCATTGCCCACATTCATTTTCCTCCGTTATCCTCATCCTGCAAAGATACTCCTTGAAACAACCGTGTCCTGTGATAGCCTGAGTCAGATAAAAATTGCCGTTGCCATCGGTCCATTACAGGTATAAGCGATCGCGTTCAAGCACCCTTTTCACAGGTGTTTCATTGATCCTGCCATTTATTCATCGCGCTACCTTTAGCCACCGTTTTTTCTCTTCCTTCTTCTATCTCAATTCTCTCCCTCACTACCAAGTCAGTACAGAACTAGCTTCCGTAGAAACTGTTTTATATGCCCTGCATATCCTGATCGCGACTATTCTTTGAACTCTCTTTAGTAGGGTTTGGTTGTATTCCTTTTCCAGACTGCCCCCCCCCCCATATTACTGCCGCGTAGGGAATAATGGAATTAATGACTCCGCTTAACAGCCTTCTTGTATATTCCGAGGCACCACCTATTCTTGGCATTATTCTCAAGGAATTAGCTGCGCTAGTCGCTTTAGAGGCAATCCTCAAAAGATGTTCCCTGAAGTTCTTGCCTCGGTCCAAGGTTACGCCTAAGTAATTTAAGTTTCTTTTGGGTGTTATTCTATGACTTCCTATCCTAAAGCTTATTTCCATCTGTGTCCTTTTTCTGCCTATGAGGAGCACATACTCCGTTTTTTCAGGTGCAAGACTCAGGTCGTGGTCTCTTAACCATCTCCCCACTCTTTCCAGTGCCTGATTTGTTTCTTCATTAGTATCTCTTCATTTTTGGCAGTAACTACTATAGCCAATCAAAATAATAATTAGACATACTGAAATAACTATAAAATCATATACATGGCACGCATTGTACAGCCCTATTACATACACTTTAGCTACAGATTTATGTGATGGAACCCGAATCTGCGTTTGTTTACTACCTTTCCGACTATTACATTTTTTTCGACATCGTTTGAGTAATGGCTCCGGGGCCAAATGACCGGAGCGACATTGAATGTTATCAAATAGTAATTGGCGGTATATAATCTGACAGAATTTCGTTGTTTTTTTGTTATCGATAGGATTGCGAGCTTTCGTCAAAGGGTTTTGGAAATAATTTTCAAGCTTGTAAATTGAAAATCGAGATTTTTCCAATTTGTAATCAAACAAAGATGATTACTTTATTAATTCCTTAATGGACTCTCATTTATGCCCTAAATATAATTGAGATATAATTATATTTTACGATATCATTATTGATGATGTACCGGCATCAAATAATGACATTCTCTATGGTTTCTTTTGAATCCGTTCTTGGTGTTTTCCACTTCGATCAGCTCTAGCTTCTTTCTTGCTAGTAATTCTACAAGAATAGCCCAATTTGGTACCTGTGCTGCCTTGCTGCCTCCTTTGAGACTATTCTACAGTCGCTGCTAATTCTTCTCTGAAGTTTGCTCTGATTTATGATTTAATTATAGTTTTTGTTCCAATGTATGTTTTGTAATATTTCTCAGTGTCTTGCTGGTTACAGGGTCGTCAAAAGCTGTCTTGCAATTCTTGTAACTCATTATCCATTTTCATTTAGCTTCTTTAGCCAGGCTTTGTGTATTGGCAGTTGGTAAAACTGAACAAGAAGCTAACTAAAATAATCCAAGAAGCGTTAAATCAAGTCAATGCATGGACCAAAAGCTGGCGCATTAGACTTTTACGAATATACACACTGGACAAACACCAATAACTATTAACAATCGTATTATTCCATATGCAAAAGTATTTAGGGATGATCTTAGATGTGAAGCTACGATGGAAAGAACACATTAAGAAGAAAAGAGAAGAACTGAATCTTAAATATAGAAAATTGTATTGGCTATTAGGTAGACATTCTGAACTATCAACCCGAAATAAACTGATGATATACAAGTAAGTTCTAAAGCCTGTGTGGATATACGGCAAACAACTTTGGGGTGTGCCTGCTCGAGCACTATCCAGATCATACAAAGATTTCAGAATAAGGTACTGAGAGGCATTGTCAACGCACCTTGGTATGTAAGAAACATCACCCTTCACAGACCTGGGAGTGGAGTTGGTAGCAGACGAAGCAAGAAATTTTGCAAAGAAGCATGAAGAACGACTTCAGAACCGCGATAACGTCGAAGCAATCTAGTTGCTACACCAAAGTGGATCAGTGAAAAGACTCAAAAGCAGAGCAGAGCAGAGCAGAGCACAAGAAAAACCCAGTGATGACAAATCTGATAAAACAACAGTGGGCTAAACTCAGGGAAACACTTTAGTTTTTATTATTTTAATAGAAAAATATTGCTCGTTAATGTTGTTTCTAGATTAGTTCTAATTAAATTTTAATGAAAAAAAAATTATCCAGACTATGAGATAACTCTTAGAGCAAATTGTCGCTTCCGCTGTAATAAACACTATATCATTTTTTCATCAATTGTCTGGTAGGCGAGAACGAGAATGAGCGACACTTTGTTTGATAAATTTAAAGAGCGTGGTTGAAGTTGTCTATTCTCTCTCCAGCGTGCATTAATCAGTTTACTGATGGCAGCACAGTTGAACGATTTTTAATTGTCTGCATTTGGCCCTACGTACCAGGATATATCAGTTTACTAATAGATACACGGTCAATAATTATTCGTATTAGTGGATATTGCTAACTATCCCAGGGGAAGTTGAAATTTATTTATTTAATTCAAAGCCAAACTGAAGACACCAAAAGAAATTAAACTTTGTATAGCAGTGGTCGCTAAGATTTTTTTGCTACATTCTTAACTTATTGTTGCTTTCCACAAAAGTTGAATTAGTTCCTACGTAGTTTTTTCTTCTTAACTCTCTGTAATCTGTAAGAACCTGGTTTCTCTGGTGATAAGTAACAGGTTACTTCTTACAAAAATTGAACGGATAATTTACCAAGTTTCTTAGTAATTAATTGTGTAACCCTATTTTAAAGAATTAGTGTTTTGTTTTGACTATCGTGTCCCTTTCGGGCTCGAAAAACCGAACGTTTTTTTATTAATTATTCCAAATGATATTTACATTTACAAATGGTTATTTTCTAGAACACTTTTTGTGGTAATTGTCATGAAAACTTGAAAAGAATTGGTGTTTAAATTATTTATCATCGAAAATAGTACGGTAATTAAAAAACACTTAAAGGCAAACTAATTTAAAACAACTTTTTCTTGAACCCATTAAGCAACATGTCCTTCGCTTGATTTCTCGATCTCCGTCTGGAAATACATACTGACATGTTTAGACTATTTTTGTAAATACATTACTAATAATTATCATTGTTTCGTTTCTTGAAGAAGAATGAAGAATGAAAGGTTACGTAATTATATAAATAAAAAAGAGAGTAATGCTGCAAAATATCAGGTCTTCAACTCTCTAAATTCTAGTCAATTACCAACTTTTTTTTTAACTAACAGATCTATTTTTTACTCTTGCCTTCATTTTTTCTATTCTTAGGCAGTAGATTTTTATAGGTTATGTTAAAATGTCAAAATAGTTATAATTTTTGTTTGAAATTTGACATTTCTTACACTTGTGTTCTATTGCTTTTTAGTGTTGTCTATATTACACTGATAGAACCGATCAGCTATTCGCATCCTTCAAATTCAATGAAAAAGTTCTAATAACACTGGTTTAGTTTATCAGAACTCAAAACTTTGTGTTTATAAATTCTACATGCTATTTTGTTTCGAAAAGTATTGTGTATATTTTATTTATTTTAGTAGTTCTTATACTATACAAATGCAATGAAACGTGTTTTTTAAAAATTGTGTAGCTCCGTACTACACTTTCTAACACAAGCTCCATTGATATTGGCAAACTACAAAACTATAAGTAGAACTAGGTAGAATTTTTCTTTATTTTATTAATATTTTTTATATTCCCAACTATTCAATAAAAGCAAAAACTATTCAAAACTCATTCTTCTTAAGATCTACGGATACCTTAGAATTAAAAAATTCAATTCAAGGGTTGAAAAATAAAAAATCACCTGGGATCGATAACATCCGTGCGGAAACGCTTAATAGTATATTAAAGAACGAGTTTCATAAGACGATGTTTATTGTATGAGTTCGAAATTATAACTTTTAATAGTAACGTAGTTCCTTAATTTTCTGGAAGTTGGTAACAATGATTTTTGACATTTATACTTGACAGTCATTTCAAGTTTGAATTTTCACTTTTTCATTTCTTGTATTTTAAAGTTTGTAAAACCTATGTGAAAATGAGTGATGAAATGTCGTGTACGCCACCAAAAATTCGAAAAATTGCGGAAAATAGTACCTATAGGTAATTTAATTCCCGACAAATCTCGGCATCTTTATGAGAAAGCATATAATAATTTTCAAGATTGGTGTCGTGAAAGTAATATTGAAAACATCTCAGAAAATGTGTTACTTGCATATTTTGAAATCCAACGCCAAAAATTTAAATCGTCTACCTTATGGACGACTTACTCAATGTTAAGATGTTGTCTAAATTTATACAAAAATGTTGATATATCAAAATTTAATAAATTGCAAGCTATGTTAAAACGAGTATCTACAGGTTACATTCCAAAAAAATCAAAAATTTTAGAACCAGAAGACATTATCAAATTTATAAACGTAGCTGAAGTTAAGATGTATCTCGCAATAAAGATATGTTTATTAAAAATTGATTCTTAATTTCTTTGTAGTTAGATTATGTATTTTTTACCTTCATACTTTTGACATTTATACTTGACAGTCATTCAGAGGCAAATTTAGATAGCTGATTTGACATGTAGGAAATTATGCTACCAACTGTGAAAAGGCGTCCTATAATATGCCCGTTATGGCCTATTATAGCACTACTTTTAGTGTTATAATAGCTATATTATAAAAGAAAATTTTAAAAACAAATATCTGAGTATATTGTTACACCACTTGAATATTTATTCAACAAATGCTTGGAGTGTGGAGTATGGCCTACAGATTTTAAAAAATCTATTGTTACCTTTACAAGAAAGGAGATAAATTGTTCGTTGAAAACTACACACCAATATCCCTCATTACTCACTTGTCCAAATTATTTGAAAAAATCGTACACTCTTGTTTAACATCTTATTTAACAAAATATGACATACTATCTAAAATGTATTCCTCACTAAATAACTCAAACCCGTGCCTATGTATATTCTTAGATTTATCGAAAGCATTCGATTCTGTGTCACCCACTATTACTCAATTCTCTCGAAGATATAGGGATAAGAAGTGCTCCTTTAAAATTGTTCGATGGTTACCTTTCAAATAGGCAGCAGATAATAAGGATAAATGGACCTAGAAAAGACTATCTAGAAATCCCTTGCAAGGAAACCTATGTCATTAAGGCTGCAAAAACAGTAAAATATTTGGGAGTTACGATCGACTCAAACCTCAAATGGATGAATCATATAAAACAATTAATAAAAAACTTCAATTCCTTAACCGTCCTAAACTACTATTGTATGCTTGTTTTGTTTTAATTGATGCTAGTTGTTTGGTATTTAAAAATCCTTTATTTAGTCATTGTAATAACTCTGCTGTTTTTGCTAGTCTGCTATTGATTCCGTCTTTTTTATCTCATCTGTTGTTAATAATTAATAATAATTATAATTATTGGTTTGTTAGTTCCTCTATGTTTCGTGTTATTTTCAAAGCTTGAGTTTTTTATATATTTAAATTTAATCTGAATTCAATATTTTGTGTTATTTTTTCTGTATCTGCTATTAGAACTATGTCATCTACACTGACTACATACAGTACTTTTGAATTCCTTAATTTTGTGGTCTACTTGGTCGTACTGCAAACGGAAGATTTGGTCTCATTTTCTTTATTAGTTCACCCCTGCGAAGCTAGTTTATAAATAATATTGGGCTTAAAATTTAAGAGCCCAAAATCGGTTTGCTGCATATTACTAAAGTTTGTGAAATTATCCAGTGATAAAATTAAAACATTGTATATACAGTTTTATTGGTCCAAAATAAATTGAAGAATCATCAAGTAAACCATGAAACCATAAATAATACCAACTCTAGTGTAAACTATATAAAATAATAAATAATAGAGAATGGATGTATCCTTCCAGAGCATTTGTTAAACCTGTCCTGACATGATTCTATTATAAGACCATCGATAACAAAGAACAGTTTCCCTTTCGTTCCTTTTATTGACCCAAAGGCTGGAAAGTGGAAGTGATACATCATGTACCGAATGGCAGTATTTTAGAAGACAGTCTTTCGAATCCGATCGAGTGTCAAATTGGTTAAAGGGGGACGAGTAATAAAGTTAAGGTGAATTTCATGAAAAATGGTAATGGATCAATTTCGGTTCGGAATGAAAATGTTAAAAGCGATCCGGAAAGGCTCCAATAATTTATACTCAGCTTTAAATTTAGTAACAATGGAAATCCTCCAAAAAAAATTGATTTGAAATCTACATAAATAAAAATCAATTGCCGAATGTAGATATGTAAGCGCGTCACTTCTGAACAGCTGAATCTATTTGTCTACTTCTTTGCACTTTCTTTCATACAAGGTTTGTATGAAATAAATTATTTGAAAAATTGTACCGAAGAGTGAAAAATTTGGGTTAAAAAATCTCCATATAAAAAAGTGAGTGTTTGAGTGAGACAGTAGACAGTAGGGATATCTTCAACAATATGGACAGAATTGACAGATTGACGTTTAGTTGTTCAGTTTCTTATATTGTTTTATTTGTTACATCCGAAAAAAAAAAATTAATTTGTTGTTTTGGAGGCAAACAGTATGCAAATAATCACAAGGTCGAGAGTCGGTGTTATTTATTATCTCTCCGGGAGGAAAGACAAAAAATATTGTACATACAATGCATTGCAATAAATTATGGTTTTTGTAGTTTCTGTGAAGCTTCTTGCTCATTCACCCCTGCTGCTGCTAATAATAAAGTGTCGTCAGCAAAAGTGGCAGGTTAAAGGTAAACAGGAGACAAAATAGGGTCAAGGACACTCCCTTGTCCACGTACTCTTCTTCTTGATTTATTATTAACATTGCTTCGAAAAAAAATTCAAAAATAATTTACTCGAGAAATATTATTCCAGGAAAAATTGAGGATATTAAAATAGATTTAATTCAACAAAACTGGAACTATACGGCTATTAAGTTAATTGGAGACAACAGTTATTCTGATTGCATTTATTTACATTGGATTGTTGTGTTGACTTGAATATAGACCGTTCCAGGAGGACGTAGGTGACAGGTCGGCCATATTTGCTGAGAGGCACACAACTTTATGACACAACGTTAGTTTCATATGTAAACATCAGAAAGATTTTTTAAGCTCTTTATTCAGAAGAAATAAATAGAAAATGCCACATTTTTGTAGTGTTATTAAATGCTCAATGCGTTCTGAAAGAGATAATGTATCATTTTTCCGGTTTCCTGCTGTTTTGACAAACGGAGGGGATCATTTAAATGCGTTGTCTAGACAATGAAGAAATGCTTGGATTAAAGCTTTGAAACGAGGTACATTTTCTGAAAGCCAAGTGAATAATAGACGTGTTTGTTGTAGACATTTTATAACAGGTATTTTTGGTGATCTTTTATATGTATTTTTTTACTATTACTTGTGTAAATTTTCGGTAAACCTGCTCTGTTAAAACACTATAGTGACAAATTTTTGACAGAAAACTGTGGTTTTTTAAATTTAATTTTACCAGGTGATATTGTTTCAGCCTACAGAAGTTTTTTAATTCAAGATTCTCTACAAATATTATGTGCGAATTTAAATATACCAGCCTTTACAAACGGAAAAAATCAACTACATCTCACTGATTTGGAAAATTCACATAATATTGCCACTGTATGAATTCATGTAGAATAAAGTATTGGTCTTTTAAAAAAAATAAGATTTTTCATGTGTCCCTCGCAAATACCATTGAATTATTATTATTTTTTTAAGATCTAAGATTTACAATTTGTTTTATTTGTATTATTTCTGTATATTAAACACAATTTTCACAATTTGGCTAAAACACTATGAACAGCCCTGGTCTCATAGTAACTGCTTATAGGCTTGCAAACTTTTGTAAGTCTTAAGCTGTTGTCCCGAATAAAAACTGTGAGTTAGTATGCAAAATTTATAGAAAAGATGTTTCTATAAAAGTTTCTCATATTAGTTTCGTTCGCGCTCAAATTCAAATGCTCAAATGTCAAACTGCAGATAAAACAAACATTACGCGTTCAAATTAATACCGCTAGATCGCATAAAGTTGTGTTCATGTCAATAGAAATCTAATTTCCATCCACGACTCAAAATGCTGCGTTTAGATGTCCTTATCCGAGAATTGGTAGCTATGCAACCGCAAATGCACAGATATATTTCATGATGCCTAAAAATTTCTATAGAGAGGGGTTCAGCGAAGATGTAAGGGGCGAGGATTTCGAGGTATTGTATGAAATTGACAGAGTTGATGGGTATAGAACACTCTTAAATAATATAAAAACCAAAAACAAAATAAGCATTACTTTGGGAGCAACGGGTTGATAAATGAAGAAGTTAGAAATATGCAAAAAGAAAGGGATAAATATTACAAGAGATTCCAATATACAAAAAATCCGATAGAATTTGAAAGATACAGACAGAAAAGAACGAAGTGGTATGTTTAATTAGTGGAAAGGAAAAAATATTTCATGACCAGTGCCGTAATAACAATTAGTTAACAGCACTAACAACAACCCAGATATTAGCTCATTAAATTTTGGGTAAAATGATACTAGTTAGGTACTGAATAAGTTTTACATCAACACTATAGAGGAAATTGCTAAAAGAAATTCGACATAGACGGCATCATAGATCCCTTTCCCACCATTTCGATTAGTAAATTATATAAAGTGTTAAATAGTTTAAAAAACAAAGCTAACGGTGAGGAAGTACTCACAGTGTCGTTAATGAAAGATATATTTTCAGTTGTTGGGTATCCCTTATTAAATCAAGTTAACACCTGCCTGCAAACAGGAGAATTACCATATGTATTGAAATGCAGCACCACAATACCAGTTCCTAAAATTAGTACACTTGTTAAACGTGAAGATTTAAGACCGATAAATTTACTTCCAGTCATTGAGAAAATCATTGAAATCTTAGTACATGAACACCTAACTGAATACACTTAACGGACTTTTTTCCTTAGCAAAAAGTACTAAAAAATATCTTTTTATAATATGCATCAATAAAAACAAGTGTCTATATTTTTGCAATGATTAATCCCCACTAACTTTCCTAAATACGTTCCTGACATGGTAGTTACATCATCCACCTCGCAAAATGCTTATAGAGTTTAACAACAATAGAGTCTTGACGCAATACTCTATGTGTGGTCTAGCTATAATCATAATTTCTAATTGTAATATTAATTAAATTTTGGATTAAATCGAGGTTTTCCCAGATACGAACCAAATATGCATACAGAAATTCAAGATGAAAATTATGGAGACAGCGACAGAGGTGGTTTAAGTAATTAAAGTTTCGTTATTCGCCTATTTCCCTTGTTTACGTAAATCGATTAGAGCCAATTTTGACCATCCAATTTAGAAAAATGAATGCCCTTTTGTAATTTGAAAAGTTTATGTTTTCTCGGTATCTCAGTTTCTATAAATTCATTTAAAGTGACTTTTTATTTATTAGTACAGGTCCGGTTCGAGTCCCCGAGAGCAATAATTTTGCTAACTCTATCTCAACTTCATCTTTTACACCAAAAGGACAAGTGTTTTTGTGTTTTTAAATTTAATAGATATAAATTGTTTTTTGTATGAGTACCAATTTTTATCTTACCATTTGTATAATTGCGTCGTACTACACTGTTGATTTATTCTGCAGTGGGGTCCCACGGAAGATCCTTTACATTATATTAAACAATATTTCATACATCGAAGTGGATTTCAGCCAATTAGCGAATACTGCAACACAAACAACACAGGAATTGAGCCAACAAATAGAAATATCTTTGATTAAATGTAAGCAATTTTAAGTTAGTTAATATCCTATACTTCACGGTAAAGTATGTTGCTTTTTCTAAATTAAACCAAAGACCAATCAGAAGAGAGATGTGGTCAACACTCCTCAAATATATAATAAACGATTTTGGTCCTGAACGGGCGTTTGGCATTCCCAAATCCTCAGTACGACTCTCGCTGAATAGGTGGATATTAAAAGAACAGCAGTCACGCTGCGATCTCGTGCTGGGCCAACAAAACAGTAAACGAATGGTTAAAGCGCCATCAAAAGTACTGACAGGTGATATTCTGAATCTAAGCAGAAATCAATCAAATAAGGCATGTCACGGGACTAATAACCGGACATTGTCACCTTAGGGAACACCTACACAAAATGGGCATCTTTCAAGATGATCCCATATGTAGATTATGCAATGAGGAGGATGAAACAGCCTCTCATATCATACTAGAGTGCCAGGCACTCACACACTGGAGGTATAACCTATTGGGGCCGGTAAACCCACAGGAGGACTTTCCAAAACAAAATCTGGTGAAAAGGTTACTCAGCCTGATAAAGGTAACAAACCTTTTCACCTGAACATAACGATGTAACTGACATTATACAATAAGTCTTAAGGCTGCAGTATTGAGACATTTATAAACCTCAGTCAGGTACTTCGTCATAATCAATCAATCAATCAAACAAAGGGTAGTATGAACATATCTCTTATCCCTACCCAAAAATACAAAATAGATAACGTTTCTGAATCTAATCGCCCACCCACCATGCCTTTTTTCAGTCAATTTTACAGCCAAATATTTGATGCAGTAAATACTGACTCTGTGCTTGCAATGATGAGATTTTAATTTAACTAAATCTTCTTATGATTTACTTCCAGGATATTTTCTCATTCTGTTACTGTTTGTTTTCGGTAAATGGAAAACTTGTTAATAAACATTAATTAAAAATACAGTTCACTTTTTTATTTATCGATCCAGAACTACAGGCAAAATTTTAGAGTTCCAAACAAGAATTTTTTTATATCGACCCCATCTCTCAATATCTGCTGGTTCGTTGTCTTGTTTATTCTTTAAATATTTCTTCCATTTTATTTTTTTCTCTTTTGGTATTTTTTATTTTTCAGTTCATCAACTTGCTCTTGTTTGTTTAACAGATTATTAATCTTTCTTTCGCCATTATTTTTTCAGAAATTCGAGGCTTTATTTTAAAAAACTGGTTATACATTTTTCATTCAAAGTATTGTCAACGTACGAATCTTGCGTTGAAAAAACTGGTCATCTTTTGGAGATCTTTATTGATCTTCTAGCTCTTTGGTACCTCTCCTCTGCTATATAAGTGTATTTGTCTTGTAGAAGTTGGACCTGAAAGAATTTCCTAAGACTAAATTCTTTTTCTATTCCTATTGTTTCTTTTCATTTATGCATCCCATTGCTCTGTATTCTTTTTTAGAAATTTAAAATGTAATATTGACACGTCCTTTTCCTGAAATAAAATTGCAATTCAAGGTTTACCAAAAAACACTTACGAAGTTTCAAACGAAAGCATCTATTTTATAACTTATTTACACATTGTTAGATTTCAAATCTAACGTTGTCAATTGATTAGTTCGACGGGAAGGAAGAAAATTATAATAGTAAAAAGTAATATCCTAACCAATGTTTACAGAAAACTAATGAAGGCCTGTCCAATATGCCATATTTTTTTATTTCCGGTCCCTGTCTGACATAAATTTCTATTAGACGCGGAAAGCGTTATTCTGGATAAAGGTAAAAAAAAGCTATCAAGAAGTGAGAGAAAACGTGTTTGGATAACCGTACAACAGATTTCTATTACAGCACAACAAAAGGTGTCACTGGTGAAATTTACTGTCCTGAAAAAAAAAGGGCGTTTTAGTCACGAAGCCGACAGGGTATTTGTATCAAAACAAGATATTTTTAACACGTCTATTTTAATTTTATTTTTACTGCGAAGTCAGTTAAAAAATCGAATCATTCAAAATATACGAAGTATCCTGTGTATATACAATAGGGAGCTGAAAAATTACAACATTTTCATATCAGAAGTAAAGAAATCTCTACTTAAAAGCAATTTTTATTCAAAAGAAGAATTCCAGCGCTCACTGAATCCTGAAAACTAAATTAATTGATATTGTTACGAAGTAAGTCCGTATTATTTACTTTTCACGTTTTCTGTATTTAACTTGCCCTATGTAAATATACATTATACGGTGAAAAAGCCAATAAATGATTTTACCTAGGACCACTATAGAAAACAGGCAAAAACACACGACATACAGCCTCAGTATATAGCTCATTACGCACGGTAAACAAATCGCACAGTTTTGGTAAACGCACAGTTTGAACAGGGTGTTTCATAGTTAAACCGACATACGTTAACTGTAAATAGATGGTACAAATCTGATATACAGGATGCTACTTTAGAGATTACCAACTTTTACAAATTTTTCTTACTCCGGATCTGAATTTTAACTGTTGTTCTTGTATTGTACGATTGGGCTATTTAAACAATCTACCTGTTTGGATATGAAAGAAATCTACGGGGTGTTTCCAAAGTTATGGTTTATGAAAATGACAATAAGTATTGCATTAATTGAATTTTAACTTTAAACATTTAGTAATATATAGAACGAGATCTGCATAAAAATATGTCAGTATATCTCAGTTTTTTCCATTCGTTTCGAATGTCTGATCCAATTTAAAAAAAATCTGATGTACTGCGTGTTGCTTTGGGGATTTTCAAATTTTACAAATTTTTCTTAATCCGTATCTGGATTTTAACTGTAGTGTAGTCCTTACATTATACGATTGAGCTACTAAAAAATGATACCTGTACCAAATATGAAAGAAATCTACCAGGTATTTGTCGTTAAAACTCCAGTAGTAGAATGGGATGTGCACTTCACTTCACTTTAACTTATTTTTTTCTGTTCTTTTCAAATATTCATCCCAATTTGAAAAAAAATATTGTATACAATTCGGTGTGTAAAGGCCTTTTTTGACTAATATAATTGTCGCAACTCATGGGTTGTGGTGAGGATGAGGCAAAAGTACTTTGGAACTCACAGAATTTTATATGGTTCTTTAATATTCTCGTTGATTTGGACGTTACATGTTTCAAATTTAGTCACGGTTTTAGGATTGGGATATTTGTAATTTTCAGGATTTGTAGATATTCCTGATACTTTTTAACATTTAATATGTTTGTTTTTAATAATTTGTGACATCGAAGATTTGCTCTATTTGTAAATTTGAACATCATCTTTGGCTATTTATTACAAATCGATTTTTTTAAATTTTACATTCGTTTTCTCACTTTCGAGAACTAATCCCAATACCTCACTTTAAATAATTTATATGTAAGAAAATGTAGCGAATTTCACTTTAAAAATGTATGTGATATATTCGCCTCCAAATTATTTTCTAGATACACCTACGTGATTATTTCAACCTTGACCCTCATCTTCGCTAATACCTAAACATCCCACACTCTTACGAGACATAGACATAGAAAAAATTACTTCTAACGCCAAGACGTATAGCACATAATAAATTCATCGACCATACGCCCCTGTCAATGTGTATAACCAGCCAGCGTAGCGAAGGTAAGCGCCGAAACTTCTTATTTTTGATAAGTTATAGTCCAGCATCCTAAAAAATAAGAAGGTTATTTTAAGCATTATTTATCACAAACTAAAAAAACAGATTTTTTTAACAACTTCTGTATATTACCATATTTATTTAGGGCAGTTTACTATGTTTTTTTATAAATAAAAAAATAAATAAATTTGGCACAGATTTTCCTGTTCTTTGCTAATTATTTTCCTTCTGTCTAAGTATTGTTCTTTTTTTCAAATTTTCCGCAACCACCATGTTTTCTTTGGTCTAGCTTTGGATATTTTTTGCGTTTTATTTGCTTACAACGTTCTTTTCTAAATGTATTTTTGGCTAGGTGTCCAAACTATTTCAACTGTTGTACACTGTTTAACATTTAATTATTTTCTTATTATTTCATTATACATTTTATTCATTCCTGTTTTATAAAATTTTCCAGTCAATTATTAGTCGGCCACGAACACATATCATAATTAACCAGCTTTTGATACCAAAGACTTTTTGGCAGCTTTATGACAAACTGTAGCTAATAGGGGAATCTAATTATACAGGGTGATTCATTCGGAAATGCTCATAGAGTAAGGGTAGTTGGAGGACACCAAGTTGCTTCTAAATAACCTATATTTTATGGGTATATCGTTCTTTATAACCAAGATACAGGGTGATTTATTAATTTCCCCCATTTTTTCAATTAATCATAACTTATGAACCACCCTATACATTTTTGTAATATTTTTTTTCGTATGTTCTTTGTCCACAGTGGCGTCGATTAACATAATAAAAAAAGTCTTATTACAGGTCCGGCCTTAAAAAATTAATAAATAGATTTCGAGTCGAAACAACACCCTGTATGTCAATATTTTAAAATTTTATTTACAAATTTGGAAAGAGCAGAAAAAAATAAGTAAGACTAAATGAATTTGGTGTTTCCCCATACAATTTTTTTACTTATTAACATGAGTCAAATCTAGATGTTTCGATAATGAGGTGGCAAAAAATTAAAAAAAAATTCTGCCCCAAATGGTACTTTTCCAGCTTTAATCCATAAAATCATCAACTATTTCTTTTTCTCCTAATTTCTGGATCCCAACTTTATTCAAAAACGTATTTGGGACAAATTATTATTATCAATGACTAACTTTCAAACACCCTGTATGCGTATCATTATCAAGAAATTATAAAAATGAGAAAAAATGCCTATTCTGAAAAACATAACTTTATTTTAAACAAATGTTGCAACGAATTTTTTTAAGTTAAACGAAAAGAATTAAACACAAAAAAATGTAAACAACGTAACTTATAACAGTTATTCAAAGAGGCCTTCATTTTGCTCAATACATTTCCGTGCTCTTGAAGTAAGATTTGTAATTGACTTTCTAATCATAGCTTGGTTATTTCTCAGTTCCTCGCATGGTCCTCAATTCTCGTAGAAGGTCCTCTCTAGTGTTTACTTCAGTTGAGTAAACTTTTGATTTTAAATGACCCCAAACCTGGTAATCGATTGGATTAAAATTGGCCCCCGTGCAGGCCAGGTCCTCCTCTGCCTATCCTATGATTTGGGAAGTTGTCATTCAAAAACTCTCTCACTAATACCCTGAAATGAGGTGAAGCACCATCATGTTGAAAGTACATGCCTCCAACATCAACTCCTGCATCATCTAGCAATATGGGTAAAATATTTTGCAGAAACTCCAAATACGCTGCACTCGTTAGTAGGTGAGGTAGGATATGGGGTCCAATTAATCGGTTGTTAATAACGCTGCACCAAACATTAAAAGAGAACGTGATTTGAGAATGTGTTTGTTTTATGGCGAGTGGATTTTATTCGGCCCAAACATGAGAATTTCTTAAATTATTAACACCGTCTCTGGTAAATTGAGCTTCATCACTAAATAAACACTTCTGTATAATCCTATTATTTTGTAATACCCATCTACTAAAAGCCAATCGAGTAATTTCGTCTCCTGGTTGTAGCCTCTGAACTTGCTGTAAATGGTACGGATGTACGGATTTTTTTAAACAGTAGATTGAGAAACATTAGTGGCGTGACTGATTCTTCTCGTACTAATTTTTGGATCATTTTGTAAAAGGTTAAGAATATCTTGCT
The DNA here is from genome assembly GCA_949320105.2 of Crepidodera aurea. Classification (NCBI taxonomy): domain Eukaryota; kingdom Metazoa; phylum Arthropoda; class Insecta; order Coleoptera; family Chrysomelidae; genus Crepidodera; species Crepidodera aurea. The sequence continues at coordinate 19,280,739 of OX439475.1, read as the reverse complement.
CCAACTCGATATGTCATCTTTTTTGATTTTCTATTACGTTTAACCTTTAAAATGCAACGTTATTTTTGTTCAAATGACAACTTCCCAAATCATTGGATAGGCAGAGGAGGATCTCACAACTGGCCTGCAAGGGGGCCCGATTTTAATCCAATCGATTACCATGTTTGGGGTTATTTAAAGTCAAAAGTTTATTCAACTGAAGTAAACACTAGAGAGGACCTTCTACGGAGAATTGAGGACGCATGCGAGGAACTGAGAAATGACCTTTTCGTTTAACTTAAAACAACTTGTTGCAACAATAGGGAGGTTTTAAGCCACCTATTTGAACACCAATATGGCTTAAAACCTCCCTATTATTTTTGTTTAAACTAAAGTTATGTTTATTTCGGAATTGGCATTTTTCCGCATTGTTATAATTTTTTGATATTTTTTTTACGCATACAGGGTGTTTGAAAGTTAGTCATTGATAATAATAATTTGTCCCAAATACGGACCTGTCCTCTCGGTTTTGAATAAGGTTTGGATCCAGAACTTAGGAGAAAAAGACATAGTTGATGATTTTATGGATTAAAGCTGGAAAAGTACCATTTGGTGCAGAAAAATTTTTTTCTTTAAATTTTGTGCCACCTCATTATCTAGATTTGACTCATGTTAATAAGTAAAAATATTGTATGGGGAAACACCAAATTCATTTAGTCTTACTTATTTTTTTCTGCTCTTTCCAAATTTGTAAATAAGATTTTAAAATATTGACATACAGGGTGTTGTTTCGACTCGAAACCTACTTATTAATTTTTTTAAGGCCGGACCTGTAATAAGACTTTTTTTATTATGTTAATCGACACCACTGTGGACAAAGAACATACGAACCAAATATTATAAAAATGTATAAGGTGGTTCTTAGGTTATGATTAATTGAAAAAATGGGGAAAATGAATAAATCACCATGTATCTTAGTTATAAAGAACGATAGACCCATAAAATTATAGGTTATTTAGAAGCACCTCGGTGTCCTCCATCTACCCTTACTCTATGAGCATTTCCGAATGAATCACCCTGTATAGATTCGAACTGTATCTAATTTTTTCATTCTAACCTTGTGACAGAATCTACTATTCTTACTTTTAATATAATTTTGAACTTTTGTATAGTATTCCTTACTTTTTTCATCTTGGTAACCATTCCTAATGTATTTATTTACCATCCTCTCCTTTTTCGACATATTTATTCATACAGAAATTAATTTTTGAACGATGAATATTTTAGAAACAGAAAAATGTAACATAAATAGGGTAGAGCCGTCTCTGTCTTTAACTTACGTGTTAACTTCCCTTTTATTTAATTTATACACTCTTACATATCAACCATATGCTAATTGGAAGATTTGTGGAAAGAAAAAAAAAGAAAACTTTCTATAAATCAAAAGTTGAATCACCATTTTTTAAAAAGGCAATTTACCCTGCAACCTACACAATCTTCGATCGATGAAAAACGAATTAGACCTGAGGAGCAAACCATAATAAATAATTTCTAGACTAAATTTGATTATAATTGCTTGTCATCAGTGAATGAGTCTTCTTTACATCCCTTTTTTTGCGCTATCGGCCTTCCAGGGAGCTGGAAGCGATGTCTTTTTTATCGGAAGGAAAATTGTGGATGCGATAAAACTGAAACGAGGAAAGCACAGGCAACAGGCGACGATTCACAATGTTTGATGCGGTTCAGATACTTTTAAGAAATCGTAACTTCTTTCCGAAAACAAATTTTTATCAAGGGTAGGATATAAAAACTTCGGGTCGAGGGTACTTTCAAAATACAATAATAAAAAGTATCTTAAAGGGATAAGAAACTGCGTATATTTATTTAAGTGTTAAGTAAATGATAGAAATTTTTGGTGCAATATTGATTAGTTTTGGTATTCTATCAATATCAAGATTTGGCACAATGAATACTAAAAAATATCATTTACACTCAATACCTATTTCGTCAAGTATGTTGTCACCCTCAGGAAATAATTAAAAATCAATAAAATTACAAATGGTTCTAGTATTAGATTGCCCCCCCCCCCCAAGTCCGGCAATGAGAGGATATTTCGATATTTCTCATCTCTGCGTAAACCAAATTTTAATTTTTTTGAATTTTTTTTGTAGATTCTAGGTCCATTTATATCCTAAAAAACTCACTTTTTCCCCCAAAAATGGCCCAAACATTTGTTTTCGGTAATTTTGACATCGCCAATCGTTTCTTCTACAAAATTCATTCTGCGTAAACTAAATTTTAATTTTTTTTGTAGAATCTAGATCCACTTATATCCTAAAAAACTCAATTTTTCCCCCAAAAATGGCCCAAAGATTTTTTTTCGGTAATTTTGACGTCGCCAATCGTTTCTTCTACAAAATTCATTCTGCGTAAACTCAATTTTAATTTTTTTTTAATTTTTTTTGTAGATTGTAGGTCCATTTATATCAACAAAACCAAAATATTAAACTTTTATATATATAACCCTAACAGCCGACGACGTTGCCCTTTACCAAATCTCTGGGCTTGAGACGCCCTTGACTGTGCCTGAATTTCGCAAGAATTGCCTAATTTTGCAGTTCAGGTAATCAAACTCAGATGGAACCATATGAAATAAATAATTGTAGAAATTCTTATCGTTGTGGTCGTGGTTTGCCTTTTTACTCTTAGATTAATATGAAATAATAGTGGACTGTATTTTAGGTAGTTTTACATTCCACTGTATGGGAGAGTTTTTGTCGTCCATTTTGTTTTTATTTATTTTACATATCTGTGGGGCGTGTCATTAAAACGCTATATGGTGATTTTTGATTGGTTTTTGTCCTAATTCCTGATATGAAAGTCATCTGAATTTGGTACAAGAGGTTGGATATACTATTCCGCCTTAAATTTTTTAAATTGTCGGCTTTTTTAAGTAACTTGTATTATATTGTTTAGTTTAGTTGAAATTGGGTTTATTTAACTCATTTAGATCAGATTGAAGTGCAAAATGGCTGAAATTAAATGCCCAAGTGAATAACAACCGCATAAATCTAATCAAAGAAAATGTTTCGATACTGAATCCATATTATTATTTTTGTTGTATTCATTTTTAACTAATAAAAAATAACAATTAACATAGCGAAAATTATTTCATTTGTCTTTATTCAAATGAAAAATTATTTTAGTTTTTACCACCGCGTACAAAAATAGTCAAAGGTAATACCACTAGAGCCCTAGATATTTTTCATGAGTTTGATGTAAATACGAGAAATCAAACTTACAGAAATTATGACCTGACCTGACCTGCCCAAAATCTGAGATCGAGCTGGTATTTGGTAAGACACATAAATAAATAACAAACACTTATCGTTAACCGGGCAACGTGGCATTATCGATTTTTTATCCAGTTATATTTTCTCTTCCTCCCTCTTATGCTAAATATCCGATAGCAAACTACGATTTTTGAAGTTTCTATGACATTTTTTACATATGCTTCTAGCATTTTGTTTGACATTTTCTTTTTTATTATAAAAAGCAAAGAGCTATTTTTTTGTGAACTACGGATTTGGTCTGAAATGTACGTTTGAAAAACCTTGCAATGTATATTAAGAAAATAAAAGGTGTTCCAATATAATAAATGCTATTTATAAAAGGAAAAGTGTGTTGACTTTCATCCACGTCAATCAGTCAATCAAGTCTTGCGATGTGAACATCAACGTATGAAATTTTATTCAAGGGCTTTTCTCTTTCAAGACGCTTATTATTTACGACACGTTTCATAAATAAAACATTTAACGTTAGTTGATGAGATACATAAAAACGTATGCTGTATATCAAATACTTAATTTGCAAACTGCCTTATATTTTTAATGTGAAGAAAAACTGTTTCTAAATCAACGCACGGGAAACAATTTTTTTAAATAAATTAGAAGTATAAAGACGTTCAAAAGCGTTATAAATTAAGTATCTTAAATATAGTTGATAAGGAAAACCATTGCATTTGCATTTGCTGTGATTTAATTAGATTTATTTCTTGTATTTTGTATATTGTTATATTCTTTTAATTTGTTCCGTAATAAATTATTGAAACACTTGAAAAAAAATTGTTTAAGTTGTTTGAAAAATAATTAGGGGCCTCCACTCTTTTGTTGCCCCAGAGCCTCCACACCTTTTGATCCGGTCCTGACTATACTATCAGTTGCAATATTCTCTCTAACTTTGTAAATCTAGTGCTGGCGAGACTTCGAGATCAACCGAATTTGCATATCTTGCTCTTTTAACGCTCCCGTTTGCAAAATAAAATGACGCCATTTAGACTTGTTAAATATATAACACGTACGTACCACTTCGCCTATCTTAAAAACCACTGAACAACGCGTTTCCAGAAGAAGTTTTTGACGTCAATGGAATTGTTATCGAAACGTATGTGACGTTATTTGTACGTCAATTTTTATCTTAGGTAACATGCCACGTGTATCCCTTCTTCTGTCTTTGATAAATTGATACACGTAGAAACGTTTCGCAAAACTGAAAATCGATGATTTACTCTAACATGGAGAAATTGAAATAAAATCCTTTTCAGTTGATATATTGGGCTAAAATTTGATATTCGTAAACGGAATAAGCTCGGAATTGAAAATAAATTTGTGTTTACTAACGATTTTTTTTATTGCTGATTAAATTGTAGCAGACGTTATTGGGAACAGTGTTAGTACATACATAATTTCCTAAATCAATTTTCGTAACTGGTTTAAAAATGTTTATGCGAGATGTCGCTGTAGTAGACAAAAAGAAATCGAATGTTTGTATCTTTTCTAGAATAACGGAATAATCTAGAAATGTGAAATTTTGCGTACATATTTTATGAAAGATAAGTGAGAATGTTATTCTGCAAAAAGTAAATTCAGGGAAAACTCTTACATTACAAAATTTATACTAATTTGTACTCCGCTTTGCGAACTAAATGGAAATGGTTAGATAAGGGAGGAAAAGTGTGAAAAAATTTAAAAAAATGTGTTAATAATGTCTGAAAAACTAAATCAAATCCTAAAGTCGATGCCAAAATTACTTTTTTCGACGAAATTATGAATTTAAAAAATAATCAATATAATAAATTTAATAAACATCCTTTGTGTCTAAATAGACACTTATTTAGACATACTCTTGTTTAAATATACTTTTGTTTAAACATACTATTGTCTAAATAATCTCTTGTCTAAACAGACTCGTGTCAAAACAGTCTCTTGTCTATACAGACTTTTTCTAAACAGACTCTTGTCTAGACAAACTTTTGTCTAAACATTCTTTGCCTAAAAATTCTTTGTTTAAGTAGACTTTTGTCTAAACAGAAATTTGTCTAAACATAATTTTGTCTAAACAGCATCTTGTCTAAACAGTCTTTGTATAAACGGACTCCTGTCGAAACAGTCTCTTGTTTAAAACAGACTCTTGTCTAAACAGTCTTTTGTCTAAACATACTTTTGTCTAAACAGACTTTTGTCTAAACAGACTCTTGTCTAAACAGACTTTTGTCTAAACAGCGTCTTGTCTTAACATACTTTGTCTAAACAGACTTTTTTCTAGATAGATTCTTGTCTAAATAGTCTTTGTTTAAACAGACTCCTGACGAAACAGACTCTTGTCCAAACAGACTTTTGTCTAAATATAGTTTTGTCTAAACATACTTTTGTCTAAACATACTTTTGTCTAAACAGACTTTTTCTATATAGATTCTTGTCTAAACAGGATCCTGTCGAAACAGTCTCTTGTCTAAATCATACTCTTGTCTAAACAGCGTCTTGTCTAAACAGTCTTTGTCTAAACAGACTCTTGTATAAACAGACTTTTGTCAAGACAAACTTTTGTTCAAACATTCTTTGTCTAAACAGTCTTTGTCTGAACAGACTCTTGTATAAACAGACTCTTGTATTAACAGACTCTTGTATAAATAGACTTTTGTCTAGACAAACTCTTGTTTAAACATTCTTTGTCTAAACAGTCTTTGTCTGAACAGACGCCTGTAGAAATAGTCTCTTGTCTAAAACAGACTTTTGTCTAAACAGACTTTTTTAGAGGGACTCTTGTCTAAACAGACTTCCATCGAAAGAGTCTCTTGTCTAAACCGACTCTTGTATAAACAGACTCTTGTATAAAGAGACTTTTTAGACAAACTCTTGCCTAAACATTCTTAGTCTAAACCGTCTTTGTCTGAACATACTCCTGTCGAAACAGTCTCTTGTCTAAAACAGACTCTTGTTTAAACAGACTTTTGTCTGAACAGCGTCTTGACTAAACAGTTTGTCTAAGCAGACTTTTTCTTAGGTAGACTCTTGTCTACACAGTCTTTGTCTAAACAGACTCTTGTATAAACAGACTGTTGTCTAGACAAACTATTGTCAAAACATTCCTTGTCTAAACATTCTTTGTCTAAACAGACTCCTGTTAAAACAACCTGTTGTCTAAACAGACTCCTGTCAAAACAATCTCTTGTCTAAACAGACTCTAAACAGACTCTTGTTTAAAAACTTTTTTATCTAAACAGATTCTGGTCTGAACTGACTAGGTAGTCCATTTAAGTATTTATGGTTAACTGAACTTTAAGACACGCTGGAGTAGCTTTCACTCATACTGAAGTTGTTTATTGGTACTGTTCGAATACATATGTGACGTATTTGATATTTACGTCAATAATTTTAATTTATCCTTCACACATTTCACGTCGGTTGTGATGTAGACACATTTTTTTAGGAATTACATTTAATCTCTTTACCAGCCTATTTGGATTTATTTTTTATTAATGAAGCTTGTTAGAGTATAATAAGTAAAGTAGAGTAAAAAAATATTAATCGGTTTTCTGAGCTCTAATCATATAATCCTCTTTAAAGCGTCTTTTCCAGTAATAATTAAACCTCATGAGTTTTTGATCTCTGACATATAATGGATAATTATCTCAAATTATTTTTATGATTGTTATTGTTATTTTTAACACATTTACTAATAAAATACTGTCTTATAAAACTGTAAATGAACAAATATTTATTACGTGAATTACAGTGAAATAGAAAAATTGTGGCAAAACATGCGCACTTTGCAATTTTCGGTATTGATCGTAAAAAAACTTTATAAATTAATAATTCAATAAATAAAACTTTTGTCCTGCTAAATCAGTCGATTTATACATTGCACCATCGCGAAGGGCGTTACGCCTTTTGTCAAATTTATCCTTGTAAAGTTTATTTATTTTAATACTCCTATTTCAGTTTGAATTGTAACTCACATATTCAATTTGCTCCAGAATGTCGCGAATTTCATGTAGACATTTTTTACAATCTAAAATTCAGCGAAACTGATGTGAAGAGGAAGGAAATATTGATCCGCAAAGAGTATATAATAAGCCCCGCCGAAAATGCTATGAAATAGAGTTCTTATTTGGGAAATAAAACGGATTTATTTATGGATCAGATACATAATTCATTTGGAATTATAGTGGACTTGGTGAACTGGTTTTTTACATTGATTTAGGAATAAGTACCTTAATAGAGGCGAAGAAAACTGTATTTATATGTTCGAGTGGCAGGAAGTAATTTTCTAAACTGTAATTTGGATTTCATAATAGATTATGCAATTAATATTAAATTAGGGACATGTTTTTAACGAGATACTAATCGAAAGTTGTAAAATTAATACCAATAATTAAAGACAGCGTTGTATACTTTTTAACATCCCTAAAAACAAAAATAACTTTTGTTTAAAGTCGTTAAAATGATAGTTTCAGAAAAATATGCAATTTTATTCGTTGGAGTCAGTCGAACAATGCGTCCAACACTTTTTACGATATGAAATGAAATTTTAAACTTCAGCTGCTAAAACTAAAACTTTACTAATTATAAATTGAAAATTAAATTTTGGAGAAATAAAGAGGAGGAAGTGGTTTTATAACAGGAGTTTTTGACGGCAATTATTAGTGTTAAAATATTATTTTTATAGAAATATAAAACACTTTTCACTAAAAGATTACGTTTTCGTATCAAAGTTTCTAAGAAGTGTTAGAAAATATTATACGATTCAAGATATTTGACACGACCTCGAATAGTTCTTATCATGGCTCCTAATGTCTGTTTGTTCTACAAAAAAGGGCTTTGAGGACCATAGAACGGGCTGAAAGAAGAACAAGTTGTAAAAACATATTTATTAATCGCAGGATTCTTACACTACCTTGCATTTACATCTTTAAAGTCGTAATGTATGTAAAAGAAAACATCACAACATTTAAGAGTTTGTATAATAATAACTATGATACTAGAAACACAGCAATATTGGAAGTACCAGCGCATAGATTATCAAAAACAGAAATGAGTCCAAAATATATGGGAATCAAATTGTTTTTTAGGGTATAAATGGACCTAGAATCTACAAAAAACATTCCAAAAATTAAAATTTGGTTTACGCAGAATGAATTTTGTATTAAAGCAGAATTAATTTTCTATAAGAAACGATTGGCAATGTCAAAATTACCGAAAAAAAATGTTTGGGCCATTTTTGAGAGAAAAAGGTGATTTTTTTAGGATATAAATAGACCTAGAATCTACAAAAAAAAATTAAAAAAAAAATTAAATTTGGTTTACGCAGAATGAATTTTGTATAAGAAACGATTGGCAATATCAAAATTACCGAAAAAAATGTTTAGGATATAAATGGACCTAGAATCTACAAAAAAAAATTAAAAAAAAAATAAAATTTGGTTTACGCAGAATGAATTTTGTCTAAAAACGATTGAAAATGCCAAAGTTACGGCAAAAAATGTTTGGACCATTTTTGAGGGCAAAAGTGAGTTTTACAGGATGCAAATGGACCTAAAATCTACAAAAAAAATTGTCAAAATTACCGAAAAAAAATGTTTGGGCCATTTTTGAGGAAAAAGGTGATTTTTTTAGGATATAAATGGACCTAGAATCTACAAAAAAAAATTAAAAAAAAATAAAATTTGGTTTACGCAGAATGAATTTTGTCTAAAAAACGATTGGCTATGCCGATATTACCGAAAAAAATGTTTGGGTCATTTTTGAGAGTAAAAGTGAGTTTAACAGGATGTAAATGGACCTAAAATCTACAAAAAAAAATTGTCAAAATTTGGTATACGCAGATATCCTCTCATTGCTGGGCTTGGGGGGACAATTGACATTTTTTTGTGGAAGTCATATTTTCCCAGATATTTACGCTAGAACGATCCAGTTTCTTTAAGAGAGAAAAAGTGAGTTTTTAATGGACCTAGAAACTACAAAAAAAATTCAAAAAAATTAAAATTTGGTTTACGCAGAATGAATTTTGTATAAGAAACGATTGGCAATGTCAAAATTACCGAAAAAAAAATGTTTGGGCCATTTTTGAGGGGAAAAGTGAGTTTTTTAGGATAAAGATGGACCTAGAATCAACAAAAAAAAGTTCAAAAAATTAAAATTTCGTTTACGCAGAATAAATTTTGTATATGAAACGATTGGCAATGTCAAAATTACGGAAAAAAAATGTTTGGGCCATTTTTGAGAGAAAAAGTGAGTTTTTAGGGTATAAATGGACCTAGAATCTGCAAAAAAAATAAAATTTGGTTTACGCAGAATGAATTTTGTATGAGAAACCAACGGCGGCTCCAAGGGGGGTCAGTAGGGGCAATCCCCACCCCCCAAAGTCCGGCAATGAGAGTATATTTCTCAACAAACGCAAAATATTAAACTTAATCTGTGATAATTTACATCGAAATACTTTAATTGATCTGTTGGTTCATTTTGTTCTTATATTTGACTTCATATTTTTACTTCACCAATGCGGTAGTCCACCAGATATCCCCCCTTCAAGACGGTCGCGAATAAATAAGAAAATCCCTGATTTATAACGTTCAGCATGTGAATTACGTATGTTGAAACACTGTTGCAGAATCAGAAAAAAAGGGTCCTGCAATAATAACTGACATCGTCTGACATTTGAGGATTTACGATGCTGATCCCTAAGAAATGACAAAATATGAGAAAGTCTGCTATGAAAGGAACATGAGATGGTCTTTACACAAGAGTGGATATAAGATATCGTATTATAATACGGGTTTAAGTTCGTATTCCAGCTCTCAGCATTACATAATGGTTATATATTGTTTGAGTGTGACTAAGGGTTTCTTTTTGTTTAAGGTATAAAAAAAATTGTACGAAACTTTATGTAAAATGTTCATTCTTACAATATCGGCAATACAATGGGAATAGAAGAACTAGTTTTGTTTGTATGTCTTCTTTGGTATTTTAGTTAGGAAAAAAAATTAACAAAATAATAGATCATAACAAATCAAATTTAATATCTTCCAGTGGAGCTTCTAATCGGATAAACAAGATTCAAAACACTCTCTAATCTCTTAACTATAAAAAGATCTGAAATCTCAAACATTTTTTTTGAAAAACTCTCAATGCAATTATGTTTGAGCTGTGGTAATACAGCGTCACAAAATCAAGAGAATCGTCTAGGAGTTCTCATAGGAGTATAGTTTTTCCATTTTCAATTGCTGAAACAAAATTCCCAAATGTGCTGACAAGTTACTTTAATCGGCTTTGGCGGTTTTGTAGATGTGCCGACAAGTGGCTTTGTTTCGAAGTCTATTGTTCCCGCTCTCTAGCGGGTGTCGTTACTACTTGTTTATTTTGCTGATTTTCCAGGTTTTTCTGTGAGTAACAGATTCAAAATCTTGCATTTTTGTGTGTTGAATCAAAGAAAACATACCACAATTTATTACCTATTTAAAACATTGGTCGGTTTTGGTCACCTAATTTTTATATTCTGCACGCCACTGGCCACTGGCTACTAAGAATGCATAAATTATTATTGCTGTGTTGCCAAAGATTTATATTTTGGTCACGCCTACTTTTGCTGCGCGGGTCAAGGGGAAATATCGTATGAAGTTATGACGCATTAATGAAACCTCTTAAGTGAACAAAAATATGTTTTCATTTACTTTTTGTTGAACTGTCTAAATTTAAATTTGGCAACGTTGATACGATTTCGAGATGACTCGCAGCATCCAAACTTACAGTTGACGATCATTGAGAGTAAGTGAGTAAGTGTAGGAGTTGACATGTAGGAGCATTTCTCTCAATTTCAAACATCGGCGCACTGGAGACATTAAACTGGCCATATACGATGTTTGACAGCTCTCATCAGCTTCAAAACTGCCAAAATTTCCGAAAACGGTCCGGGTTTCCCAGTTTTTTATGTCCGGGAGGCATAGATGAGCTCTTGACTCGGTATTCTCGATTATGTCAGCTGTCAACAAGCTGTCAAAAAAAACTGGAAAACTCGGACCATTTTCGGGAATGTTGACAGTTTTGGAGGTATTGACAGCATTTTGACAGCTGTTATGACATCGTATATGGCCAGTTTCATGTCTTCGGGCTCGACGATGTCATATCCAGTACCAAAAAACTTCCATCCGGGTCTGAAAATACGTTCGTACTCAGCAGCTTGTAAGGGGGCTGCCGCGCGAATGCGCGTGGAAACAAAAAATTTTTTTTCACGGATTCGGTTTTAGAATCTCGAAATACGTAAGAAATCATGGTTCAGATCGTCAGCTCATGACTTTTATTTTTTCTTGTAGGCCTGTGATTACTGTTAAATGAAATTTTGGGTGGATACAGTTTAAGGATACACGAAATTTTTCTCTTTTCCCACTAATTTGAATTCTAAATTATTTGAGGTTATTTTTTTAAACACTAGACCATTATTTTACTATTAATAGAGAAAATACAAAGTACAAATGAACGATGTATAATCAAATTTTAAATCCGATGATAAAAAGTGGCTTTCAAAGCGTGTTTAGCAGGTGATTGGTCATCGATTCATTTTACTATTTATGGCCTCGGTCTGTACGGACATTCACACAAAAACAGCCGGTGATAATCATTTTCGTTTATGATAAGTGCCCCACTAAAACATTTATTCGCTTTTCAAAATGAAATTTCATTAATAATTATTCATTAATAATGTATATTTTAATAACGAATTAAAATCTAACAAAAGAATTAAAATAAATACAAATTATTGTAAATTTTATCAAAGGTACAATTTCCCGATTGAAATGCAAATTTTTAGAGCATTAAATTCTATAAAACGTTTTTTTTTACGGTATTTCCTTAGAGAGAAAAATATAAACAAGAAATTTTCTGTTTCAGATTCAAATTGGAGTAACGACTGAGCCCGGAGCTGGACACAATGCCAACGATTCAGCAGATGGAGGAACCACTTTTGGAAAATTAAAACAAACAATTTCATCCTCTCTACTCACTGCACAAGACAAAGGTAATTATGCTTAATTCAACTCAAAGGGCTCAACTTAATGATGACCGGTGGAGTGTACGGATTATATGAGGGTATTACTTTTAGAATCCGTCTACTTATAAATATAAGAAAAAAATATAAGTTAATCCGTAATGATGAATTTTGGATGATGAATAAAAAAAGTTGTTAATATATAATGTTCTTGTTGTAAAGCAAATGCGTTTTTTAAAACGTTCCTTTCGATTTCTTTCACTAGATACTCATGATTTTTCAGTTTCGCGACGACCCGATGCAAGATATATAAGTGAACCAAAACCTTTTATAATGACTTTTTGTGTAATCATTGAAATAGTTTGATAAATTCGCTGTCGTTAGCATCATCGCAAGCCGATGTAGCCTAGTTGTCAGAGCCATATTTAGATAGAAGCTCTTAAAAAATGTGATATCGCTGAAACTAGGCTCGTAGGTACTTTAAAGGGTGTAGAAAACGATAAAAAATCTTGTTGTTCTAAAGTGTATGCTAACTTCACAATTTCGAAAACAAAATTTATATTATAAGTTATTTAAAAAAAAATTGTATTACTATAAAAAATTATTATAAAAAAGAGAGCGAATTCGAAAACTCTACGCGCGCCAACCCGCTGAATACAAATATTCAAGCGAGGCGTTCGGGAAAAAACTAAAGTATCTTTGCCTAAGATGTACGCAAAAAACAAAAAAAGGCATTTTAAAGAGAAAACTCTAAGCTTTCTCAGGAAGCCATTAGTTTTTTTTTATTTTTTGTTTTCTCATACAAAATTTGACCGGAAGTTATAATTTCTAAAATTCTCACTGATTTTTATAAAATTGAAGAAATAATATTTATTAATAGAGGCATAACAAAAAAATCATTATAATTTTACTTTTGATGTAAAAATAATTAAAATGATGAACATTGTCTCTGTTTAATAAAAGTTATGTTTTAAAATAATCATTTTGTTACAGCATTCTTCGACGCTATTTTTATTTCCAAAATAGTGTTTATTTATTTATATAAATCAATTTCTGAAATATTACACTTAAGTAAAAAAATGTATTTTTAACTTGATTTAAAAAAATTAATTTCTGATTTATACAAGATTTGTAAAACTTGGTAATCTGTAAATTAGCATCCTGTATATCAGATTTTTTTTAAATGTGATCAGATACCTATTTAAAAAAAGAAAAAAGAAGAAAGATGTGTTATACTGATATATTTTTATAAGTGCACAAGAGCGTTCTACAAATAAAATACAGATTTAATTTTTCGGATTAATTCCGGATACAAAACTATCAAGTAGGCTTTGGCAACACATCTTTTTTCTTTTTTTTTCTTTTTTCAAATAGGTATTCGATTACATTTTAAAGAATCTGATATACAGGGTGCTATTTTAGAGATTATCAACTTTTACAAATTTTTCTTAATCCGGATCTGGATTTTAACTTTAGTTCTTGTATTGTACGATTGGGATATTAAAACAATCTACCTGTATGAAATGTGAAAGAAATCTACAGGGTGTTTTCAAAGTTATGGCTTACGAAAATGACAATAAGTATTGCATTAATTGAATTTTAACTTTAAAAGGTTAGTAATATGTAGAACGAGATGTGCATTTACAAAAATATATCAGTATATCTCAGCTTTTTCTATTCGTTTCGAATGTCTGATCTAATTTAAAAAAATCTGATGTGCAGCGTATTGCTTTGGGGATTTTCAAATTTTACAAATTTTTCTTAATCCTTATCTGGATTTTAACTGTAGTGTAGTCCTTACATTATACGATTGGGCTACTAAAAAATGATACCTGTACCAAATATGAAAGAAATATACCAGCTATTTCGAAAGTTACTGTTTGTGAAAATGAAAAAAATGTATTTAATGTAATTTGACGTTAAAACTTCAGTAGTATAATGGGATGTGCACTTAAATTTCACTTTAACTCATCTTTTTCCGTTCTTTTCAAATATCCATCCCAATTTGAAAAAATCTGATATACAGGGTGTTGTTTTGGGGATTTTAAAATTTTACAAATTCTTCTTAATCTTAATAGATTTTGATTGTAGTTCTTACACTATAGGATTGGGCTAGTAACACACTATATCTGTACCAAGTATGAGATAAATCTACATGGTGGTTTTAAAGTTACGGCTTATCAAAATATTGGCCGAAATGGATGAAACACCCCGTATCTCGGTTATTAAAGGCGTTAGACCCAGCAACCAAGGTTATTTGGAATCACTTAAGTACCCTCTATTTACAGTTAACGTATGTCGGTTAAACTATGAAACACCCTGTATAAACACTATTATTGTCAATCATAAACAAAGACAACAAAAGTAAAAGTATAATGATGATAAATGTATAAGGATTTTTTTTTGTTATGCCTCTATTAATATAAATCTTCAGTTTTATAAAAATCAGTGAGATTTTTAGAAATTATAATTTCCGGTCTTTTCTATGAGGAAACAAAAAAAATAAAAACTAAAGGCTTCCTGAGAAAGTTTAGAGCCTCCTCTTTAAAATGCTTTCTTTTTTTTGCGTACACTGTAGGCAAAGATAGTGTTCAGGACTCTGGTTTTGAGAACTGCTTTTGCATTTATTTACCGAGTCGGCCGATGTTTAGCAACGCCGCTTTTTTAAACAAAAGTCTGTAATTTTTCAGTGGACTGTAGATTTGTTGTTTTTTGCTATCTGCAGAACTTGAAAAAAACAAGCACCTTACGTTTAACGTTTTATTAAACTATTAATGAAAAACAACGCACAAAAATAACAGGAAATTACATGTTTAATTTACTAACTAATAATGATGGTTAACATAAATGAACCACATCGTTCAGAAAATATTGAATTTAAGTTCAAGTAATCTGACTTGATACGCGGTCAAGATTACTTATGATTTTACGAAGATGTACGTCGTGTTTTGTTTGACGGAGCCAACTTTGCGTGATAGCGGCAAAAGTTGTACTGAATATAAATTTTATCAAGTCTCGCTATTTAAACTAAACCCCGCCCTGTCCGAATCTTCTCAAACAATTGTTACTAGGCGGGCGAGTCGATTTTTGGCTAAACCGAGTGTGTGGGTTTCTTGGACGTGCAAGAATGTGAAAAAATGATGGTTGTAGATATACTTCCGGTATCTCTGTCTCTATTTCCGTTTCACTTCCACGCGCTGGAGACACATGTTTAATTTTATGATTGAAAATTAAACAGATAGTTTATGAAATAAAACTTCTCAAAGTCAGTACCAAAACAAATATTAGAAACAACACGAAGGAACGGCTATGGGTAATTGCTTATCGCCGTTTCTTGCAAACCTTCTTTTTTCATAATTTCAGTTTATTATATTTTAATTTTTTTCCAGAACGTTCGCTATTTTTAATAATTTTTTATAGTAATAAAAACTTTTTTTTAAATAACATATACTATGAATTTTAGTAAAATTTTCCGTTTTTTCACGTGGTGATATAAAGCAAAAACCAAATTTTCGATTTTGTTTTTGAAATTGTGAACTTAGCATATACTTTAGAGCAGCAAATATGGTTTTCTAAAAAGACCGAAGCAAATCATTTTCATTATCAAAACAAATATTACAAATATCACGAAGGAACGGCTATGGGTAATTGCTTATCGCCGATTATTGCAAACCATTTTTTTTCATAAAATCGAATCACTAATGATACTTTGAGTATTTTCCACCGATATAGAACATCCTCCCATATAAACTATAATTACTATAAAGTTTTTCAAATTTAAATGTGGATTTTTATTGCCTACGCAGGTATTAGAACGAAAATTTCACACCAACATTTTTTAACCAATTAGAAGCTTTCGTTTCAACTCGTTACTATAGCAACCACAAAACTTTCCAGAAGTATTTTCTTCCTGGGCACTGGGTACCCTGGGCGTGATTACAGCGATAATTTTTCTGTCAAATGCACAGCCCTGACAAACAAAAATTATAAAAATACACCCTTCCGTTCACTGTAATGATACAGAATGGTTGATAGCTAATAGAAACTTATTATAGTCCAACAAATGTTTATTTCATACTACTAAAATCGTAGGAATATATTCTTTGGGTATATATGGAGACTCAATATAATTATTATAAATTAAAACAAGATGGCTCTATCATCACGAATATTTGCAAAAAAAAATATTTTCGGTAAACTTTAATAGCAAAACTTAAATTTAAATGGATTCTATTAATTTGTCTTTAATTATTTCGTGTAACTAAAATTCAAGGAACACGTTTCATTTGTGCCATAAATATCTAACGAAAATGTCATGTTATAATTTTTTATATTACTTTGGTGTGAAATTTTCTTACCGAATCTTCCATGTTCTTGAATTACTGGAAATATCTCCTCGCGCATGAATTTTTTAATAATATTTTTTTTAAATTCATGCTCTCGGAAATATTTAATTCAAGCACTAGGTAGATTACTAGTGAAAGTACGAACTGTGCAAATCCATTTTACTCATCAGTTTGAATAATTTCCCTGCCTTTAATACGAAATATTTTCACTTTTTATAAAAATCCCACCCCTTTTATTCTAATGTCATTTTCCTTTCATTCTATTGTTTGGGAATTTTTTGCTTCTGAAACTTGATCCTTTTAGCACTTTTCTGAATGTTCTAAGACCCTACTTGAGCATCTTGTGCTTTCAAACTAGCTCGTTGTTTTTCAATAAAACAAAAATAATCTATAATCCCTTCTTCTTTCACCCTATCCTTCTAAACTATTACTTTTTTTATTGTTTTCCCCCTCGTTTTCAGAGACATGGAAATAGAAAAATTACTACCTTTATTTACCGCTGCTTTTTCCGTTTTAATTTTTTGGAAAATTGTTTTTGAAATATTCATTTCATTTCAATATTTTTGGCCTAATTTTTCATGTACTTAATAACTTCCCCCAACTGAAAAGCCTTTTTAGGCAGTTTGACAAATTGAATAGTTCAAAATAATTGTCAGAATTGTGGACAAACGTATCACAAAACTATTTGCCTACCGCAAATTTGCAGCTTCGTCCCAAGAGAAAGTTTGGTGAAAAGATAATTCAGAAATACAATTTTTTAAAAAATACTTGTCAAAATATTATGTTAATTCGTTATTCAAATCTTTTTCAAATACTCAAAATACTTACTGACAATTCTTCTTTTTTCCAGTTCAGAAAATGGCGCCTCGTCCCTCCCTCATCCCCGACTTACAAGAAGTGATCCCTCCAAACGAAGAGAAACCTCCGCCGGTATCAACTCCATCTTCCCAAGTTACCACTGCACCCTCTGCTAAAGCAGAACCTGGGAAGCCTCCTAGTAGAGCGGGAGCCTGTCGGGTGTGTCTAAAAGCCTTTAAGCAGGATGATTTCAGTCGGACGTGCGCAGAATGTCATCAACGAGTCTGCGAAGATTGTGCCAGTTACAGCAAGTTGGGCGAGAACGAAGATCCGGAAGATTGGACGTGTAGTGTTTGTAGAAGGTAAGAAGATTTGTTTTAAAAGAGTTAATTCATTAGATATAATGTGGAAGCAGTGAATTGTTAAGAGTTTGTAGTAGAAAAAAATATATATATAAAGAGGATCCAGAAGAATAAGAAATAGAAAAAACAGTGAATAGGGACTACAAGTTTTAAAATCAATTTTTATTCCAGTATATGGATGATATTCCTAAATTTCGACTAGTAGATTAAAAACAAAAATAAAAGCAGTCATAATAAAATACTTGGGAAGTTTAAGATGGGTCACAAAAAAATAAAATGAAAAACGCATTCTGGAAATGAATTAAAAAACTTGGAAGTATCCGAAGGCAAAAAATGAAGGTGTATGCAACTATTCTTGTATTCTCCTCATTTAAGAAGAGCAAAAATATGTTTTTTCTGTGCGATAACCGTCGAAAGAAATGCGATATACTTAATAAAAACAAACTGACAATTTATGACACATAAAAGTTGATGCTACTAATATTAATGTCCAAAATAAGGATATCATCAATCAATACGGCAACTGGTGTCACAGTAATAAACTTTATCTAACCTAGTAAATGAAAAATATCAGAAGAAACAAAAAATACTAAATCTGATTTTTGTCGACTTATAAAAAGACTTGCAAGAAATACGAAATACTGCAGATTAAACAAATTGGATTTCTGTAAAAGTAGGACTGCATAAAGAATCTGTCTTGAGGTCGTATCTATTTATCTTGGTCATGATAGTTGCAACTCAATACGTAAGAAATCAATATCCGTGGAGTATGATTTTGCTGATGATGTGATTTACGCTACAGACAAGAAAGAGAATGGTGAAGGAAATCTTTAGACAGTAGAGGCTTTAAGATTAATAGGAAGAAAACTTTCAGTGAAGAAGGAGAAGAAAAATTTTGATGCAAGAAAGCGACATCAATAGGGTGAGCAGCTTTAATTACTAGAAGAAAGTTTTTGGTATACTTTATAATAGAAAAATTTGTGCAATAAATAAAGAAAGAATCAACAAACAAGTAGAGAAGCCATCAATCAATGCATGGAACAGAAACAATAAAGAAAGCTTACAAGACTGGATTAGAACTACTGGGAAAGCTGATATGCATAAAATCAGAAATTAAAAGAAAATTAGAACAACTAAGGTGGTGTACGTATTTTAGAAAGTATAAAAAATCAGGCAGCAGTGGTACGGGAACTTAATTAGACGAAAGACAATTGAAGGCCAGAAAGAAAAGAAAGAAAGAAAATAAAAGAAAAAAAAGAGAAGTATCAGAACCAAATGCTGTGGAAAATATAAGTCTATAAAGTCGAGCCCATATAGACGTGGAAGGGAAAGCAGATGAAGAAGAAGAAGAGGAAGAAGAAGAAAAATACTGATAAATACGACAAAAGGGAAAAAATATTCTTCTTCTTCGCACATAATTTTTTCGACTTCTTCATCGTTACCATAGATTTTCATTATTTGTCTCTTTATTTATTACTTAAGTCTTAAAAGCATTAATATTTGAGCTATTCGGGTTCAATCCGGTTCTGTAACCGCGATTCATTTTCGTAAATAAGCACTAGATCATCTGCAAACATTATCTCGCTATTAACTACTGATTCTAGATTATATACGTCAACCCTTCCTGGCTGCATTTATTTATCTAAATGCCGAGCCAAGTTATCCATCAACGTAATGATATTCGCAATATTCCGCCTTGTCTGTCTATATTGGTTGTAATAAATAGTTTTGACTTCATATTGTTTGTTCTCACAAAATTTCTGTAATTGTTATACATCGCATTTACGACTTCTGTTAGATCAATACTTTCTCCTGGTTTACGAATTGTTTTATTCTATTGCTATATATGGCTTTCTTTTTATATTTGATGTACATGGATTCTTATTTATGTTTTTAATTAGGGGATATTTACAAAACAAGGACATAAAGAACATGAAAGTTCACTGAAAAAGAACCTTTAAAGAAAAAAGTGAACTTTCATGGACTGCTTTGTGATCAAGAAGAAAACAAATAACTAAAAACAACGGTGGTTTTTAAATTTGAGATTTGAGATTCGATTCCAATGTATCTACTATAATAAAAAAAGTGTGATTAATGCAGAGTATTTATAGACTTTTGTTTTATTTGGTAGGTTGTAAAAAGGGTAATTAGATCTGAAATTAAGTCTTTGGAATCATAAGTTAAGCTGGGATACAATAGATTCACACTTAAATATAAAATTGACGATTTTGAAACGAAACAAAATTAAGTGCACGAATCGCCTCGAATAGGATAACGACTGTCAAGGATATAACAGGATGACTGAAAATATATACTCTCTCAAGTGCACAAATATGAGTACCCTAGTTTGGGTACTAAAAATCTAAGAATGATACAAACAACTTTTTAACATTTATGAAACATTATGCATAAAGGATATCTTTACGGTTAATTTAGATCCTGTTAAAGAGAAAATTAATTGATTTACTACCTTTACTTTATTTTGCAAAGAATTTTCTATGTAGCCTTCTGCTACTCGAAAAGATTTCTACCCTCCATGTCTTTTTAACGTTGTTAGATCTTCACTTGCATTTACCAATTTGTTTATATTTATTTTTTTGAAAATTTATAAAAAAATTACCAAAAGATACATTAGATGGTCTCAGAGCCCAGTATTTTTTTACATTATAATAATCTCCAGTGATCACAAACTCTCTTGGTTTTTTAGTTTTAGTATTGGGAATGGAAACTAGTAATTGAGGATCCCAAATATTTAATGTCAAAAATGTTAGTATTATATAGTTCACCCTAGCGACAAGCTCCCAAAATACCAATGATAAGGGTGACCTATAATTGAATCTAATGAAAATTAATATAAAATTTAAAAATTTTAATACCTTTGTAGCTATATTTCTTTTTTAACTCAACTGACTTTTTTATTTTAATTTCTTGACAATCCTCCCTAAAAAATTTTTTTCAATCTTTCCTAAATATTCCATTAACTTTGTTTCATCCTCCTTATCCTTAAGAGTAACATCTCTACGTATTTCTAGCGGAAAATGTTTCAATAAATATCTTATCACATCCCCCATTTCCATTGTTGACCTTAAATACATACTTCAATGACTACATCTTCCTCATGGCATAGTTTTCCATTGACATTCCTCTGGTTTCGTCAAATTTGCCCTGATACATATCCTCTCTCACCTTATCTTATATAGTATGTCCCCAGAAGTTTCTACCAAACTCTTCCTTGAAACCTTCCCAATCTACTATTATATCCTCCATTTTTGTTGCACTTTTTCTTCTGCCATCCAATTCTCAAGATCTTTTAAATATTTTATAGGATGTGTTCTCTAATCTCTTTTCTTTGTCTCCTATTATTATTACATCTTGTTGTCCCCCTATTGCTCCAGTTGGAATTCTTCCTTGCTTATTTTGTTGTGTCATCTCACACCTAAATTTTTCTAATTCTTCTCTTATTTCCACTGTCTCCTTTTGAACGTAAATCTTCACTTCTTCCTTTACTTTTTCTAATTCCTGTCTTTCCTCACTTCTGTTACTTTCTATTTTCTCGTCTAGCTTATCTTTCATGGCACATATTTCCCCACTGATTTTCTCCATCATGTCCTCCCTAATTAAACGCATTTCTCCTCTTATCTCTCTTATCAAATTTTCTTCATTTTCTTTCATATTAATTTTTAATTCTTCTTGATTTTTTTTAATGCCTGACATGAGCATGGCCAACATTTGTTCCATTTTACTTTCTTCTCTTTCAGAGGTTTCTGCTACTTCTTTCTCCATCTTATTCTCTATATCCTCTCCTGATATGCCACTCTCTTCTGCCGGATTTCCCTTACTTCTTAACTTCATAACATGTGTCATTTCAAAGCCTTCACTTGACCTATTTTTTTATTTACCAGTCTATTTTTTTTAACCCCACGTTTGTACGCCAAATTATGTCTTTTTTATATCACCACAATATCTCATCCGGAGCATTTTCTACAAAATATTTAACGTTTTCTTCAGTAAAAATATTTTGTAGGTACATATTTTTCCAAAGTTTTAACTGTTTTATATTTTGAAATATCGATATTGTGCTTTACATTTATGGTTGCTTTTAAAAATTTTTCCATAAAGTGGAGGTTTCCATTTTCAGAAAAGGATTCCGTTTTATTTTTGCCAATCTCTCAACATTGGGTAGTATTTTTCATATTCATCCTTGGATTTTTGCTGCAGCAAATTTTCAATTATGCTATCGGCATATTTTTTATTTCTGGATGAGTATTTTGAAATTCTACACCTGAATTGCTTGATTTTCTACTCATTTTCAATAAAATAAATGTATTGACTTTACTGTGATGCATTCGGTTTAGTCTATTTGTTTATTGAATCTAGTATGTAATTAAAAGTTTTTACCTCAAATTATGTTTTTAATTTAATCTGGCATACCTGATTCAACAATAACCAACTAGTTTCATCCATCAAAGAAACTGTAAGCAAAATATCAGTCTCTAATTGCCAATTTAGAAACTCCTACTGGTTTAAAGTACCACTTATTCCGCTTTGGCTATAATCCAGCAAAATTAACTGCAATCCACAATAATTTCCTGTTAAGATATCGCAGCATAATTGAGATTAACATCATAAATGTTATGGGTTTATTACAAAGTTTGTTTGAACCATGTTTTATCCGGTATAGCAAACATTGGCTTAATAAGGAGTATAATCTTAGAGACCGCTGCCCTAAATCAACACAAAAACTTATTTACCTAAACAGAGAGTAAATCTTAATTTAGCTCATATCCGAATTATTCGAACGAAATTTATTTCAATTGGTAATCAAACGATTTAGGACATTCTGAAATCGGCTTTTGCC
The DNA here is from genome assembly GCA_949320105.2 of Crepidodera aurea. Taxonomy (NCBI): domain Eukaryota; kingdom Metazoa; phylum Arthropoda; class Insecta; order Coleoptera; family Chrysomelidae; genus Crepidodera; species Crepidodera aurea. The sequence goes on along the minus strand of OX439475.1, from coordinate 19,258,078 downwards.
TTTCGGCTTCATCAGTTAAGGAAGGAAGGAAAATAAAAAATTAAAAAAAGGAATTAGGACTGTGAAGTGGTGTACGTTTTAGAAAGGTATTTGAACTCTCTATACTTAAGTACAAATAATGTAAACTCTTGTTTATTATAGACAGGAATATACGCTAGTAAGATTTTTATTAAGCCTAGGAGGAACTTATTTTACTAATTCCAATCTTAAAAGTCTTAATAGAAGTTCCTTAGATTCTAATACAAATACACACTAACACTAGTGTATAAGCACTGCACTGTACTCTGCTTTACACTGACACTTATCTACTGAACTAACTCAGGCTTTATCCTCTTGAGTCTTCTAGTCTGGTTGGTGTTGTCGAGGAGCTGGATGGCCTCTACATTCACATGCTCTAGGAGTCGCTGTTCGTTACTCTTGGCAAACTTAGTGATCGTCTGGTTGACAGTGTCAATCTCCAGGTCCCGATAGAGGTCACTGTTTCGGGAATACCAAGGATCATTGGTGATATTCCTCAGTATTTTGTTTTGAAATCGTTGTGTTTTGCTTTCTTTGGTACAGCCCCAAAGCTGAATACCATAAGTCCATACAGGTTTCAGGATCTGCTCATATAGTAGAAATTTATTATATATATATAGTCAGAGTGGAATTTCGTCTCAGTATCCAATACATTTTTCTAAATTTGAGTCCTAATTCTTCTCTTTTCTTTTTGGCATCCAATGTAATACCAAGGTATTTGGTTGTATAGGCATAAGGTACCTGAGCATTATTCAGTCTAACTGGCAAATGTTGACCTCTCTTATTAGTAAAATCTATGTGCTCTGATTTTGTCTCGTTAAGCTTGATTCTCCAACTTTTAGTCCATGTTTGAATCTGGTTAATGGTTGTTTGCAATTTAGCAGTAGCTTCCCCATGACTATTTCCGACTGCTAAGATGGCTGTGTCGTCAGCGAAAGTGTTATGCTCTAAAACAGGGATATCATTAGTGTACAAAAGGTACAGGACCGGTCCTAATACACTTCCCTGTGACACTCTTGCGTTGAGTTCTTCCTGTTTTATTCTGAAGACTGTTTGATATGTAAGAAAGTTATGAGTACTGTTTTGGCAGGTGATGTCTCATTTTGTGATTGAGTCCTTCATGCCATACTTTATCGAAAGCCTGTGCTACATCTAGGAAGATTGTAGACAGACTTTCCTTTCTTCTAGCGTGTTTTCTATCATGTTGGTTATTCTATGGACCTGGTCTTTCGTTGAGTGGCTTTCAGGAAATCCAATCTGGTGATCAGGTATTAGCTTCCTCTCCTCTATAATTGGCTTTAGTCTTTTCAGTAAAAGTTTTTCGGTCGGTAACATGAAACTTCTTCAGGTTTTTTGCCAGGTTTGGGTATCATAATCACCTCTGCAACTTTCCACATCCTGGGTACATACGACAGTCTAAAAGCAGCATTTATCAGGTGCGTCAGTTTTATTATGGCTTTCTGGGGTAATTGTTTGAGGATTTCTCCTGTTATCAAGTCAAATCCTGGGGCTTTCTTTGGGTTTATATTTTCTTTCATTTCTTTAGCTACCTCTTTTGTTGTGACAGGTCTTATTTCTAATTCTTCTTGGTCATAATTCTCTCTTGCTATTTCTTCACCTTCGTTTGATTGAAATGTATTTTCTAGGTGATCCGCGATTCTGTTTGCTTTTTTAGTAAGAAAATAAAATTTTATAAATCGTCTCAAAATTACTTTTTTTTAATAAAACCTTATTCGACAATATAAAACCTCGATAAAATTAAAGTAACCATTTTTTATGTGAGCAGTTACACCGCTGCATTACATTTTTTTTATCCTCATTGTTAGTGACCCCATAATTCCCATTGGTATGAGATATTAATTACGAACGATCATTTTTTTTGCAGGAAACTCCAATCGAGGGCTGTCTTGCCACAGGACTCGAACGAGAGTTTATTAGAAATTCCAATACAAGAGCTGCAGCGTCGGCATTCGGAGGCCAGGTTGGGCACGAGCGGAGGCGTGGGCGTCGGGGGGCTCAGCGTCGGGGGATTGGGGAGCGGGCTGGCGCCCCCCCGAAGTCCGGAGTTGCGGAGGCATTCGGACGTGTCTCCGGCTTCGCTCAAGGAGCTTGAAAAAGTAGGTGACACATTTTGGTGCGTTTTATTTTTCCGCCTTCATACAGTTTTAGTACATGTGCTGGCATCCGCGTCTTAAATTAATTTTGTTTTTAAAGTTTCGTTTGAAGTATATTTTATTACTTTATCATTTTTTATGTTCGATTCACACACTGCGCGTCTGAAATGTTTCCCTCTTCTATAATTTTTGATTACAATCTAATTCTTCATGCAATAATAAAGAATAATATTCTTGGTTCGTGATCCTCATTATCACTGCAAATCTAATAAATATCATGGACAAAAACATACTGTTTACACTTACGTTTAAAAAAAATACGAGTTTGATTTGATTTTAAGAATTTGATTTGAAATCAAATCAAACTTAATTCAACCCTAGCAGGGCTGTGAATCAAATCAAATTATAAAAGTGATGGGAAAAAAAAAGAAAAAAACTTTCGTAATCGATAAATTATCCTTTTAATGAATTAACAAAAACCCCTCCCGAGTTATAGGGCGTAGAAAATTACGATTTTCACCACAAAAATCGTAGATTTCTAAAAAAAATCTATTTTTCCCCGTAACTTTTTTTTGGCTGATAATATTGAGATGTACAATAAACCATTTTAAAGCTTAGGATATCGCCGAAATGTCATGTTATGACAAACTTTTTCATTGGAATGACCGTTTCTTCAATATTTGACCCGAAAAAATGACATTAACGGTTATAAATGCAATTTCAAACGGCCATATCTCGTTACAGACAAAAGATTAAAAAAATGGAAATTATTCAGAAGAACATTTGCTCAAAGTCTTGCAAGGGCGGCTCCAGCCCAGAGATATGGGGAGGGGCAACGTCGTCGGCTGTTAGGGTTATGTATACAGGGTGGTCCTTAAGTAATCGACTTTAAAATATTACGATTTGAACTTGCTCTAATAAAATGTTGCTAATAAGGAATATACAGGGTGTTAAAAGTTAAATTTAAAGATTTATTTTTTGCAATAACTCTAGCGTTTGTGGATATGTATACATAAAAATTTGGGCACGAGAAATCAAAATATGGTACCTATTTCGATGTAAATTGTAGAGGGCGCTAGTTAGGTCACATTTGTGGCAAAAATGTGCGATAAACTTTTTTGCTCTTTTGCGCTATTAGGTATTGTAAAAAAATATAAAATCCACGTTGTTATTAACCTTAAGACTTAACGGTTTACGAGATAATCGTATTTTAGGGATCAGCTACATAAATACACTGGTTGGCAAAAAAAAAATTTCAGGCCCTGACACCATTCTTGCTGATTCTTATGTAAAATGACCTGAATCCGAATATAACCTCAGTTTTTCCCTATGACGCACCGTTTCTTTTAAACAGGTGGGGGCCACCCCCGAAAACGGTGGATGATGGCGGAAAACTGAGGTCATATTCGGATTCATTTTACATAAGAATCAGCAAGAATGTTGTCAGGGCCAGAAAAAAATTTTTACGATAAGTTTTAAGGTTAATAACAAGTATGTTTTTTTCTACTAAAATAACGTGGATTTAATATTCTTTTACAAACTTAAGAGCACACAAATGTGGCCTAACTAGCGCCCTCTACAATTTACATCGAAGCAAGTACCAGATTCTGATTTCTCGGGCCCAAAAACCCCCAGTTCCAAATTTTTATGTATACATAACCAAAAACGCTAAAGTTGTTGCAAAAAATAAATCATAAAATTTAACCTTTAACACCCTGTATATTCCTTATTAGCAACATTTGATTAGAGCAAGTTGGTTCAAATCGTAATATTTTAAAATGAGGAATATACCATACTTCTATGTACAATTACTTAAGGACCACCCTGTATAAAAGTTTAATATTTTAGGTTTGTTGATATCAATCTGCACAAAAAATTCAAAAAAATTAAAATTTGTATTACGCCGGATGAATTTTATCTAAGAAACGATTGGCAATGTCAAAATTACCGAAAAAAAATGTTTGGGCCATTTTTGAGGGAAAAAATGAGTTTTTTGGGATATAAATGGACCTAGAATCTACAAAAAAAAATCAAAAAAATTAAAATTTGATTTACGAAGAATGAATTTTGTATAAGAAATGATTGGCAATGTCAAAATTACCGAAAAAAATGTTTAGGCCATTTTTGAGGAAAAAGGTGATTTTTTTAGGATATAAATGGACCTAGAATCTACAAAAAAAAATTAAAAAAAAAATAAAATTTGGTTTACGCAGAATGAATTTTGTCTAAAAAACGATTGAAAATGCCAAAGTTACCGAAAAAAATGTTTGGACCATTTTTGAGGGCAAAAGTGAGTTTTACAGGGACCTAAAATCTACAAAAAAAATTGTCAAAATTACCGAAAAAAAATGTTTAGGACATTTTTGAGGAAAAAGGTGATTTTTTTAGGATATAAATGGACCTAGAATCTACAAAAAAAAAATTAAAAAAAAATAAAATTTGGTTTACGCAGAATGAATTTTGTCTAAAAAACGATTGGCTATGCCGATATTACCGAAAAAAATGTTTGGGCCATTTTTGAGGGAAAAGTGAGTTTTACATGATGTAAATGGACCTAAAATCTACAAAAAAAAATTCAAAATTTGGTTTACGCAGATATCCTCTCATTGCTGGACTTGGGGGGGTGGACAATTGACATTTTTTTGTGGAAGTCATATTTTCCCAGATATTTACGCTAGAACGATCCAGTTTCTTTAAACACCCATTTTTCAATTGCCAGATCTTCCTTCGTATTAATCGTAGAAAAATAAAAAAAAATCATTTTAATTGTTAGTTCAAGGCCATAAAATTAGTTCATATCCATTTTACGTAATACTAACAGATTTTCGGTTATATTTAAACAACTTTTAGAAATGTACGATTTTTCTGGTGAAAATCGTAATTTTCTACGCCTTATAACTCGGGAGGAGTTTATTTACATGAAAAATTGTATTTAACATTAATTCATTAAAAAAATGATAATTTATCTATTGCGCCAGTTTTTTTCTTTTTTTCCCTCACTTTTTGATAGGTAGGTAACACTTTTCATATTTCAAATATTTCAAACAGTTTGAAAAAGTTTGATTTCAAATCAAACTCCCGAATGTGATATCAAAACAAATCAAACTCTTATATAAAAAAAATCAAATCAAACTTGATTTGACTTGACAAATCAATCTAGTTTGATTTAATGGGTCTCTTTTCAAAATAATCAAACTAACTGTTAATAACGAGAATAATATATAAATATTTAAAAAATAAGGGTGTGATTAATGTTAACAGTTAGGCAAACTCCAATCCTGCTCTAATCTCTACCACTTTCGATCTGGAACCTACCTTTTAACTTTTATTTAGGATGAACACTTTTCAGGGAGGTCGACTCCGTCGGTTTTTTAATAAATTGCGAATCGTTCTCCGACAATTTGGAAGCTCTTTGTAAACTTAAATTATCTTTGGGTCTCAATTCAACCAGGAACACATTTATTGATCTCCTATATTAGATTTCGCCATGTAACGGCGGATTTTTTTTTATTGGGAGAACCGTAGCAATTTCGTTATTTATTTGATTGAGTTTTAAAAATATCTATTATCTCGGTTTACTGACCTCTTTGGTTCTAATATTGTTTAAAACATAACAGCAAAACAATCGTATCAAAGAATTGAAAAAACCTTTTATTTCAAGCTTTTATATTTGCGGCAAAGACCAATTGAACATCAAATTTAAGGCGACAGATGTTTAAATATTTTAACGAGTATTACTACAAGCGGTTGCCAATAAAGTACAACGAGCAATCGTAAATGCAGCCTGATATGATAAGAAACGTCGACAGAGACCTGAGGATTCCAAAAATATCAAAATAGGCGTTAACCCTAGAACCACACGGTGATGATTGGGGCATATCTAGTACGGTGACGTCGGATACGGCATCATGTTGATTTTCCCGCTATTTGTTATCGAAAAGTTACTTTAATGTACAAATCAGACAACTGTAAGTTAAATAAACAAACGCGTAGTAGATATTGCTGAATATTTCTTTAGTAAGACCTCTGGCGTTACCCTTTGCTCCTGGAAGGTGGGTAATAATGCTTCTCGGCTGAATATACTACTCAATGGAGTGTCAGTCCAAATTGTTTCATTGTCTTTACCCAAAAGAAAGTTTCTCTCATCTAGTGGTTTGTTTCCTAAAGGCACATCCATACCATCGTCGCTTTCATCAGAGTCAAAGGACACATACTCGATATCCTCATAGTCATCATCCGATAAAATAACGTCCTCAATTTCACTTACACTACTATCTATGGATTTGCTACGCTTTCTCCATTTTCTATTTTAGAAATTTCTTCCAAAATCTCCAAGGGAACGACTACCTAGGAGGGTACTAGATGGCAGTAGACGCTAACCCCACCCCACTACCTTCTACTTACAAAATGGCAGACCCTATGTCGGATCCGACGTCATCGTGTGGTTCTAGGGTTAACGTCGAATCTCTCCAGCTCTAAGACGATCAACTAACTTAAAGAAAAAACTTATTTGTATCATTATAAAATTCCTAACACCAAAAAACTTAAATTTTAGCTGTAATACAAATGCAATAAAATTTCTTGTTTGAAATCTTCAATAATAGGCATACTTGTCTCAGCTATAAAATCCAGAAAAACCAAATTCAATCTGTTTCCATTCGCTATTATAAGTGTAAATAAATAGTAAATTCCAAGATAGAATTTTCAAGTTAAAAGATACTTTCCGGATGTCCTTAACCCAGTAACAAAATAATACGATATCGAATACGCTGTATCAGCCTCAATGCGTCTCTATCGTTTCTCGTTCTTCTTCAATTCACAGCGCGTTCTTTTACGTCTGCATCATATCCCAGATAAAACAGAGAGAATTTAGAGAGAGAATAGTCAGTGTGTCAAATAGAGCTTGAATATTAAATAACTTTTGACATATTGCAATTTCAGCATTTTTGTTATTTTTGGGATGATTAGGATGAGTAGGGATCATCAGTACTGACGACAATACTGAGAGTCTTTTGTTCTTACGAATGTCCAATACAGACGGAAATAATTAAAAAAACTTGCAGTTATTCACAATTTCAATAAACATTTTGCCCTCCACTACAGTTTGTACGTATTTTTCTCTGTTCAAATCAATACATTTTATTTTCCCTATATATTCCATACAGTGTTTTAAAAATGTTGTACCTGATCCTGGATCAACAAGTCGTGCAGAGCTTTTTATCAAGAATAATTTTTTGGGACACACTGTAGTTTGATTTGATTTGATTCACAGCACTTAATGCAGGCGAGATAGGTAATTTAATTGCAAAAAACGTAAAATAATTTTCTGCAGGGTTTTTATGATTGGAAGTTATAAAGGGGCTTACAATGAAGGTAAAAAAAGTTCGTCCAACAAGAGGGGTTGCTAAAGGGTTAATTTGAGGTGGGGAAAGGGGTACAAAATGGTATTTTGCGATTTTCCGCGAAACTTGACGTCTTATCAAAAAATATCCAATGGCAAAGTTGTAGATCTAAAAATAATGTACAACTTCTATGTGAGTCATTTTTTACCATAACCTTAAAATTTTCTCGGAAAATGCCAAAAATTGTTAAAAAAAAATTTTCAAGTTTATTATTTTTAATTTCCGCAAATATAATTTAATTTTGATGAAATTTTATGTAAGTATACCTTTTTAGGACTCAGATTGAAAAATCTAACAGTTTTCAAGATAAAGTTTTTAGGTCAAACATTTTTTTTTTCAAAAATAAAGTTGGTTGGCAAAATATCATCGTATAGGTTCTTTAGCTGTTCATTTTTTTTTGTTTTTACGTGAACTTTTTGATACAATAAAAAAAATAATAGTCCCATTTAAAAACATGCTCAAAAATTGAAAAAGCTCAAAAAATGATTTTTGCAATAACGAATTTTTCAGTACTTAATTGTTGATAATTTATTTAAATTTTTAATAAAATTAAATAACTGATTACTCTATTGAATTTTATTGAAAAAAATACGAAAAAAAACTATATTTCATTGTTTTATTTGAAATTTGATTTTTGTTCCGTATTGTTATAAATATTCAATTGCAATAATCAAAATGCAGATAAATATAAAAAATAATTATTTTTTAAATAGTTTTGAAAAATATTCAGTATGAAAGTTGTAGATTATGAAAAATTCTTCAACTTTTGAAAGGTCACCTTTTAACATAACCTCAAAACGCCGACAAAAATTCGAAAAATCGTATTTTTTCTTTTTATTTCCGAGAAAATAATCTACTTTTGATCAAAATTAAAAAAGTATGTCTTTCTGAATCAAAATTCTATAGTGAAAAATCATCTTGCATATTAAACGATTGATTAAACGGATAGAAACTATATTGATGTTGAACAATGAATAGAATAAAGTATACAAAAAAAAATTAAAAACATCAAATCCATACATGTTGTAAAGGTAATTATTTAAAATTAAAAATAAATGGGTAGTATGTTTTGGATTCCTATAATTGGATCACTCTTTCTTTAGCTACAATTAAAAAAAAAATAAAAAAAAAATTAATAAAAAAAAAGAAAAATTATTATTATTATGTATATTATTAGTTTATGTATATAGTCATATATTCTACGTTTATATTTTTTCTATGTATGTCACGCACAATCTGTCATTGTACATAGTACAGTGAACAGATTCAGTGACATTCCCTGTTTATTTACATTGTGTAATATTTAATAAATATAATAATATAATTTTGTATTTAGTAAATAAACATTATTATTATTATTATTATTATTATTATATAATGAAGTTTCATAGAAATAAGAAAAAAATTATTGTTCCATTTTTTTATCATGGAACAGTTACGTGTACTTTTTGGTTTTAAACAGGATTATTTTAAATTCAGAATTTTGTTTTCAAAAAATCAGTTTTTAATTTTATTAAAAAATTAAACAAAAATTATCAACCATTACTGAAAAATTCGTTATTGCAAAAATCATTTTTTGAGTCTTTTCAATTTTTGAGCATGTTTTTAAATGGGGACTATTATTTTTTTATTGTATCAAAAAATGAGCGCCTAAAGAACCATGTACGATGATATTTTGCCAACCAACTTTATTTTTGAAAAAAAACTGTTTTTAACCTATAAACTTTAATATCTTGAAAACCGTTAGATTTTTTAATCTGAAAAAAGTTTTGTTTATCATTTTTCAATCCTAAAAAGGTATACTTCCACAAAATTTCATCAAAATTAAATTATTTTTGTGGAAATTAAAAGTAAAAAACTTGAAATAATTTTTGCATTTTGCGTGAAAATTTTGAGGGTAAAAAATGACTTACATAGAATTTGTGCATTTATTCTAGATCTACAACTTTGCAATTTGATATTTTTTGCTAAGACGTTAAGTTTCGCGGAAAATCGCAAAATACCACTTTGCCCCCTTTTAACCCCCCTCAAATTAACCCTTTAGCACCCCACTTCCAATCATAAAAACCCTGCAGAAAATTATTATTGACTCTAAATCTAACTGCTAATTTGTAATTCTTAAAATCATATCAAGCTCGTGAATATCTAATTTTGAAGTAACAAAAATTTGTGTAAAATCCTACCATATCCAAAATAAATATTTGTTGTTATCATTACTAATGGATTTTGATCTTTGTACTAAACATTTTGAGATATTAATTAAAATAATTTGGGCACAGCGGAATGCCCCCTGGGATAAGGAATTTTTTATGGGTTACGTTTACCTATTTTTATTTCACGAAAGAGAATAGTTACTTGTGTAGCTGGTATCTCCCTCTACATAAGCTGCATAGATTGTTTTTAAAAAATATGGAATTTTAACATTACTTTTTAGATATTTTTCAAGTATGTGTTTTCCTATTTTGGGATCTAATGTTCAGGACCATAATTTTAATGCAATAAATCGGAATTTTGTTCATGTGCCATTTTCGTAGTCCATATTTAACTTACTCGTTGTATTTGGGCAAATAATTTTCAATAAATTATCGTCTGACATTAAATATTGTGAATTAGATTAGATGGAAATTGTGCTGTTCCAGCCCTAGTCACCTTAATAGTTGGCTAATAACTTCTTCTTCTTTCATGTGCCTTATCCGGTCTCCCGAACGTTGGCTATCACTCTGGCTAGGGCATTTCGATCTTCTGCTAAGTGTATGAGTTCTCCTACTGAACGTATATTTGTCCATTCACGAATGTTCTTCAACCATGACTGTTGCCTTCTTCCAGGTCCACGGCGCCCCTCTATTTTCCCCTTCATTATACTTTGGAGTAGTTGATATTTGTCTCCTCTAAGTATGTGACCAAGGTATGCAATTTTGCGGCATTTTATGGTGGTCATTAATTGTCTGTCAGTTTTAGCCCTTCTGAGGACTTCCTCATTTGTTACATAGTCCGTCCAAGGTATGCGCAGCATCCTCCTGTGCATCCACATCTCAAATGCCTCTAGTCGGTTCATTGTACTGATCTTGAGTGTCCACGTCACCGTACCATACAACAGTATTGACCATATATAACATTCAGTCATCCTTTGTCTTCGCTTAAGGTTTAAATCATCATTGCAAAAAAGCGGTCTCATTTTGTTGAACGCTGCGCGCGCCATCTCTATTCTACTTTTTATTTCTGCATCAGGGTCCAGCGTTTCCGTTATGATGCTTCCGAGATATTTAAACTTTGTGACACGTTCTAATGGGATACCATCATGGTTTAGATTGATGTTATTTTGTACAGTACGACTCACTATCATGAATTTTGTTTTATTAGCGTTGATATTCAAGCCGTATCTTTTTCCAACGGTGTTAATTCTGTCTAGCAATGTTTGCAGATTTTCTATTGTGTCTGATAGTATTACCGTGTCATCAGCATATCTAATTGTTGTTATAGGTAAGCCATTAATTTTAATTCCGCAGTGTCCCAGTTCTTCAAGAGCTTCTTTAAATATTTGGTCGGAATAGAGGTTGAAAAGCAGTGGAGAAAGTATACATCCCTGCCTTACTCCTTTTTGTATTGCAATATCGTCTGTTGTTATATTACCGACTCTTGCACTTGCTCTTTGTCCCCAATACAGATTCTTTATCAGCTGGATATCCTGTCTATCTAATCCCTTTTGTTTTAACATTGTCAGAAGTTTATCATGGTGAATTCGGTCAAACGCTTTTTCATAATCCAGGAAGCATATGAACACATCCCTACGTTGGTCTCGGCATTTTTGTAGCATCACGTTGATTCCGAACAGTGCCTCCCTTGTACCAAATCCATTTCTGAAGCCGAACTGTGATTGATCTAAGCCTTCTTCGCATTTACTTCTAATACGGGCATGAATTATACGCAGGAATGTTTTCAACATGTGTGACATGAGACTTATTAGTCTATAATCGCTACATTGTTTTGGATGTAGCTTCTTAGGTAAGGTAATAAATGTGGACTTCAGCCAATCACGCGGGATGTCACCTGTTTCGTATATTTTATTGAATAACCTTGTTATTAATTCCATATTGTCTTCATTGATTAACTTGATTGCTTCCATCGGTAATCCATCTGGCCCACATGCTTTCCTATTTTTGGCAATTGAGATGGCGTGCATGACTTCGGATTTTAATATTTTGGGTCCTTCTTCGTTCGCTAATAACTACCCAAGATAAAAGTGGACCGTATTTTTTTATTGGTTCAGATTTCGCGCTCTATTCAAAAGTACCGGAAACTCTTTGGGCTATCTAATTTTGAATAATAATGAACTGGCTCGAGCCTTGAACTCATGTAACGGTTACTGTGAATGACCATGGGCGCGCGTTTATTTATTAGTAATTTAAATATTTTATTTTGTTTTAACATGTTAGATTTAATTTTTATTTAGTGTACAGGATTAGCTTTTGTTATTTTCCAACATCTGTCACAGTATAAAATTAAATATTTATGGACAAAAAAACCATTTTATCCCAAGTTAATGGAAAGCTTTCAGTTTTTCTGAATTTTCATTTAAAAAAAATGTTTAATTTTCAGTTAAAAGGTACTGGCGCCAAAACACCAGATCCTGACTGGTCGCGTAACAGATCCGGACGCAGTGCGGCATGTAGTCGTCAGAACAGCCCACCACGAGACATACCAGCTATAGCACCAGCGGCGCCTCGTTCCAGAAGGGGTTCTAGAGTGGCCAGACAACATAGTTATGATGATGAGGTAAATATTTGTATATTTCTCGTAAAAAACACTATTTTATTTTGGAAGATTCATGGTTTAAAAGCTTTCAATTACAAATTCACATAAGCACAGTTGTTATCTCCTTTCACCATCGTTTTAAACTTGTATTGTATTTTGACGTCTGACGTTTGACAAATACTTGTTGTTTCATAGAGTTCTTGTTAACAGGTTAAAAACACAATAGCACCCGGAACAAATGTAGACAACGGCCTCTCATTACCACCGCCTATGCCCCGCAGGGCCTCAGCCTATGACGTGTTCTCGGTGCCTGGTTTAAGTACAGTAACAACAGCTCCAACAGGTGGAATGAATAGAAGAGCGTCTTTCAGGATTGCTCCTCCAGAACCAGGAAGTCCTCCAAGTCCTGATGGACCACCCTCTGTGCTTATTGCCCCTGAAGAAGATAGACGGACCAGAAGAAGAGGATCACACCTGTAAGCATTTTTTGCGTATCAGAATGGAATTTTTTGACATTTATTTTAACATTTACAAACAAGATTCATGTCTATCTTATAGCTTGTCAATAGGTCAAATTTAAATATATTACGGGTCACTTACAGTTAAAAAAAACAGATTAAGCCAAATTCTAAAAATGTCAATCTTAAAGCCTGTATAACCAAATTACTTGTGTTTTGGTTAGTTGTTTGCCCTCAGATGCTGAAGCTTATGCAGTAAATCATTAAAGTTTCAACTTAAAAAAATAAGTACTTCTCCTTACAAGTACGAATTATGAGTACTTGTTTTTTGTTTTTGCCGTCTTAAATATCCAAATTATTCAATCATTCACATTATTTAAAAAATGGTGACAGGGCATGCCGAATAGTAAGAGCATCCACCAAAATTTTAAATTTGTTACAATTAAATTTGGGCGTATTTTCTAATGTTATGTAAATTAAGTAGCACTAAAAATAGATAGATATTTTAAATAATTAGAAAATGCAAACAATGGAAAATTTAAATTTTTCCAATTTTTAGATTATTTAAAAATTTGGTGGGATATTATGCCAATAATAGAAGCATCCACAAAAATTTAAAATATCTTAAAATTATGTCAGATAAATGCAACGTTTTACCTTTATTTTTAATTTTAAGATATTCCAATTCAATAAAATAAATACTACTACTAAAAATTACGAACTACATACCTACCCTTACTTGAATAATTCAACCCAACTGTTTTTTATTATACAGTATGTCTCACTAAGTCTGCACCATATGGAAAACTTTTTTATTATTTATTTTAGGAAATAGTAATTTTCCTAATCAGTGCGTCGTTCGTCTAACAGCTTTCAGCCATGCGGGAAAACTACTTTTCGCACGTGTTAGGAAGTCCTCCTTCAGTGTCCATTTTTAAAACAATTTTTTTTTAATGCGACTGAAAATATCACTGACACTGAACTGACATGAAAATGTTGTATGACAATGTATTTTGGTTGCTAAGTGAACAAACCGCATTTGACATAAAAATATTGTAATACGTCAAAGTTGATGTATACTGTACCTAAATCTGCATTATTTTGTTTAAATATAAAAAAAATCAAGAATTTTTGCATAAAGTACAATTCTTACATACGTACATTACTAAAAAAATTATAAAATATAAGAAAAAACGCGTCTATAATATGGTAATTTTGCTTTAAAATAAACGTGCGGGAAAGTGCTGCAAGTAAGCGGGAAAGTGCTGCAAGTATGCGGGAAAGTGCTACTTTGCGTACACTCGTAGAAAATAGTTATTTTTGTATTAATTGCGTAAAATGAGTGTTTTATTAATGGCACATGAGATTATTAATCTCTCTCGAATGTGCCACAAAAACACGAATTTTATACACGAAATATAAACAACATTTTTTGTACAACTGTGAATGTGAATTTACATCGTCTGAAATATATTAAAAATAAATACTTCCAATAAATCTTGACGTGGTTTTTTATCCCGATAAGTTATCGCACAATTTCACAGCATCCAGTAGTCTTTCTGTGTCGTTACTATAGAAACGGTTTGTTGGCACGCCGCGTGTTTGACTGTTTGACTGTGTTTGCTCGTAGTTGCTTCAATTTCAAGTTATTTTCAAAAAGATGGATGTTGATTATGATAGTGGTAGTGATAGCCCATCAGATATACCTGAGAAAGCAAATGCAATAGTATCTAATATGTTACCGGCCAAATCCAAGTTAGTATATGAGAAAACATATGACCAATTTAGTGAATGATGCGACAAGAAACGTAAAAAGGTTTCTGAAAATGTGCTTACATGCTATTTTGAGGAAAAATCAAAAATTATAAAACCTCCTACATTAGGGAGTGTTTACTCAACGTTGATCTATATTGATTGTTAAAATACCTGATACGAAGACCTATTGTGCAAGAACGTTTACTGTTTCAAATTCTGATTATATTGAGATACACCGCAAGTATAGAACACTGCGGCCGCCTCAAAAAGTAACAGATTATTTTTGAAATATTCGAGAGGAAAATGTATTAACCAACATGTGGGGGATAAATAAAATAGAAGAAATTCCCAGCTTGATTGCAAAATGGCTTGGAAAAGACATATATAAGAGCTGCACAGGTCACTGTTTCAGGAGAAGCTCTGTAACTCTTCTGGCCAATGCATGGGGCAACATTACATCCATAAAACGTCACGGTGGCTGCCTTCGTAGCAGAAGCATATATAGAAGATAGTTTGAATAACAAAATTGAGATTTCTAACAAAATATTGAATGGTCCATCTTCTTCCAAACAAATTAACATATCTGATAAAATTGTGGAATCAACTCTTCAAGAAATATTTAACGTTTCTGATCAGCAGCAACATGGAACATCTTCGGGAATTTAAGTTGAAAGTAATTTTACTATCAATTATTATTCCAATAATTGAAATTCTTTTATGATGAATAATGAATAATAATAATAATTGACTCTTTTAAAAATAATTCCTTCATAAAGTAATATTTCATGTTTATTTTGGGAATTATGTGGCAGTGAAAAAAAGTAAAAAAGTTCTGCATGTTCTAAAACCTATAAGGCAACTATCAGATATCAAATTTTTACAGTCGTATACGAGGTTTGTCAAAAAATATTAATTATGCGCAAGAGTAAAGTACCTTTATTTTTGAAGTATGAAAAAAAGTTATTTTCCTAAAATTAATAATAAAAAAGTTTTCCATATGGTGCAGACTTAGTGAGACACTGTATTTTAAATAAAAACTTATATGTTACAGGCCCGACATAGCTGGTCTACGGCCTATGGTAGCGAGGCCAACTCCGGCTCTAGAAGACTTGGAAGCCGTTCCCAGAAGACAGCAATCAGTTGATGCAGAAGCTATAAGAATTGTGATACACGACGTAGATTCAGGAACTGCAGCGGCAGCTCAAAAACGAGTTGTACTAAGAAGGGATCCCACTGATAAAGCGCATAGAAGTAAGTTGATTATTTACCTATATATCTATAGAATAGAACTTAATGGCTAAAGTAGGTCTTACAATCTTTCTGGTTCTACTTTATCTCGGAAATTAAATTAATATAAACATCAAAACGTAAAAGTGTTTCAAAACGAAAAAAATAATTGTGCCTATTCCTTGGAAGCTGATAAATCTTTTTAATTATCTGAAATAGCGATATGACTTCTATTCCTTCCAAAGTTTCTAGAATTTTTAACTAGTTTAATAAAAAAACCAATTTGTTATTGTGCGAGCAAATTAAACTGACTAACAAGAGAGTCTTAACTTCTCAAAGAGGAGTTTGTTAGAACGGACGGAGAATCCCGGTATTTTGGGTGGAAGTTGAAGTTTCTAAATTATTTGTCTGTTCGAGAGTTTTGCGTTGAATAGAATACGTAAATGAGAAGTTTGGTATAAAGGAAAAGGAAACGGTGTTGTATTTGTACTGTGCTTTGTTATACTAGTTGCACAGTTCCCTTCTAAATTTTTAGTGTAAAGGTAAACTTTGTGCACTTAAGTAATGAGGGAGTTCAAAAGTAAAATCAGCAAGTTTAATTACCTTTGGTATTGATTTCGAAACAGATACATATCAAAGTTGGAAGGAACAAAATTAAACGGGCGGCGTTGGAGGAATGAATATAAATAAATTTGCCTATACAGGGTGGCGCAAATTTAATTGAACACTATCAGGAATTCGTATAGCGTTATAGATATAAAGTTGATTAAATGGGGAAAAAGATGTGTATTTTCAAGATGAATTTATTGGTGGCCAGGATAGAATATAATTAAAATATAATTGTTTACACAGATTTAATCCGTTTTAAAACTTTGAAATTGTACAAATTCCATCTAATAAATTTAACATGGTACAAGAATTTAAAACAAAAGAAAATAATTAATCTAACATCAAATTTATATCTCAATATCCGTTGAATAAAAATGTTTTAAATGGAAAATACTTATAAAAATCAATAATTAGTTCACACTTTATCGAAAATTCCTAATTACAATATAAAAAATACGTTAGAATTTAATGTACTTGCAATATAAAATTAAAATGTTTTTTATTGTTAGATTATAAAATGTAGTACTTAAATCACTGAAAAAACATAGGTAGCTGTGACTCCAAAGAATGATAAACGCAATTTCCCAGATCATTCTAGCTTTTTAGTTAAAAAATCTCGTAGACTCGTATCAAATAAAAAGAATTAAATTTGTAAGAAAGACTTAAAAAGTATTATGAACTTTTACCTGTGCCTAAAAAGAAGTGTATTTTTCAAAACTAAGAGTTCTTCCTAAGAAAATAATATTCCAGTAGTTCCTGAATATTATTAATCCAATGGTTCCTGAAATATCCAATGAGTCCAACAGAATCCCAGTTGTTGGTGTTTCACTAGAAATACAACCGTAAAATCGTATATAATAACGAAAAGGTACTAAACGTTAAAATATCTAGATATTTACCAAATTAATACATAAAAGTTTAAGCAACATAAAAAAAATATAGAAGCCAATTAATATTAAGACGAATAAAAAATAAATAAATAAGGTCAGGTTTTGTAATGACAAATGAAAAGTAAATAAAGTTACACATACGCATTATAATATGTAATAATTCAGAAATTGATTTATATAAATTAAATAAATTGTCTCCTGCTACATTTTTTTAGGTATTTTCCAGATTCCTAATTTCCAATTATACGGTTTTTAAATTTCCAGCAAATTTTGCTTTAGGCATTTAATAAAAAACAGATTCACCCAAATAGCACAAACGGCAGAAAAATCGCTGGATCAGTCCCTCTTATTATCCGTAACACATGGTAAATCATAAAAAAATCGTGTTTGTAGTATCAAAAAAAAAAGTAAAATTGGCCATTGTCGATGACAAGGGTCGGCTGTGTAAATGCAATCAAACGAAGGATAAATATACTTTGGAATTTTTATTATACCTTTTTCTCGAAACCATTGGTGAAATGAGAATATATTTGCATATTAGGAAGTTACCTACATTTTGATTGTATTATTATAAATTATTGTTATGATATAAAAAAATGACACAAAATTAACCTAAAAGTATGAAATTCAAATTGTCAAAATTAAATGTCAAAAATTATCAAACTTCCAATTTGAATACAAACACAAGTTAAAGGAATTTTGAATATAACTAAAATTTTGTAACTTGATTTAAAAAAAATGTGGTTGTTGAAAAAATTGAAATTGGGGAGAAAAAAGATTTTGAAAAAGAGAATATTCCTTTTGTAAAAACAAAGTTAATTGGTATTTTCCCAGGATTTATAATTTAATTATATATAACAGAAGTAAAAAATGGTATGTAATAAAATGTTTTAATGTAAAACCAAGAGGATGAAATTTGGAAAGACATTTGTGGAGTAGAAAAGGACAATGTTATTCAAGGAAAGTTAAAGAAAGAAAGCAGGTTTTCTTTTGGACAGTGAAGTGCTGGACAGTTTTAGGAAAGGTATTTTTGGAACTGGTATTTAATTAATGTTGATTTTTTTTTTAATTTGAGTGTGTTGACTTAAATTTACTGGCTGTGGGAAAATATTGTTCTTTGGGAATAGTTTTAATTTGTTAAATTGGGGTTTTGAAATATTTTACGAAGATTTCATTGTGCATATTTTTTGTCAGTTCGATGACAATTTTTCTTTTAGCAATAAGGAATGAGTGAGGATTTTTTGAAAGAAATTTTTAATTAGAATTAGGTAGTATTTTTACAGAATTGTTCAAATAAATTCTTTATTATTATTCCAGTTTATGTTTATGTTAGTATAAATACTGGGAAAAAAGGTTAAACAATAATTTTTCTTTAAGGGGAGTTATAATTAGGGTGGTTAATTTTTTTAAATTGGACAATAGTTTAGATAATTAAAATTATAGAAGGGAATTTTATGTAAATACAATACTATAATTTTTATTAAAGAGAAAACAAGTTACAAGATTTTTTTTTGCGCTCAACTAAATTAAATAAATTATTATATATTTTAATAAATTAAAAAAAACCATAAATAACTGTATTTATGACATTATATAAAACTTGAATTATTTTTATTCTATAAATAATTTTCTGATCACCCGAATGGCACGGAAAACACATTAGGCTACTAACCCCTACCTGAATTGCACAGAAAAATTTAGGGGCAAATAATTTGCATACTTACTTGAAATGCACCGGTTTCTTAATTTTAATGGTTGGAAAATTTTGGGTTCTTCAAGATATAAACTGCTATATTTCAAACCTTCCATTTATGTGTGAACGAACTACGATTTATGTAGGGAACATTTGATTATTGCACGAAGTTTTTTTTACAATTATTCACAATTCATGTGTTGAAAAATGAGACTTATGTACCGGTGGCATACTGTTTTTGCTATAAATTAAACAGAAAGACACACACACTTGTGTCGTCTCTTACTGCTGATGTGCTAAGAGAATAAGCTACATTTTCAACCAAAATATATCGTCATGGATTTTGAAACTAACTAACTACTAATAGCCCAGTTGTCAGAGTCAGAGTACTGGGTTAACGCCTCTAATAACCGAGATCCATTTCGGTCAATATTTTGATATAGTGTAAGAACTAGAAATAAAATTTATATCCCGATTAAGAAGAATTTGTAAAATTTGAAAATCCCCAAAACAACACACTGTACATCAGATTTTTTAAAATTGAGATGGGTATTTGAAAAGAATGGAACAAAAAGTGTTAAAGTGAACATTTTTTTCAGTGCACATCTCATTCTACTACTGAAGTTTTAACGTCAAATTACATCAAATGCATTATTTTCATTTTCACAAGCAGTAACTTTCGAAATACCTGCTAGAATAATTTCATAATTGGTACAGGTATCATTTTTTAGTAGCTCAATCGTATAATGTAATGACTACATTATAGTTAAAATCCAGATCCGGATTAAGAAAAATTTGTAAAAGTTGGTAATCTCTAAAATAGAATCCTGTATATCAGATTTTTTTAAATGTAATCGGATACCTATTTAAAAAAAAAGAAAAAAGTTGTGTTATACTGAAATATTTTTATAAGTGCACAAGAGCGTTCTATAAAAAAATTACAGATTTAATTTTTCGGATTAATTCCGGATACAAAACTCATTAAACTATCAAGTAGGTTTTGGCAATAACACATCTATTTTCTTTTTTTTTTCAAATGGTATCCGATTACATTTTAAAGAATCTGTTATATAGGGTGCTATTTTAGAGATTACCAACTTTTACAAATTTTTCTAAATCCGGATCTGGATTTTAACTGTAGTTCTTGTATTGTAAGATTGGGCTATTTAAACAATCTACCTGTACCAAATATGAAAAATCTACAGGATATTTCCAAAGTTATGGCTTATGAAAATGACAATAAGTATTGCATTAATTGAATTTTAAGTTTAGTAATATTATAAAAATACGTCAGTATGTCTCAGTTTTTTCCATTCGTTCGAATGTCTGATCCAATTTAAAAAAAATCTGATGTACAGCGTATTGCTTTAAGGATTTTTAAATTTTACAAATTTTTCTTAATCCATATCTGGATTTTAACTGAAGTGTAGTCATTACATTATACGATTGTGCTACTAAAAAATGATACATGTACCAAATGTGAAAGAAATCTACCAGATATTTCGAAAGTTACTGCTTGTGAAAATAAAAATAATGCATTTGATATAATTGGACGTTAAAACTACAGTAGTAGAATGGGATGTGCACTTAAAAAAAAATTTCACTTTAACTCATTATTTTCCGTTCTTTTCAAATATCCATCCCAATTTTAAAAAATATGATATACAGGGTGTTGTTTTGGGGAGTTTCAAATTTTACAAATTCTTCTTAAACCTGATCTGGACTTTAATTGTAGTTCTTAAACTATAGGATTGGGCTATTAACACAATATACCTGTACCAAGTATGAGAGAAATCTACAGGGTGGTTCTAAAGTTACGGCTTTTCAAAATATTGGCCGAAATGGATGAAACACCCCGTATCTCGATTATTAGGGGCGTTAGACCCAGTAACCAAGATTATTTGGAATCACCTAAGTACCCTGTATTTACAGTTATCGTAGGTTATTATTATAATATCTGGTCACCGAGCTTCGCTCTTAATATTCAAATCTACATTTTTAAGCAGCCCAATGAGTATATAATTTAAGTATATTTATAACATGACAAATTATTAATTAATTCGCGAAAATCACGGAGTGGGCGACATCTACTTGAACTACTGATAGGGAGATAAATAAAAAGTTAATTGGCGATAGGCTTGAAAGTAGGCGGGAAAATTAAAAAAGCTGTCAGTGTTAATTATCAATTGGCTGCAGCTGTTGTTGACGTTTATCAACTGCTTGTCACAGAGGTTAGTTAAATTCATTTCACCCTTTTAGGGCAACATCTACTGACGCTTGATCTTCGCGAATTGTCACGGTGGACAGGCCCCGTTTCCGGGACGGGCAACAGCAGCGTGTAGGGCACACGTCCCGTCAACAGAAGATCGCTCAGCTCACTCTATTTATCACTATATAAGAAAAACTCTATGTTCAATTGATTTTATTATTTATTGATCTGCAGTGAAGGAAAATTATAGGTCTGATATTCATACTTGGGTAAAAACCTCCACAAAAACCTGTGACCAGACTCTCGACGTGTGGCAGATATTGTCATATTTTTTCAAAAATTTTCATTTACAAAAATAGTTCATTCGTACATTGCATTACAATTTGCTCTTGGAAAATACAAAGTCACAATCAACCTTAAAATGTACTATGAAAATAGAGAATTGAAATCTATGTTAATAGTACACGTGTACAAGCATTCATTCTTTTTCTCTCTCTCTCTCTCTCTCTCTATGATAATGAAAACTTAAATATTAAAACTGTCCGCATAATAAAATAGTAGCCGTAAGGGGTAGTCTCACACTATCGGGGAAGGGAAAAACCTTTACCCGATGTGCATAAAGCATTTCCACCCGCAAAAAAAAAAAGATTAGCTTTAGGTTAGGTAAGATCTTTGTAATAAATAAAGAAAAGTACGATACGTGTGACATTTTGACATTTGTTACATTCTGACAGGTGTCATGTTTTGACATTTGTTCATTTTGAGATTTGTTCATTTTGACAGTTGTTACATTCTGACACGTATCACATTTTAACAGTTGTCACGTTTTTACAGGTGTCACATTTTGACAAGTGTCCATTTTAACAGAGTTACTCAACGTTCCTATAAATATTTACCTATACCCATGATTTCTGAAATTGAATTGGCAACGTTGTATTTTCAACTTTGAATTTATGAAATGGCTGTCATTTGACAAGCAAATTATTTATGTCCGTCAAATGAACCTTTCCTTTTTGATATAAAGCGGTAAATTTAAAATTGAATTCTTTCAGATTAAAACGACAGAAATTAAATAAAGTAAAATCTGTTTACTAGTATACTATACAGAAGAAAGGAGTGCAGTATTTAATTTGCAGAACGTAGTATAGATTCAAGAGGTAGAAGTTTTATTTTTACCTCATCCTTCAATGCTTATTTGTAGTTAAAATTTAAATTTTAATACATCTGATCGGCCTAATATAGTTTTTGTCTAGATAAACCTGTTCTTTTGACAGATAAGTCAGACTTTATTTATTCATAGCCGTATCGTATGTATTTTAATTGATTCAGAATTTTGTATTAATATATATTTCAAAATGGCTTCATTCTAAAAATATTATCAGTCCTCCTAAATCCTTGAAGGCAGAATTATTAGTAATAGCAAGGCAACATAAAAACACCTCCGTACCACGCAGAGTTAAATCCCATTGAACTGATCTGGTCACAATTATTAAAAGGTTATGTTTCTCAAACCAATAAAACATTTAAATTTCCTGGTGTGCGAAATTTGTTTTTGAAGGCATTTTCAGATGTAAATAGAGAACATTGGGGAAAATGCATTGATCATGTTAAAAAGGTGGAAAATTCATTTAGGAAAGTATATCCACTATCAATGGATAATTTAATAGAACCTATAATAATAAACCTCAGAAAAGACAATTATAGTAATACCAGTAGTTTTAGTGAAGACAGTGACTTTTATAGATAGTTCTTGAACTAACTTTTTTTTTAATCTTTGAGTTTAGGTAAGTACTGAAGCGTTACTTTTAATGCCAAGAGATTAAAAACAGTTTAATCCCAACATATAATCCTCCTTGTTATTTATTGGTTAAATTTAATTCGTTCAATGTTAATATGTTAATATGTTAATATTATAGGTTATGTTATTGTAGGTTTAACTATGAAACACCCTGTATTAATAGAGGCATAATAAAAAAGATCCTTGTGAATTTATCATCATTATACTTTTACTTTTGATGTAAATATAATTAAAATGATGAGCATTGTCTCTGATTAATAAGACATGTTTAAAAATTATCATTTTTTTACAGTATTCAGTCGACGCTATTTTTATTTTCAAAATAGTGTTCATTTATTTATTTAAGTCAATTTCTAAATTACTTTTAACTTTAGTAAAGAAAAATTAGTTTCTGATTTGTATATGGTCAATATCCTTCTCTGGGAACTGGACTATAACAAACTACCGTACCATTTTGACCTTCCGTGGTTGAAGCGGTTTTTGGGTAATAATAAAAAATGTACACTGTATTTCATTAATTACGTTCATTAAACGCTCCATTATACCCTGTCATATAATTTTCTTTTGAGAGAAAAGCATAAAGTTAAGCATAACGTCCTGCATACCCTAAAGGACTAGAAACCTGTCGAGTGTACTATTAATATTTCAGGATTTCACATCCACCAGTTTTCGTGCAATGGGTGGGGTGAGTTGTGTCGAGGGTCTCGCCTAAATGCTATAATTTCAAACACCAGGAAAATGTACCTACCATTTACTTTAATAAAGTTGGGTCGAGACGCGACGACAGTGGAATGCGTTTAATTAATTAAAATAATTAAAAAAAAAAATCTAAAATAAACACGGAAAGTCTGTTCTCGTAGAAATTATACTGTCCGGGTCGTATTTAATATACATAACATTTGTCATATTCGCTAGTACGTACGAGGTTTGTACAAAAAAAAGGTGACTTTTCCAATTTCGCGGGTTACATACATTCGATTATCGATTTTATTTTTTTGTTATGTTGGTATACATCTTCCCAACATATGTTGACATGATCAGCCATTTTGCAATTTTAGTTTGTTTTTGACAGATATAATAAAGAACTTTATCTTATTTTTATAACTCATAGTGGCTTTGTACTTCAAATACTCTTCTTAATGGATAGTAAATCCACTTATTTTATTAAAAACAAACAAAATATATAACAACAAATTTACTATAGAAATAGAACACTTGATAATCTTACAAAAAAAATGTGACAGCAGACACGGAGAAAGATTTTGAAATTTAAGATGTCAAAATCTGTTTCCATCATATTTTTGTGAGGTTTCTGGGAACGAATTTTGAAAGGATAGCGCATTTGCATATTATAAGAGAATTTATACTTCGTCATAAAGTTTTCTTAATAATATTATCATAAGAAAAAAAACCAAATAAAAACTTATGATACTATCCCCATATAGAGGGTATCCTTTTTGCACTTAACTCTTTTTGTAAAATAGGCATCCAAATTTTTGAAATATCAACCGAATAATTAGAAACACATTCGTTATTATTTAAGCATATCAATGCTGCTTCTTTAACTTTGCGGTTATAATTATTAGGTTCTTTTAATAATCTAGTTGAAGAATTCCATTGTATTTTATGACCAGAATCCCATGCGTGTTCACATATTTTGGATTTTTCGAATTGTTTATTTTTAATGTACGATTGGTGTTCATTAAGTCTAATATGAAAAGGTCTAGATGTTTCTCCTATATAAAATTTATTACATTCGCATGGATTTTTGTAAGTACAATTTTTTGTATTTTGAATTTCATTAAAAGGTTTTGTATTTACTATTAAAGATTTTAAACTGTTTTTAAATTAAATTTATTGCCAATCCTTATTTTTTCGGATAATTTTGGAATATAAGGGATTTTTACTATATTTGAATGAAGTATTGGGGGATTTAAATTTTGTTCTTTATTTTTGATGTTTCGGTAAAGTTTACGATTTATAAATTTACTACTTGGGTAGTTGTTCTTAATCAAGACAGATTTAACAAGTGATAATTCATTATTTAAAATATTGTCATTTGAACTAATTGTTTTTGCTATATCGGAAAGAGATTTGACAATACCTCGTTTAACACAAATTGAGTGGTTTGAATTAAAATCTAGATTCTATGTGTTTCTTTTATAAAAACTGATGATTCAATACAATTGTTATTATTGTGTATAAGTACATCAAGAAACGGTAATTTTTTATTATTTTCAATTTCAATTGTAAATTTAATAGTTGCCAAATTGCAAAGATGTCATCTACATATCTAAACCAGACAGAAGGTCTTAAATTTTGTTTATTTACAATTTCCATTTCAAAATCCTTCATTAAATATCACACAATTTTGGTGATAAAGGTGAACCCATTGCCATACCAAAATTTTGCTGATAAAAATCACTATTTAATTTAAAATATGTAGTTTTAATACATAATTCCAACAATTCTAGAATTGCTGATTTTTTCTCACAAGTTTATGAGATTTATCGACAGGAACATTTGGAAATAAACTAACTACATCAAAACTAACCATTATATCTGAATTTATAATTTTGATTTTTGGTAATTTTTCTAAAAAATGTTTTGAATTTTTGATAAAGGAATTAGTATTTCCTGATAACGGATGTATTATTTTAAGTAAAAATCTTGCTAAATTTTGACAAGGTGAATTTATAGAACTTATTATCGGTCTTAATGGTATTTTTGTTGTTTATGAATTTTATAATATATAAAAATGTGGAGGTTTATAATGAGAAGTAAGAGATCTTCGTTCTTTATCACTTAGGATTTTTTATTATATATTTTGTTATATCATTTTGAAAACTACTTTCGAACAACAAAGTCGAAACGTCAAAATTAAAAAACTTTTTAATAAAATAAGTGGTTTTACTATCCATTAAGAAGGGTATTTGAACTTTATCTTAAAAAAAATTAACACGTTTTATCTCACAGACCGTCTCAAAAAACCAGAACTACTCATAATTTTTTCTTCCTGAGATAAGTCTAGCAAAAGGAAGAAATTAAGGAGTTTTATTCTGCGAGAGACGTCGGATTTGTATAATAGTTTTCCGTGCTTTGTTTACAATTTCAAAGAGTGTATTATTATGATTTGCTCGAGTTTGTTTAGTAGAAGTTAAGAAGGACGGAAAATAAGAAAATGAGGGATTTAATAATGTCGGAAGAACTTAAGCCAACACGATTATCTTTCATGGAATTTAAACGTAGTTAACAAATGGAATCCGTTCCTTACGATAATAAATCATGCCAGGGGTTTATTAGGCGACCTAAATGAAAATTTGATGACTTTTATAATTAAAAAATATTTTTTTTTCAGATAATTCTTTGTTTTATAGTGTTAACCTCTAACAATTAAGGAATCTCTTTGGATGCAAGAAAGACAAAAGTGTGTTATCAACAATTAGGATTTTTACTTTGAAAATTCCCAAAATAAAAAACCCATTTGATGTATTATATTCATTAAAGATATACATATTTGGTTTACCAAGTTGCAACGAATGAATTTGATTTTAAAATTTATCAGGTCTCGCATTTTAGAGAAAATTGAGGGAAACTGAACATCAAGGAGACATCTTGATACAACTTTTCTTTAAAAATTTAAAAAAATTGATACAACTTTGGGATAATTCTCATTCGTTTACATATTAAATTTTAAGTTTAATAATCTACAAAATATACGACTGACTCGATATTAAAAACAATTTTTAAAAAAGAAAGGATATCAAAATTTTAGTCTTAACATGATAAAAATTATTATAAAAATAATTTACTGGTGGATAAAACTTTATTTGTTAACCTTCGTATAGAGTTTTGTTTCTCCAGATATCTATAATGCCTTACTCGAATTGTACGACTTTTATAGTACAAACAAGTACCATCTAACATTCTAACATATTACTTAATAAATGTATGCGATACGCACTTAACAAAAATTTTTCGGCTTATTCTACCTTCTACATAATTTTCTTGCTTCTGCATCATTTCTTTTTCTTTCTATTCTTTAGACAAGCCCACTTGTTGCATTTTTTTTACACATTAACAAACAAAAGATATATATAAAAAAGTAATAATACAATATCAAAAAAATTTTTTAAAAAATGTAAAAAAAAAATATTTTACTATATAGTCAAATATTAATTTTTCTAAGGAAGGGAACATTGAACAGAGCTCCGAATTGCAAAAGTGTCATATGCCATATTAACCATTGTTTTGCTCATCTAAAAAGAATTTTTTTGCTTTAGACCTAAATGTAGAGTGTTTAAAAATTTTAAATTCATTTGGTATCGCGTTATATAATGACACTGCGTTATATATAAAACTGCGATTAAACATTACTGAACTATGGATTGGCATAGTGAGACGATTGGGATCTCGAAGATTTACATTTGTAATGTGTTTACAAGCAACAAATTTTTCTTTTATAATCTCGGGTGTAGAAGTGAATAATACTTTATGAACATACGTAGTCAAATGATATTTCGCACGTTTTTCCATTATAAGCCAATCTAATTCTTTTATTTTATGAGTGATATGATCATATTTTCTTAAACCAAAGATAATCCGACAACATGAGTTTTGAATATATTGTACCTTTGTCCTATCACCTTCATCTAAGCAAAAATAGTAAATGTAGTCACAATAAGTGAAGTGTGAAAGAACCAATGATTCACACAAAAGCTTTCGCATATTGTGACTAAGAAGTGCTTTATTGGCATAAATAAATTTAAGAGACATGTAACATTTTTGCATTAGATTACGTACATCTGTATGAAATCTCAATTCATTGTCAAAAATAACACCAAGATTACGGGTTTCATCCACTATAGGTAAAGGTACCCCATCTATACTAATATTAATATTTTCGGAAAGAAAGACTTTGTTATTTCGGGATGAAAATATCATGGTTAACGAGTCGGCAAGTTTCTTCACAATATTTAGTAGAAAAACGGTAGTAATATTGCGGTAATATTGCGTATCATCTAAGCCTGTATCTTACCACGTCTTGCCGAAGTTAAGATATCAGCCGTGTAAAAAATAAACAATAACGGTCCAAGGATAGATCCTTGAGGAACACCACTTAAAATATTAATAGCTTCTGATCTGACACCATCAACCTCGACTACTTGTGACCTATCAGTTAGATATGAAAAAATAAGAGAGACTGCAGCTTGTGACGCACCATAATAGCGAAGTTTGGCACAAAGCAGTTTATGGTTAATGGTGTCAAATGCTTTTTAAAAATCTAATAAAATAAGAAGACTATTATCTTTTTTATCAAGTGCATTAATAATGTCATCCATTACAACGGCTAAAGCTGTGGCCGTACTATAACCTTTTCTAAATCTGCTTGGGTATCAGGTATTAATTGGTTTTCTATAAAAAAGTTGCATAGCTGATTAAATAATATTTTTTCTAATATTTTCGAAAAAACTGGAAAACGCTAATAATTCTCAGGTCAGAGTATTCTTTGGGATTAGAAATTTTCCAAGCCTTAGGGACGTAACTTTTTTCTATGCAGGAATTGATGAGGTGGATTAAATAAGTATCAATAAATGGTCTACAAAAAGTTAACATTAAAAGTGATACGTTATCATTTCCAACAGCATTACTTTCCTTCACCTAACAATAATATATTTAAATAAACGAAATTATCCGTTTTTCTCAAATATGGCCTAGAAATTTTTTTATGGATTATTTTTGTCATTTGTCAAAACAGTCAGATTGTCAGTCATTGACGATAACTCCGGGCAATCGCATACGACATGATTGACCGCTTCGTCTGCCATAGAACTCTGTAATATCTGTAATAATAAAAATTATTATATCAACATTGCATCGGGTCCAAATCGAAACAACTACTCCTGGGACAAAAGCCTCCACTGGAGTTGAATTACACGATTCAGACGCGAGTTGGATGGTTGTTTAACCAGACCAACGCTTTGATTATCCAAGGAGCTCCTCATTCTCAGACCGGTTTCTGTGCCTCATCAGTGAGAAGTAGGCAAGCTCGACATCGCATCTCTAAGCAATGTCTGAAGAATGCGTTGGATCCACCGGGTACCTATAGCCACTGATTGTGACGAAGTCAGTATATTTATATCCAACGCCGTCTTCACACACAGAGATGCGAAGTCAGATTGTCTACTTCTCACTGATGAGGCACAAAAATGCCAAAACCAGTCTGAGAATGACGAGCTCATTGGATAACGAAATAAAAGGGTATACACTTTAGAGCAGCAAATATTTTTTTATCGTTTTCTACACCCTTTAAAGTGCCTATTTTCAGCCATATCACAATTTATGAGAGGTCAAAGTCTCTGACAACTGGGCTACTATCTCCATGTTTTAATATATAACGCGTTTCAAGGTGAACCACCCTGTATAATCGAAAAATATTAGGTATAAATAAAAACCCCAAAAATTGCTCTACTTTTTAAATAAGCAAGTGATATACACTGTTCACAATTTATAAAGAACAACGTCGATAACCTTTATATGTACAAAAGCACCAAAAAAAACTAAATCAATACTTACAGTTAATAAAGTGTACTATTTTTAAACCACTTTTTGTGTTAAGTAACGATTTTGAAACTTTAAATACAAATTAAAGTTGAAACAGTATCAGCATTTTCAGTTAACGGTCGGTCTTTATTTAGATTTAAGGTCCCGCGACGGTGTTCATTATTATTTCAGCGGAGTCTGTTCGTTCCGGGCGGAATTTTCATGCAATTGGCGTGCTAAGGGTCTCGACTAAACGCAGTAATTTAGACCCAACAGCAAAATATACCATTAGACTAATAGAGCTAGTCGACAACAGCAGACGAGGGCATCTGATTAACCCATTATACACTTATACAAGATGGACTCACCAAGAAAAATCCTGGAAATAAATAAATTGAATATTTTTGGAAAAAGTGTATTTTTATATAACTTTTCTCAGAACCAGGGTTTCAAGAATCGTTAGACGTGATAGTTCAAAAACTAATAAACCGATAGGGTCGCCGCTTTGCAAACATTTTCAGAGGTGAAATTCTTAGTTTAACAATAATTAAATCACGAAAACTGACAAAAAAGTCACAAAAATCAATATTTCATATTCAAATGTCAGCCATTTTGAAAGTTTTTCATACTTTCCCCTAAATCTAGGTCCAGCTATATCCACAAGCATATAAATTAAGAATTTTTTTTTAAATTTTTTGTTCTGTATCATCTGGAGAGCCAGAATTATGTCTACCATCGAAAATCTTTTTCTTGAAGCCTCGACTTCGATGATTTGCAACGTCATTTATTTTAGGTATATTTCGTTAAAAAAAGCATTTGACAATTTAAATAATAAATAATATACAAAAAAAATTGGTGCCAGAAAAGTACATAATAATCGTAAAGGACATGGAAAAGAAACAGTAACCTTAAAACCATCGAATTGGGCGAGAAAGTTTAAATGGAAGCCAGATACTAGATAACAAACTCATCTGTAATAAGCACGAAAAAGAAGTAACCAAAAAAGTCACGAAAACCCTAATAGTGCGCAGAAATTTTACGGAAAAAACTGGGGATGTAACCCAAAGTCCCTGCAATGGATATACACGTCAATAGTGAGACCAACTATCACTTAAAGAGCAGTAGTCTGGGGTAGCAGAAGTAAGCAGGCCAGTACAAAGGCAAATCTATCGAAAATCCAAAGACTACCAAGTGTATGCCTAGCAGATGCAATGAGAACGTGCCGCCATGAAGGTAATCCTAAGTATTACACGCCTCCATATAGTGGTGGAGAGTATAGCGACAAGGACAACATACAGAATGACCAGAGAAGAATCCACCAAACGCAGGTAACGACTCCTTCCTGGAAATCACCAAACCTGGGATATGCCCCAAGATAACATGACAAACAAGTTTAGCTTTGTGAAAGAATTCAATAAAAAGCTAAGTAACAAAAGCGAATGGAGCAAAGAGACCACGCCGACACTCAAGAGAAGTGCCAATAGATGGTACACAGATGGATCCAGATCAACAGAAGGAACAGGAGTATGAGTATATGGGCTTGGAACCAAATATTCTGAAAGTTTAGGCAAATCTCCCAGCATTTTCCAAGATGAAATCTAATGAGAAAATGTGTCCAGTTCAATATAGAAAGAAATTTTCGCAGACAAGAGATCATCATCATGTCAGACAGCCAAGCATCCATTAATGCTCTGAACTCCCACGTTATCAACTCCAGGGACAGCCTAGAAAAACTAAATGAACTAGACAAGAATAACACTGTTACCCTCCTATGGGTCCCAGGACACACTTGAGTGGAGGGTAAGGAAATAGCAGACGTCCTCGCAAAAAAGGGGATGAAACAACAATTCTGGGACCTGAACGGAATAAGCACCAGCATTGATGAACTTGAAAAAGAAATAAATAACAAAAGATCCCAATATTGGATAGGACTACAAGGAGAAGACCAAGACACTACTGGGAAACTACAACCAGTAGAGATCAAACGATTGCACCAGAAAAAGTAAAAACACATTCTTTGAGAATGCATAACCCTGCAAATCCGAGGGTACGATACCTCGGAAAATATCAAATAGAAGAGGGATATCTACCTAACCTGAAGCCTACCGACATCCTGCAATAGGACTGGAGGAACTGCTCTAATCGTTGAGACATCCTTAACTGCTGGGCAGCAGAAGGGGGCACAATAGATCTTACAGGTCGCAGTATATCAACACCCCCATCAAACAGAACAGAAAAGAAAGTACATGGAACAGCAAGATAGAAAGTACTGTAGGTTTAACAACCTGGACTGCTTACTGTATTTCTTTTAATTGTTATTATTTATAGTAAATCTGGCGCTATCTGTCCGTCTTGTTCTTCTGCATATAATGATTTTAAGTCTTTATTTTATACATTTTTTTCAATATTTTTGGTTTCTATTAAAAAGCAATAATTAAAACAAAGA
The DNA here is from genome assembly GCA_949320105.2 of Crepidodera aurea. Classification (NCBI taxonomy): domain Eukaryota; kingdom Metazoa; phylum Arthropoda; class Insecta; order Coleoptera; family Chrysomelidae; genus Crepidodera; species Crepidodera aurea. The sequence goes on along the minus strand of OX439475.1, from coordinate 19,226,164 downwards.
TGGTTTAGATTGAGGAAAAAAATGTTTGTTCTTGCCCTAATTAAAAATAATTTGTTGGAGGGTAGAAGCACCAGTGAATGAACGGCACCAGTAAATGAACAATTTCGTAATAATTCGCGATTATTAAGATTATGTCGCATCTCTCTACCCCACAGAGGTTTGCCATATGATTCTAAACTCTTTATCTGTTTGTCGAAAGTTAAAATTTTAACGACAGATGAAGAAAATGTTTTAGAAAATTGGATTCTTTCAAAAGCAATTCAGGGATTTCCCATGCATGCTAATGAAGTAAAAGACTCTGTCCAATGGTTTTAAAGACAGTCCAACGAGAAAATCCATTTGTTAAGGCAGGCATGGCCGAAGTGGTAAAAATTATTTTTACAAAGACACCCAAAAATAACCATTCAAAATACTGAAAGCATATCAAAGTCTCGAGCATCCGTTACGGAAGCACTAATTAGAGGTTGGTTTCAGGAATTACATGACTATTTACAGAGTGAAAATTGCACATACTAAATAATCCAAGTAAAATTTTTAATGCAGATGAGACAGGGCTGCTTGTCCTAAAAGTGCTAAAGTGTTGGGTCCGATAAATTACCGAAATTTTTACGAAATCGCAAGGCCCCGAAAAATAATGCATTACCGTACTTTGTACTTTCTCAAAATGTGACGTATATACTTCAACCATGCGATGTATCGGTTTTCAAATAATTAAAAGCACAGTGGAAAATTATAGTTCTAAAACATAAATAGGAAACCACTAAGTCAATAACAAAAAATGCATTTGCACTAATTTTCCAGAGTATTAAGATAAGAGAAATAATTATGAATGGATTTCGAAAGTTTGGTGTAGCGCTAATGCTGTGATAGGTATAGTTCGTATAATACATATAGTAGCCCCAATTTAACAGCTTTAAGCGGCGCCTTTGTTGCTACCAAAAAAACGTAGCGGCATCCTATTTGACTGCCGCAAAGGATGCCCCTACGTTGCCCAGGATGCAAAGACCAGTTAAACTATGATTTGGTCGGGTGGCCGAGCGATTAGTCGCTTCGATTACATCTTAGTGAATGCATGTTTCTATTTTATCAACTCGAGAAATATTCTCTGGCTCCCGAGCTATATATCAAAGTAGAACACTCGACATAGTCTTTAAAAAAATTTGTTAGATGGCTGGATTATAGGGATTACTTAAACTATACTTTCTTAGTTCATTCACTAGACCAGGAGGGTTTATTTACTGGTATTGAACGTTCATTCACTGGCATTTTCGGAATAAATTAATTTTCATTTTTTATCTTGTTGCAAGCCATTGCAATTACTTTAGTTTAATAATATCATTGGATTATGCATTATTTCAGCATCACATAGAAATTTAGTTGTAAATATTTGTTGAGGTAAAATTATAATCACAATTAAAAAATAAACCTTAATAAGCCTTAACCGTTCATTTACTGGTGCCCCTACCCAGTGGCGGTTCTAGAAATTAAGGGCGGGGGCATATGTATTTAAAGTAATACTGTATTTATCATAAAAAAAATAATATTATTAAAATAATGTTATTATTTACAGTAGTAATATTTTTAAAGTCGTCCAGAACGACAGAAAAATCTAAGCAATGAGAGGATATTTCTTATATCTGCGTAAATCAAATTTTAATTTTTTATATCCTGTAAAACTCACTTTTTCCCTCAAAAATGGCCCAAACATTTTTTTTCGGTAATTTTGACATTGCCAATCGTTTCTTATACAAGATTTATTCTGCGTAAACCAAATTTTCTTATTGTATGACGGGGTTAAGTGGAGTAGCTAAGCTAGACTTCGCCTCTTTAAATTGTTTACTGTATTGTATATCACAATACTAAATAAAGGCACTTTATTATTATTATCTTTAAGTTCTCTAAATAATAAACTAAAAGACTGGTATTCAGCAATTACATCAATAGTTATAAAATCGAAGGGGGCGCTAAAAACGACATTTTGTAAAGGGCGGGGGCGGGGCATACTGCCCCCCTTTGCCCCCCGTGGCGCCGCCACTGCCCCTACCCCATATCAAATTCATTTTAAATTTCATATCCTAGGAGACCAAAAATTCAAATAATTATCATATACCCGCATAAAACATCAAGGAAGTACAGCCACCCTGTATGACCTGTTGAACGGACTATATACCACCTACGCTCTGACGCTCTGCTACGGTGCTACGGTTCTCCAGCTAATTATAAGCTCATCAAAATGGGAAAATGGGACAAGAATTTTAATCTAAAAACAAATCAATTTTGTTTTTCGTAGGAGCGAATTTGCGCTTGAAAAGATAATATGCCAGAATTATGTTCACTTATAATCACTGAAATGATCTCTTCCGCAAATATAAATAACTAGATAAAATCTGTAATTTAAATACAGAAAATATTTGCGTTACCGGATTTTTTATTTTATTAAATTAAATCTATGTAGGGTAATCGAACATAATTTTCTTTAAAAAATCCAACGACAACATTTCTTGATCGATTTCTCATAAAATTTTACATCTTTGAAGATAACGGAAAACGCTTATAGGTGTTAATAAATTCCTTTCCACGCCGTACCACAACAATAAATGACACGGTAGTAACGTATAAATTATGAAAGCTTATATTTATGACCATGCAATGCAGTCCACAAACATCACCATTAAAACTCAAAAAGAATTAAAGTAGACAAAAGGGTAAGACAAGCAGATTCATTATCTGCAACATTGTTTAACGCGGCACTAGAATATGTCACGAGAACGATTAACAAAGGTATATTAGAAATGAGAGGAGAATGATGTGGTTGCTCTTTGGTAAAAGAAGTGACTTAGTGGAATAATTCAAGAAGGAAACAGAATTGGATTAAAAATTAATGATAATAAGACGAAATTCATGAGATTGATCAAGAAATGGTTTTAGGAAAATTTTACTAAAAAATTATATTATAAGTTATATTAAAAAAAAAGTTGTATTACTATAAAAAAATATTTCAAATAAGAAAGCAAATTCGAAAACTCTACGCGCGCCTAGCCTTTGAATACAAATATTCAGGCGAGGCGTTCCGGAAAAACTAAAGTATCTTTGCCAAAAATGTACGCAAAGAAAAAACAAAGAAAGCATTTTAAAGAGGAGACTCTAAACTTTCAGAGGAAGCTATTAGTTTTTATTTTTTTTTTTGTTTTCTCAAAGAAAATTTGACCGGAAGTTATAATTTCTAAAATTCTCACTGATTTTTATAAACCTGAAGATTTCTATTAATAGAGGCATAACAAAAAAAATCCTTGTACATTTATCATCACTATACTTTTGATTTAAATATAATTAAAATGATGAACATTGTCTCTGTTTAATAAAACTTGTTGTTTTAAAATTATCATTTTTTTACAACATTCATTCGACGTAATTTTGATTTTCAAAATAGTGTTTATTTATTTATATAAACCAATTTCTAAATTATTTTTAACTTTATTTAAAAAAAAATATCTGATTTATATAAACACTACTTAGAAAATAAAAATTGCGTCAAAAGAATGTTGTAAAAAAATGAGAATTTTGATGATATAAGTCTTATTAAGCAGAGATAATGTTCATCATTTTAATTATATTTAAATCAAAAGTAAAAGTATAATGTTGATAAATGTACAAGGATTTTTTTTGTTTTGCCTCTATTAATAGAAATCTTCAGGTTTATAAAAATCAGTGAGAATTTTAGAAATTATAACTTCCGGTCAAATTTTCTTTGAGAAAACAAAAAAAAAAGAACTGGCTTCCTGAGAAAGTTTAGAGTATCCTCTTTAAAATGCTTTCTTTGTGTTTCTTTGCATAAATTTTAGGCAAAGATATTTTAATTTTTCCCGAATGCCTCGCCTGAATATTTGTACTCAACGCCTCGCCGCGCGTACAGTTTTCGAATTTGCTTTCTTATTTTTAATAATTTTTTATGGCAATACAATTTTTTTTTAAATAACTTACAATATAATTTTTAGTAAAATTTTCCGCTCTTTCGCGTAGTGCTATTAGTTTTTCGAAATTTGTATTTTTTTTTTTCGAGATATAATGGAAAAACCAAATTTTCAATTTTATTTTCGAAATTGTGAAGTTACCATACACTTTAGAGCAGCATAATTTTTTTTATCGTTTTCTACACCCTTTCAAGTACTTAAGTGCCAAGTTTCATCGATAACACATTTTGTGCGAGGTCAAATTCTTTAACAACTGGGCTAAATAGATATAGTCAAAAAATAAAACAATAAAAATAAAATGGTTTCAACATGTATGAACAGCCAGAGAAGACTGAATTGGGAGCCGGCAGGAAAGAGTAAACCAACATCAAATTGGTTGAAGGAGGTAAAAGAAAACTTAAAGGAAACACGGATTAGGAATACAGAGAAAAACGCAAAAGACAGTAGTGCTTGGAGAAAAAGTAGTAGGGAAATGTAACAAAATGAAATGGGGACTGATCCACCCCTAAAGAAAGGATTAATAAAGCCTTGAAAGAGGTGGAGCAACCAAATGGAGTGTTTTTAAGTTGTACCCTATTTTTATGAATTTAGTAACTATAAACTATAAACTTCATTTTATCTCCAGCTACTTTAAATAGTTGTAAAAATCGAAAAAAAACCAATATGTATGTTTGTTTCTTATTATTAGGATTCCGAGTTAAATAAAACAATTTGTAATAGAATGAATGGTATATTACGAAAAACAATTAAAAAAAAATTTAAAGGTTAACGTGTCTCAAACGCGCTTTCCTGTTGTGTAATCCATCTATGGAGTAGTGGATAATAGCAGCGGTACACGCCCAATGCAGTTTTTCGGGCACAAATTGCGCAAAATGTTTATTTATAGCACAAAACGTTTCGCCTCTGGCCGGAGGCTTCATCAGTTTATTATTTTTCATTTTCAAAATTTACAAAAAGTTGAATTGAAACAGTTAATACCAACAAACAACTTGTAAAAATAAAATTTTCCTAACCCACGATACGTCCAAGGCCAAACTCCTATGTATTTTATACGTATTTCATTCTGACTCTAGTATCAGAATGTTCATTCTGTAACACCTAGCTGTAAATATCACGTCCGCATCCTAGATAGTCATGAATTTCATGTTTGACAGTTCTACGCGTTAAAACAACGTTGTCTGTTATAAAACCCAATAATAAACATACTTCTTTTCCTGAATTTGATTTGAATTCGCTTCTGGCAAATATAGAAAATAGTTTTTCACCCCCACTTAATAATTCACCTGCATGTGAACGAAAAACAATCATAAATTTTTATCTACGAGAACTTGTTTCAAAAATAGGCAATATACGTACGTTAAACTATAACGCAGATTAGATTTATATGGTTTTCGATCGGGTATACGTTTACTAACGCCCAGGACGCCTCTAAATCATCCGCTATTTTCCATGCACTGCTCTATTTGTGGAGATAACTGGAATTTCGCAAGCTCCCTAATAATCCTCCCCAGTAATTTCATTTTCATATAGAGTGTTGCCCTTGTGATATTCGAATTAGAATTTCGATGGATTTTCCTTCATGCAAATTGTTTCATTAAGTTTTGAAGTGAAAAATCAACGCCACGGTTCCACGACTCGCAAACTCTCTTCAGAATTCCTTAATGGGGGTCGGAAAAGTTGACCGGTCGAAGGAATTCTATAGTAAATAATTGAGATTTTATCATATAATGGAACTAAACTGTATATCTAGATTAGTAAGACCTCTTTCACGTCGCTGAGTTAGAGTAATGGAGTTTTCTACCTGAAACAAAATATGGATTAGTTTAGGGAATGCATAGGAGGCTGTTTTTAGGCTGAAATCGATCAAACTGTTCGGGTCAATGAATCCGTATATGATATAGATCCATACTATTATACAGATACAGAGTGGGCCATATATCTTCCCTATAATTATAAAATAGTTTCAATGGTCGAGTGCGCTATATTCAAGCGAAATGCTCTGTATATTTTACATTTCGTGAGAGATAATATACCCAATTTTGTATTTACCATTGGAATTGCACCGACAAGACCTATCAAAACTCGTTTTATAAGAAGCCTAGGTGTTCTTTATGAGTATCGCTGATCTAATTAAGATGTCTAGGAGGTATTGTGAAAGGACTCTTAGTCAGGACATTCCTGGAGGTCACAAAGAAACATGAAAGAAAGTAATTGCCGTAAAAGAGAGCTCTCGTATACATTACGGCAATTTCAGTAATTACCAGGCACGTAGGTATACTTTATAGTCAAAGTTATGAGATTCTTTGTATTTTTGAGTATTTCTTAGTTTTCTTTTTGAAACTGTATCGTTTGTAAAAGCTGAAAACATTCCTTTAGCGTTTTAATCGACTGTTTATATACTAAAAGGTTTATTTAAACTTTGGACAAATCCAAATGTTGGGGAGTAGACGGGATTTATGGAACAGCTTCGTATCCATGCCCTATTCCTTCATTTTTTGACTATCGGCTAGTCAGGACAAAAGTGGACTGTATGTTTGACTCACTAGTCACTGTTTTTTAAATATATTGTAACAGTTAACTAATTCAAATAGCTCAAAGAGAGAATACAAAATTTAATATCTAACACGAAGAATTAAAAAGAAACAGATAATCTTATTAATATGAATAAAATCACTACTTATCATATTTTGAGTAATCACAGGACAAAATGCGATTCTAAAACAATGTTTTAAACAAGTTCTAGCATATTAATAATTGTAAAAGAAACTATGAAATTTCACATAGCAAAATTTAAGATTGAAAGCCCATAAGAGATTTTAACTAATAGGGTATTTACTTAAAATGTAGCAAATAACTGAATATTCAAAGTAATGTAGTCAGACTATGAGAACTATGAGAATGTTATTATATTAATTGTTAGGAGAAAAAGAAAATTACAAGCTAAACTAAAAAATCAACATGATATATCAACGTAATTAGTTAAAATGTAAGGGAAATAGTATAAAACAGAGAAATAGAGTTTCTGATTTTTAAAATTAAAGAAATACAGTGAAAAGAGGCAATAATAATAAAGTTTTATGGAATTTAAGAACTCAATAATAACGAACATAAAAAGTCTTTGTATAAAGTTAATATAAGTAAGAATAGTGTGAAAATTATATCAAAATTATTCTTTTCGTCTCTAGAATAATTTGATGTTAATTAAAACTTATATAAAAATTAATAATTTTTCGAATTTGTAAAAATTTACGTTAAAAAACTGTCAAATTTCAATCTAGTAAGCTATGACTTGGTGATTTATAAAAAGTATTTCGCGCAGTCAGACAGGGCTTTTCCTAAGTGTTCACATCGCTCCGCATAACAAAAACAAATGAAATCAAGTCAAAGCAACACTGATTAAAAATTTAACATTACCTGTCAAAGAAGTGACGCTATTTTAAAGTAAAAAGAAAACTTTTAAAATCAAAAGCCAAATTATCCATCCTGTTCAGTATCCTGATAAAGTGATCCAGTTGTATCCTGATTCAATTTTATCCCGTTCCTGTCTTGAAAAGTATTCCAGTTGTAAATCTTTAAAAAGAATATTTATCCATCCATAATAGCTAAAGGAAAAAGAATAAAAAAGACTATATAAAGAAAGGTACCATATTTTTATTAAATATCGATATTTAACAAAGCATCAAAACAATAAAAATGCCATAAAACAATTAACTAAGGTTAATATTTATTTAACCTAGAAATAAGTTAGGTTAGAGTATCTATAGAGTGTCTGACAATAAAATTTTTTCATAAATTTTAATTTTCTTATATAAATAAAAACTGTAATTACTTTATTCGACCAAGCACTGGTTACACATTTAATTAAAAGGTGTATGGTTACTTAATTTCCTGCTATAAATAAATATTTATGAATTCTATTTAATGAGTCGTTATTATTGATTTCTATAAATAGCAAGCCAATAGAAGCACACATGAGGTTAAGAATCTCTACTCTTTATAGTAGATGGCGTCCAATATCACCAATATAATTCACATTCTCTCTAAGATTACGAGGAAAGGTAAGAATAAAAAGATATTACGTGAATTTTAATTTTTTTGTAAAATTAGTTAAAAAAATAAAGTAAATCACATTTCAAAATTAAATTAAATTAAAGAAAAGAAAGAGCTAAAGTCGTGGTTAGTTAATCCATCAATAAAACAACAAAATTTGTAATATAATAAAGATATAGGGCATGTACTAAAATTTAAAATTAAACAAATTAAACAACAATAAAATAGATAAATAAAAAAATTACTTCATCATAAACACACAGCACAATAGTAGGTTAACAATATATTTTAGCAGTGCAGGCCTAATAGGCCAATGGCTTCCTCTATCCTTCGCCTTCTCCCTCCAGTTCCTCACTTGTACTGTTTCGATGTCCCTTTCTACTTGTTGTAACCATCTCTCCATAGGTCGACCCTTTCTTTTTTCCCCCCAACTCTTCTGTCATCATTCAATAAAACTAAATTATAATAATTATTTTATATCTGCGTCGTTCTAAACTTGAAAAATCTCTTTCCCCAAAAGTATTCGTTATCCCTAAACACACCGCAATCCATCAATAAAAAAGCGCTTTTCTATTCGCCAATCGTATAACGCTAAACAATTCGTTACGGACCTTTCAGAGGCTGAAAAACTTTTGTATACCGTCGTTTATTTTGTTTATGATAAGCCCTTACACACGCAGCCATTAATGTCTATACTGATTCGGACTATAAAAACCTTTCCACTACCGTTTTGGTGTTTGAATAACTCTCAGAGGAGAAACTCGAAGCCCGAGTCTAAATTTTTTATGACAATGGGATTGTTGCAAGCTGTTTGCGAGTTCCACTCTTCGCTTTCTTTTTCAAGATGCTCACCAGATATTCATCGCCGAAATGAGACCGGAATTTTTAGGCGAAGAGCGCAGGTATAACGATTTAAAAATCTCTGAAATAATCCAAAGTGAACACAGTAAGAGTTGAAGTGAAAAATCGCTGATTTTTAGGTAAAATAATGCTGTAATTTAAAAATTGGAAGAGAAAGTATCCATTGTAAACTAAATACACTTTTTCGAAAAGATTGTTTTTGTTTTTCTAACCTTCAATATGTGTGGTTTTTATTGTGGTTTAAATATTAAATATTATTAAATACAACAGATACAAGGTATATTGCAAAATTGAATTAGAAAAATCTTATAAAATTAATCAAAATTTAACCTCCGCAGAATTTAAAACAATTAAAAATTTAAAAAATGGCAATACAATTAAGATTTTACCCACAGATAAAGGTAACGCGACGGTTGTCATGAACAGAACAGATTACGATAACAAAATTAACGAAATTATTCAAAATTAAATAAAGATCCAACTACTAGTATTGAAAACAAAATTTACAAAACTTTATATAAAAATAAAAAATTCCAAGTGATAAAGAACGAAGATCTCTTACTTCTCATTACAGTAAACCTCCACATTTTTATGGTTTACCCAAAATTTATAAACAACAAATACCATTAAGACCAATAATAAGTTCTATAAATTCACCTTGTCCAAATTTAGCAAGATTTCTACTTAAAATAATAGATCCGTTATCAGGAAATACTAATTCCTTTATCAAAAATTCTAAACATTTTTTAGAAAAATTATCAAAAATCAAAATTACAAATTCAGATATAATGGTTAGTTTTGATGTAGTTAGTTTATTACCAAATGTTCCTGTCGATAAAACTCTTAATCTTGTGAGAAAAGAGTTGGCAATTGATAAATAGAACTAAATTAAGCGTCTCAGCAATTCTAGAATTGTTGGAATTATGTATTAAAACTACATATTTTCAATGAAATAGTGATTTTTATCAGCAAAATTTTGGCATGGGTTCACCTTTATCACCAAAACTGTGTGATATTTTCATGAAGGATTTTGAAGTGGAAATTGTAAACAAATAAAATTTAAGACCTTCTGTCTGGTTTAGATATGTAGATGATATCTTTGCAATTTGGCAACATGATAGGGAAAAATGTTGATACATTTTTATATAATATTAATAATTCGGAACCTACTATTAAATTTACAATTGAAATTGAAATAAAAAATTACCGTTTCTTGATGTACTAATACACAATAATAACAATTGTATTGACACATCAGTTTTTAGAAAAGAAACACATACAAATAGATATCTAAATTTTAATTCAAACCACTCAATTTGTGGTAAACGAGATATTGTCAAATCTCTTTCCGATTGAGCAAAAACAATTTGTTCAAATGCCAATATCTTAAATAATGAATTATCACTTGTTAAATCTGTCTTGATTAAGAACAACTACCCAAGTAAATTTATAAATCGTGAACTTTACCGAGACATCAAAAATAAAGAACAAAATTTAAATCCCCCAATAATTCATTCAAATATAGTAAAAATCTCTTATATTCCAAAATTATCCGAAAAAATTAGGATTGGCAATAAATTTAATTTAAAAACAGTTTTTCAAACTAACAATTCACTAAAATCTTTAATAGTAAATACAAAACCTTTTAATGAAATTAAAAACACAAAAAATTGTATTTACAAAATTCCAAGCGAATGTAATAAATTTTATATAGGAGAAACATCTAAACCTTTTGATATTAGACTTAATGAACACCAATCATACATTAAAAATAAACAATTCGAAAAATCAAAAATATGTGAACATGCATGGGATTTTGATCATAAAATACAATGGAATTCTTCAACTAGATTATTAAAAGAGCCTAACAATTATAACCGCAAAGTTAAAGAAGCAGCATTGATGTGCTTAAATAATAACGAATGTTTTTTAGATATGCTACCATCTATGGTTTAATAACGAATGTGTTTCTAATTGTTCGGTCGATATTTCAAAAATTTGGTTTTACAAAAAGAGTTAACAGTATCATAAGTTTTTATCTGGTTTTTTCTTATTATTACTTTATTATTACTGTATTCAATAAACTAAATTTTAAACAAGCTTAATGCATTTTATACGCTGGACACTTGATTAAATGCGGGAAAAAATTAATGAAAGTAACAGTGGCTGTGTGGACGTAGTGTCTTTCTGTTTGTCAACGTCGAATTTGCGAGGTCATTCCATCAAATTAATGGAGAAATTGCGGGAGATGGACAAGAGATGAATATTGTTTGTTCCTGCAAGGCTTCTATGTCAATAACGGGCTGATCTTCCTTAAATTCTGCTCTGATTCTGCAGGTACTTCTTCCTTGCTGTGCTCACTGGATTCAATATTCTGATTTCTTTCTTCTCTTCTTGCTCTTCTATTCAGGATCTTCACGTTTTTCTCAATTTCCTTCTCATGTTCAACTGAATCCACATTCACAATCAATAATCAATAAATTTATGTATATTCTTCTCTGGTTGGTTGTATTTATTTCAAACCTTTGATGATATATTCAATATTCATTAAAGATTGATTAGAACTTTAATATCCAATTTTAGTATTGATTTTGACTGGTATTACTTTTCACTTAACAAATATCAATGTGACATATTAATTTTATTTATATTTATTATCAAATAAATTAAATTCCTAACTCGGCTGCGAATTTTGATAAATAATCTTATGTTAATTTATAAACTTTGAGTCTGAGATTAGATAGAGTGACCTTTTTAATTGTCCTTTATTTGTTAGATTTTGGAAAGTGGCGCTAAGTTTAATGGATATTTGAGTATAAATGGCCCAATTTAATTTTTTAACTTACTGGCTATCCATTTGAGTAAATCAGAGATCCTAGGTGGACATTTGGGACAACAGTATTTTGGATATCATGCATAACGCCACCCTATTTATAATCCGATTGTCTTTACATTATATTTTTAACGTATTTTTAAAAATAATATAGCACGCCAATGTGCCGATCAAAGCAACTTGTCGGCACATCTGGGAATTTTGTTTTTATTTGTCTCCAATTGAATACGCAACTTTTAAAAAAAATTGGTGGATTCCTGAACAAGAAACATATTTTATTGCTTTATTTCCTTTATAAATGTTTCGTTTTACTTTGCTTTTCTTTGTCACTTAATAATTGATGTGAGCTGAATAAAAACTACTCTAAAAATCAAAAAATAAATGGTGCTTTTAATTTTCTAGGTTTCTTTCTGCACAAAGAAGAAATATTACTTGGAAGACTGGGGATTCATTAAATAATGAAAAATTGTTATTTTATTTTGTTCCACTGTTAATTGATATTTTCTTTTATACAAATAAGTTTAAAAAACTACAATCCGATTACCGATTGATCTGTTTTATACAAAGTATTTTTAATAATAACATTTTATATACAGGGTGAGTTATGAGTAACTGTACATACTCCTACCTCGTATTGAGGCCCCTATGGGGAATATCAAATGACCATTAAAAAGTTTCTAGTCTCCCATTGTTTAATAATATACAGGACGAGTTGTAAATGTTGACTGAAATTTCTTTTGGTCTTTTGAACCACATTATCGTTGTAACATTAATTTTTTTCTACGTTCATGCAAAAAACAAAGCTTTATTGAACTATTTTTAGTGAAAAAAGTGGTTCTCTATTGCACTCATCTGCCATTTTACTGTAGCGTATTTTGACATGACAAACATAAACGTTCAAATCGACGCCATAGTCCATTTCGAGATTGCATTACCTTTTAAACAATTCCATATTTCATATTATTTCTGTATTACTTTCAGCAGCTATAATTAAACAAACAATGTCTTCTTGAGATAATTCAGTCATAATCAAGACTAATCCGCTTTATTCTAAGCCGTCAACGCATAGAGCAAGCAAACTTGTCACCGCGTACTATGAATTGAATAATGCAAATGCAGTTCTAGAAACGTCAGTCAAAAATTATTCTGACAATTACACAATTTGAAGTTTTAAAACGAGTAATATTATCAGAAAACTTGATGATTCTGATGAAGAAGAATTTGTTGGTACCCAGCAGAAGTCAGTAAAATAGCAAATAACTTATTACCCAGTAAATGAAGAAAAATTTATGGAATATGTTACAATTACAATCGTTTCAAAGTGTGGTGCTTCGATAAGAAATAAAATACGTTTTGGTCGCGTGCAATAAGCACTTACTTTTTGCACTATTATTCAACATAAAAAAGTTATCCGTTTATCCAGTCGATCTTAACGCTAAAGCATAAAAAACGCTTTTGCTACTAGACTATATTAATCATTTGTGGTTGAAAAAGAAAAACTTCCTGAAAACGTTTTTTTAACAGAAGCTGTTGCTCTGGCGATTAAATCTATTGTTAGGGTGTTGTTTAGAATGAAAATACTTGTTTTTATAGAAGTTCAGGCGTGAAGCAATAAAATGAAACCGTTGATAGCTGTCAATTAAAATTCTGCCCTATAGAATTTATACACAGAGAGTCAGGGATGTTTTTCATTATTTTTTTATCGTCGACAAAACAACGACAAATGATTGAAATTAGTCACTTTTGTCATTTTTGTATATGGTTTTTTTAAGGTTAAATCAGAAAAATCGAATGTTGTTTCACTAAAAATTAAGACCACTTGTTAGGAATATTTTATTTTTCAATAAATCTGTTGTCCTAATTTTTTGTTAAATTTTAGTGGGAACTTCTGTTCATGAGTTGAACGCATCGAACTTTTAAACGAAATAACTTGTTACTTTTCTACGTTTTTCAATTCTTTTCTTGGTTTACAAAAACCCGTGGGAAATTAACTACCCGTTTAAAAGTACTTAAAAAAGCCTTGACTTGACTTTAATGGATCGTGATTGCACAAGCCGTGCATTCAGAGTAATGTTCCGTCAATCAGTGAGTGAATGAGTGCCAAAAACAACGATTTTCTGAGGTTGGTATCTTGAAAACTATTGGACCGACACGTATGAAATTTGAAATTCAGTGTAATAAAACTTTAACTCTTTCAGTATTAGAAATATAAGGAAAAATGGAAAAAGAAACAGGAAAGAGATTGTACCATTTAAAGGTTGTTGATATGATGAAAGAGGAAAAGAACAAAAAGAAATAGAAATAAATAAAAAAGAAAATGATATATGGAAAATGTTTGAATTATTGGTAGAGAAGAGGGACCAAAACCAAGAAAAATGGAACAAAAAGATAGACAAAATGGACCAAAATCAAAAACAAAATACAAATACGTTAGAATAGAGAAGAAATTTGAAGAATTTCAAAACAAATAGAAATTGACAAAACAGAAAATAATGGAACAGGTTAAGAGAATGGGACAAATGGAGAAGGATATAATGAAAACGAATACAAACTATAATTTGATAAACAATGAAGTAATGAAATTAGAAGAAAATATCAAGGAAGGGTTAATAACAAATATTGCTATTGCAGAGGAAGACAATGTAAAAACAAGAGAGGAAATCAGAGAAAAATGTAAGAAATTAGAGGGAAAAATAGAATCTAGTACAGAAGACGTGAAAAAGGAATACAGAAGTGAATATCAAAATATGAAGAGGGATATGCAAAATGACCAAAGTGAGATGCTGGATAAGATAAAATTTAATACTAAAGAAGTTAATAGGATTGAAAACCAAGTAATGGGGAGATTTAGAAATTCGGAAATAAATGCAGGAGGATTACAAAGAGTACCATCAATGATGAATGGAAGTAACCATAGGGAAAGAAGAAAAAAATATGGAGATATATTTTCACAGACGGAAGAGTAAAAAAAAATACATTCAAAAAAGGGGAACTAGTAATAGATAAAATAAAATTATATTCAGTATTACAAAAGTATTTATAATAGGTGAATACATTTTAGGAGAAATTGTGAAGAAATTTTAGGAATGGTGTTATGATAAAAAATTTGTAGTTTGTGTAATGACATTTAGAGAATTTGTTTATTTAAGAAATATATACAAGATAACTTTAAAAAAAATGACAGTTGTTGATTTTGCTATTGAGAGATGTGAAAGTGTTAATTTGAAAATAAAAACTAAAAATTAAAACATTGAATTATTTCACAAATGGCGCCCAACGTGCGGCTTCAAAAGTAGAAACCACTCAAATTACTTATATAAATTGAAAACTAATAGTAATAGAAATATAAAGAAAAATGGAAAAAGAAACAGGAAAGAGATTGTACCATTTAAAGATTGTAGAATTAAAACAAGAAAGGAACGTTGATAAACAGGAGGAAAAAGAACAAAAAGAAATAGAAATAAATAAAAGAGAAAATGATATATGTTATAAAAAATAATTTGTAGTTTGTGTAATGACATTTAGAGAATTTGTTTATTTAAAAAAATTATGTAAAGATAACTTAAAGAAATATATATAATTATGTCAACTATGTATTTTTTACTTCTATTGATGTTAATTATTAATATCTTAATGTCTATATTAGAAAATGCTTCTGAAAGTAGGTAAAATGAAAAACATAAATGTCTTCTTAATTATAGTACTATTTATCAATAATTTGTTTTACCATAAACTATAAAACCGTACAAGTCTCAGTACTCAATACTGTCATTAAACTCAATTCATAAAAAGAAATTAGGACGTTCAATACACATAGAATCGTAGTAGATATATATAAAAACATTTATAGTAATAGTAGTTAAGAAAAAATGAAAAGGGTGATTGACCTTAATTGTTATTTGATGTTTCAGCCAGAAACTCCAATTTCCTCGACCCTAAAACCATTATCGTTAAATAAAGTATCTAACGCGTTACCTTAACGCTCCAATACATAATTTGAAGTGCTTAAATATTTTAATTTATTTTCTTTACGCTTCCTAGAGGATGTTGGATAGGTAACTGGATTTAAAAGTGAACCAAATACAGTACATATAGGGTGATTTGATATTCTTTAAAATAAAATCTATTTATAATATAGCATCCAAAGAAATCGAAAATTTGGTTTTTGCGTTATATCTCGAAAAATAAAACAAAAGAGTGGAAAATTTATTAAAACTAAGGAAGCAAAATTGAAAACTCTAGCCGCTGAATAAAAAACTTACTTACTTACTTACTTACTTTTATAAAACGCTTAATGCGACCCTATGTACTTTGATCTTAGACGATCCGTTAATTTTCATGACGTATTCATCGAGAACGTGATGGCTTTTAACGAGTTTTTTTGCCTTTAGTGAGGCTTTTCTATCGGAAAATTGTTAAATTGGCCCGCTTGAACCCACATCTCAGCATAACCGACATTGTACACAGTTAATAAGAATAAATAAACGTGTTTTGCAATCAAACTTATGCGTGACCGGCGCAATCGGTTTAAATCTGCAGACAATTATTGTTTCGCCCGACCGCTAGCGCGACAGTATTTTTTTGACAATTTGTATGACATTTAATTTAGTATAAGGAATGAATCAGTGTTTTGAATGAATGTTTTAAGTTTCATCAGTTATAAATACAATAAAATTGTAATAACTGTTTATATTAATATAAATTCTGGGAAAACAGGGAAATGGTAGAGGCCATGTGAAAGAAGATGTAGAGGGCGTATCAGCACAGCATTAAAAATTAAGTACTTTATAAAATCGTCACTAGATGCCACTACTATAATATCCTTATACAATGCTTTTACTGCAGTTTAAAAGCATATGTATGTCGTACAATTCCAAACAGTAAATAATTTGTTACTACTTCAGCATTTAAAATTTCATTTCATTCCTTTGGCCGATCTTAGCTCAAGTATGGATCATTAATTCCGAATCCAATTTATCAATGTGACATACAAAGCAATGAAGGGGTTCAGAGAAAATTTCCAAACTACTTAGCATTCCGTAAAGATAAATCTTTTCCAGCTACAGGAATATCTAATAATTTACTCGGATAGGTTTAAGGAACATTATTTTCTATAAATAGAAGTTGTAGTTTAGGCGCTGACCGTAAAAATGCACGTCATAAACAGAGAAAAGATTGAAATTAATGTACTTTTATCAAAAATCAAACTAGATCTCGATTCTATGAAACCTCGCGAAGATTTTAAAGTATTGTTTTGCATTTTTCTTTATTACGTCATATTGTCAAATGAAACAGTAATCTGAGTGTTCCTCAAGGGTCTGTACTTGGGCCACTTATATTTTTAATGTTCATTAATGATTTACCAGAATATATGGACACGGACTGTGAGGTCCTATACGCGGATGATGTATCCTTCGTAACTCATGGCAATTCTCCTAAAGAACTATTAGATAAATTAATTATGCTCTACAAAAAATTTTGTGAATGGTGTTTGAAGAACCATGTAATTCGAAATCATGGAAAAACAGTTTTAATGAAATTTTATCTAGCAAATGATTTCAACAACGATTTTGAAATACACACTGAAAATTTAAATATGACGCCTTCTAAGATAACAAAATTCCTTGGAACTTTTCTGGACTAAAAAATAATCAGAATTTTAATTTATTTAAAAAAATCTCTCAAGGATCTTGTGTTACAATATGCATTCTATAATATAACCGAATTTATGGATTGTAACTTTTAATATCTTTATATTTATTTTCTTAAATTGTTCTCTAGGTATACTTCTTCTTTCTTTTTCTATTGACTTTTCCAATATCATATATATGGTCTTAATGGAATAAAAGATTAATATCTGGACCTACAAAATTTTTTGATTCTACCATGCATTTTGTATAACGATAAGAAACATTTACATTTTTCATTTTAAAAAAAAAAGTCACGATGTTCTTCGACAAAACGATATTTGCCCGAAAATTTAATGTCAATACTCTCTTCTTACCATAGATGGTAGCACATCTAAAAATGTTATCTTATAGCGGATATAGCTATTGACTTGTACGAGTTTGGAATTTTATTTATTGGATTCGAAAAGCCTAACTGATGAAGTCGAAAGACAGAAACCGGTCTTAGGATGTCGAATCTAATAAATTAAAATTCCTTACTGGTTTACTTAATAAACCGAGTTTCAATATTAACGTCTAGCATAGGCATACGAATATTTAACTCAGAAAAAGATGATTAAAACCAAAACAATTACACATATTTTTAGCACATTTTGACAAGTGTCCATTTTAACAGTGTTTCTCAACGTTCCATTAAATATTTACCTAAATCCATGATTTCTGAAATTGAATTGGCAACGTTGTATTTTCAACTTTGAATTTATGAGATGACAAGCAAATTATTTATGTCCGTCAAATGAACAGTGTTTCCTTTTTTAATACTTTTCAGGCTTATTCTGGTTATAAATTGCTATTTGTGCATTTGTAGAAAAGTTATGTACCTATGCGTTTGTATTGGAAAAATATGTTAAATAATCGTTTCAACGCACTGAATTTGTTTGTCTTGGGAGTGAGTATCCCAATATATATTTCTTTTTAAAAAAATGTGAAAAATATTTTTCCGCGCAAAAATTTCTATCGCTATAATATTGAATTTATCATGTTTTATAACATCTGTGAAAATTTCATGAAAATCCCAGCCGGCCCCATATTCTCTACGCAGAAATGTGCGTGTCAGTAGTTGTCAAAATTTGTAGGTTATTATGGTGAAATTAAATAAAGTCAAACCTTGACGTTGACATTTACAAAAATAGGTTATTTTCTTATGACGATTTTCCATCATCACTCCACCAACGTTTTCGCCGACCACTGCTAGACCAACAATATGTATCGGGACTACGTTACTGAACGTTGCTTTGGAATACCCCTCGCACAAAAATATGATGTGATTTCCATCGATGATCGATGATTGACATTTAACTGCTTTTGACAATGCCAAAAACTGACAAATTAAACTAATATTTATCAGTTTCTCTTCTAATGGAAAAAAACCACTTATTTTAAAGAAAAAGGGGACTTTAATTGACGTTTTGACTTTCTTGAATGGAAGTCGTTTTCAAAATAACATAACAAAATATATAATAAAAAATTTACTATAGAAACAGGTTATATTATATGTGTTGTCTGCCGTTGCTAGGAAATAAAACTAAAAGCTTAACTTTTCTTGTAAATATCTCGGAAGATTGAATTTTCACAGACATGAGACCTGCATTTTTTGCCGATTTAGATAGGAATTAGTCTACCCTGAAAGTTTCATTGAATTCTGACGAGTTGATTTTGAGATCCTCCGGACACACACACACACATACAAACCTTGCTCGTTTAATAGTATTTGATTTATTTATTTATTATTTATTTATAAATCCTAGTTTTTTGAAGAATTTCTCTTAATATCGATTTTGCAACGTGTAAACGACGGCTCCATACTTCTACTCTACTTATCAAAACATACCAGACATTACTTACAATGCTTAAACAGGTGAATCTTTAAAAGACCCACAAGTAAAAGCGTGTCAAAAGTGGGCTAGAAACAGTGCATATAAAAAGATATCCAGATTTTAATTTGGAACATTATTATCAGAAGCATAGGAAAAGACTGCTACTTCCTCGAATGCCATTTCTGTATTTAAATTAACCGGAATATATCTTTTTAACCCTTCGGCTATTCCAGATTATGTCAGTTTCCGACTCAGCTGAAAAAAATACGTCAAAGTTGTGGTCAGGTGAAAGGTGCTTTCATCTGCTTGTTTATTTTGGAAGACTTGATTCATAATATTATAGTAAATATTTTTCATACTTGGTCATATCTACTTATTCCAGATTGGAAACTATCCAGTAATATACGGGAGCGTTGGACAGTTCACCTTTTGCGCTGGAGTAGAAGAGAAAAACGTAACTGGAAAATATTGTCTTTGTATTAATAAAGAATCATTCCATAATTATGAACAAATAAGGCAATTTATAAAAATTCTAAGTTCCGATAGCATCCCTAGAAAACTAAGATTGTTTTTTTATTTTACGAGATACGAAATTGCATAGATATTGGTTAAGGTAACAACCGCTCATATTACACCTACGGACTTTCATCTTGAGCAGTAGCGTGCCTAAGATAATTTCATGGAAAAGATCGTTTGAAGTCCAATTTCGCCATACGTCTAGTGGAATAAAATGGTAAATAGTACGGGAATTTTAGTAGAGTATTTTATGGAAAAAGTGAAGTATGCTGAAGACCAGGGTTGTCGTCTTAAAAGTGATGAACAACTTTCTGATGGTCCATCAAAACATTGTGTTTATGACACCTACACCGTATAAGAAGGTGAAGACAGTGGAGGACTTTGGGAAGAAAATTATACTGGGAGGTAACCAGGCTGACGGTTTAAGACAATTTAATTTTTATTTCTTTAAAAAAATGTCTTGTTTAATATTGTATTTAACTTATTCTTTGCGGGTTCCCTATAGTGCTATAATCGAAGCTATCGAGTAGCTTCCCAAATTTTTTAATCTTCTGAAAAGATGGTTGAATAGTGCTCAAGAGATAGTCGAGTACCTTTCCAATCTGGTGTCATCGTTGAGTCCCAAATAAATAATAATACACACACAGCTAATAAAAGACTAATGCAAACATTAAGTAATTATCCTAAATAGCTTACTTGGATTATTTAGAAAATATTTTGCCAATGCTACTGGCTGATGAAAACGTTGAAATCGCTGGTAGGTATGTATTTTCAACATGATGGTGCTCCGCCGCATTATAGGCGAATTGTCAGAATTTTTTAAAATAATAACTTTGGTAATTTGTGGATAGATAGAGGTGGACCTCGTATCCATATCAAATATAGGTTTTGTGGAATTGTCTAATTGTGTTATATCTGCGTTTAATGTACGGACATTTCGCAATGAAACACCATGTATATTTATAGGCAAAAAACTTTGCCCTTTATTTCTTTGCAACATTTTACTTCTTGTGTATTTTGTTATTGTAACTAAAGGCTCGTTCAGACTTTACAAGTTACTTGAATTCAAGTGCAATAATTGGTGCAACTTGAAACAAATTGAAAGGTGTGAACATCATTTCACTTCAGTTCAAGTAACTTGAAAGGTGCTTTCAAGTTTCAAGTAGAAGTAGAGACCAAGTTAACTTTTGCTTTCAAATTTGGGACTTGAAGGTCGAGTTGAATCACAGTTAAAAGGCTTTATAAGTTACTTGAAAGGAGTATCCCGAATTCAAGTGAACGTTCATACTATTTCATTTAAGTCATTTCAAGTTGAAATTTTTACTTCATATAAACGTTCACTTGAATTCAGGTTACTCCTTTCAAGTAACTTGTAAAGTCTGAACGCCTCTTAAGTAGATGATTATTATTAGTAGTATAAATAAAAAGCGACCAACTCAAACAAAAATGTGTTCGATTTTGACTCTGGAACACCATTAAGTTTTTTTACCACATCAGAATTAAGGAATAACTCTGTATACCACCCTTTGTATACGCGTCTGCATCTGATTACCTTTTATAATATTTGGCCAGTTTTCTATTAGACCCCTAAAATTCATATTGATTCCATAACGTTATTATAAGGTCAATTCGTATTCTTAGCCTAACCTAACCACACTTTCTCTTCATTGCAGCTCGTGGATTCGGAATGCGTGTTGTGGGAGGTAAAACGGCTCCCGACGGACGACTTTTCGCCTATATTGTGTGGACGGTCCCATGCGGGCCAGCTGAGAAAGGTGGTCTTCAACAGGGTGACAAGGTATGTTTTCTTATTTGGATGAGTAGGGTCTTATTAATTAAGGTAGATTAGAGTAACTTTTATGATGATTAGGGGAAGGTAGGGGTAAGATGACGAGCTTAAGTAAGCTTCAAATATTTTTGTTGGCGTTATTAAGTGCTTTATAAAACTGATATTTACAGGAGGACATTTCATAACCTTTATATTCAATAAAAAAATTAAAATGCTGATATTCTCTCTTGAAGTTGGATAAAAAAATGTTCTCCTACAAAAAACCATTTTCGTCATCTTACCCCATAAAAAGGGTAAGATGACGAATCAACAACATAAATCAAGTCAGAGCTAAAACTTTATTTAAAACACCTACCTAGTAAAAAAAGTTATAAAAACTAAACATTAAAATAAAAGTATTAAAAAATAGTTGTAAAAATTAAAAAAAAATCATAGACAAAAATTTCCAATTTCCTCTTTCACTTTCTCTATTATAATTTCTTGGCATGTTGTTATAAACCCTAAAAAAGTAGGCATATATTAATATTTTAATAACAATAAGTTTTACCTTGGTCTGTTAACGGTCAACGTCAACTATTGCTTATTTCTGAATTTTATGATGTACTTTGTGATGGCAATACTTTTTAATTATTGAAGTCGTTCTATTATCTCATAAATCAAATTAATTTTTTTACTCCGCAATGTCAAATGCAAGTGTCAGGAAGGTGCTCCAATAGAAAGTCCCTATTTCTTAAAACGTGTCACTTTAAAACACCCACTATTTTCGCCAATCTATAGTCTATTTTTATGTATGAGAGAGTATTAAAATAATAAAGCGTTCGTAATCCATAGGCGTACCACTTCTTTTAGTAGGCAGTTAAAATATTTTGTGAAGTTATACCTCGAGTATTTTCGTATGAAATAACCTTTGTATAAATATAATAAATATAACGGGTGTACACTTATATTTTCACCTAATTAACCTGCTTATAACTTCTAAACAGCTGAAGGTAAAAAAGTGCAATTTTTTCTAAAATATTTTATTTTTCCACAAGGTATGTTAAGAACATTGTGTCAAACGGGTTATGTAGGTATAAGGGTTTAAACTTTGACTTTTAAACAACGTTACGTTCATAAATAATAATTTTAATATAAAAACTACTTCTTACCTACAAATCCAAATCAGAATCGAAATCAGAAGATGAACTGTCGCAACCAATATTTACAATGAGTGGCTCGATCATTTCATCAGTAATATTGTCCAACTTCCACATTTTCTCTTCTTCTTTAATCGTATGATTTACTGCCTTTTCCCAGTTTTCAGGCTTCACATTATTTACAGCCTCCAAAAACAACTGTTTAACATCACTCATTTTAAAAGAATTATTTTTTCTTGAAACTTCTCCCTTTATCTGTGCCCATATCAGTTCAATCGGGTTTACTTCGCAATGATATGGTGGTGATCTAACCACCGTCATCCCACGATTTTTTGCAATTTCATCAATTTCATATTTTTTTAATTTCTCTTTATGAAGGGAACACAAATGATACAGTTCTCTTCTCACAGAACCGGGATGGAACTTAATATTCTTTGAATTTAGCCAATTCTGTAAATCTTTTTTTAACCACTTGGTTGTGGGCATTTTTTCTGTAAGTCTCGAGTGATAACTTGCATTATCCATTACTATTATACAGTTCTGAGGAAGAAGATCTATCATTTGTTCGAACCACTCTTTAAAGACATCAGCATTCATGTCCTCATGGTAGTCACCGGTACGAGTAGATTCAAAAGTCAATAAACCACCTTTAACAAAACCGTTTGAACTACCGATGTGTACTATTATCAGTCTGCGCCCCTTTCCTGATGGTGGATTTAAACCAGTAGATAAATTATTTAAAAAAGCCTGTCTTCGACTTGTAACAATTTCATCTTGCCAAAATTTATTTGGTGTATGTTCCTCGTTGATCCATGTTTCATCTAAATAAAATATATTTCTTCTTTGGTTTCTCATTTCTTTTATAGTCCTTAGGTAATTTCTTCTCCATACTACAATATCGCTTCTTTCTATTAAAATAGACTTTCTGGAATGCTTTTTCCATAGAAAACCTATTTCTTTGCTTCGACTCATTTCAGGGTAATCCTTATCATCTCGAACCGTGGCAAGAACTTTGTCTACTGTCGGAAATTCTTTTCTAAAGAAGAACGCATGCACTTTCCTTCGAAGTCTTTCTTTCAAATGATTTTCTATTTGAAATTTTGGTTTTCCTGGAGCTTTACGTGCTGTTTGAAACTCGCCACATTTCTCTTCTTTAACAACTCTGTAAATCGTAGATTTCCCAACACCAAGCGTACTACTAACTAATTCCACTGTGTCATCAACACTTTTACATAAATGTTTGTCTGTAAATGATTTAAAACAATTAAATATTAATGTTTTTTCATTCACTGTTAAAGGACCGATTTTTTGTCGTTTACGCGGTACTTCCAAATTTTCTGCCTTGCATGTTGCAACTAAACGACATTTAGTAAGTTGTCAAGAATACACAACTGGACCTCCTTACTAAATGGAAAACCTACAATCGCATTTTCAGTGAAATTTGTTGGTAAGGGATTTATCTACTTATAATTCGATTACTGTAAGAAATTCTTGAAATTAAAATAAAACAAAATTGGCAAATAGGTACTTATTGAAAATAATCTTAAGATACGGCTATGTTATCTTTAATACACAGGGCTTTTGGCCTGTCCAAACCTTTTTCTATTGTTCTGTACAGCTTATGGTTATAAAAGAGCAATAAAAGACCCAAAACTTGTATTAGCTCAGGTACATTTATGACAATTTTAGGAAATATTTAGATTATTCCGTAAAAATATTTAAAATGACCGTACTAAGTTTTGCATTAGAAATGCTGTTTTATTACTCTCTCATACATAAAAATAGACCATAACGTATTCCGCTAGATTTGAGACACGTAACATTACACTTAGGCATGCGCAGATTGATAATCGACAGCCTAACGTTAACGTTAGCGGTAACGGAAAAGTGCTAAAGCTCACTAGTAATAAAATTTGGGAACCACTCGTATTTTAAAGAAATTTCACATCTAGTATATAATAAAATGATTCTTTATTTCTCTACCACAATTTGTAATATTGTTTTATCTTTATAATGAATAATTGCCTATTTAAAGTTTTAATTATCAAATTGTTGTTTATGACAGGTCCTCGAGTGGGGCGGCGTCTCCCTGATCGACCGCTCCTTCGAAGAGGTGTGCGCCATCATGGATCGCACCGGAGACACTGTTGATCTGCTCGTCGAGCACGCCACTGACCTAAGAATGTGCGACCTGCTGGATGATCCGATCCCTCCGCCAACCACTGCAATAACGGGGAGGAAACCCTCCGAAGCAAATATTTCCGCGTTGCATATAGGTGGGTAGAAGTACACAAATTAGGTTATAGAGGTCATGGAGATATATTTGCATGTTTCCTGGGATTACGGTCTTGTAAAAACAGGAAATTCGAAGAGGGATAAAAGGATTTTCCGAAAATGTTTGGTTCTTTTAACACTAAAATAATAAAATCGGGATTTAGACATATAAAAACCCATAAAAGCGGAAGAATTTATCATAAAGCTGTTGAAAAATTACCCAAATGATTGCAAATATCCAGATTATCTGCAATAAATAATTTTAATATTTATTTATAATATAATAATACTTCTAGATAGGCAACTTGTATTACGTTGGCATACAATCAATTACATTACATCCCCTGTAGATATTGTAGACCCAAACTTATTAGAAGACACCCTGTAGATGTCTCTGCTCTAGTTTAAATTGACTTAAGCTAGCAATGTTTGCTGTGGTCTGTATTTGATGGATGATAGTAAAAGAATGCACTTGTTTTAATTTAGAAACTTCTTTTAACACTACTTGCAATATAATGAATGTTGTGTTACTTTAAAAGGGGTTGGTTCAACAATTAAAAGAAAATTCGTGTCTCAAAACGCTTACCTGATGTTAATCGTCTCTCTGTAGGGGTGACTAGTAGCAGCGGTACACCCCAATTTAGCAGCGGGCAGAAAATTACACAAGAAATGTTTGTCTATAGCACAATGAAATAAGTACGAAAAAAGTCATAGCAAAGCAGTACATGTACATGCCACAGGTACAGAAGCAACTGTATCACCTTTGATAAATATTTTATTGTAAAAATGTTTTCCAAAAAATCTCCATTAAAACGAGTTTTTTTATTTTCCCAACGAAAACTTTTTTTACGTAGTATATACCGCCATCTTTCAGACTCTTTTACCGACATATTAAGTTTTAGAAGCATGATTTTAAAAATTCCTGAATATTTCCTTGCATCGATAATGATCTGATCTGGAAACTTTTTACGATAAAATATTCCGCACCAAACGCTGAGGGCTCTACACCCAGGGCCATTATTTTTTATGTATTTCTGCTTGGATTTCCTCTTGAGCTTGAAAATCTGTTTACGACCTCTGTCCTTTCCGCCTACATATTTTCCTCAAAACACGATAGGAATTTATACAATTTTCTATCCTAAATTTTGGAAAGATAAAAAGGTCGCTGTGTACTCGTAAATCTCAACAAATACTAAGATCCGAGTTTTTCGTATATTTGAACAGTGAATTTGTGAATATTGGGTACAATTATTTTATTTTAATTATTGCAGTTCAGTGTATATAGACTAAAAGAGGGGGTTACCTTACAAACGGTCCGGTAGTTCTAAATTTTTGATATGTTGTCTAGGATGGTTAGTGAGTATTTAAAATGCAAGATGCATAATTCCTCCCCCTCCGAGCCCGCCGCCATATTGAAAAACCAGAAAAAATTGGCAATTTCTTCAGATTTTCGCTTATATCTTCGTTTAGGTGAATTTTAGCTGAAAAGAGTTCTACACAATGTTGTAGAGAATTAAATTTCCTACAATTTACGGTTTCTGGGATAGATAGTTACGGAGATATGCACTTTGCAAAATGAAAAAATCGCGTTTGCCGGAAATTTATCAAACTTCCAACTTTAAAACTTCATTAACTCACCTCCTACGAAACGAGCGAAGCTGTAAATTTGTTTTATTTTTAGTTCCTAAGACTCTTCGATTTATGTATGATTATTATTGCCTTTGGTCCTTAGTAAATAAATGAAATTTTTTTTATTCACTGCAATTTACAATCTACTCATAGTATACACAGAGTAATTAGTAAATAAGATGTAACGAAAGGTGACTTGGGCAGGTTCCATCCAGCGATAGATCTCTGGAATTTTTATCTCTCAAGATCTTCTGGCCATAATATTCTAAGTCTTCTTTCGACTGGTTGATCGATGAGTTCATTAATCATTTGTTTACCATGATTAGGGGTACGGTTTCTATATTTGTTGGTAATGGCTCTTATCACTTCTGTTATGAATGGAATGTCCAGGTCGTTTTGCAGCGTTTGATTTGAAGCATAGCAAGGGGTGGTGGTTATCATTCTGAGCACTTTTGATTGGTATGTTTGGAAAATTTTTATATTGCTAGGTTTACTGCATCCCCACAGCTCTATGCCGTAAGTCCAGATTGGTTTGAGTACAGCCTTATATAATATTATTTTGTTTTCCATGGATAGTTTAGATCTTATATTTATTAGCCAGCTCATGTTTTTTGTTTTGAGATCCAGTTGTCGTCGTTTGATTTTTATGTTAATTTTTGGTCCAGGTGAAGTCCAAGATATTTCACCTCAGCTTTGACAGGTATGGGCGTGTTGTTTATATATACTTGAGGACAGATATCTCGCCGTGTTGTAAATGTTGTATGGACGGACTTTGTTGGATTCACATTAATTTTCCATTTTTTTAGTCAATTTTGCAGCAGATTGAGGTGATATTGTAATTTCTGTGTAGCTCTTATTGGATCAAAATCCGATGATAGTATTGCTGTGTCGTCCGCAAATGTTACAATTACCGTATCGTCCGATGATGGGATATATAAATGAAATGAAAAATGAAATTGAACATCCCTTCTCACCAGCAGGTATTCAAGTGAAATAGTAACTGCCTCTTGAGCCTTACGCTGTAATATGTAAGAAACTCAAGTAGGATTGGTATAAACTCCAAATTCCAGCCAAAACTGGAAAACAATTAATTTTTTTTAATACAATGTGGAGTCACAAAAAAAGCAATATTCCGTTATTTTAACTTTTACTTTTACCCTCACTCCGTCCAGTTGGTTTAAAAAATGTACATGAGTTTTGTAGGTAATTTAAATACCCTACAAATTTTACTCTGATACTTGTTTTCCTACAATAGGCCATAACTGAATCACAGCGTTCTAAGTTAGAAGTTTGACAAATTTCCGATTTTTTTGATTTTTTTAAAAAGAGCATATCTCCGTAACTATCTGTCCTAGAAACAAAATTTAAAACGTAAGTTATAGGAAATTTAATTCTCTACAACATTGTGTAGAACTATTTTCTAGCTAAAATGCACTTAAACGAGGATATAAGCGAAAATCAGAAGAATTTGCCGATTTTTTTCAGTTTTTTCAATATGGCGGCGGGCGCGAAGGGGGAGGAATTGTGCATTTTGAATTTTAAACACTCACTAACCATCCTAGACAACATATCAAAAATTTAGAACTACCGGACCGTTTTTAAGGAGCCCCCTATATTCACTGGATTATTGGTGAATTCACAGCTATTTTGTAGAGAGTTCCCACCAAAAATTGAAATTTCAACCAATTTGTACGACAAGCACAACGATCGGGATAGTCGTCTCGGCCCTGTAAGGATTACAATGGAAATTTCGTTTTTAATTTCAAATTTTCAAACGGAAATTATCGTATCAGGGTTTTGGCTTTTTGAAATGAAAATTGGAAGAAGAAATTGGCTAATTTTGGTGAATTCACTTTTCTTTTATCGATAGTTCCCACCAAATTTTAAAAATTAAACTAAATTTTAATGCAATGGATGCATAAAACATTATTTTATCAAAAAAAATAGAGAACAGTCTGGTTCGTAATTTATGATAAATTAAAAAAATGGATAAAATGGGAAAAAGATGCAAAGACCTAATAATTATAATTTATTTTAGATCCATCTATACGCTTAACGTATGCGCATTTCCCAATAAAACACCCTGTATATCGTTTTAAAATAATAGAATAAAACAAAAAATTGGATGAAACGATTAAACTAACCTAGAAGGATAATTTCATCAAAATTGAAAACGATTTATTTTTTTTGGCATACGTTAAAAATTCATATTTTGGGAAAGAAACTCTCTTGGTGATCATCAAAAATGGATGTGAAACATTATATTTATTAACCCCTCAAAGGACCAGGCACCTTTCTTATGGGAAAATGGCTTTCCGTCAAATTTTCTGAAAAGTTGGTATGATGTAGAACTTGATGCTCTGACAAAAAGTGTCCATTGGCCCAAAGCGATCCTATGGCTAGTTTTCAAGGTACAGGGTGTTAAACATCGGAAATGCCACTTTTTTGTAACCAGATTTCTCAAAACAGACCTGTTTTATTCGCGTTTGTTGTAGAAAACATGAATTATAGATTATTTGGCAACGATATTTTATAAACAATTACTGTACAATTTGGTTATTTACAGGGTGGTTCGAAAATAAGTAATATGGTTTTTTGAAGAAATTATTTTTTTTATAACAGCTTTAAAAATACAAGCAAATGTCATTGCATCATGAATATATAGTTTAAGTAATTGAGGTTGTGCGAAATAAAGGACCTTGTTTTCTTCCAAACTTCAGTACCTACTACTCACATATGGCTAACCCTACTTTAAATAAAAATATAAAGTTTAAGTAATTACTTCTTGGTGATGAATCATATTTTATACAGGGTGACTCATAAGGGTAGTTAGAGAAGGCATATAACGTATTTTAGCTATAACGAATCGCACTGTATAAACGATGTGTTATAAAAACTTTGTATTATCTTAAACAAACGTAAGACCTGTCACTGTATTACCACTCTATGTTATACAGCGTGTTAAACTGACTACAAACACTTTAAAAATTATAAAAGCTGTGTTTTGTGCACCACCCTGTATTTTAAAAGCTTCTCCGTTAACTTTATAAATTAATACATATTCACATTAACAGAAGTTCAGAATTTAACTGAGCAAAATTTTGTTGTAATCCTATGACCAGTTTTCCTCAAATGTGTACCCATCCTTCTGTTTTCATAATTAATAACCTTTTTTATATTATTTTAGAACAACTAGTAACTATGGGTATATGCCTTCTCGAACTACACTTATGAGTCACCCTGTATAAAATATGATTCATCAGCAAGAAGTAATTACTTAAACTATATATTCATGATGCAATGACATTTGCTTGTATTTTTAAAGCTGTTATAAAAAAAATAATTTCTTCAAAGAAACCATATTACTTATTTTCGAACCACCCTGTAATGAATTAAATTGTACAGTAATTGTTTATAAAATATTGTTGCCAAATAATCTATAACTCACGTTTTCTACAACAAACGCAAATAAAACAGGTCTTTTTAGATGTGCTACCATCTATGGTAAGAAGAGAGTATTGACATTAAATTTTGACTGAATCTAGTCAAGATGTCACTCTCTTCTTTTTTATCCCTTTCAGAGATTAATACAAAGTGAGTAAACCAGTAAGGAATTTTAATTTATTAGATTCGACATCCTAAGACCGGTTTCTGTCTTTCGACTTCATCAGTTAGGCTTTGTATTAATCTCTGAAAGGGATAAAAAAGAAGAGAGTGACATCTTGACTAGATTCAGTCAAAATTTAATGTCAATACTCTCTTCTTACCATAGATGGTAGCACATCTAAAAATGTTATCTTATAGCGGATATAGCTATTGACTTGTACGAGTTTGGAATTTTATTTATTGGATTCGAAAAGCCTAACTGATGAAGTCGAAAGACAGAAACCGGTCTTAGGATGTCGAATCTAATAAATTAAAATTCCTTACTGGTTTACTCACTTTGTATTAATCTCTGAAAGGGATAAAAAGAAGAGAGTGACATCTTGACTAGATTCAGTCAAAATTTAATGTCAATACTCTCTTCTTACCATAGATGGTAGCACATCTAAAGATGTTATCTTATAGCGGATATAGCTATTGACTTGTACGAGTTTGGAATTTTATTTATTGGATTCGAAAAGCCTAACTGATGAAGTCGAAAGACAGAAACCGGTCTTAGGATGTCGAATCTAATAAATTAAAATTCCTTACTGTCTTTTTACTTTTACTTAAAACAGGTCTGTTATGAGAAATCTGGTTACAGAAAAGTGGCATTTCCGATGTTTAACACCCTGTACCTCGAAAACTAGCCATAGGATCGGTTTGGGCCAATCGACACTTTTTGTCAGAGCATCGAGTTCTTTTCAGAAAATTTGACTATTGTGGTATCGAGAGTACTACCTTAAATCAAACAAATGTGTGTGTAAAAGGAATTAATCTAAGGTGGTTAAAAGCCACATGGTTAAAATTTTACAGTTTTAATTCAATCTGATTATTTTTTTTCAGAACCAGACATAGATAAGGCGCCATCTTCACCGACGAGACGAAAACTACCTAAAACGCCGGTATAAATTCCAAACATATTAGTATTATACATATCTAATTATTGAAAAGTGACTGAATTTACTTATATTTA
Source organism: Crepidodera aurea (assembly GCA_949320105.2). Classification (NCBI taxonomy): domain Eukaryota; kingdom Metazoa; phylum Arthropoda; class Insecta; order Coleoptera; family Chrysomelidae; genus Crepidodera; species Crepidodera aurea. The sequence goes on along the minus strand of OX439475.1, from coordinate 19,194,983 downwards.
TATATGTATATATAAATATATTGGTTGAAAGTACAATAACTAATTTGATCAAAACAACACAATCAAAATAAATTCCAATTTAGGGAATAATTGATGAAAATAAAAATATAACCTTGTGTGTACATAACAAAAATGTAGAGTATCTAACAGGCTGAGAAATCTAGCTGAGCCCAGAGTTCGCAGCCGAGGCGAATTGCCGAAGGTAATTGCTGAGACTGCAGAACTCTGGGCGAAGCAATTAATTCAGTACTATTTTTTTTCAAGCGTAAACAATTTCATTAGAAACATCATTTTAGGTTAACTTGAACTGTTAAAAAAATAAAACAATTTTCTTTATTAACAGATTTAATGAAATTAAATGTACCTACTCTTCTTCTGGTTGCGACATTTTCAATCAGGACTTCCTTAGTAAGCGAACTTTTTCAATTCAATTCAACAAACTTGCTAATAAGATTAAATTAGGTCAAACTGTCAAACAATGAAGGTATAAGACGACTCGATGGGTAAGTCAATGTCTTTACACTGAAATGCGATAGATGGAGACACCTTGACAATATAAATTCAATTAACTTTATTATTAGTACGGAATACTGTAACCAGATTTTCGACTTATTACCACACAGAATTTTCAAGTATTTTTCATCAGTTCTTGGAGAATTGAGAAAAGAGTTCAGGATGATGGATTTTTTCCGGTGCCCGAATTGATCTTTATATACAGTGTGACCCATTTTGTTTGGAAGCACCCCTGTAAAATCCGCATTTTTCAACGTATTTTGATTCAGTATCAAAAACAGTATTTTGGCATAAATTTTCATACCTTAATTTCCATTTTCAAAGCCCTCTATGTTAATTTTTCGTTGCCAAAAAGACGAAAGTATATTAGTCATTTTTTCTTCTCAAATATGACTACACCACCGGATTCAGAATCGTTACAAATGTAAACTACCAAAATTTTATAAAAAAAATTTTATTAACGACAACGATGACGGATTTTTTCAGCGCCCGAATTGATCTTTATATACAGTGTGACCCATTTTGTTTGGAAGCACCCCTGTAAAATCCGCATTTTTCAACAGATTTTGATTTAATTTTTTTTGATAGATTCAGTATCAAAAACAGTATTTTGGCATACATTTTCATACCTTAATTTCCATTTTCAAGGCCCTCTATGTTAATTTTTCGTTGCCAAAAAAGACGAAAGTATATTAGGCATTTTTTTCTCTCAAATATGACTACACCACTGGATTCAGAATCGTTACAAGTGTAAACTACCAAAATTTTATAAAAAAAATTTTATTAACGACAACGTTATAACAACATGAATTTGGAAAAAGTTGTATTTTAATTAATTTTTTACGTAGAATCTAGACAAATTTTAAAAATGGCAACATGGTAAATAAAAACTAGGACTCGAAACATAGTTGCATAGTAAAAAATCGAAGCCGGTAGCTTAACCCGTTCTGGAGTTAACGCTTCTGAAAGTAACGTAGAATTGTACTTAATAATTTCATTTATTAACAAAATGACGAGTATGCCATGAAAATACAAATTAACAACTATTAAAAATAACTAATAATACATTTTGATCAAAGCAATAATAATTTAACTCTAAATTTGCAACTTAGTCTCTGTAATTTCCACAGATTTATTATGTCCATACTTATTAAAGCCATTTTTACAAAATTCAAACAAAATCGCAGTAGGTTTTGATTTTGACATTTCATTTATGTCAGTCAGTAACATTTGTATGAAATAGTAAGTACTAAATGTTCTAAATTATTACTTGTACTTGACAATGGCTGCTTTAACTATTCAAGACAAATTTGTAATTGTACATCTGTGTGGTTATAGTTCTTCCATTTTCAATTGCAGAAATATAAAAACAAGTTCCTTTGTCGGCATTGGCGGCTTGTCGGCACACCTACAAGCCGCCAAAGCCGATCAAAGCAACTTACACATCTGGGAATTTTGTTTTTATATTTCTGCAATTGCAAATGGAAGAACTATACAATGATCGAAGTGAACGAGAAGTAACAGAAATATTTAATCGGAGACATCCAGATCGCCGTATTGGCTGCTCTGCAGTGCACAAAATTAAAAAAATATTTATTGAGACTGGAGCAGTGACCAAACTTATTTTAAAAAAAAATTTGCAGGCAAGAAATTTTAATGACCGTGTTGTCATAGACTACTTTGCCAACAATCCCAATACTAGCTTAAGAGTAGCTAGTTTAGATTTAGACTTGCCTAGAGAAAACATTCGGCGATGTTTAAAGAGAAATAAAATACGACCATTTAAACAGAAATTTCTCCACACTTTAAGGGCAGGTGATACAGAAAAACGCATGGAATATTGTTTGTAGGCTCAAGGTTGTTAATAAATGAAATTATTAAGCACAATTTTACGTTACTTTCAGAAGCTATAACTCCAGAACGGGTTAAGCTATCGGCTTCGAATTTTTACTATGCAACTATGTTTCGAGTCCTAGTTTTTGTTTACCATTTTTAAAATTTGTCTACATTCTACATAATAAATTAATTAAAATACAACTTTTTCCAAATTCATGTTGTTATAACTTTGTCGTTAATAAAATTTTTTTTATAAAATTTTGGCAGTTTACATTTGTAACGATTCTGAATCCAGTGGTGTAGTCATCTTTGAGAAAAAAAAATCCTAATATACTTTCGTCTTTTTTGGCAACGAAAAATTAACATAGAGGGCATTGAGAATGGAAATTAAGGTATGAAAATGTGTGCCAAAATACTATTTTTGATACTGAATCTAACAAAAAAAATTAAATCAAATCAAATCAAAATCGGTTGAAAAATGCGGATTTTACAGGGGTACTTCCAAACAAAATGAGTCACACTGTGTGTAAAAGGAATTGTCAATTTTTGTTATCACCACATGTCAGTTTTTTTGTTTTTTATAGACGGAAGTAAATGTGTTGAGAAAAAATTGAGAACTGACATTTTCAGTCACACGCCAGGTTCTAATGGATTAAAATTGGAAAATTACTCGCAGGTTGAAAATTTTGCCATCGCCATCTATTGATTATCGATTATTTTATATGATTCTAGATTACGAAAAAATATGAACTGACATTTTCATTGACGCACTTTGAATTATGCTTATTTTTTGGGGCAGATTTTGTTATCGACACATGATTTACTTGATTTAAAACTAATAAAAGAATTAGGCAAAATATGCAGTTCCTTACACACTAGTAATAAGTCTGGTAAAGCATTCTCCTTTTTCGCTTTTAGACCATTATTTAATTCATTCCACAGTGTCTTGAGCTTAGCTATATGCATCGATACATCTTCACCATCAATCCAGTTAAATGAAAAGAAATCTGTACAAATCTTAAATAACGGTGTATTGATGCTTTTAGTGCGTATACTGTGAGTTGGAAAAAACTACGAAAAAAACAAATAATTTTTGACGCTCCCAAACTTAGCTTTCGAGTATGCTTAACAGGATGGCGGTGGTTAAAATTCTTTTTGAGTGGGCCCCACCCCCCAAAAGGTCAAAAACCACCCCCAAAAGGGTGAATCGCGTATTCACCTGCAAAACTAATGTTGGTGAGGTTGGTACACACGATGAATTTCTTTTAGACTTGACCCCCATCCCTCAAACGGCTAAAAATCATCCGCGAATAGATGAAAAAATTTGTTTTTCGCTATAAACGAGAAAACCCGCGTCATCTCCCATTTTCCAGGATGCTGAACGCGATGGTGATGTTCCCCGAGTCCCCGAACCGGCTAAAAACCACCCCCGTTAGTTATGCCGGTGAAAGAAGGTGCGTCAAGCTGGTGAATCATACCTGCAATTCAAATATTTAAATGTTATAGGCATTTTGTGCCGTATGTTGTGAATTTTGTGCCCGTGTGTTTTTTGAGATATTTCGGAAGTTCCATAGTTATGGGTCACCAACTTGACGCTGTGACCCATATATTGAAATTTGAAAATTTTCTTTTTCCACTAAATTGTGCCCATTTTGTGCCAATTTGTGCCGTATATTGTGAATTTTGTGCCCGTGTAGTTTTTGAGATATTTCAAAAGTTCCGTATGGGTCACCAACTTGACGCTGTGACCAATAGATATATTGAAATGTTATGATTTTCTTTTTCCAGTAAATTGTGCCAATTTGTGCCGTATGTTGTGAATTTTGTGCCCGTGTAGTTTTCGAGATATTTAGTTTTTCCTATGAGTCACCAACTTGACGCTGTGACCCATACTTTGAAATTTTAAAATTTTCTTTTTCCACTAAATTGTGTTCATTTGATGCCAATATGTGCAGTATGTTGTGAATTTTGCGCCTGTTCAGTTTTCGAGATATTACGGGTTTTTGCCATCGGTTTTGATGCTCTCTTCCATAAAGTTCCCTATTCTGGCCATTTAAATACTTGAATTCCAATTTAAATACTTGAATTCCAGGTACGGGTCACCAGCTTGACGCACCTGGTGAAAGACGCGATTCACCCTTTTGCCGGTGGTTTTGGGGCCAACCCGAAAATAAAATGTAACCCGCGCCATCGTGTTCAGCATCCTCGAAAATGGAGAGTGGGGCGTCAAAAATTATGTGTATGATCGTCCTAGTCACAGAATGCAGCTGAATTGACTGCAAAGATGAGACTCTGTTTGTAATTTCGTGTAGCTGCGTGCGATAGAAAATGTCAGTTCGTTATTTTTAATTAATATTTATGATATTCTTTATAATTAAAAAATTGTTTCAATTATGTGTTATGTAAAGCTTCAGTTCTTCAGATATTTTTTTTACAAACGCGAAAACGTTTACAAGACCAAGGTGTAACTGTAAAAAATTTTGTATTTGCTTAAATCTATCGACTTATGGCATAAATCTTGTGGCGATAACAGGTCATTTTGGTTACGGTATGCCGTACTGTATTGTTTTATTTTTACGCGTAGTACAATAGATCCTGTATATTATATAAAATATTCATATTTTGATACGCTTGAAAAAAAATATGATTTTATCGACTTTCTAAATGTCATTTCCTGTACTATTCTAAACAGATGAAATATCTCTGACTCCAAGTACAAAGTTTTGTCCGATTGGTTATTGTAACTTCAAATTAGTGAGAAAAGGTTTAAAGCGTTGACATGCAATCAGTGTTCAATCATACATATTTTAATATAAATAAAGTTGTAGAATGATCCGCCGAAAATAATTTTACGCAGAAATTTGTAGTGAAAAATATATTTGATGGTTGAAAAATTGTCGTAGATCATTCGAATTAAAAGTAGAGGTTCTCTTTAAGTGATAGGCGCAAAAAAAAGTCTCTTTTCTGTCTATTATTATTTATGTCAATGCATTCAATTTATAGTAGAAATAATTAACATCGAAAAATAACACAAACCAAGAAACAATTAAAGAAATTCTTAATTTCCAGACTACTAGTATATCCAATGCTAGAAATAATAAAACAATCCTGGCAAGGTATACAGGGTGGACCATTAATAATGGGGAAGGTTACATTTTTTGGACCAAATTTTGTAGGACGATTATTGAAACCGACTTTATTTATCAATGTTGGCCTCCTTAAGGGCTTCTCTAATATTTAGATATCACAATACGGAGGCCAAAACCTTACAATCTTTTAGGATACAAGTAATTTTACATAAATGATTCATTGTAGTTTTTCCTGGATAAAAATATATGTCGATCTTTCCTCCATTGGTACGAAACATGTTTATAAAAAAAACTAGTAGAATATACCTACAATAAATAATAAATGAATGTATACAATTGATCGCATCTTTTAGGAGAGCTTGGATTGAAACACGAAAAGTAGGAACTAATATATTTTTTTTGAAATATTTTAAAATTTTGAGGCTTACAAATGCTACTTATTCTATTGTAAATTTAATGTATTGATATATGAACACTTTCTTTGGTCCCCTATTCTTACCTCCTAAAACTTGGCCTAACTGCTAATTTTTTCTAAACGTACAGTTAGATGCAGAAAAAGTATATGTAATACTATTAATCACCTTTTCTTTAAATAAAACAAAATGCGAATTTATTAGTTGGCTACTATAATTAATTTCAGAAAAAAATAAAATCAATAGTTCTTTTTACTACGAAAAGGAATAAAATATACTTTAAAAACTATCGGTTTCCTATGTAGAAATCGTTATCAAAACTTAAGGGGTTGTGCCTACCTGCAATGCTGAAAAAAAGCGACATTTTTTAATATTTTCATAATCGGTTTTCACCCATTTATTGTGCGTATCATTATCAATAAAAATCTCTCCGCTCCCCGTAAATGGTGGTTTCAAAAAGGCCTTTTGCCAGACGAGACGCTGCAATCATCTGAAATTAAATAAAAACCAATAGGATTTTTTTAAGCATGAGTCAATGCAGTCTGCGACAGTTCGTTTGAAAAAAAAATTTTTGACAAAATACTGCCTTGCCAAGTTAGGTATCGGTTTTTACCCTAAAATTCAGTCTTTGATCGGCTGCAAAAAAATCGAATTTTATCAAGAGACGAAATCCGAACGATCAAGGACTAATAGCGAACAGATCGCAGATTAGTTCAAACATCATTTGCTCGGGTAGCCGTCCCATTAGTCGATTACAATTTAGCGATTGTACATGTTTTTATTTTTTTATTTATACGCTTTCCACTCTCTGGCTCCCGAGCTATATATTAAAGTAGAACACTTGACAGAGACTTGTGAGATGGTACTATACTTATAACTTCGTCAATTTTCATCGGATTAACTTGAAATTTTGGGGAGAAATTCTTAAATATACATACTTTCGATTTATGTAATATACTTTTTGAAAGTATGCAGGTAGGCGTAAGCCCTTAAAACAATAAATAAAAAATGGATTTAAAGTTACATTTTAACTATAAATTACTGGAGAATAGACGCAGCATTTTAATTGTTTCCCCACTGATGTGTCTCCCAGAGTCAACTCTAAGAAGTCTACTGACCAGTATCGTTTTAGTCCTGTTTTCCATTGGATCATTCTAAAGATTAGCGATCGATAGATTTAAACGATTTTTGATCCTTTTGGCTAATCTCGAATGCTGTCCTATCGCCACCTACACCTCAGTCTCGGGCTTTCTGTGCCTTCCGGATTAGTTTCGCAGCCCCCACTCCGTAACTCTTGTCCCCTGTTTGTACCAGACCGTTTGGCCACAGTAGTTTGGCTATTGTATTCTTCGGGACTGTCCGAAAATTGCCTGGCTTTTACGTTCTAGTGCTTCGCATTCTGACTGTATATGTTTGGCTGTTTGTATCCCTTTACCACATTGTCTGCTGGAAAGTTCTCCGTTGTACAGCCCCATTTTGTACAGATGTCCTCTGATTGGACTGTCACCAGTGAGAAGGCCCGTTATTGTTCAAAGTTGATTCCTACTTGTTCAAAGTTGATTCCTACTCAACATGAGTAGTTCTTCAGCTTTGTGTTTTACGGTTCTTTAAGTCAGTCATAGATCAAGATACAGTGTTCGATGATTTACAACCTCAAAGCTCTATATCACTGGAATAGGTGGGGAGTTAGGATATACACTCCCATACACCTCCACTTTTTCCCTTCCACATTTCTACTGTTATTTTTCCAAACGGGCAAAATTAGCTTTTGAACAGCAGCCTAAAGCCGCCCTAATCTTACAATATCAAACAGTCAAGTCATATTTTGAACAGGTATGTTTGGGACTTCTTTGAAAGCTTTCCTTGGAAGTTGTTTTAATATTTTTCCGACTCGGGAGATTCATGTGGAGTTAATAGTTAAAACCGACAGTTGGATTAATAAATTCACCTTCTCTTTCAATTTTAAAGACTATTTATTCCATTTATTATGAAATTATCCAGTAATATGTCACTATATTAATTTTTATTTTTTGTCAACCACTAATGAGTTATATAAGTGAATTATATACTGATATATTTCGATAGTAAAAGAAAAATTACCATCACAACTTTTTACCGCAGCTACTAGACAATAAACTATAACCTGACTATTTTAAATTGATATTTTTGAAAACAAATGCTAAGGAAAACTATGAACTGACATATTTTACTTGAGCGTGAAGGGCAACATATACATCGAGCCTAATCTCTGTCAGCAAAACCTATTACTTAACTAAAAATCTAACAGGGTTGTGTAAAATCAAATTTACTATAGTTTTCTTAAGAGTCATATATGTAAGAAATCCGGTTTAAAAGACAAGATGTGGACGTGTTTAAATGATTTTGTTTGACGACTTTTGAAACAAACGTGGTATTAACATAAACCTTCTACAGAAAATTCGTATTAATAAATAAGCAAGTTTTTGTATTATATCTCTGGATCAAAAGTTGGTCGTTTGAGTTTTTACGTTTTTGCTTATTATACATAACAGGGTGGATCAGTCCCCATCCTCGGTTCATCATTCATACTTGTTCGCTGATTTGCCGCCATTTCTTCCGGTCTCTTGTTTTCTCCTTCCATCTTGTAACTCCTGCTTAAGTCCTCTTCTACCTCTGCCAACCATCTTCTTTTTCCTCCTGGCTGCCATTGTAACATAGCCTTTGTTACTGCATTCAGTTCTTCTAATATTTCTTGATACGTTCTTCGTTCTCCTTCTATATTCTTGCTCTCCGATCTTCACTGAGCCCAGAATTGTTCTTATTATCTTTCGATTGCTTATCTTTAACTTATCATCTCCTATCTTCGTCGCAGTAATAGTTTCTGCTGCATACGTTGTTATGGGCCTTATTATTGTTCTGTATATGTTCATCTTTGTTTGTTTGATTGATACCGCTTTTAAAAAGTATATCACCCTCGCTATCGTTTTCCCAGTTGTGACAAGACGCAAACGATATCCATCCTTCATTTGAAGTTGAATGGAACTGATCTTAGAAGATTTTTCTTAATCTTTTATGTCAATTTCTTCTTTTTTGGCACAGTTGCAGATTTAGCTGCATGGCTCTCTTTCTGAGAGTCTATTTTTCTTTCTGCACGCTCTATTTTTTAATCTTCTTGATTTTTACTTCTTCTTCGACATTCTTAATTCTTTCAAGTAAGGAGATGATATTAAAATTATTGTTTTCCTTTTTTTTGATAACGTTTTTTTCCTATTTAAATAAAATTACATTTGTTAAGGTGAGTTTCTTGGGATATTTTCACTCATACAATAAAATTAACGCCTTCAACTAGGAGAATTATTTATTCAAATCATTCTGAACATTGGGATTTGAACTCTCCGCTATATAATTGGATAACTAACTTTTATCCCTAAGGTATAGTACAAAAATTTGTTTCAAAAGAGAGGTTAACACCCAGCGAAAACTGTTGTTTCTCCATAATAAAATAAAATTAATTTTATAAGTAAATTAACAATGTTTTACAAAAATCTTATATTTAAAAAACTACCACACGTGCGCATTTGTTTACAGGTTTTCTAAAAATTTGGGCTTATTTTCTATATTAGACAATCTTTCTGATTAAATTTCTAATTTAATTAGTTTAATTGTTCACAAAACTGAGTGAAAATTTAAGCAACGAATACGTTACTGTTCATATAAACTTTTTTCAAGTGTGTTCTTTGGAACGATCTCTTTCAAACACACTCTATACCTCACTTGTAGGTTAAGACCCAAATAAAGACTAACTCTTTTTTTACAAATATCTTCTGTACAGCTTGTAATAGATTTAAGTAAACATATCTAAAGTATATAAATGTTAATAAATGTTTTAATGTGTAATTAAGTAATTTAAAATGAATTGCAAGTCTTTTTATAAAAGTTCACAAATACTAAATTTTATTTTACATTAGACAAAGGAGAGTAAGTAAATTAAAATAATTTAGTTTACAAGACTGGTATTTATTTAAATGATTTTAAATTTTTTTTATTAATTTTGTCTGTTTAGATTAAAATTTGTTACAGTTAAAACCAATTCGAAAATATTTCAAAAATTCTGCTCTTGTGCAGTGCTAAAATATGTACTATTACTCATTAAAATTATACAGCGTGTTTCATTAATAATTTACTTAAGCTAACTGGAAAGTTCACTGACAAAATTTAACTTCTTACTGAGAAACAGAGTGTTCTATTTAAAATTATTTTGATACTTTTTATATTCGACATACTTTAGGGACAGATAAATAATTTTCCCATCTAAATTCAACGCCACTGGTGAAATTGTTATTTTCAATATTTTTAAGAAATAATAACTTACTTCAAAGTGCAAAAATGATATTTTTTCGAGATATTTAAATTTAAACATAGGGCAATTGTAATGCACAGTTATATCTCGTTCTAAAGTTCAGTGAAATACCCTCAAGCGGCCAAAAATCCCCCCAAAAACGTGAAAACCCGCGTCGTCTCCCATTTTTGAGGATGCCGAACGCGATGGTGTTGTTGGATCTTCTCCCCCGAGTCTACTTCAGATGCTCAAAAACCACCCCCGTTAGTTTTGCGGATGAATAACGCGATTCGCCCTTTTGAGGGTAGTTTTTGGCCGTCTCGGGGGTGGAGCTAACTCGAAAAGAATTTTAAGCCACGCCATCGTGTTCAGCATCCTCGAAAACGAGGGAGACGTACTTTGGGGGCGTCAAAAATTATTTGTATGTTCGTCCGAGTCACGGAATGCAGCTGAATTGACTGCAAGTAGCTGCGTGCGGTAGAAAATGTCAGTTCGATATTTTAATTAATATTTATGATATTCTTTATAATTTGAAAAAGCATGAATAAAGCTTGTGGAGATAACAGGCCATTTTGATTACCGTATGCTGCACTATAAGTACTGCTAAGGTTTTTTGTTTAAAAAATGATTGGTCCTTGTCTAAAATGCTCAATATGAAAATATACAAAAAAACCTTCAAAATAAGAATGCATTAATTTTAAATATATCGACAAATAACTATTGTTCTCTATGAAGTAAAAATTTTTAACTTTCGTAAAAAATATTTATAAATTTAAGAAAACCATTCAAAAATGACGATTCCGTCAGTGGCGTAGACTTTAAACAAGAAATTCTTCTGCCTCAACCGTACGTCTCTGGTAATAGCGAAAAAACTCTTGTGTCCTAAAATACTAAAAAACTTTCTGCCAAATATGATAAATAAATATTGATCAATATGAAAATAATGAATAAAAATAATGTTAAAAAATTAAATCTTCATATTTCTTGTTAACCTATATGAAAGAATTAATGAAACACCCTGTATATAAATATATTTTTTAATATTTCTATTGAACTGGTTATAAAAAGAGTTGTATAAATTTAAAAATTTAAAACTAAACGCTAAATATTATCTAATAAAAATTAGAAAGTAGAATGAAAAGTGACAGCTTTAATAAACGAATATTTATCTAATTGGATAAAAAACTAAATAATATGGATGAAGAGTAAATTACGAGCTTACATATTTTTTTTTACTCTTCATCCATGTAGATGAGTGTTATGTGTATAGCAAATTTTATTCGAATATCTTGTGTACATATCACTTATACACTGTTTTTGCATTGTATATCTGTGCTGTTTATATAGTAGAACAAGTACTAGGGTACCCGGCAATAATGGTAAGTGTTCCTAATTGTTTATTTGGTGTAAATAGTTAACTCATTGAAAAAAAAAACCTACTTGAGTACATCTAATACAAAACTATTCTACACTATCATTTCGATTTCGTTCATTAAAATATTCTTAGCCGCTTGTTGAAAACTGCAGGTGAAAATGCTTGTTATTAAATTTCATGAGTATACGCCTGCCCATTTCGATTTCGCTTCGCTCTCACGGAATTTTCGGTAAACAAACGTAACTACTAACTTACGGGCCGCGCCACAAGATGTCGCTTTAGGTAGACACACATAACTGTTAAGGTAAACAAACATAACATTTTGAACTTTGACACGAGCGCCGCTCTAACGGAATTTTAGGTAAACAAACAGTATTATTTTTTGAAATTCAAACCTACACAAGACATTACAAGCAAATAAAATTGAAAAAGTAAATTAAATAATGTCACTAATTATTAAGTGCGGGTTCCAAAATGTTAATATGAGCGTCTTTCGACGAAAAAGAATATCTAAGGGAACTAAATTGTACGAAAGTTAGTAGTCACTGAAGGTTTTCACCTCCGATTTCGTTGATCCTCCATCGATTTTCATGAAAATTGGTGAGTAGTTAGAGGATACCTCAAGAAACAACTTGTCTGGCCTGTTGGCTTATTGCCAGTGTCATTAATTAGTTAAAAAAAACCTCAAGAAACAAAAGTGACATGGTGCCAACTTGCGCTTTTACCCTGGGGGTGGATGCCACCCCTTCTCGGGGGTGGAAATTATTTTCATAAATAACTCAAAAATTATAAGTTTTTACAAAAAAGTTGTTATTACCAAAATTGAAGCTAATAAAAAATCGAATAAATTCCTTACTTGAAAAACCTTTTAATATTAATTCAAAGTGAGTTATAGGTAATTAAATAACGGGAAAACGATGCATTTGATAAAATATACTTACTAAACACTTTTCAAAGTACTCAGAAATACCTATCAAATGTGCTCTAGAAGAGGTTGATAGTATGAAAATTAAGCAAGTTATGATAAAAATAAGAGGACCCTTTCGAATTTTTTAGGAAAAAGTGAAAAATAAAACATACGCCATTTCTACAAAAATTGAAATTTATAGTAATCCCTATAAGACTTTCTTTATATTAGCGTAAGTAATGACCTCAAAAATTTTGACCGGTTTAGAATGCATATTTTTGAAGAAAAAAAAAATGATTTAAAAAATCAGAATTTTTCAAATTTTCGTAAATTTCATTTTCTTTTGATAATAACTCCAAAAATACTCGATATATGTAAAAAATGATAGAAAACGAAATTAGAGTTTTTTTTAACAAAGATTTTACTTTTTTTTTATTTTTGTAGAATAAAAAATAATCGAGATAGAAACGTTTCAATCCTAAATTTTCATGCGAGAACCATGTAACCGGGGCTATTTAACCTTTTATCTTTTAAAAAATAAGGGATTTAAAAGATTTAATACGATGTTATAGTCCTTGAACTTACCTATCAAATGGTTTTTAGATGAACCTGATATCATAAAAATGAACGGAGTTATTGTAAAAAAACCAATAACATTTTTTTGGAGAAGAGATTTTGTATGTATATATAGGAAAAAAGATAGATAGTAAGAAGTACATGCTCACAAAATATACATGTGTGGGTGTGAGTATGTATATTTTGAAGATAGAAAAAGTGAAAGGAATTCTGTACATCACAAATTTTCCATTATTTTTATGACAAGGGGTAGTTTTAAGGGTGGAAAATTTTGCAATAAATAAATAAAGATTTTAATACTCAGTAAATGAGATTTCAATTCAGCAATGTATTATTCAAATGATTAAAGTTTCTGGAAACCAATTTTTTCACTGATTCTGCTTTAAGGGGGTGGTTTTTAAGGGTTAAAATTTCACAGTCAACCAAAAATTATATCATAAACATTAAACAAACTGTTTGTGAAATATAAAAAATTATTTTTTCATGATTTTCGATTTAAGGGGTGGTTGCTAAAAGGGTTGAAAAATTAATTAAAAATATAAATCATGCATATAAATGTTGAAAAATATTTATTTTATTTAATTAAACGAGATTACTTACACCAAAATGCAAAAAGCGAAGGTCGAACATATGTCATCTTTGAAGTTGACGGTAAAATATACTCAATCCCAAATTTTCATGCAAATCGATGACCTCATCCGCCGTTTCTAGTAATTGTAAAATCCGGAATCGTTGACGATCTGGCAATCACTAGAGAAAATGTGAATTTAACAAATATACCCCTGCCAATTTCGATTTCGCTTGACACGAGCGGCGCTCTAACGGAATTTTAAGTAAACAAACATAACTATTAATTTACAGGCCGCGCCCCAAGATGTCGCTTTGAGCGTTGCTGCACAATATTTGTTGTGTCACTTTTGATAATCTATCCAAAAAAAATGGCGAGCCATTATTCCGGCTTAACTCTAAAAGAACAGGAAGACTTTTTCTTTAAAATTTCAATATTTTTTGGTAAAATTCTAATACAATTTATCATAGTTTGATGTATTTTATCATATTTGCAAACGTACTACATTTTTCACATAAATGTAAAGACTTTCTTTCAGTTTTTTATATCGCTATTTTCTTTCAAGCATCAAAATATTACTCAGAAAAATGCTTTTTTTCTAAATGGCTTAATTTTAAAAACACCTTCTACTATTGCCGATGAAAAAGGGTGATCAAAAGTAAATACAAATTATTGATAAAAAAACGATAAAATTATATTTTTACCGTACAATGTAGCATTCGTTGGATGAAACTTTTATTTATCATTATCATTTGTAAATATTTTCTAATTAGCACGAAAAACTTTTAATAAAATTATCGGAAAACAGATTTAAGTTTTTTAGAAAGCTAATTAAATTACTTATGCGTGATAATTCAAATTTTAATTAAATTTAGATAACAAAGAAATTACAATATAATTTTAAATTTCTCAAATATTCTTATTAATACATTTATTTTTTGTTTGTATTCATAAAATACGCTAAAACTAGGGAAGGCACACCAATAATGATGAAATAAACTTATTACCCAGCAAAAACTTTTTTCTACAAACATGTTACAAATGCAATTATTAACACCTCCTTGTAGCTTTAAAAATATTACTTTAAGGCACCAGTGCACCGGTGCAGCAGGAATTTTTCCAAACGTATTTATTCCAACATGGTTTTTCGTACACTTGCCTTTTACATACTAGTAGTAATACAAGACCGGTTCTGGAACAGATCTACGAGGCTCCAAGGCGTTAAAAGCGGGGCTAAAGTTTAGATATGAGGGCCTAAGAGTAGCTATGATACCCTATATGCGAAGGCAGCACATAGGATTTAGTATGTAAAATATTGGTCAGGATAGGTTCTAATCTTTTCTGGGCTCGCACATAGGACATAAAATATTAATCAGGTTAGATTCTAATGAGATCCGAAGACTAACTTAACCTCTCTGGGGTCCTGTCATCTGTCAATGCGATTAGGTTAGGTTCTAAATGAGATCTTAACACCACCCTAACTTTTTAGGGACCTGTCTTCGCATATAGGGCTTCATAGCTACAGCTAGGCCCTCATATCTAACTTTAGCCCCCTTTTAATGCCTTGGAACCCCGTAGCTAACTTCAAATCGGTTCCAGAACCGGTCTTGTATTACTACTTAGACTTTAGGAAAAGCCTCGGATGTTCCACATTTGCTGGCCGAAGAACCATGTATCTCCGGTAAAAATACAAATAATATTCTTCAACGATAGTGAAATTTCGTGGAACCTTGGTTTTGGTATCTAATATCTTAAGCAATATTGAACTGGAAGTGCCCATAATTTCCAAGTTGTCAACTGGCAAAGCTCTTCTCTATGACAGGCACCAAAAATTCCCAAAATAATAGCTAATTGCATCATAAGATACTCGTCATCCGGTTAAAAAACTGTTCAATTTGGTCTCCGGTCAAGATCTTTGATTTTTGGGTTGATAACATTCTCCTTGACGCTTTAGAAATGCAATAAGCTTAAAATGCTTGCTGATATTTATTCGCAACATATTTTTAATCTTAGAATAATTTGACCTTAGAGATGAAGACTTCCAAACCTTCGATTTCTCATTAAAATAGGCCAAAAATACATTTTTTCAGTACACTTTCCAAGAACGCCTTTTTCTTCACACCACTTCACAAACTTGTTGTAGGCAATTTCATATTGAATCCGGGATTTTCTTGGTAAGTCCAAAGTAGCTCGGTTGGTCGCTTCATCAATTTCTTTATCCAACATATCCAAAAGTTTCAAACTTTTCGAAAATGACATCTCCAACATAATTCACCTCACTGCAACCTAATCTAATAAACTTTTAGCTATTATTCAAATTTTAGTTACTTAAAATTATTTCCACAAGAATTTCGATTGAAAGCAAGACACTTATTTCTTTCTCTTGCAATTCTTAGTCGATATTTAAATTATTTTAATCGCCTTGTGAGCTTTCTCAAGATTGTTATCAATTTACAATCTCTTTAAGCTTTAAAAAATATTGAATGAGTATTCATTTGATCACCCTTGAACAAAAATCATTACAAAAAAGACAATATTGTACATTTGTGTCTAGTAGTATATTTGTAGTAGATATTTTGTTGAAGCTGTATAAGGAAAATTCTCGAAATTTTAAATGGAAACTTCGAAAATTATCCATCGTTGTTAGTTGTTAATAAATGTTAGTGTCAGCTGGGACAGAGTTGTCCATTAACAAAAAAAAACAACAAAAAAAATAAGATGTATACAAAGTAAAAATTTTAAATCAACATTCGTATTTTTTTGATCCCCTCCCTTGGCTGATGACTTCGCATTGATGGTTGGCAGTCAATATTTGAAAAAAACGGTACGTTTGGGCTTTTGACTTCATATTAGAACCTGCTCTTTGTCCCAACTGGCACGAATCTTGCTTTTTTACTTCCATAGTTGCTTGCTTTGTATAAATGTTAGCCATCGCTTTTAGGTAGAATTTAATTTATTATTTTTGTTATTTGTTAATCACTCTACTTGCTTAACAAAGCATGAAATTAAAAATAACTGTTTTTTATATAAATACGATGTATATATAACTTTTTTTGAAGAAATCCAGTTTATATTTATATTCATTTCACGTTTGGAGACTAAATGATACATCAAAAAATTTAAAGCGTCTAGGTAAACTTGGATTTCATCAAAACTGGTCAAATTTTTATATTTTATTGATTTCTATGTGTTTTTCTCGCTCTTTGCATGAAATAAAAGTATGTGAATGGAAAATGTATGTTAAAGAATATTCGATAATGATACTAAATGTATTATTCATTACTATCAATGGAATATTACAAAGAGCGAACTCAATAATAACTTATTTATGGTTGACTAAAAGAAGAAAAATATTTACACTATATTTGTTTGAGAATATTCAGTTTGATTCATTATCATTAAAAATAAATTTTCTCCTTTTGCATTGACTCATACAGAGAAGGATATTGACCAAAAGCTCGCACAAAATGTGATCTCGATGAAACTTGGCATTTAAGTACTTGGAAGGGTGTAGAAAACAGTAAAAAATATTTGCTGCTATAAAGTGTAAGCTAACTTCGCAATTTCGAAAATAAAATCGAAAATTTGGTTTTTCCATTATATCTCGAAAAAAAAATAATTTCGAAAAACTAGTAACGCCACATGAAAGAGCGGAAAATTTTACTAAAAAATAATATTATAAGTTATTTTAAAAAAGAATTTGTATTACTATAAAAAATTATTAAAAATAAGAAAGCAAATTCGAAAAGTCCTTGGCGCGCGTAGAAAATTTGGTTTTTCCATTATATCTCGAAAAAAAAATAATTTCGAAAAACTAGTAACGCCACATGAAAGAGCGGAAAATTTTACTAAAAAATAATATTATAAGTTATTTTAAAAAAGAATTTGTATTACTATAAAAAATTATTAAAAATAAGAAAGCAAATTCGAAAAGTCTACGCGCGCCAAGCCGTTGAATACAAATATTCAGGCACAAATATTCAGGCGAGTCGTTCGGAAAAACTAATGGACTTAACTGGACCCTGTATTTCTTTATCCTATGTGAAATAACTTTTCATTTTCTATCAAAAACTATGAGTAATGCCTATGTATAAAATTAACGATTAAAAAGTTAATATCTGGTCACCGAGCTTCGCTCTTAATATTCAAATCTACATTTTTAAGCAGCCCAATGAGTATATAATTTAAGTATATTTATAACATGACAAATTATTAATTAATTCGCGAAAATCACGGAGTGGGCGACATCTACTTGAACTACTGATAGAGAGATAAATAAAAAGTTGATTGGCGATTGGCTTGAAAGTAGGCGGGAAAATTAAAAAAGCTGTCAATGTTAATTTTCAATTGGCTGCAGCTGTTGTTGACGTTTATCAACTGCTTGTCACAGAGGTTAGTTAAATGCATTAAAGTTGCCTAGTTTCTGGGGATTTCACCCTTTTAGGGCAACTTCTACTGACGCTTGATCTTCGCGAATTGTCACGGTGGACAGGCCCCGTTTCCGGGACGTGCAACAGCAGCGTGTAGGGCACACGTCCCGTCAACAGAAGATCGCTCAGCTCACTCTATTTATCACTATATAAGAAAAACTCTATGTTCAATTGATTTTATTATTTTTTGATCTGCAGTGAAGGAAAATTATAGGTCTGATATTCATACTTGGGTAAAAACCTCCACAAAAACCTGTGACCAGACTCTCGAGGTGTGGCAGATATTGATATCAAGAAAGGAGTGCAGTATTTAATTTGCAGAACGTAGTACAGGTTCAAGAGGTAGAAATTTTATTTTTACCTCATCCTTCAATGCTTATTTGTAGTTAAAATTTAAATTTTAATACATCTGATCGGCCTAATATAGTTTTTGTCTAGATTCTTGTTTCCATGGTTTTTACTGTAATAAATTTGTTCTTTTGACAGATAAGTCAGACTTTATTTATTCATAGCCGTATCGTATGTATTTTAATTGATTCAGAATTTTGTATTAATATATATTTCAAAATGGCTTCATTCTAAAAATATTATCAGTCCTCCTAAATCCTTGAAGGCAGAATTATTAGTAATAGCAAGGCAACATAAAAACAAATTCAAAAAATATATTATGGATGAGATGGCCAGAGAAAAAGGAATTAAAATTCTCAGATTTCCTCCGAACCACGCAGAGTTAAATTCCATTGAACTGATCTGGTCTCAATTATTAAAAGGTTATGTTTCTCAAAACAATAAAACATTTAAATTTCCTGATGTGCGAAATTTGTTTTTGAAGGCAGTTTCAGATGTAAATAGAGAACATTGGGGAAAATGCATTGATCATGTTTAAAAATGTGGAAAATTCATTTAGGAAAGTGGGTATATCAATGGATAATTTAATAGAACCGATAATAATAAACATCAGAAAAGACAATTATAGTGATGCCAGTAGTTTTAGTGAAGACAGTGACTTTTAAAGATAGTTCTTGAACTAACTTTTTTTTTAATCTTTGAGTTTAAGTAAGTACTGAAGCGTTACTTTTAATGCCAAGAGATTTAATTTAATCCCAACATATAATCCTCCTTGTTATTTATTGGTTAAATTTAATTCGTTCAATGTTAAAGTGTCGGATGCATAAAGTTTATTTTTATTTTTTGTAAATAATATAACTTCAAAATTTAATCTACGAAGTGCGTATATATATTTTATATGCTGTGACCTTATTTATATTATAGAAACTTATTTTGCAAAGTACGCCTATGGAATGTGACGTTATATCCCCACTTTGACTATACTCATCTATCCTTTATAGTATATATTACTATAGAAACAAGTTATTATTATATGCCGTTGCTAGGAAATAAAACTAAAAGCTTAACTTTTCTTGTAAATATCTCGGAAGATCGAATTTTCACAGACATGAGACCTACATTTTTCGCCGATTTAGATAGGAATTAGTCTACCCTGAAAGTTTCATTGAATTCTGACGAGTGGATTTCGAGATCCTCTGGACACACACACACACATACACACACACACACACATACAAACCTTGCTCGTTTAATAGTATTTGATTAGGATTTTTCTCTAAAATTTCTGTGAACGTAATGTTTCCTATTGTAGTAGGCCATTGTTTTAAACTCATCTAGTTAGGGGATATCCATAATGATCTGTCAAATACCTACTGTCTAAATTATTAATTTATTTTCAGTAGTGGTATAGTTTTCAATAGTAGTATTTTCAATACGCATTATTAAAGATTAACAAAATGAAACAGTATTCTCAACAAGAAAGAGTGGACATGACCTTTATCCTAGGTGAATGTTTTAGAAATTGTTTGTTAGCGTCAAGGGTGTATGCAGAAAAGTATCCCGATCGACCACATCCAGACAAAAGGGCGTTTGAGGAACTGCTACAAATTAGTCAAACTGGTAGTGTATCCTACAAAAAACCTACCAAAGTACCAAAGTATATTGTTAATAATGAGGAGAATAAGTTCTTAGTTTTAGGATCAGTAGTTGAAAATACAAATGTCAGTTTAAGAGAAATTTCCAGACAAACTGGAATTAGCAAAACAAGTGTTTGCAGAATTTTGAAAAAACATAAATACCATCCTTATCATATACAACTTCACCAGAATTTATATGGATGAGACTTTCAACGGAGGTTAGATTTTTGTTTATGGAGACTTGAAAAAGTTGGGGGAGATGATGAATTCTTTAAATATGTTTTATTTACCGACTAATCCACTTTACACAACAACGGCTTGGTAAACCGACATAACTTTCATTACTATGATACGGAAAACTGTCACCTGTATCGCACTGTTCAGCGCCAAAATCGGTGTATCCTCAATGTTGGAGACCATGTGATTGGTCCATATTTTTTTGATGGAATCTTGAACGGCGTAAAATTTTTACGGTCTTTAAAACCAGAATTTTCGAGTCTTCTAGATGAAGTTTCTTTAGGTATTAGTCTGAATGTAAGGAATTATTTAAGTCGAAAATTCCCCAATAAATGGATTGGAAGGGCAGGTCCACATGAATTTCCACCTAGATCTCCTGATTTAACCAGCATGGATTTCTTTCTCTTGGGTTACATTAAAAATTTAGTTTACAACACTGCATCTAGCACTGCTGATGGCATGAAGATTAACACCAGAAATCCTGAGAAACGTTAGGAGATCTTTTGAAAAAGGAGTGTGGTTATACATAGAGGAAAATGGTCATCATATTGAACATTTATTATAGTATTTTTTTTCATAAATGTTTACGTCTTGATTTTAGTTTCATTTTTAATTAAGTTTTGATCCTATTTATCAACAACAATAAAAAAATCATTGCCTACTAGAATGTAAAAAAAAATAGAAATTTTAGAGAAAAATCTTGATAACTATTTATTCTTTAATTTTATACATATGCATTACTCACAGTTTTTGATAGAAAATTAAAAGTTATTTCACATAGGAAAAAATTACAGGGTGGTCCATTTAAGCTAAGTGAGTTTTTGATGTTTTTGATGTAAAATATAAAATTAGAATCCTTTTCCTAAACACCCTGTGCAAAATATCGAAATCCTACATAGTGCAAATGAAAGCCCTAAAAGTTAGAATAAATCGATATGAATTTGTGTTACTGAAAGTAATAGGTTTCCGTGTTTTTAGTTCTTGTTTAAATGGAATATTTTTCTTAAAATCACGATTTTCTCAAAATTGGTAAGAGATAGATATAGGGAACGTTAAATAAAGTTGACTTAGTTTTTAACGTATAATCTAAAAATGTCATAAAATACAGGGTGTTCAATTTAAAAAAATATCTTTGATAAATTACAATTTTCTGGATCACCCTGTATAGTTACAAATAATTTAAACAAGTAGATCTTATCAATTTACATATGTCACCAAAAAATTAAGCTGATATCTTGTACCGTTTAGGCACAAGAGAACGAGGGAATAGTCGTGGGACACCCTGTATAATATTCCCTCTTTTTCTATTAATATTACAGAACTTTTTAAAATATTTGACACTAATGTGCTGTGACGAATGTTGATCGATATTTAATCGTAAGAACGGTTGATGGATATTAGTTTTAAGTTTAATATTATATGAGTGTCATTATGTCATTATTAATATCCAAAGTATGTTCATTTTCTGTCACAGAAAAAATTAACGAAATATAAAAGGAAAAATGACTCGATAATGTTACAAAATCGGCCTTTTCATAAAGTGCTTTACATAAAGTAGTTGCTGGCATATTATCCATTGTCCTCAAAACTTTTTTTGTACTATAAAAGCTTTCAATAAATAATGTTGCACTCTAGTATATTAAACTAGTCCGTTTTCATAAATGAAAGGCCACTGTAGATATATTTCTAATAATATAATAGTAAATACTCAGTTTGAAGTTATTTTTTACCATGTGAGCTTCCCAACTATGCTGTGGAATAGTAATTTACGCTACAAGACCAGAAAGTATTGTTTTGCAGGTCGATACAAGCAGACTCCAAGGCAGGCTAGTCCTGAAAACTTGGAGAAACCTGCAAAACACTAATATCAAACAAAAAAAATAGTTGATATGTACCCCATATTGGTATACCGTACGGCCAGATCGGTTTAATTATCTGACTATACAGGGCGTTTCATCGAGAATTCATTTGTACAGTTTTGTCATGACCAAAATTTTCAAACGAAAAGTATCATCTCGAGTCGATTTGCAAATTAAAAATCAATTCTATCCTAACTTGGAGAAACCTGCAAAACACTAATAATAACAAAGAAGACTTACGATATATTGCCAGTAAAATCAAAATCCCGAAAGCGTGAGTCATACGACGCATTTACAAATTGGTGCCGGAGAAAAAGAGTAAAAAATATAAGTGAAGAAGTCCTCTTAGCATATTCTGCTGAAAAATCAAACCTTTTCCTCTACAGCACTGATCGAGTTCGTCATATGTTAATTTTTGGCGGTTATATGATGGGTATTGGAAAAAACGTGTGAATTTCACTAACGAAGATAAATAAAAATGAGGGGCCAAGTATGAAACCTTGTGGTAGACAGATTTTAGACTGACAAGGAACAGATCTAACATTAAGAAATATTGTTGTTTGTGTTATGTTTGACAAGTAAGACTCAACCCATGTTTTTTGAGTATCCAATTACACAAACTAGAAAATCTGTAAAAGTAAAATATGGTAGAACTAAGAAATTTAATATGGCAAAACATGCTTAAGATCAAGACGATGATACAATTAGCACAGAAAGTGTAAATTGTTTTAAAATGTATCCAATAATTTTTTTGATGTATTTAAAAGCATAGAAATAGTAAAATCTAACAACAGTTAAAAGAACTTTTCAGTCCACTTGTAGAAAATAACATGTGGAATAACATATTGACTTGCTATGAGATTTGATTTTAAACAAACCCAAGTGACATTTGTAGGTTGTATTATGTTATGTTACATTTCTTACACTTCTTTGTTTGTTTCGTTGCTTTTTAGTGTAGTGTATATTGCACTGCCAGAACCGATCAGTTATTCGCAACACTCAAAGGACCCCGCACAAAAAGATAGGAAATGGCCGCTCGGTCAAATTGTCTGAATTTTTGATATGTTATACATTTTGTCATTCTGAACAAAAGTCTCAATGGGCACTAAGCTCCAAAGTCCATGGTTTGGCTGCTATGGAGCTCCGAAGCTACGTGACTCCACAATAGTATAGAAACCTTTAAAACGCATATCACCTTTTTGAAAATCATATTTTAATTATTTTAATGTATGCGCTTCAGTTTTTGAGGATGCTGAATTTAAATATGATGTCAAATCCACAATACTAACAGTTGAGAGCTGTCAAATAGCTGTCAAATGCTTTAAAGAAAAAAGAAATCTTATATTAAAGAATGTTATCATATGTTTTTGAGGTCGCTGAATTCAAATAAGATATTAAATCGATCATATTGACAGTTGACAGCTATCCAATAGGTGTCAAATGCTCTTAAAAAAATCAATCTTACACTAAGGAATAAGAACTTTATGTTTTTGAGGACGCTGAATTCAAATGTGATGTAAAATCTATAATATTGACAGTTTACAGCTATCAAATAGCTGTCAAATGCTCTTAAAAAAGATAAATGTTACATTAAGGAATAGGAACTTATGTTTTTGAAGACGCTGAATTCAAACATGATTTTAAAATACGTTTGTTGGAACCAATGAAATTGACAGTTAGCAGCTGTCACTTTACAGTCAAATGATTTTTTCCAACTGACAATTTTTCAGTATCACATTATATTTGAATTTTTAAGAACAAATACTATTTTTCATATAATAATATTAACTATTCTTAATCATAAGTTTCTTTTCCTTAATGTAAGATTTATTTATTTTAAGAGCATTTCACAGGTGTCAATTGTCAATATTATTGATTTGACATTACATTTGAATTCAGCGTCCTCCTGATAACATTTTTTAATATAAGATTTCTTTTTTCTTTAAAGCATTTGACAGCTGTCAACTGCCAATATTATGTATTTGACATCATATTTAAATTCAGCATCCTCAAAAATTTAAGCGCATACATTAAAATAATTCAAATATGATTTTTAAAAAGGTGATATGCGTTTTAACGGTTTCTATACTATGGTGGGGTCACGGAGCTTCGGAGCTCCATAGCAGCCAAACCATGGACTTTGAAGCTTAGTGCCCATTGAGACTTTTGTTCAGAATGACAAAATGTATAACATATCAAAAATTCAGACAATTTGACCGAGCGGCCATTTCCTATCTTTTTGTCCTTTAATAAAAAAATTCTAATAACACTGGTGTGGTTTATCATAACTCAAAACTTTGTGTTTATAAGTTCTATATGCTATTTTGCTTCGTAGTATTGTGTATATTTTATTTATTTTAGTACTTCTTAAACTATACAATGCAAAATTGTGTATTTTTCTTTTGTATTGTATGTTAACGCGGACGAGAAGTTTCTTTTTCGGACTGTTTGCAAACTTCATAATCGTCCGAAAAAGTAACACTTCTCGTCCTTGTACCATAAACTACTATTTCTAATGTTTTGTTTAAATTTGCACTATTTATATAAAGTTAAATTTAAGATTTTAAATCTATAACTGAATGTATATATCCTTATTCAAAGATATTTGCCTAGATCTAAAAAAAGATTAAACGTCATAAATTAATTATATTTTAGGAACAACTCGCTCGCGAACGGGTGGTTTCTGGTAGAATACAAATACAAGTGTGGTATCACGATGAAAGAAAAGAACTAGTAGTATCAGTACTAGCTGCGGATGATCTAGCAGCTAGAGATGAAAGTTTAGGATATGGTTGTCTTCCCGAAGCATATGCCAGATTATGCCTTCTTCCACTGACGTAAGTTCAATAAAAATACCATTTAAACTAATTGCTTTTTACCTTAGCCAAAGTAAAGAGTTTTCTAAATTTGATTCGTCTTTTTGCAGAGCTGAAGAACATTGCCTGCAAACAGAAATAGCCCCAGCAAGCCAAAACCCCATTTGGAACGCCAATCTAAGTTTTCCTAACGTACCTGGTGAAGAATTAATGGAACGTGTTTTGGAAATCACACTATGGGACCTCATTCCACACAACGAGCATGCGTTCCTCGGCGAATGCTCTGTGGACATTCAAAAAGCATTTTTGGATGATAGAGCTATATGGTGTCGACTAGAAGACCCCAGACAATTAAGGGGAAAGTCTCCCCACACATCACCAAGAGGCTCCGTTGCTGGAACAGGGAAGAGGAATGATTTTGGAAATCAGAGGAGTGTTTCAGATGATGTTGACTCAATTGGTAAAAATAATTGCTTCTTTCACCGCAAATTTATCTAAAATATATTTTTTTTATATAAGGAGAATGTGCTAGTCTCCTACATCCAGACCACGCTTGGGGCTCTCGTAGAGGATCTTCACAATCAGAACAACTTGAAGTAGAAGTATACGAGCTCGGAAAAGACTTCTCTAGGTCCTTACCGGGATCTAGAAGATCATCCTTCCAGTCGGGTCAAGAGCAGCAGGAACCAGAAAAACCAGCTGTTCCACCTCCAGCGTCTTACAGCAGGGACAGAAGACGAAGCAGTTGCACCAGGATGTTGAGGGACCCCGAAGAAATATTAAAGTCTCTGAAGGCTGTGAAAGGGGAATTGGGACGAACTATGAGTCTTACTGGAGATAAGAGGAATAGACGTAAGCATCCAAGACGTCTAGAATAGTGGGTTTTAGATTTATTTTTATTGGAAGACTAATTTTAAATGTACTAAATAAAATATCTAGTTTATAAATAACAACTTACTAATCTACACGCTTTTATTTGGCTTTCTTCGTTGATTGGGTGCTTAATTTTGTGTAACGTATTAGTACAGTAGAAAGCTTATTATGGATGAAATCATAGAAATAGGGAGCAATTTTTCATTAAGCGTTGATCCATTTAAACATAAAAAGATAATACCAATTCATAATATAGCAATTTAATTCTGTTTATAGCTTATACAGGGTGTTTCGTAGATAAAGGGAGATATCTTAAAGGTAGGGGATTCTAAATAACCCATATACAGGGTGGCTCAAACTTCTGACATCGGAGGATTACATTGTTGTGGTAAGACCCTGTAACTCGGTTATGGATGTGGAAGCCACGAGACTTATTATATATGAACTATTTAGTATCCCCTGTGTTACCTCTACCTACCTTTAAAATATCTCCCTTTACCTACGAAACACCCTGTATAATCTGACGAAATATTAGCTAAAAAATATTTTTTCCCAAGGTTCAAGCGGAGCAGGTAGGGATTCACGCAAAGAGAGTGTAATCGAGCTTACAGAACCAACCAAAGAGAGCCCACCCTCGAGTCCAGAACGCACGTCCCCGCCCCAATTAGGTCCAGGCCAGATAAAACCCCGAGGCTTTCGCCTCTCGAGCACCAAACCAGTAGAAATAAAACTAGGTCTGCTCATGACTAAAGGACAATTAGAAGTAGAAGTAGTTTGTGCACGGCATATCCCAGCCAAGGATGGCGCTCCGGATACATACGTAAAGTGTTATTTGCGAGACGGCGACCGTTGGCTGCAGAAAAAGAAAACTAGGGTTATGAAGCACTCTTCCGAACCCCAGTTTAGGCAAACGCTCAAGTACCAAGCTTGCGACGTGTTAGGGCGTTGTTTGGTTGTGATGCTGTGGGAGAGACAAGGTGGCTTCGAGCACAATCAGGGATTAGGAGGAGCTGAAGTTTCTTTAGACTCCATCACGTTGACTCATCTGACGACGGGCTGGTACCCGCTATTTCCAATTCACTCGTTAGGATCTGACTCAAATGATTCACCTTGACCTGGCATCGATAGTCCTCCGGAAGGTTTTGCAGATTAATAGAGTTTTTACGTTCCAGATTTCTTCCAACTTTCACAAACTGTTTTTTGATCTTCATCTTTCTTTATCCTCTTCATATTTAGTATAGAACTGTGATAGTTTGATAATGATAAAGGTAATCAATGCCTATTTTAGTAGAATTTTAAAATGTTTGAATGAAGTGGAAGTATGTTATCAAACTGTCACAGATATTCATCATAGTTATTTTTAAAGCTTTGGAGGTTTTGGGTAGATTATATAAAATAGATATTAATTGATACATGGCTAGACTCTTGTAAAATTGGCTATAGGAGGACTAGTAACCCAATAGTGTAGTTGCAGTAACAACAAAAAACACAAAGGAATAATGTTTTGAAAAGATTATGTAAAGAGGTTGACGATAATTAAAAACGATGTCAGCTAACATTCTTACACCGTTTAAATTACAAGCAAACATTGAATGTGCTCACTAATAGTAATAGCTCATCCAATTTTAGTTGACTTAATTCATATCGGCGACATACATCAACATCAAAACTGATAAATGAATAGTCGAGTTGATCTGGTGAAAAAAAAACCGATAAACGAAGTCGCGTAGGCTGAGGTGTGATGGGGGGAAATGAACATGCAAAGATATGCGAAATCGCACATAACTCCAATCAAAACTCTAACTGCATTAGGGCCTGCAGGTGCGCATGATAAAAGCGAGTGCGCCATCTCAGCAGCCGTGAGAGAGTGGGTCAGTGAGAGGGAGCGTAGGTTCCTCCTCCGGTATCTCATTTCACGGCTGCTGAGAAGGCGCACTCGATTTTATAAATGTATCACGTGCTCCTGCAGGCCCTGATACAGCTAGAGCTTCGGGGTAAAAAAATCTTGAAAGAGAATTGATTGTCCTTGAAAATTAACCTAGCCCGAAGTCACTAACCCCTTGCCCTTCTACAGGGCAAAACGCTTTCACCAGCTCTCACCCTTCCTGATTATCGGATCGAGTTCTTGCAGGGCTCAAATCAAAGAGAAAAAAATTCCGCATCCGATGGCGAAAACAAAATTTCCCCCCACTTTACTCTTTTGTTGTGAAAATCGAAAAATAAGATTTGCAAAATCCGAAATTCGGTCGCAGCGTCCCAACGGAAGAGTTCGCCATTTTTCTGACCCGGATTGGTCGAAATTTAAAAAAGTTTCTGCAGGTCTTCCCCTAATTAACCTAGCGACTTGAAATTTGGACACAGTACTTGGGTCATGACTATTTATCGTAGGAAAAATATCAAGGCACTTTTTCCCCGCGAAAATTACGTGTACCTTCAAATCGGAATATCTTAAGAACCGCTGGACAGATTTCGACGGGTCAAAATTCAGTTTATGTGTATTCGCGAGCCCTTCATTTTATCACTATAAAACACCTCCCTTAGCTAGTGAGCATGTGAAAGAGGGACCTCGAATCTATGGAAAAAAAAATCGAGAAGAGCGACTTCGTTTATCGGGTTTTTTCCGCCATGTTAAACAATAATAAATAAATAAATAGTAGTTTTTAAAGAAATGATTATGATAAAAAGAAATGTTAACCATAAAAACAAAATTTAATTTATAAATAAATTGATTTCACGATCGCAGAAAAAAAAACGATTTCTTTCATGTAAGAAAAATGCATTCTCGAGAGTGTGTTACTCAATACTACTACAAAAAATTTAGGGGTAAATGCAAAGATTGCTGGAATAAATCCCTAATGAAGCATACGAAAACTTTACATAATCTCTTCGTTTTTAAATTTATTTTCAGATACTGTTCTAATTTTCATTCAAACATTTTCAGGTTTTGAAGGAACTTATCAAGGACGAACATTGTCGTTAGAGAACTATCCTTTTGAATCAAAAATCTAAATTGTTGAATAGTTTTAAAATGAATTGTCGCCAGAATTCGTGTAAGAACCATATTAAAAAGAAAAACATACGTTAATAATGCAAGTGAGTAAGAATATACTTACTATACAATATCTACGATAAAGAAATGTAATGTATACCGGTATACCTTTTTAATTTGATTTATGACCGACTAATTAAAATTTCCCGATTCGCCTGACGTCTCAAATTGTAGTATCATTTCGCCTGACCATAAGTTGGAAACCGATGTTGAGAACTACACCCTGTATTGGTGTAATTCTTTAACTAAACAATTGTCGAGTTAGCATTCGTAGTGGACTGTATGTTTTTTACTGGTTTCAATGTTGTAGAAATAAAAGTTACTTTATTTTTGACTTTATATTAACGAATAACAATAACCATATTTAAGAAACACAAATAACACTTTTAACACTGAGTTTTTAAATATTCGTTAAGTTTTGCAAAGGGTCAGGTGAACACAAGTATGTGTTGCGAAAATAACTTGAAATTATTTGTAAAACATTTTAGAGTTGAGATTGAAATGGCAATTAATAAAAAGTAGGACAAATTTTACAATAATATGTACAGTACAGTTCATATAAAAAAATCATATTTAAAAGTGAATCCTTAATACACACCTGTTACAAATTGAATCCGCTCAAAGCTTTTGACCTGAACACGTGCTGTTCACGTTGTTTACAATACTTTTCTTTATGGTGGATATAGTATAATACTAATACACTAATCTTTGCATTGTCTGGAAGAAGAAAAATAATTTTTTATTTAAATATACTAACCAATAAATCAGGTTTAATAATTTTGAGTGCTTATTAAATTGTTAATGTTTCTAAAAGTATTGCCAGCGACACTAGAGAGATCTGTCTTGCTGCTTTCAATTTATATTGTCTACGTAGATGTACAAGTAGAATAACAGTACCGGTACTGACTCACTACCTTTGTAAATCTCCTTAAGAAATCGTTAAGGTTCATTCTGATAATATTTGTGTATTCCAAGGTTAAGTACGAAAACTACATCCTGTGAAACAGACTGCTAATTCGTGACCTTGAAATGGATAAAAATTGCCAGAATTAACGAAGGCGATTTTTTTTATGGAGATTTATATGGGAATTGTGCTTCTTTTGTACTGTAAAGGTATTTATCTATGTTATTACCTACCCAAAACCAAATGTTTTCTTGTAATGTCTGATCTCACTTCACTTGTTTTTGCCTGTTACACTATATTGAATGCTAAAGTGCCTGTTTAAAAGACGAAACGTAAGTATATTGGATTTAAATTAGATAAAAAATATTTTAAAACTATAAATAACCAGTGGTCTTTTGACAAATGATTTTATATGTTCTAAATTATTCCTAATTATGAGAGAATTCTTCAAATTTAAAATTACACTTCCTTTTTATTAAAAACATTTTAAAATTTTATAATTTTTAAAATTACAATAGCTCTTTTTTATTAAGTAATACAATTTTCCATAATCTCGCAAAATCCCATTGAAGCTGCTTGTATGTAAAAGTAAAAGACCTTTTGTTTCCCTAGTGGAGCATTAATAAAGGGCAGCAGGACAACAAAATATGAGGGTATAATCAAATATGCTTTAATAATATATGGCTGTGCAAAAAGATACAAGACGTATGAGTTGAAATGATTTTAAAGTTTTCTATTTTTGGAAATTCATAAAAAAATAATAAATTTTAAAAGAAAACACCAATAATAAACAAAATAATAATCCTATTAACTTATCAGTTATAATCGTAGGGGGCGTAACTGCAATCTTGAATCTAAGAAAGTAATATTTCTGTGAATTCCGCTATATTAACCTAACAAAAAAATACCTCATCTTCAAAGTAGAGGATAATCTGAACCTTTTTTGTTTGACAATTTTTGCTGTATCTCTAAAAATAAAGTGGTGGGGGGTATTCAAAGGTTTCAGTAAAAAACACCCTGTATATTCGAAACGGCTGAGCCGATTTTAACAAACTTGGGCTAGTTGAAAATAGGTATTCTTGGGCTACAAATGTTGTAATATTTGAAGTTTTGTTAGTTTCACATGTCACCGCTAGAGGCCTTTTTTCGACATTTCGACAAATAGTTAATTTTCACAAAAAAATTAAATGCATTAGTATGATTTCCTTTTCATGATAAAGTAGCTAAATTATGCCTAAACAAGATCGCGAAAACCACATCTCGATATCTTGTTCCTAACCTAAAATTTAGGCCAAAGAAAATTTTATACGGAAA
Source organism: Crepidodera aurea (assembly GCA_949320105.2). NCBI lineage: Eukaryota > Metazoa > Arthropoda > Insecta > Coleoptera > Chrysomelidae > Crepidodera > Crepidodera aurea. Next base: position 19,163,921 of record OX439475.1, on the reverse strand, counting down.
TCCCTTAAATTTTTAATTTTTAATTAATTGCTTTTATTATGTAAGTTGTAGCCCTAAAAAGGACCGATTTAAAAAAGAAAGGTTTTTAATGCCCTCGTAAATGCTCTAAATATTGACCATCACGCTCTATGCATTGCTGAAGCCTCTCATGGGTAGACAAAACTGCAGCTTCAATTTCAGCTCTCGGTATGTTACGTAATGCATTACAAATCCAGTTCGTAGGTTGAGACTGAAAATCAAGACAAGTTAATTCTGGTGATCGCGCAGGCCATGGAAACAGACCTCCTCTCCCACTCCTCTGGCCACCCTGTACATGAAAAAATAAGAACATAAAAATAATTCAAAAGAAATTGTTTTGAATGTTAGATTATTATTGTTCACTAATAAACATCATATGGAATAAATATCAGATTATGTACGAAAAAGTAATAATGAATAATTTAAAAAAAAAACCATCGTAAAAAACTTTTTAAAATAAAAATCGTCAATGAATGCGCCATTGTCGAGGCCCCCTGTCATGCTGAGGCCCCAGACTGCAGTCCCTGCTAGGTCATAGGTTAATCCGGCACTGCCGACGCCTAAAAAGGAGGAGTTGAAAAGAAGATTTTTTTTAATTAATCAGTTCCCCGTCACTGAATTTTAACAGATTTGGAGGTAACAATAATTTGTTATGACATCATGTTCGCTTCTAGAGTTATATAAGGAATTTGTCACTGTTTTATAGACGAAATGTATAGTCCAACTCACTGCTTTATGAGAATGAAAAAAAGGTATAAAAATAGCAAAGGATACCGGCAATAGAAAAAAATCTGATGCATTTGGACATTTTTGAGTACGTTAATGTCGAAAACACCGTACACTGTTCATTTATATAAAAATAAAATAATATTTTGGCTATTAGGACCACTGTGCAAAGAATCAATAACCAACTTAACTTGAGATCCTAAATAGGGGTAAATTGCGTAAAATTTCTATATTGGTTAACTTTCTTTAATGTGAATTTACATTTTAATTTCTATAACGCACTCCACCTGGCCCATAGCTTCTTTTTCTGATCTCTTTTGAGATTCACAAACGATACTAATTAAAATGTTGTTTTAACATTTTATTTTGGTTATATCATAATTTGATCCAAAATTTACCCTTGCTCTGTGGCCAGTTATTAATAGTCCTTTCTGGAGACTCTGAAGATGTTTTTTTTGTTCCGAACTTTGCCACAAATATAAATTATATTTATAATTAACTTATTTAAATTATAAAGTTTCAAGAAATTGCATATTATGGAAAAATTGTCTTTAAACTATACATACAATAAAATTTTTAAAAAATTACCTCGATTTAATTTCAATGTACTTATTCCAATATATGTCAGATGAGCTAGAAAAGCTTCAAGCGCTCTAATATTAACACCAAATATGAATTTATATACTTTGCACAATTTTCATATATATTTTGTAATAACTGATTTTGAAAATATCAGATGTTCGCATATAAATAAATAAACTATTTATAAGCTGTATTTGTCGACTAAATCGAAAAATGTAATTTAAAACATCCTATGTCTATGTCTATATTTTGCAAACAAATACGTGGTGTCTCAGCGAAAAGTTGCTCTATAATCGAAAAAGTGAATTGCATAAAAAATTATTTAAACCGTAACTCTTTGGTGGGACACTTAATATTCATGTTTGTGAATCTAGTATATATTATTTGTGATATTTCTCACAATATCTTATCACAATTGAAGATTATCAGTGTAAACATAATTTTTCATATCATTCATATCCGTAAAATACATTTTAAAATCATATCTTTTATTCAAATATCAAAATGTGGGATTAAGGACCAATATTTTTTCTTTTTTGATTATTTACACGATTTGAGATAAATAGTTAAGAACTAAAACCAGGCATAGAAATTCAAAAATATTTTATTAAGAATCCAGTGCAAAAAATATATGTAGGTACCATAATTTTTCGTTCAGGGTTTTTTAATTTATACAGTGTGTTAATGAATACATGTTACAGGTTTTTAGGGCATATAGAACATGCACGAAATTCCAGAGCCTACTTTAATAATAATAAACGCACTTTATTTGTCATAAAAAAATACAACAACCAAAAGGCAATCGACCGAAGTCTACAGCCTATATACCTATATACTTTAATTTATTCATTTCTAGTAATAAATACAGCACTAAAATGGTGTATCTTGTTGTCTCTAAACAAGAGTACCTTACTTTTAGCAAAAACTATGAAGTTTTTTAATTCATTTCCAAAAATGTAAAAAAGTGACATAAAAAAAATAAGACAGAACATATCCATTGCCCCCCCCCCTTATGAGACGCCTATGATCGTGTTAGAAAAATCTAATTAACACCAGGAAAATCGTCATGTAAAGTTAACTACCCCTGCCAAGTTTCATATTTTTTAAATGTGGGCTTATGAAGATATTTCAAAAAAAGCTTCGAAACCAATACTCCAAAAGCACATGTATATAGGAACTTTTCACTCTATTTTTTGCATGTTCTACGTGCCCTAAAAATCTGTGACACGTATTCATTAACTGTATTAATCTTCTGAAATAACCAAAAAAAATTATGTTTGATCAACACCAATCAATTTTAAACAAGTGTATTGCTAGCAAGATGTTCTGAAAACTAAGATGTCGTTGCTTCATTCTAAATAATTTTTGAGTGAAAAAGGTTAAAGTGAATAGAATAAATATCAATGTATTTTGTGGTATAAATTTAACACTAGGTATGAACATTATTTTCCTTTTAGAGTACCCTGAACGAAGGCCGTATACCCAATTATAAATTTTGCACTGGATCTTAATGAGAAATTATTGATTAACGGAAAGATTACACAGCAGAAGTGCTACAGAAACCTTTATTCTCTAAATCTAAATTAGAATTAACATTGTAAACAAACGTGGAGAGAAATGAATAGGTGTAAGGATATTTTCCTTTAACCTTGAAGTTGTTGAATTGGGTAACGAGGTTCATTATTTTTATTATTATTAAAAATCTCCACATACCTATTTTTATATAACAAATTTTTAAATACCAGATATATTTCCTTAACCCTTTGACTGCCGGCTAAAATATTAGGCTAATCCCCATGTGCCGCTTATAGTTTGACGTAATTTTAAAATAACTGTAACTTTAGTAATTATTTATCTTTAGCCTACTAGAATACAAATTTTCAGAAACCACAACACAATACAAGTTATAAGTATTAAAGATATGAATAAAAGAGCAACAGAAGGAACAAATCAACCAGAATGTAGAAAAAGAGAAATTTCATAAAAATTTAAACTAAAAATATATCATCAAATTGTATTAACAACAATGACCTATTCAAATGCAGTTTGGAATGTTAAGAAAAAACAAAATTAAACAGTATAAAAAACTAAGTAATTAGCAATTAAACAAATCAGGAAGAAAATAATGGAAATGGAATGGCCAGGAATCGAAATTAATGTAAGAAATTATTAAAAAAGAAATAAGCGCCCCCTATCATTTCGACGCTTAAAAACAAAAAGGAAATAAAAAAAGAGTAAGAATCGAGGAATTATTTAAGACACATGTTTGTTCTCCTTAATTCTATAAAGTAGTTATCCAATTGTTTCCATCGCGCACGAAAGGAATTGGAAAACTATCTTTACTTTCAATTCTCTCCACGTCCAATTGTAGGTTGTATGTGTAACATATTAATGTAAAAATCAATGTGAAATAAACACTTGTATATAAACTACATTGTAGAATTACCCACTCTTCACTTTTGGAAAATTTATCACAAATTGTTCTTTTGCAGACTGTTATCTTAAGAGGTTATTCTGGTTTAAAAATAAGAATTTAAGGAATTTTACAGCTCTTTTTAGTAATTTCAATGAATCTGAAGACTAGGCCGAAATGTGTTTCAAAGTTTTAAACAGATCCACGATACATTTTTCATTTTACTGTTTCAATTATAAAATATTATTATTCAATTATTCAACTGCTCTTAAACTTACAATCATAACCCCAATTTACAAGAATGGAGAAAAAACTGAGGCCGTTAATTATAGACCAGTGTCACTTATCAGTAATATAGCTAAAATATTTGAAAAAGTAATTCAAATAAGACTAAATAAATTTTTAGAAAAACACAAATTGCTATTTACATCACAATACGGATTCAGACAAAATAGATCAACACAGGATGCCATTAAATCTTTAACAGAAAAAATGTACAGTGCTATAGATAAATCCAATCCCTCAATAGGAGTTTTTCTAGACCTAGCCAAGGCGTTCGACACTGTCGATCATGGAATCCTTTTAAACACGCTGGAGGATATTGGTATTAGGGGTATTCCACATGACCTTTTTAGAAATTATTTAATGAACAGAAAACAAAAAGTAAAAATAAAAGATACATATAGTAGTGAAAAAATAATCTCATGTGGAGTGCCTCAGGGGACGGTTTTAGGACCAGTCCTGTTTAATATTTACTTAAATAACCTATTTATGTTAGAAACAAACTGCAAAATCATCAGTTTCGCCGACGATACCGTAATGTTTTGTGTAGATAGCAACTGGTTCAGTTTAAAACAGAAAGTAGAACAAGATTTGGAAGCTGTCAAGAAGTGGCTCGATTTCAGACTTCTGTCGCTTAACATCAGCAAAACAGTCTACTTACCATTTAGTTCCTATGCCAATGCTCTTCCAAATTATGAACTGCTTATTGAAAATCTTGCAATATCTCCTAGTAAAACAGTTAAATATCTCGGTATTATAATAGATCAAAATTTAAGGTGGGATCAACACATACAACACCTTTTAAAAAAGTTACGATATATATTATTTAAATTCAAAGAAATTTGTAAAATACTTAGCTTTAAACAAAAGCAAATGATATATAAAAGTTTGGTGGAACCCCATCTAAATTACGGAATAGTGGGCTGGGGTGGAGTTTCAAAAACACATCTTTCAGCATTAGAAATCCTTCAAAAACGTTTTCTTAGGACAATTCTTCATCAAAGCTATGATTGTCCAAGTAATACTCTTTACTTTCAGAGTGAAATATTTGATATCAGGCAACTATTTTATACAAATATCTGTATCATCCAACACGCAAACAAACACGAACTGATAAATTTAAGTCACAAATATGACACGCGAAATAAAACGGAATTTACTACTCCCCACATGCAAAAAAGTATCGGTCAAAAAAGCTACTCATATTTGGGTCCTAAAATTTATAATTCACTTCCACTCGATATTAGGAATGAAACCAGAGAGTCTCTATACAAAAAAAAAGTAAAACAATTTGTATTTGCTATGTCCAGAAATTTTGTAGCGGAACTGATCCAATGATCCAGTTATTGTTACTATTATGTATTTGTATTAAAAATATTAAAAATTAAAAAAAAAAAAAAAAATACCTAATATATGTTTTTATTTAGCATCAGGGTAAATTTAAACAAAATGTTGTATGGATCCAGTAATTATATTTCTTGTATTTTTGTATCTGTATTGTATTTTTTGTGTTATACCACACACAAGTATCTTTGTCGTACTTCGTGGTACACCTGTTTATTTGTACTGTTTTTTCTTAAAAGTTTATATTCTGTATGTAATTTATGCGAATAAACATTATTATTATTATTATTATTAATAGATAGAATATACTCTCAGAAAATGGATATTTCAAAAATGAAAACCAGAATAACGTCTTAATCCAAAAATAGTACCTATATTAAAGGTAATATTTTAAAAACAATGTCTGCAATAAACGACTTGAAAAATAACTCATATATAAACCTTTAAGGGAATTAGAATTCCAAGTAGAAACATTTTCGTGGTTTGAAAAAAAACAATGTGAATTTATTGTTCAAGGAAAATCATATAAATTAAAAAATAACATTTGACTTTTCGAATTGTCCGTATCAATATTTTTCTATCAGCTTTTGACAATCTAGAAAAAGTAGGCTTTTAAATATGACTGAGTAAAACCCTAAAGAGGAAGGTAGAAGTTGAAAAGGTAAACCGAATCTAATTTTTTTAATGGCGTTTTTTCTTATTCCAAAATTTTTTTTTTCCTTTAACATTTTTTTTCTACTTTAAATAAAAAATATATTCCCAAAATTCGTTATCCTGTTCACAGTAATTTGTATTATTCTTATTTTAAAAGTCACATTTTAGTCAATCAGTGCCAATTATATTATTTCAAGTGACTTAAGAATTCAAAAAAATATTTATTTTTGGTTTATTCATTTAATTTCACAGGTCTACAAGAAAAACTGAAAGTCATGAGCAGGCGATCTGAACCGCAAATCCGTGAAAAAAAAAATTTTTCAACGCGCGCATTTCGCGCGGCCCTTCTTACAGTCTATTGAGTACGAACATATTTCCAGACCAGGATGGAAGTTTTTTGGTACTGGATATGACATCTTCGACCTGACCGAAACTGTCAAAATTCCCGAAAATGATTCGAGTTTTCCAATTTTATGTCCGGGGAAGCCATAGATAAGCTCTTAAGTCGGTATTCTCTCTGTCAACAATTGTAGAAGTGTTAAAGTAGCTGTAATGTACAGAGTTTTCCAGTTTTATAATTCAAGGGCTATAGATTGTAACATATGACTCGGAGTTGTCGATCATGACAGCTGTCAACAAGCTGACAGCAGCTCTAGATCACATTTGTAGAATGGCCTGTGGTTTGTTTTTTTACTCGAGAGTTACGCGGTTCTCCCTTTCTTCGGAATTCTCACACGTGCTCTTAGACTCGCGGTTCATTCTTTCCACCAAATTCATTATGTTACCCTTCTAGAGATGCTGTCAGCTTGTTGACAGCTGACATTATCGACAACCCCGAGTCAAGACATGAAAACTGGAAAACCCGGACTATTTTCGGGAATTTTGACAGTTTATTGGAGGTGTTGACAGCGCTTTGACAGCTGTTATGACATCGTATATGGCCAGTTTCATGTCTCCAGGATCGAAAATGTCATATCTAGTACCAAAAAACTTGAATGTCGAAATACATAAGAAATCATGGTTCAGATCGCCAGCTCATGACTTTCATTTTTTTCTTGTAGACCTGTGTTTTCAATCCAATTTTAATTCTAAACAAGTTTTACAGAAAAAAATGATATTTTCAAATTTTTAAATTTAATATTTTTTCTGGATAATGAAACCATTATTTAAAAAAAATGAACAGTTTTTTTAAAATTTTTTTTTTCAGACTTAAGTCTTACTTTACAATGATTTGTTACAGAAAAAAATTAGAAAAGTGTGCCAAACTAAACGTTACTGTTTTTTTTTCTGCCTTTGATATTTTTAAAGAGATGCGTTTTGTATCAGAACTTCCTCTAGCCTTCCGCACTAATCACAACTTTTTCAAAGTTTTACCATGATATTACTCTCAATAGAAAAGTTTATACAAACTAAAATCAGAAGAAATTAGTGGAAAATGATTCCGTTTACAGTTATTATTGTTCTAAATCTGACAACCACAATATTTTGTGGTTATCAGGCTTGGAATGATGTTTTTTCTTTAAGTTTAATTTCAAAATTATTTTAAAATGTTTCTCGGATAATATTTTGTTTTAACCAAACTTTGGGAACTTCTCAAAGTTCTTCTGCTTTATGACGCCTATATCTTACATCATAAATCTTGAAAATTTTGATATAACGATATATATATATCAAATGTTGAATGTACTAACTTGTTTAAAAAAAATACTGTAATCAATGGCCTAACATTGAAACATGACAATCCACTTTATATTTACTAAAATAATCTATATATGGACGATAAATGTCTGTAAATGTTAGAATAGTGTTGATATAATCTATTAAATGAATTTAGCTAGTGACAATCTGTTTAATGTTAAATTATTTAATTAGTTTATGCACTGGAATAGCAAATTGCGTGTTTAGTTAAAAATTAGAAACCTGTTAATTATTCTTATATACTGAACTTAAACTTTTAAGGTGATAGGTATAATATACCAATTAAGAATTTGTCCGAATTTTGACTGATCCACTAAATGACGAGATCATTCAAAATTGTTTTAGTTTCCACTCTAGAATCTACAGTTTATTGTACGTTTTATTTTCAATCGAAAAGCACTGAGTGTAACTAAAAATTCAGTCGAAAATTTAAATTAAAAAATATATAATTTTTAAAATATTTGTACACTAGATTTATTAAAGTTTTTTAATAAAATGCAAAAACAATGGCTTCCATCGAAGCAAACAAGAAATTAGATGAAAACAGAGACTAGAAATAGAAGTAACAAAGTAGATAAATCTTTTTTTATATATCAGTTGAATCTAGATGGAAAAATAAAATAAATACTAATATTTGTCTGCAAATGAAGAAAACTTTTCAATTCAATCTATCATCTCTTAAAGTTTTCTCGTTGTAACTACCATATCCATATAACAATGTAAAGTAGATACCTACTGTATTAAACACATGATGCACAATATAAATTACGGAGGAATATTTGTGCCCAATGTAAAATACCTGCTACATTTTTTTCTTGGTTATTTGAATTTTTCACATAAGTTTTGAGGTTATGTGAAAAAAGTATAAATACAAAAGTTGTAGATCTTTTTATTACCTACAACTTTGCCATTTAACTTTTTTCCATAGGACTTGTAGTTTTGCCGGAAATCGAGATAAACAGTTTTCTACCCTTAAAAACTCACCCGCCTTCCACTTCCCGACCACAGATCGCCCTTAAATTATTTTTCCTTTCATTTTTGTTATATTTTCTTCCTTTTCCAATAGGTTTCATCCTACTATTATTTTTTTTTTCACTTTATACCATTTTCAAAGGCTTCAGCTCTGGTCTATTAATTGTATGGAATAATTAATCAATTGACTGAAATTTTTCTTAATCTGTATTATTTCTCAAAAAATCTTAACCTTTTGATTTTACTTAAAAAATATTTTTCTCAATACTCATTAAACTAAGAAATTTTAGACAATAGCAAATCGATAAATAACAAAAAAAATTAAATTATTTATACAGTGTGTACCAAAAAGTTTTATACAAATGGACAAAAAGTTTATCTTACATATCACAAAGAAAATTATTCTTGATAAAAATCTCTGCATGACTTGTTGATCCATAATCAGGTACAACATTTCTAAAACATTGTATGGAATATAGGGAAAACAAAAAGTAATGATTTGGACGGAGAGAAAAATACGTACAAACTGTAGTGGAGGGCAAAATATTCATTGGAATTGTGAATAAGTAGCAAAAAATTATGAACAATTGTAGATTATTGATATTCCCAGATAAAAAAAGACAATAAACACTTCAGAAATTGTTAGATAACGCAGCCCCACAAAAAAAAATTTTGTCTGCGCCAAGAACTTCACTACTGTAACTAAGGGTTTTTGGGGTTTGGTCAAGGCCATTTGACGGTCAGATGCGGTCCAGGACATGACATGATGAGGTCAAGCGGACCTCGGAATCGGATTCAACGACCCTGAAAGCCTATGTATGAATTTTTTCAGATTTTTCTAGTTTTCCTCAGTTTGACCTTCAAATGACCTTGACCCTGACCTGATGAGGTCAAACGGCCCTCGGATTCAGCGACCCCAAAAACCCCTAGTTACAGTAGTGAAGTTCTTGGCGCAGACAAAATTTTTTTTGTGGAGCTGTGTTATCTAACAATTTCTGAAGTGTTTATTGTCGTTTTTTTATATGGGAATATCAATAATCTACAATTGTTCATAATTTTTTGCTACTTATTCACAATTCCAATGAACATTTTGCCCTCCACTACAGTTTGTACGTATTTTTCTCACCGTCCAAATCATTACTTTTTGTTTTCCCTATATTCCATACAATGTTTTAAAAATTTTGTACCTGATTGTGGATCAACAAGTCATGCAGAGATTTTTATCAAGAATAATTTTTTTTTGTGAAAAGTAAGAAAAGTTTTTGTCCATTTATATAAAATTTTCGGGACACACTGTATATACTATAAGGAAGACGGTTGAAGCCAACTATATAGAGAAGACGGATGAAGCCTTTAATGCCCTCAATTTGTGTTTTATATAGATTTTTCATATTTATGAGCTATTTCCGAGAAAAAATCTAGTCTATTGGTAATTATCTTCTATATTTGTTCATACATAATTATATTATCCGAATATTATCAGATGTGTTTTACGCGTTAAAATTTAATCATTACAATATTTATCAGTTTAAGAATCTACAAAATAAAGAAATTTTAAATAATTTTCATTAAAATTGATTAAAAAAAAATCTCTTATTTTGTAGATGAAGAAAAAATATATTCTCAAAAAAAAAAAGTTTTCTCAAGACCACCATCAACTCATTTATTTCAAAAACCGTTGTTTGATTAAAAGAATTCTCATATCTGTTGAAAGTTATTGTATTGAAAGCAGATATTTGTAGTATATCTGTAATAAACAAACAGTATTTATTTAAGAATTAATTTTCTTTACAAAGCTTAATTGATTTTAATGTAAAAAAAATTTGAATGTAGGTATCTAATATTTTTTACTTTTTTGACACAGATTGTACACATGAATGTGCGTTGTATGATTGTTAATGTATTGAGCACAATATAAAAGTATATATAATGCATATACCAAAATTGCTATAATCAGAGTTGACAGCAGTACAGCGAAAATAACCACAAAGATCTTTTTCACTTCGAACTATATTAAAGTATAATCATGATATATATATAAGAAAAGGAGATTGCAAAGCATTTTTAAGGTTTTGTTATTCTGTTACATTTATATAAAATATTTTAAGGACATTAAAACTTTACAAACCATTAAGAATGCTATCTATTAATCAGATATTTTTAACGGAAGTTATTGCACTATTTTATATATAGTTTTTTAATATTATCAAAATTGTATGTTAAGTTAGGCATACAAGTGTGGATTATACATAAATAGTACATTGTGTAATTATTGCTTAAGGTTAGGTCTCTATGATTATTAAACAAAATAAAGGAAAAATAAATAAAAATAACTGAATGGCAAAATTTTTTGATTTATTAAATTATTTTTAAGATAGACGGGAGTATTGTTAAAAAAGTCATTAAACTGTTGAAAAATTGGTGAGCTTTTAAAAAATTCTTAAAAATAAAATATATCATAGTATAATGGCCCTTAGTAGTACATTTTATTTGTATCAAAATCTTTTACAATAAAATCACTGTAATGTTGTCAACTCGGAGATCTTTAAATGTTAAGAAATATTTGTTGTACCTTCTCAATAAGTTAAATTGATTACTTTGGATTGAAAAATCCTGTTAAGCATAATTCTAATTATTCATATAGAGTAAATAAATCATTGGTGATTATCCAGTGCAAATAAAATGTGTATAGATGCAAAATATTATTTTAATATTAAAATCTATATTTGAGTATAAATGTGTTATAATATCCGAATTATTTTTGTTATATTAACGCCATAGGTGTACTGTACTATATGTAAAAGAGTAAAAGAAAACATAAAAAATATATAAATATTCCAGTTCTTTATTTCCCCTTTGCAATGATTCCTCCGCTCATAGATTTTTTTTCATCTTAAAATTAACTGAAAAAATTGGAAATAGGAAGATCCCTAAATTTAGAGGGTTTAAGTATTTTTTTAACTGTTGTTTCTCTTATCCAACCGTCCAATTATATCAGGTATTAAAACATTGATTGGTTTAAGTAAATTTAAAAGTACACCACCCAAAAATATTAAAATTTATTTTTATTGAATTTACTAAAAAATTTAAAATGATAGGTAATGATTTCAACACTTTCATTGATAAACCATATTAAATATCTTAGAAATTGAAAATTTTAATCAACTGGGAAATGAGTTTTGAAACAACTAACAGTTTCTGTTTAGTATAGATAGATTTAAAAAAAAACTTTAAAAATTAAATATCTGAACTTTTAATGAATAAAAAATTATGTTGACTTAAATTATCTTTGTACATTTTATCTAAGCAATCAAACAATAGAACAAATCATTCAATTCCAATGAGAAAATACTAAAGTACAAATCTTAAAGAATTTCTGGTTCACTTGTATCTTTATTAGATTTTGATTGTGACAAAAATGCTAAATGTCCTTTAGGACATCTATTAGCATAATGTCCTTTAGTACCACATTTGTAGCAAGTAACGTCCTCAAGTCTTTTTGGAAGCATTTTTTGTAAATATGAGTTTTGAGCAGCTTGTTCAGAATTATCTTTTTCTTTATTATTCTCATCTGGTTGTATAAATAACACTTTAGTTGGATCTACCATCTTGTTGCAATGTATTGCCTTGTGTCCATGTTCCCCACAAAAATGGCATATAATAACTGGTGTCTTCTTCTGTTCTTTTTGTTGATCTGGTGGTGCTGGAAGTTCAAATCTGGGATGCATGTATTTACACTTTGGACCTTCGGGGCAAAACCCAGCTAAATAATTTGTACATAACACTCTCCTAACGTGCCTGTGTCTACAATGTGGTCCATGTCTACAGAAACCTCTATCATACCAAGGACAGTCTTTTATCTTACTTTCAGGATCAATGTGTAAAAAAGGGCATTCCTTATTATGGCAAGCATTAAATCGCGAATAAAAATAACATTCGGGCATCTTTGTCATATCATATTCGTGTAAAAACTCGCACTGATCTCCTTTTTTACACAGGCCCCGAAGCCAATGTTTACAAACTATGGTTCTATCTCCTCGAACATGTCTGAATGGACACTGAGATCCTTTTTGACAACCATTCGCTGTTGAAAAAAATAGACAAACAGCAGCCGTAGATTCTAAAATAACAAATAGCGTAAAATATTGTATTTTCTAATAATTTCTTACTTACTGTCCATCCCATGAAAGGGTAATGGTAGTGCTCCATATTGCTCTTCTAGAGCAACTTCAATATCAAATTTTATATGATCAACAGTTGCTACTATGCATTCCATTTTAACCGGTTTAGTATTAAATATATTTTTTAAACCACACTTTTATAAAAATCTCGCCGCAATTGTCAACAAACAAGTGTCAACGTCATTTCTTCTTCTTTTTTAATGTCATTTGAACTTTGAACTATTCGTCAGCTTCTTCGAAATCTCCAATCTCCATACTTTCAGTTTTTCCGCCAATCTTGTTACCAGTGAAACTAGACAAAAAATAAAATTAAAAATAAATAATAAAGTACTATTCTTTTCAATATCTTAATATTAAAATATTGAACGTTACCCACCGAAATTAGTGATCGGTAGTTTATATGGGTATTCTGCAGACTGTTGACCTTGACCATTAGAATGAATTGAGGTTATGTTACAAATTTCTTTAAGAAATTAAATTATTGGTCTAAATATCTAAAAATGAGTTACATATAAAAGTAATTTTTAAATTCAGTTTAATAACTCCATTCGTAAGTTTAAAATTTGGAAAATGACTACAAATTCAATTAGTATTTATCATGAAAAACAGATAAGGGAATTGTGTGCGCTGCATGCTTTAAACAATTTATTTCAATCAAATGGAGCTTTTACCAAAGATGAATTTGACTCAATATGTATTTCATTATCTCCGGATCATTGGATAAATCCACACAAATCTGTTCTGGGACTGGGAAACTATGATATCAACGTAATCATGAAGGCTCTACAGAACAGGGGATATGAAGCGGTTTGGTTTGATAAACGAAAAGATCCTGGTTGTCTAAGGCTGAACAACATCCACGGATTTATCTTAAATATACCTAGTGACTACAAAATAAGTTTCATTACTATACCATTAAAGAGAAGGCATTGGATTACACTAAAAATGATAAATGGGATGTTTTATAACTTAGATTCAAAACTGGATAGCCCACAGCAAATTGGCGAGGACTCTGATTTTTTATGCTACTTAAGAGAAGAAATGGATTCTTTAGATAAGGAACTGTTTTTAGTAGTTAAAAATGAGGTTGCGACAAATCAATCTTGGTTAAAAGAAGAACATGATGTTAAAAGTCATGTTAGAGATGTTGTTGAAGTTCAGTTGAGAGATTTAGAAAATGATCACTTATCTAAAAATGACAAATAATTTTGTATATTTATTATGTTAAAGAGGTAGAGAATACTCAATGAACCTGAACAAATTTGAGAAAAATCAAAGGTAAGGCTAAGCCAAAGCTAGAAATAGTATTTAGAACCAAAATTACTATTGATCTTCAGTTAATTTTTAAATATTCACTCTTTGAAATTGTTCTCTCAATCCTTTTAAAATCGTTGTATATTTGTAAAAAAGTTAACATATCATAAGGACCTACTATGGTTCTTATTATTTATTTGAATAAAAACCAACTGTGTTATTTGCTAATGTAATATTCATTTAAACAATTGACTGTGATACCAGTATTGTTCTTGCTATTACAAACATTTTTAAAAAACATTGAATTTATTTAGTTTTTAATACTCTCCAGGCTTTTGCATTACAAACAATTGGAAAACCAATTTATTTATTATAGAAATTTAAGATTTCTTTTTCATTTTTAACACTCTACTGATTAACCTTATTAGAATCAGCAATTTTTAGGAAGTACTTGTTAAAAAATTCAAAGGGGATAATACTTAGTAATAGTTTGCCTCAAAAATGTAGTTACATGGTGTGTCTAAGTTTGGTACCATTTGCTGTTTTTTAATAATGATACAATAATCAAACATTTAGTTGAAAAAAAAAGCTTTCAATCTTTTTAATTAAAAAAATAAAGCACTTTATTTATTAAAATGATGTTACTAATGGTTTACATTCCAAACCAGTCTAAAATTGTGTTGTATATTGTAAAAAACAAATATCTTCAATGTTTAATTAATGGCTACATAGTTGCAATCAGTTATTGCTGAGGTAAAAAATAGACTAGAATAGATGACCAACATTTGTTATACATTATAATTTCTATTTAAAAAATATTTTGTTTAAATAAAGCATATCTTAGTTATATGGGTTTTTATTTAATAACGAACCTATTTTTTAAAATTAATCACTTTCAAATGCAATATAAAGAATAACATTTCAGTAAACTCTTTAACATATTAATTTCCATATTTGGCCAGGATAAATGGGGATTCCACAGAAAGAACCATTTAAGAAAATTGTTTCTACCTAATATTCATCATTTAAACTGGTATTAAGTAACTATTAAGTGGTAGAGTGCTGGGCCATGACCTAGGAGTCATGAGTTCAAATCTTATCTATGTTGAAAATCAGATTGACTTTTAATATTATTATATTTAATTTAGAAATTGACTTTCATTTAATATGTAAAAACCCACTAGACCATTCACTATTAGATTTAAATTAATATCTGCTCCTAAAGCCTATGAAATCACAATGTTAGTAACCATTAGTAAAAAATAATGCAATCATTTAGTATTTGTTTTAATTTATTTGTACATTTTAAAAATAACTGATATATTCACAAATACTACTAAAGTTTAATTTTCCTCGCATCAATTTTATTCTTATCTTTCTTTTTTCCTGAGCCTGGAAGTTTTTTAGTAATATGAGCTTGTGCTTGTTCTTGCAATTGAGTAAAGAAAGCCTTAGATGATTTAATACTTTTAGAACTAGTCTCTTCCATCTAAAAAAGAAAAGTTAAAAAATAGTCTTATAATTAGAAAATAATGTAAATTACCTTATGTGTATTTCTGTTTTTAAGAACATCAACCATTTTTGCATTTCCTTTACTTTTTCCATTAGACAACATATTTTTACTAATAAGTTGTTTGTGTTTTTTCTGTTTCAATTTCTTTTGCCTTCGCTCCCTTTTTTTGTCAGTTTTTGTTTTCTCTGAATCGCCTACAAATAATAATTAAAAAAAAAACTTTTATAATAGAAAAAATTCAAATTCAACTTCATGCTTAACTCATTCAATTTATTTTTTTAATTTCATATCCAATAATGTTAATTTACCTTTTCTACAATTCAAGAATTCAATAAAAAATTGTTGTACAGTTTAAAATGCTTAAATGCTTACCCATGATATTTCCTTTTGTTTTATTTCTAACTTCTTCTGGGGCCAATAGTGAAGCTTCTGTAGCTGTAATTGGAGCAACTTCTTCCATAGAAATGGCTGGTAAGTTATTCAAAATTCTTAGTTCATGTAATGCTGGTTTAGGAGTGAAATGGAAGTTGGACAAAGCATCCAATTTATTAAACAAATCACGCATCATTTTTGTTATTTCTTTATGTAATGCCGGTTCTTCTTCTTTTTCAGCATTTGCAGGATCCAATGCAGCTTGTTGGTCAAGATATTCTTTTTCATAAATTTGTGCAAGCGAATGTTTGCTCTTTTCTTGATCTAAAGTGAGTTTTTTCTTGTATTCTAACGGAGTTTCTATGGGTTTTTCCTTTCTTACCACACTGTCAAAAGCTTTATCTTTTATTCGCTGTTTTATGATATCTTCTAGTTGGAGTGTTGTAGTTTCTGTTATAACAGGAGCTGAAAAAAATTGACTACTGATTATTGAAAACTAACTACAACTATAAAAAAGTTTGTGTTAAGTGCATTAAATATTTTGTAACAAACCTGGTCTAGAGGTTAAGTCAAACTCTAATATTTCTTCTAATAATGAATTCTGTGGTCTGTTTTCAGCAAGAATTTCTCCTTTAAGGGCCCATGGCTTCTCATTAATTGCTTTTTCTTCAATTTCTTTTATTCTGTTTTCAAGCCTTTCCTGCCTTAATTCTAGAGAAGATTTTGGCTCATGTTCATCTTCATTATCGCTCATTTCTTCAATAAATTTATTTCTTTTTGGTTTGTCTTTTCTCTGTGGCTCATTTGACCTAAAGAAGTCTTTGAATTTTGCAATTCTGCTTAAATCAGTTTCCTCTTCCATGTTTTCTTCATCTTTTTCAAATAAATCTATACTTTCTATTTCATCAGAATCTGATTCTACTGTATCTTTTGTAGAATTTGGATTCATTTCCTTTTTATCTTCAGCTTTTAAAAAGTTTTCCATTTCTTCTAACTTAAAAAATTCATCATCTACAACTGATTTCTTGTGATTAGAAAAATTCTCTGTATATTCTTCAGAATTATCTACATCCATTTCCTCTTCAACATTATCATCATCATCTTCTTTATCCTTATTTTCTTCTTGGGGCACTTCTTCATCTTCATCTGACTTATTTTCACTTTCAGTCCCTTCAACATTTTCATCAAACTGTTCAGGTTGATTATGACCCAAATTTGAAAATACTAATTTATTTGTGTTAACAGTCAATCTTGTGACATTATTTAAAGACTTGGACAGTATACTATCATTTTGTAGTTCAATTTCTTGCCAAATTTGTTCAATGTCGAAATTTTGTATTAATAATTTGGATAATCCTTTTGATCCACTGAAGTTTTTTTCTTGTGTTTTCGAGAAATCATAAATTTCTTTTAAATTACTTTTTACTGAATTGGTTAGAGTACTTTCAGAACTAAAAAAATATATTTACATGTGAACTAAACCCATATTTTGAAAAGTGGTCTTTATAAACTGTACTTACTTTAAAAATAATTCGGGTGTTTTAGTAATTTGTTGAAAATCCTTTAAAGATTTGTCTAAAGAAACCACTTGAGTATCCATAACTATAATCGTAATAATATTTAATAAATATTTGGAAACATGTTTACAAAGTGAGGTTAGATTTCAAATTTAAGTTGAAATTTAATTTAACTTCTTCAGGTTGGTGATTCTGGTTTTACATTTACCTTGACTGCCATCTATTAAAGAGGTGTCTTACTGATAATTTTTTACTAACTATTGTAACCAATCAAATTACTTAATTTAGAGTCATGTGTCAAATTTCATCCAATCAGCTATGGATTACAGCGATAACACCCTACATGTGGTGTTTTCAGTTTGGTGTTTTCAGCAAGTCAAGTTTTTGATTAAAAATTAATTAAACGTCAAACTGACAACTAGTTTAAAAATGTTTAAATCTACAAAGTAAAAAATTATCTTATCGAATACCCCTCGGGCCTTGATAAATCCTCAAAATTTTGTCATAGAGAATCCTTCAAGCGTGTTGCTTAAGGATAATAGCCCTCGGCCTTCGGCCTCGGGCCATTATCAAGCAACACGCTTTCAGCATTCTCTATGACAAAATTATCTCGGTATTATCAAGGCCCTAGGGGTATTACTACTGAAAAATGATTTATTAGCCACAAATATGTAAAAAAGGTTACATAGGAAGATTTAATGTAAACCTATGTGAGTTTTTTTATTAAAACTTTATTTAAATAATAAGGAAAAAAGATATTTGGTGGTAATTGTTTAATCTTAAAATATTACCAAAATATCGAAATCTTTAAAATCAGTGACAGGGAGCGACGCCAGACGCCATTTGCCCAACCAGAGCAGTTACAGAGATAGCGCAGCACGGTAAAGTAGCGATCGCATAATAAACTAGTTACCTAGTTTATCAATTTTCATTTACCTAAAATGAAAACATACAGCAGAAAGAAAACCGACTCCCTTGAAACTGACAGCGAAGAAGTAATCATAGATTTGAATGAAATCTGCAGACTGTGCATGAGTAAAGAGGATGAATTGATTTCTATTTACCAAGAGGAAGATGCAGTGCCCCTTACACTTAAAATTATAGCTTGTGTGGCTCTTGAGGTAAACTTTCGTAAATCCTTTTTATCCAAATTTCATTTTGTTTTATTTTTCTTCAGTATTTTATTAAAGCCCGCTGCTAAAGTAAATTTTGAAATGATCAATATAAAAAGCTTTATGTTCCATTATCCTAAAATTAAAAAGAGAATATTTAACAACAATGTAATTTTCTTAATAATAGATGGCAGCATCTATAGCCATACATAGCCACTTTTAAATTAAAAAAATATAATTAGCCTTTCACATATTACTACTTGTAGGTTTTCAAATTTCAGACTATTGAACTTCTTGTCCTCTATTTCTTAATTGCCATAATTTTTGTCAATAAATAGTTAACGAAAATTGGAATTTTAAAAAAGAACCAGTTAATAAAAAAAATTACAAATTGAATGCATAAATCTGCACTTTTTTTAAATAAAAATATCAAAAAATAGTATTTTTTATTTTTTTGTTCTTATATGACAATTTTGTTTAAAAAATATTTCTCTCTGATCGTTTTATGTACCACCACAATAAATGTGTTTGTTATTATTAACATTTCATGAAATTTCAAAATTAATAAAAGAATTATTAACACCCCAATCAGATTTTTGAAGGAGATGGACTTCCTGACAAAATTTGTCGCCCCTGTAAATACCAACTGGAAAAATCATATAGTTTTCGAAAAAAGTGCGAAAATTCAGACTTGAAACTAAGGTTACACCTAAGAGATCTACCAGAAGATGAATATGATAAAGATGACAGCAATAGCAACATGCAAGTTGATGAAGAAGTTCACGAATCAGAAGTCCAAGAAACCGAACAAGTTGAAACTGAGCCTAGCACAGAGGAGGACTTAGTAGGTAATTATAATTTTGAAATCAGTTTAAAAAAAATTGTTTATACACTCAGGAAGATCAATAAATTATTCAATATTTCTTTAACCTCTACATTGATGTTTTTATTTTTTAGGAGTGACAAAGGTTGCTTACATTCAACAAGATCAAGAGATAGAACCAGATCCAGAAAATATAACTTTACCAAAGGAAACTGATCAAGTAGATAAGGAAGCATGTACATTAAAGAGTAATAATGAAATGAAAACTGAAGTAGACATTGAAGATGAAGATTTGGAAAATATTTACCAAATTGAAGAAGATCAATCTGGTTTAGAAGATACAAATATGGATGTAATTGCTGATGCTGTGAAAGCTACTCTTGCCACTCAAACTGGTTATAACTTTTTCTGTTTTTTAATAAGATATAATTTAAACGCAATTATGTCCCGGAGAATTAATGTATTTTCATTTATTTATAGGACTAAATCTCCAAGGCGAAGTTCAGATGAAGTTAAACCAATCGGAAGGTAAATCTACTCATGTTGAAGTAACAACGGAGGATGGTTCTGTTATTATAATGGAGTTATTAACAGAAGAAGACGCAGAATCAGTGAGACCAAAACCTGAACCTGAAATAAATCCTGATGGCGAAGTAAATATTTTCCAATGTCCAAACTGCCCAAAATCTTTTTCCAGAAGAATTCAACTCAAGAGACATGCTTCAGTACATATGCAACAAAGAGGTAAATATAAAGATTATATTCCAAGTTTTATTTAGTTTCCAATTCAACATTTTCAAGTACATTGCACAATCTTTACTAATTACGCGCGCTCATGGTCATTTGCAAACAAACAATTCACGATGACCGTGAGATCGAAGTTCGGGCCGGTCCGATATTAATCATTAATTAATTATTGAACACAAAAAGTTTCCGGTTATTTTGAGCCGAACGCGAGATCTAAACCATTAAAAACTGATAATTTAAATAGACCGTAAAGTCGGAACAATACTAGACCAAACATATTTTAAATACCCGAATTCATAAAAAATTCTTAGCAGTATGTGGATGATCAGAAAATTTAAGGTAAATTATAAGTAAATTAAAAAAAAAATAAATTGGACAAATTAAAAATTCCGGAAGTGGGGTGGGGGTAGTTAAATATATAACTTGAGGGTTGGATATTGGTTTTTTACGATTTGTGGCTGAAATATATCCTACTGAAAAAAGTTTAATATAAAAGTTGTAGATAATTCAAAAATGTAAAGCTTTTGTATTAATTATTTTTCAATATAACCTCAAAATTGTGGAGAAAATGATAAAAAGTTTTTTTTGTTTTTTATTTTTATCTCCCGGAAAAATATTTTTTTTATGAAACTCGGTGAAAACGTTCTTCTTTGTGTTTTAAATAAGCTGTAATTTTTCCAAGGCAAAAAATTAAATGAAAATTTTCTTAAAAAATTAAATCAACCGTTCGATTTTTATTTGGCTCACCGGGTACATACTTTTAAATCTTTTACCGGCTAACACCATTTAAAGATTGAATGCTCGCGCCGTGAATTAAGTCGAGTAGTAGTGAAAATTTGTGGAACTAGAGACGCTTCAGAGCTTAGATGAAGAATAATTTTGAACTAAGAATTTATTGTAAATTCTAAATCCTAAATTGTAAATTTAATAATAATAATAATAATTTAATTTAATTCTTTTTCGACTATTAAAATCGACCATTCGAATTATAAAAATTGATTAGCCGTTACGCCGTTCCAAAAGATATTCCGAGGAAAATTCTTATCGTTGTTTTTCCGTAATTTTTAATTTAATTTTGCCATGTTAAAATAGGATTGAATAGAATCGCGTTAGTTTTGCTCCGAAATCACATTTGCTTATTTTAAAATATAAGACGCCAATACCATTTCACTGTTTACGTTTTTTTTTTTAGTTTCGATTCCTTTTTTTGTTTTTCGTCCATTTGTTTTGTTGATCACTAATTTGGGAATAATTTAGTTATTGGGAAATAGAATTCATTTAATTTTTACGTTACTGAATAATTGACTGAAACGGTTTATTTATTTTTTTTTTTCCGGTTTTAAAGTTAGTTTACTCGTAATTAAATTTTATTTGATTTTAAATACCATTATTTTTCTGAATTAGTAGTTTGGGAGTAAGTCATTTATTTTGGGATCCGTAATTCCGTATTTATTCATTTTTAAGGGAAACTGTTTAAGTTTTAAATACTACATTTACTTTAAATAACTTTATTTTGACATTAGTTGTCGAATAATCGGCCGAACACGATTTATTTATTTATTTTTCCGTTATCCAGAGTTAGATTTCTTCAAATTACGTTACACGGTATCAGAATTTCTCTTTTCGCCAGCCGAACCCCTAAAACGGCCAAAAACTACTCTAATGGTTTTAAACGGGCAGGACATCATTCCCTTTAAAATAACCTCTCTCTCCCCCCGTTTTCTGAGCTGAGCACGGTGGTGGTGTTGAAGATTACTTCTGACCCTCACCTACCCCTCTACAGGTCAAAACTCACCACCGAAAGATGTTTTTTTACAGGGAAATGATGTGCTGCCCGTTTAACCCCTTTAGCAGCAACATACGAAATAACCTAGTCAATAGCCAACTAATAAGGTAATTAGGGCTGGAACAGCACAATTCCCGTCTACTACCCAACAACAATACTAAAACTAACTCAAAACATGTTCTCATTTTCAGTATTTTTCCTTTATAAATTAAAGAAATATTTCATTTTTTAGGTTTCAGTTGTGGCATTTGTGAAAAGTGGTTCCCTACACGTTCTGCCTTGGTGCGCCACGAACGTATTCACACAGGTGAACGTCCATTCCAATGTGAAGTTTGTCAGAAGAGTTTTGCTCAAAAAGAAATTCTCTTCCGGTATGTACTATATTTTATCATTTAAATATAAAACTTATCCTTGTAAAATTTAGTTTGTTTGACAGTAAAATATTTTTTTTACAGAAAATGATACATTTGTATTTGTTTCAGGCACCTCATGACCCACACCGGTCAAAAACCCTACGTGTGTCCCCACTGCAACAAAGGTTTCACCCAGAAGGAACCTTTAAGAGTACATATGAGGACCCATTTGACCACAGGACCATCGGACATCCAATTACATTACTGTTCCCTTTGTCCGAAAGTTTTTTGTCACGCCTCCGGTCTTAGCAGACATTTAGTCACTCATACAGGCAAAACTTTTAAGTGTAGCGTTTGCGATAAGACTTTTACAGACAAGAGTTCGTTGAGGAGACATTATTTACAAACCAATCATCAGTAAAATAATTTTGGTAAAACAAAAACGAAAGGCATATATGTGCCATATTTATTTATAATTGCCAAACTTGACTCTATTGGAATGCACCTTTAAATGTGACCAATGTCGGTATTTTTTATGTTTTTCATTAATTTGACTGTTTGTGTTATTTTATTTCGTATGTTTTGTATTTAATAACAAGTATAGTTTCTAAATTTTCAATTGCAGACGTATAAAAACAAAATTCACAGATGTGCCGACAAGTTGCTTTGATCGGCATTGGCGTGGTGTATTATTTTTTAAAATACGTTCAAATTTATTCTTCAGTTTTTTGGGTTATCGGTGGTAATACCACTAGAGCTCAGATTTCGCCGGATATTTTTCATAAGTTTGATGTAGAGAATTTACCTCATTGGAAATTTAACGAGATCTGTGAAAAAATAACGAGACCGCAGGCCAAGTTATTTTGTCAAACAGATCGAGTTAAATCGCCTATATGAAAGTAAATACTCTACATCAAACTTATGAAAAATATCCTGCCCAAAATCTGAGCTCGAGCCAACGGCGGCTCCAAGTGGGGACAGTAGGGGCAATTGAGGCATTGAAAGGATATTTCTCATATCTGCGTAAACCATATTTTAATTTTTTTGAATTTTTTTTTTGTAGATTCTAGGTCCATTTATATCCTAAAAAACTCACTTTTTACCTCAAAAATGGCCCAAACATTTTTTTCGGTAATTTTGATATTGCCAATCGTTTCTTATACAAAATTCATTCTGCGTAAACCAAATTTTAATTTTTTTGAATTTATTTTTGTAGATTCTAGGTCCATTTATATCCTAAAAAAACTCACTTTTTACCTCAAAAATAGCCCAAACATTTTTTTCGGCAATTTTGATATATAAAAAACTCACTTTTTACCTTAAAAATGGCCCAAACATTTTTTTTTCCGTAATTTTAATATTGCCAATCGTTTCTTATACAAAATTCATTCTGGTAAACCCAAAATATTAAACTTTTATATATAGAACAGCCGACGACGTTGCCCCCTCCCCCAAATCTCTGGGCTGGAGCCGCCCTTGGCTCGAGCTGGTATTTGGTAAGACAATTCCATGAATTTAAACTGACGTGACACATAAATAAATAAACACACATCGTTAACCGAGCAACGTGGTATTATCGATTTTTTTATCCAGTTATATTTTCTCTTCCTTCCTCATAGTCTAAATATCCGATAGCAAACTACGATTTTTGAATTTTCATATGAGATTTTTTACATATGAGTGGAATTATTGTCAGCGTAATATTTCTGTCTTGGTTTCGTAAATATTTATTATATTAACCAATTTTTGATGGTACTTTATCCGACAATTAATTTCTTGAGTGAAAAAATTGAAAATAATAATTTATTACGGAATAATGGTGCCAGAAACTTTTTTAACAAGTTCCTGTAGGATTTTTTCCGTAGATTTCGTATCTGAGCTCAGATTTTTGATAATTATTATACAGGGTGAGTTATTCTTGCAAGAACTTAAACGGAAGAAAAAGAATATTCCGGTCCTTTTAGTTTAATTCATGTACCAAATTTAAACCAAATCGGCTTATCCCTGTATTTAATGTGGCGGATTGAATTTTTTGTCTAATTTCTCAAGTCAATTGTACTGAAACGAGCGCTAAACAGCAGAGATAAAAAAGTGATTAATGAGTCGAAATTTCTTAGCCAGTCGAATGCCTCTCCAAGCGACGAGCTTTGTCCTAATTGGTTAATTCTGCATACTGACAAACGTTAATCAAGCCCGTGTTGACTAAATGAGGGTGTGGCAAAGAATAAATTTATACAGGTAGATATCATTATATTTTGTCCCATAATTTCGCATTAGTTCTGTACTTTATTTATATATATTCATAATTTTTTAAATGATCCTCGTATAACGGCGAGAAATTTTGTTCTGCAATTGAATAGTTAAACTATATTTTTCGTATTTTCGTTTGTATAATAATATTTTAAAATCAATTACTGTTGCAATATGAATAGTCCAAATTTGTTAAATTTTTAACAATTATTTAAAAATCAATTAAACTTCCAAGAATTTCAAAATAAATTGTATATATGTATTTATTGAAATAAATTTGAATCTCTTTAAGTCTACTGAGTACTTTATTTCAAGGTAAATTTTTACATTTTTTAAATAAAAATCACGACGTGGAAGCAAATAACATTACTGAGATTCCTACAATAAGTCCTATAAATCAAGGAAATCTCTAGAATGACTCAACCTGTAGAATTTCTGAAAATACCTGAATATTTTACTCATCTAAACTTAATAGGATCAAAGAAAAGATGCTAAATGCTAGTTATTAAACTCAAGTCACTATAGGGGATTCCCTTGATTTAAAGGCCTTTTGTAGGAATCCGATTTTCTTTTTCAGTTATTTTTAATGTGATTAGTGGTAGAAGACAAAAGTAGTAAATATTTTTTCCGATTAAGAAACCTTTAAAATAAACATTTCTCCATTTATAAAAGAAATCTGCCAAGACTTCCATGAACGTAATTAGACTTCTGTGAAGTAGATGGCAACACGATTCCTTCAAATGTCAAACATCCTAGTGGCTGTTAGATGAACAATAATCCGTTGTTGCCAATAAGTTAAATTATATTAACAAACCAGAATTTTAGCTCTTGTGAAGTCATTCGTAAAAGTAGCGGCATTTCCATTTTGTGGTTTAAATTCTGAAAAAAATTAATTTAATAAATTGTCACCAATTTAAAAAACTAAATTGTTCTTGATGTGCCATGCAAATTTTGGTTAATTTTTATTTCAAATACAAAACGACAAAGCAAACATGATAGAATACCATTTATGACTAGGTGTCATAAGTTTTAGTTAATTACCCAGTTTGTTTTATTAATACCATTCACATTCTTGAGAGAAATAAATAGCCGATTAATAGCGGAATTTTAATATTGTATGGCGAAATTCTTAGACTGACGTAGCGGTATCAGAAATTAAATAGTTGGCAACAATGCGATTTTCCTACATTTCGATGAATCTTGACAATTTGTCACGATAAGTTGTCTCGTGTGTGTAAAGGGTGTGTGCCCGAAAAATATCGCGAGTGTTATTACTTCATGTAGTGGATAAACGTGCGATTGCCCTTCAGCTAATTATTTTCCGGTGAGTCTCGTTGCTCCACTTGTTTGTCAAAAGTTATTTTGTGAACCGCTAGCGCCATAATGACACAAGAACATGTACCGGCTATAAAACAGTTTTACAGCCTACCTGTCGTACATGATTGCAACATAGCAAAATAATAAATAAAATAATTATCAGCATGCCAAGCATTTAATTATAGATTTATAAATTCTAAAATGGGTTTAACCTTTTATTTACTTTTGCTAGCCAGGTTTGTTTCTTGACAGGTACATAGGTAATTGGATTAGTACCTAGTACGAGATTTGTAGATGGAATCTTTAAATGGGGACGACAATTTTTACATTCTAAATAAGCAGAAACGTTGCGGTTTTACATTTCACACTTGTTTGCATTTTTTTCTGACACTCAATCGCTATTTCATTTCATTGACTTCAATTTCAACCTGATCGTATATAAGAGCTAAACGAAATTTAAAAAAACCTGTTTGATTTGATCTTTACGTTAAGTAACACGGACTAAAATTATGCAAATTGAAATAAAACTGGCTATGTATTTAATTTGATAACTAGATAGAAGTTCTTTGGGTTACTTTCTATTTTATAACATTTTTTTTTGTATTTTCAGATAGGATTATTCAATAACACAAGACAAAATGCCGAAGCAGGTAAGTTTCTGTTCCTTGGTTTCTTTACAACCATATTATGAACTTGTAAACGCTTTAAAAAATGTCCCGAGATATTCAGACACGTTTCACAGACACCTGTTGCATTGTTTATCTAGGTGAGACTATACACGGTGGACATAGAAAGTTGCCTGTAATTTTTGTGAAACATTCCACCAATTATTCCATTATTTCAAAAAAATAAATTGTTTACATATCATAAGAGGCACTACTGCAAGATTTTTTCTTCGGAGCCTAGTTATAACACAATTTGTAAATTAATAAAAATTGTACAGGGTCAATCATCAGAATCTTGGTACCTTTTACATTTTAAATCGAACATGTACAGTTTGTCTTCGAGTAGATAGGTAGAAACTAGTGTTTCCATGCTTAATGTTAAGACAGAAATCAAGTTTTTATATTGCCCATGACAAAATAAAGTTGTAATATGAGGATAAATATTTTAAAAAAAAATTTTTGGCAAACCCAGTATTCTAACAAAATTCTTTAAATTCATTTTAACATAACCAATATAATCTGATATTTGGGAAATATTTTGGGTGAGAATAATTACAAATAACTTAATATTAGGAAATTAGTATTTGATGTGCAATATAATTGTACAAATCGATAATTGATTCCATAATGCCTCGAATACAGATAAACCATATTAAAAACAAATTAAAATTAACTTAAAATTAAAAGCTAAGTATATGAAATTCACCTCTTTACTTTCTATTATTAGACATGTCTTGAGTAGCTAATTATAGACACTTGTCCTTTGTTTGGAAAAAGGAATCTTTCTACAAAAACTAAGAATGCACATGTGTTCAAATCTTATCGCCAGGGTTGGTCTTAAAATTATCTGTCAATCAATGGCGACATTTTTTAATTGTATGCTTGTGTTTCTTTCATATGTTCCTGTGACATACTAATTCAGTTTTTCCATAAAATGGATTGAATAATAATAAATCAAAATTTTAAATAAACTCTTGTTTTGTAACCTGAAAAATATTTGTTTATCCTATAAATTTTTCAAATAATATTTTTCGTGTTTTCAAGATTTAAACAATTAGACCAAGACTTGTAAAATAATTAAGAGTCTGTATCTAATAAACTGTGGTGAGATAATAAACTTGATTTTAAGTGTGTGAATGGTTAGATACAGTTCCGGCTGATAATAAATTAACACTGCAAAGTTTTTGAAATATTTCAATTCGGTACCAGGGTGTGGTTGCGCTGAATCTTATTCTATATCAGATTTTATTTTTTTATATTTCACGATTTCTTTAGAAGGTACACCAAAGGGCCATTTTCTTGCACAATTAAGATTTTGGCAATATGGAGTGGAGTTTAATCAAAAATCCAATTTTTCACTTCAAAATCAAAACGTATAAAAAGTTGGACAATCCATATTCGCAGCCAAATATATCGTTTTTTACTAAACAAAGTGTAAAACAAAAATTGTAATGGTAGGAACAGCAGATTTAAAATGATTCATTTAAAGAAGTTTTAAGGAAATTTGAAATTATGGTTATGATGTTAGAGTAGGGTAGCTAGGTTACTTCGAATACACAACTTCCAAAGCCACCGCTAGATGGCGCTGGTTCGAAACTGAATGTGCCAAATGGCATTGTATTATACGTAAACAAAAATCATGCGCAGCACTGTTGCCAGAATGGGCCAAATGGCTGGTCGGAAAATTTACGGTAAATTATAAGTAAATTAAGAAAAATCAAGACAACCAAGTTCGGGAAGGGGGGTGGGGGTAGTTAAATATATGTTTTGAGGGTTGAATATCGGTTTTTTAGGATTTGTGGAGGGAAAAAGGCATCCAATCAAAAAGTGTTGTAGACAATTAAAAAATCTAAAAATTTTGTATTGATGACTTTTCAATATAACCTCAAAATTATCGAGAAAAACGCTAAAAACAGTTTTGTTTTTTGGTTTTTATCTATGAAACTTGGTGAAAACGTTCTTTTTGTGTTTTAAATAAGCAAAATATTTATTTAAATTTAAAAAAGTCTTATTTTTTCATACGAACAATATATTTTTTATACCATCTTAAAGTAGAGAAGAAAATGAGCACTGATAAAGCTTAAAAATTTGTAAACCAACTTTTTCGATCGAAGATTTGAATTCGTATAAAATCTAAAAATAAATATTTTGCTTTTAAAAAAATTGCAGCTTATTTAAAACACTACTCGTCTATATGCCAAAGACGCTGTACAAAATGAATGAAGACTTTATAAATAGCCACAATTGTCTCTAAATTTTACGAACAAATAAGTAGATTGGTGGTAAATAACCATGTATAATTTTAGCAGACTTTTAGTAATTTTCCAAAGTTCACAAACATTTTTCTGGGTCATTAGCGTTCATCGGAATTTTGGTACGATATTATTATGGAAATTAGAGGTTCAAAATGTATGATATATAGAAATTTGAAATGTTGCACAGTTGTAGATATCAGGATTCTAAAAAAATAAAAAATAAAAAAAGTATCTAAATTTAGAAATCATGTTGGTACTGACTCTTCTATTTGTATAAGGAACCAATTCAGAAGAAAAATTACTTTAATGACAACTATTTTGACTCATCTGATTTGTAGATATCAGGATTCTAAAAAAATAAAAAATAAAAAAAGTATCTAAATTTAGAAATCATGTTGGTACTGACTCTTCTATTTGTATAAGGAACCAATTCAGAAGAAAAATTACTTTAATGACAACTATTTTGACTCATCTGATTTCAAACCGGTAACAGAAAAGAATGTGTCGTGCCTGCTACTGTATTTAAAATGCAAATAAATGTTTTAATGCTATACCAAAAACTGATAAATCAAATAAATTATTTCTGTGAAAAATTTGTTTTAACATTGTATGAATCAAAATATTAAACCATGATCTCATTACTGAACTTTCCAGGAATCGGTATTTTTTTATTGTTGATTTTGCTTAATTGTTAGAAAATTGTGAAATTACCTCATACATTTTTTACTTTTTACAAATTTTAATTTACTCTAACTTCATTGCTTTCGCAATCAGTAATTTGTCTTACTTTAGATCTGATAAATAATAATCATAATCTCTTACCTGCTGATAATACTAATTCTACTATTATTTTCCATACGATTGAGATAATCTTTCTGATTAATTTTAATCTGACCTTTTCGTCATTTTTCCGATAAAGTTAGTTAATTTGAGTTCATTATGTGACGATATAGAACTTTGAAGTATTAGTCCAGTAAATTAACGCCACAAAAACCACAAACCTGGGCATCAAGTCTGTCAGTCAAATTTTTTTTTAATTTACAGGTCTCCGAAAATCTCAACTACGTGGAATTTGTGGAAGGGTGGGAAAATGTCTCTAGAGTTCCTGAAAATCCGTTTTTCGACGATATTTGCCGAAATATGACTCTTAGATCGTTTTTGTTTAGACAAAAAATGTAGAGCAGTTCATTACCTACAAAAGTTGTCACTATGATTTTTTTCGCTACTAATATTTTTTGCAAAAATGGCGTTTCAAAAATTCGCAATTTTGAGAATCTGAAAATTTGCAAAATTATTGTGGTGAAAACGGAAAATCTGAAGACAAAATTTAAGGCAATAATAACCAACTTTTTTTCACTTTTTGCACTGGATTAATATATTTATTGTAAAAAATCCAATTTGAGAAAGTTTCAAGGCAGATTTTTTTCTCGTGCACTTAATAAAATACTTGATATATATATATTGATAAAAATGTCACAATGTGATCTTTTATTTAGTACAATTCCTAACCCCAAGGGGATAAGCTAAGCTTTCTAATGATGAGCGTTGAAAACCGATATGGTCCTTGATTATTTATCTATTAATTCCCGATAGACCCGATCATTTTCGAAAACTCCGGAAATCCAAAAAACGCCCTAAAAAAACATGTTGTTTATGAAAATACACAAAAATAATTTATTGAATCTTTCTGAATATATTTAACATCTTGCAAAGTCCCATTATCCAAAAGTATTCCGTGAAATTAGTCTTGATAAAAAAAATATGAATAAATTTATAGAATGGTCAAAATATCGAGCAAAAGCAAATTTTAGCAAATTATAGCTACAGGTTCCTTCTTTTATTTGAACTTTGAATCATGAAAAAATATTAATTATTACGTGATTTATTGAAAAATTTGTAATCCGCTTGGGAGTGTCATTCCTTTAGAGCGTGCTCTCTAAATGCAGGGCAGGAGCTAAACATGGGTGTGCGTTTTGGAGTCGGTTGTCGAAAAGTCTCATTTTTGACAAAAATGATGAGGATCATTTTTGTAGGTAATGAACTGATCTTCATTTTCGGCCAAACAAAAATTCTCTAAGTGCCATTTTCCCGCCCTTCCACAAATTTCAGACAGCTGAGATTTTTAGGGGTGAATGTTAAATATGCAATATTGTTACACATTGTAAATTAAATATATAAACAAATTAAAAATCTGCAGTAAAGTTTATTAAATCATGTACCTGCATTATGCACCATTAATGACGAACTTTTTGTTTGTTAATAATGCAGTTTTGTTATATCGATGTATTTGATCTAAAATAACAAAATTATTGTGAGAAAATTGAAGTTCGAATAAGAAATTTTAACATGACTTTCTTTCTTATGAAATTTTACTTCTACTGTGTGTTTAACTTTTTTATTGATCAATTTCCCCCACAAAGTGATAATCAAACTGAATCATGCTTGGTAAAATAATTTTTACGATTCTATTTTCTCATACTTTACAAAAAATATGGACACCTACATATCTAGAATAAATTTCCGATAAGGTGAATACTTTCGATGTCGCCATCGATAACAATATCGAGAATCCAACTGTTGACATTGAAAAAATTGTACGTCATTGTCTATTTCTAGCCAACTGGATTTATTGTATCTACAAACTGATGTCATAACAGGTGGTGATCCCCACAGTGGCGGTTCGGCAATAAATCTTTACAGTCCTACATGAAAAATTTAAATAATTCCGAAACTAAAGTATTTTCAAGTATTTTTAATTATCAACTATTATAAACGGGTATTTTATTAAACTTCAATATCTTAGAAGATTTAATATAGTAGGCACACGGTACTTAGGTATAAAAAAATTAACCATCAATGAAACACACGACTCCCCGCCACTGTCTGTAGCGAGTGACATCTGCAATTGTCAAACAACACCTGAAGTGAACAAGCCAACTAGGTACTTGGTGCGTTGACGTTACAAAAGCCGGTAGAAAATTTTGAAACGCTTGGCTGCTATTGGTTGAGCCTTGCACCGCCACAAATTACACAGTCTGTTGGTACCTGACAGCGTTGCCATATCTCGCAGGTTTCATTAAATCTGGCGTGTTACCGAGAGTTTTGCTGGTAATATTAAATCATAATTAAACTGAAGTTTTACAGAATTTTCCAAATTATTATTCATAGGAATATTCTTTAATTGTTTGAAGTCAAATAAAATTTCCTAAACTGGTTCCAAACCAGTTTGAGTTTATTAAAGGTTATGAATGAATTTCTGAAGTCAAAATTTCATCTCAGAAATTCGGTTTTCATCTTTTTTTTTTTTGAAAAATTTACACCCAAGATCAAATAAGTCCATATACTTACGTGAAACTAAGCTGGTAGCATATAATTAATTTCGTCTTCGATTATGAATAATGTATAGACGATTTCTAGGCCTTTCTCCTGGCCTTTAAAAGCGTTTTTCACTGTCGGACACTAAGTTGAAGTGAATGCAAATGTTGACATAATTTGCAATGTTAAAAAAACAATAAAAAAATATTTTTTTATTTATGGTTCATGCGCATTAGACTGATTCGTGACGAGGATTTTTCTGAAGTACTTTAAACAAAATTTTCAGAGATACTAAAAAATCAATACACAATACCTAATTAAAATGAAATTAAATCAATGTAACAAAAAAATTTCCACCACATTTTATGAACGTTTCAATTCGTGGCAATCCCCAGGTAGGCAACGTTGCACAACTACTCACCTTTTGTCTTCTCAACGGTTCGTATACTTGATCGACTTGAATGTTGGTGATCTTGAATCTTTTCAGACTGCAAAATTTTTGTTTTATCGAGTTACTAAGTGAGTGCAAGCAAGCGGCAGCCGGTACGGATTTATTTGGTGATAGACAAAGTGTGCATTTTGTGCTATTTATTTTTCACTTTTGAAAACGGTTGGATACTGATTGGGAACAATGGTGTCCAGCAAATTGGTATGCTTTTTATTTTTCAACTTTACATACAATATTTCTGTATTAATATTAAAATTAATCAATAATTCTTTGCAAAATATATTCTGGTGTAGCCAATTCCGTCTTAAATGTATATAATGACCCCTTAATCCCTCGCTGGAACCGCGCTTGTGTCCTGATACTTTTTTAATTATTATTTCTTGAAAGTTTACAAGAAATTTTATTTCCAAAGTGAAAAATATGTGAAATAGAATTAAAACTTGTGATCATACGGTGACGAAAACTTTACAGATTTTTCATTTTTCTAATTATCTGAAAATAGACTATTGATTATTCTTAAAAAAATTTGGGATATGATAATTTCAACAGGGAAATCTTTTGAACATACGATCCTAATTGTATTTACATGATTTTTTTAACCGTACTTAATAAAAATAAGTTTTTCCATTTTTTATTCGACGTTTTGTCAATTAATTATGGTTATGTGACTAAAAAATAAAAGGAGAAACTAAATGTTGTCCAGATTAACATATTTTTCTTTGTATTTTTAACTAAATTTTTTTATTTACGAAATTATTCGAACGATATGAAATTCTACATTTTTATTTGTCAGGGGCTAGGAAATAACAATTTTTGTAGGTACTGTAAAACATTTAAAAATTTTAAAAACGATTTTTTTTATAATAAGTATTTTTTCTTAGAACTTGCATATCTCAAATTAAAATACGTTTAGTAATATAGGGAAAAAGCAGAAAAATATTGATGATCTCACAATTTTACAATGTTTGAGTCATACAGATTATATATGAAATTATTTCTATACTAGAACCAAAAATGATTGAGAGTTTTATTGGCCCTTGGCATATTGAAGACAGTGGCGTGCTTATTAATTTTTGAAAGGGTTAAGAATTAACCCAAATAAATAGTTAATTTTTTGTATCTTTATACATGGTGTTTCATAGTTAAACCGACATATGTTAACTGTAAATAAAGGGTACTTAGGTGATTCCAAATAACCTTGGTTAATGGGCCTAACGCCTTTAATAACCGAGATACGGGGAAACATCCATTTCGGCCAATATTTTGATAAGCCGTAACTTTAGAACAACCCTGTAGATTTCTCTCATACTTGGTACAGGTATAGTGTGCTAATAGCCTAATCCTATAGTGCAAGAACTACAATTAAAATCCAGATCCGGATTAAGAAGAATTTCCAAATTTGAAAATCCCCAAAACAACACCCTGTATGTCAGATTTAAAAAAAAGGAATGGATATTTGAAAAGAACGGAAAAAAATGAGTTAAAGTGAAAAAATTTTTAAGTGCACAACCCATTCTACTACTGGAGTTTTAACGTCAAATTACATCAAATGTATTTTTTTCATTTTCACAAGCAGTAACTTTCGAAATACCTGGTAGATTTCTTTCATATTTGGTATATCATTTTTTAGTAGCCCAATCGTATAATGTAAGAACTATACTACAGTTAAAATCCAGATACGGATTAAGAAAAATTTGTAAAATTTGAAAATCCCAACGCAACACGCTGTACATTAGATATTTTTTAAATTTTATATTTTTTATTTTACGATTTAAAATTGGATGCACCCCAAAATAAAATAGTGTTACATCTTGTAACGAGATAGTATGGTTATTTAAGACATAGTAATTTACGTTACAAGACTGGAAAATAATCGTGACATTCTGCAATTCTGGAAGTTTCAAAAAAATGGCGTGAATGTAATTGTTGAATGGGGAATTTCGATCGTTTTGTCAGAAGTTGTTATTGAGTCTAAATTTGTACATATGAAACTCCAGTCCAGATAGTGTAGTATTACTGGAATTCCTAGACATAAATTAACGCCAAGAAAGTACCACTTATCGTATAATCTTATATATCTTGTTTTTATATTTAAGGTTTGCAAAAACAGATTAGACTTAAAAAAAATACATAACAAAATGTCAAAAATAAAATATAAGTTTAGCAAGACAAACAAACATAGTTTGAAAACAAGATTAATATTTAACTATTGATGTGTTTTAATAAATTTTAATAAAAAGTACAAAAATATGTCCGGTTTTGTAGATTTTTGCATGTCTACATAATTATTCTATAAATAATTTGCGTTCAAAGGTTTGTTACCTTCAGTTTCGTGGACTTTGCTGCATAATTGAATAGCTATTTAAATTTAAACAGAGGAATCGATACTTTACTCCATTATTTTATGATAATAAATATTTATCATCTGCGGGAATAACGGTGAATTAAAACATCTTAGATACCCACCTGTAGTAATTACTAAAAGAATTTTTACTTACGTTGTTAATTAAAAATATTGTTTTTTAAAAATAATTGCGAGATTCGTATTTAATTACTTCATTGTTGTAACAATTACGTAATAATTTTGTCCTAATACCGGGAGACAATAAGGAATTAAAAATATAAAAAAAAATTATACACGCGTTTATTGGAGGCCGCATTGATGATTGAGTGATATAAAAATCCAAAAAAATGTAGATTTGTGTTGGGAGAAGCAGTAAATTTTTTGCTTGTGAGATACAAAGTTTAATAGAATTTAAAAGAAAAAAAGAAGGATGCTCACTTTAACTTATTTTTACCGTTCTTTTCAAATATCCATCCCAATTTTAAAAAATCTGATATACAGGGTGTTGTTTTGGGGAATTTCAAATTTTACAAATTCTTCTTAATCCGGATCTGGATTTTAATGGTAGTTCTTACACTATAGGGTTGGGCTATTAACACGCTATATCTGTACCAAGTATCTCGGTTATTAAAGGCGTTAGACCCAGTAACCAACGCTATTTGGAATCACCTAAGTACCCTCTATTTACAGTTAACGTATGTCGGTTTAACTATGAAACACCCTGTATAAAGTTAAAATATTTCAAAAGTATTTTAAGAATAAAACATGAGTCAAAATTACGAAGGCAGACATTTCCGGTTACACTTTTCGTTTACTACTCAATAGTGTATTATTAGAATTAAAAAAAATATTCGTGAAACTAAAATTAATTCGCCCAAATTATTATTAATAAAAAAACATAGATTGATAAATAGATTAACTATAAGTGCAGTTTTTCATTTTTAAAAACTACTCGAGAAAAGGATTAGTTTTATAAAAAAAATAATTTACAAAACCGACAAATATTTTTACCCTCTATCTTCGTATAACAAGGTGGAAAATTGCAAGTAAGATTCAAATTTTGTGTGACTCATCCGATTTGACTATATTTTGATCTCCCACGACGGTCCTGGATCCGCTCTGAACATTCACATTCATACGTTGTTTTTATGTCCACATATGAACTCGAGTTACTTCTTATTTTAATGACGCTACACCCTTTGTGGGTGTTGTCCTTGCGCAGGTTATCTCTCCACTTTGTCTTATAAATAACTTTGCTTCGACATTTTCTATGGTTCATCGTTCTTAGATCTTTTATGATCAACACTTCCATTTTATGCAGAATAAAATACGTTGTTTATTATTAAATTACATTGTATGTTGTATTTTTTTAATCTAAACTGTAAACTGTACATTTTATCGTTTTTCGATCTCATCGTGATTTAATTAGTATATTATTATCTAACAGGCAGAGATATAATAATAATAAATCGTCTTTATTTTGACAAATATTACATACATACATAAAATAAAATCAACTCAAATACAAAATATAAAGACAATTTCGAAAAAGGAGAGAAAGAGATAAAAAAGAGTTTATACAAAACGACAAAAATTTAAGAAAAGAGTAGTACAGCATCATTACCTTATTTATTTAACAAAATATTCTTTATTTTTTTGCGAAACGTGTTTAATGAAACAGCAGGGTCCAGTTTAAGATTATTGTAAATTAACGCCGTTATGAGTAAAACTTCAATCAAATAGAGCCCAGAGTTCACAGCCGAGGCGAATTGGCGATTTCCATCATCACTCCACCAACCTTCTCGCCGGCCACTGTTAGACCAACATATGTATCGCGACTACGTTACTGAACGTTGCTCTGGAACACCCCTCCCACAATAATATGATATGATTTCCATCGATGATTGACAATTAACTACTTTTGATAATGCCAAAATCTGACAAATTAAACTAATATTTATCAGTTTCTCTTCTAATGGAAATAAAACCACTTATTTTAAAGAAAAAGGGGGCTTTAATTGACGTTTCAACTTTCTTGAATGAAAGTCGCTTTTAAAATGACATAACAAAATATATAATAAAAAAAGTTACTATAGAGACAGGTTATATTATCTCTGTGTTGTCTGTCATTGCTAGGAAATAAACTAAAAGCTTAACTTTTCTTGTAAATATCTCGGAAGATCGAATTTTCACAGACATGAGACCTTCATTTTTTGCCGTTTTAGATAGGAATT
Source organism: Crepidodera aurea (assembly GCA_949320105.2). Lineage (NCBI taxonomy): Eukaryota > Metazoa > Arthropoda > Insecta > Coleoptera > Chrysomelidae > Crepidodera > Crepidodera aurea. The sequence continues at coordinate 19,126,746 of OX439475.1, read as the reverse complement.
AGTCTACCCCGAAAGTATCATTGAATTCTGATGAGTGGATTTTGAGATTCTCCGGACACACATACATACACACATACTCTCGCTCGTTTAATAGTATTTGATATGTTAAAGTTAAAACGAAAAATCTTGAAACGTACTTTTTTATAGTATCTATTGTCGAATCTTTAGCTAGGAATTTTCAGTCGATCTTAAAATTTAGTTTTAGGTCCAAGCATCATTATTATTTCACCAAAATTTAATTCAAATCTTCGTGTCAGTTTTGTTAAAAAAATGAATAAAAGAACGAAAGAAAAGATTCATTCAGTACACGTACGCATACAGGTCTTTAACTCTAGCAAATTAAATTTCAAGGGCCCTCATAAAACGGTTTTATTAACAGATGTTGATATAGCGCTTCCAGTCGGGCAATAACATTTCGACAAAAAGACTTTTCCATCTTTAATGGGCTTAATCTCTAGTACTCGTTTTATTTTTATCGCCGTCTTGTTTTTTACATACACTTCTTTTGTGTAGCAGTTCATCTACTTAAGTTATTTTTTTGAAATCTGACTTTTGGGAACTTAGTATTGTGAATCCAATACGTTCGATTGACGTTAAAACCGAGTGATATTTTCGTATTTGATTTTTTGTGCTAATAGTGCAGTGTCACAACAATATAAGTGGTTGTATAGCGATAGAGCTTTATGTGGATTATCAGTGATTTTAATTTAATAATTAGTTGATTAAATGAATTCACGGAATTATTTTTTATATAGGAAAATTTGAAAAGAAGCAGTATTAGTTCAATGTATTAAAATCGTCGTGAAGAAATAATTTATATTTAGGATAACAATCAAATTATTATATGAATTTTAAAGGAAAAGTGTTAAAACTCAATGAAGCAGTGAGGAGGTTATACATAAAAATATTTCTCATCTCTCGTCTCTTGTCGCTCGTTTCTGTCTCTTGTCGCTCGTTTCTTGTCTCTTGTCGCTCGTTTTTCGTCTCTTGTCGCTCGTTTTTCGTCTCTTGTCGCCCGTTTTTCGTCTCTTGTCGCTTGTTTCTCGTCTCAAAGTCGCTCGTTTCTCGTCTCTTGTCGCTCGTTTATCGTCTCTTGTCGCTCGTTTCTCGTCTCTTGTCGCTCGTTTCTCTTCGAGAGTAGCTTCGACGAGACGAGAAGGAGATTTTCTCTCGAAAACTGACTTGAGACAAGAGTGGCATCTATCGACGAGAATTTCTCGTTTCCCTCGGACAATTCAAAGGCTTAAAATACCAGATTTCTTCTTAGGAAGTTGTAATAAGTGTTTCATCGCCTTAATATTGAAATTTCAAACAACAAAACGGTTATACTCATCGGCACTGATTGCTTAAAAATGATTATGGCAAAGTTCTCTTATTAGTATTGAATTACTTTCATACAAGTGCCGCTTGTCCTAGCTCTGGTTCGGATGTTTGTTGATAAATAACGGGCAAATACTTTTATGTATACGCGTTTATTGGTTAAAAATAAATACACATTAGATACTAATTTCTGATAAGTTATGTACGTAACTATCAGTAAATAATTACTAATATTTCTTTATAATTTAGAATTGAAATAATGTTTACTTATATCATAATTAGATAGTATGATCCCCGTTCAAGGATTATACAATTCGTAATAAAAGAAACAAACAGTGCAGGTATTTTTAATTCATTGTATTTGTCATTTTTGGTGCCAGAGATCTATGTTGTGTTTTGTTGTTTCTAATCAAATATTTAAAATAAAATAACATACAACAAATTTCAAGCAAAACTTCTACAGCTCGTTACATATGCGTTCATAAAATATCTCAGCACATACAGATAAAAATAAATAAATTTTTAAAATGTCACTGTATAAGTGTCAAACTAGACGAGCGTATTTTACGCGGCGTAATTATCGTTGAGGGTATAGGCTTGCTGTCTACGGAATACGGACAGCGGTTTCCATGCTGACTATACTTCATCCAAAACGTAGAGGCCGTAAACATTGCAGACATGCAGTGATCACGCCAAGCTGCAGAGACGTACTCATAAATTTTATTTTAAAAGTGTTGATAAAAAATATCTACGGTGACAAGTCTCAGTAATGAATAATTTTTTCTACAGAGTTTTCAATTTAATATTATATATTTTTACCCGTTAACTATTTCATTATGTCGTTATTGTTGTTAATAATAATATTCTATAAACATTAAAAACAGTTTTTTTTCTTTTTAATTTTTATCTCCCACAAAAATAATTATAATATGAATCTTGGTGAAAACGTTCTTTTTTGTATTTAAGATATTAATAATCTTGTATAATCCTCTAATTCTCTGTTATATGCAATTGTAATTCAGTTATTGGCGCCAATCTACTTAATGCGGTTCTGCAAACGGCAGATCCTACTCTATAATACAAAGACGCCTCCCACTTTGACTTTGAAGAATATTTCCAAATTGATCAAGCGCTGATGAATAAGCAAACGCTGGCCGCTTGATTTTGGATGAAGTATAGTTTGGGACTAAACATGTATGAGGACGTATTTATAACTTCAGGAAATGTATACCTAAATGTATATTTATACTCTTTTTTATTAGGATAAAATACAGTTGTGAACTTTTTAAAGAACTTTCGTAAAAGAACAATAACAAATCTGTTCCGATATAGGAAAAAAATTAGTCATATTCAGCAATATGGATAGCGAAGATACTGCAAATTTAAATTCTTGTCGTACATCTTTGGCGGACATACTAGTAAACACTATAAGTTCCCTGAGTCTTCAAAACGCTGAAATATCTGCACTTATCCCTAAATTTTATGGTGAACCCAATGAGGATATACTAAACTGGTTTTATAGAGTTGAAAATATACAACAGCGATTTGGTCTTTCTGATGAAAGATTAAAACACCTAGTAGTTAATAAATTAAAGAAAGACGCTGTGCATTGGTACAAATTCAACATAACTTCCGAAGTATCGTTTATTGAATTGAAAGCGAGAATGATTGATCATTATTTGCGTCAAAATTTTTCTCACAGAAGGTGGAGCAAATCCGAGATTTTCGATGATTATTTTGAAGACAAAGTCTTAATGGGGAAAGAACTTAAAATATCCGATGAAGATTTGATTCAATATCTAGTAGATGGAATCAAACATAAAAAGTTAGAGAAAGAGATAAGAAAATGTAATTTTGAATCACTAGAAGAATTTAGGAAAGTAGTAATATCCGTTATGGAAGAGAAAAATTTCGATTATGCTAATGAGTCAGTTAGTACAGTGAATTTGACAATGGATACAATTGTGGCATTAAAAGTTAAACGAAAATCAAGTAAAAAGGTAATTATTAGCTCATTTAATTTACGTTTTGAAAAGAACAATGGTGATGACGTTTTTTATTTGTCGTTTTCCAATTGTTCACAATTTTTTTAAGATCTATCCTATTTAGTAATGCTTTTTACTTTTTTTGATTTTGTAGAGATAGAATAAAATTAATTAAACTTCAAGAAAACTCCACTATTGACCTATCATTGCATCATAATATAAACATTAGAAAAAAGTCCACGAGCGTAGGAGGTGCGCGAGCTGCGAGGGGGCACGGTGAATCACTTTTTTTGGCTTTTCGCTTATATCTAGAAAAATATGCATCGTAGCAAAAAAGTCACCAATACAGAATTAAAGATCATAAAATTTATTACAAGATTGTTTAAATTCATTTTTTTCTATCTCTTTTGGTTCTAGAGATATTTGCTAGCAAAAAATGCAAATTTTTGAAAAAAGTTTTTTTACCTTGTTTTTTCTAATTATTTAGCCTACCAGCGGCTAAACCTTTAGCTTTACAGCAAACTCATTCTAAAAGAAGTTGTAGAGGATTAAACGATCTTTAAAATGATGTATTAATCTAATATTTTACCTTTAACAAGTTACAAAAAAATGAAGTAATATTTAAGATTTCTGTGAGCTCATCAATACAAATCCACGATGATTTGAAGACTTATTTGCAATACGAGTTGGCTCCATTCCTTTTAGCTTTATTCAATGAAAGTGGCATGAGAAAAACCAAAAAAGCAATACTATCTAATGTTTTTTAACTTCGACATACTTGTAGATGGAGGGTTTTTCTTACACAGAGTTATTTGGCAAAGATGATCTTCCATTACCGCAATTTCTGATGGATATGTACGATTTGTTAAGAGCCACTATCCTGGGAGAAGTTGCAGTTCGGTTTTTGACGGATATACCAACTCGGTAAACAGCACGGAAAGTCCGTTTGTGCACGTTCGCTCACGCACTCTACAACCCATTCATTTTTTTCTACCCATACTCTTGTTCAATAGCCAAAGAGGAAAGGCAGAAACCATAAATTAAATTCTAAACTTGATTCTTACTTATAATACTATTTATTAGGAATAAGTAGCAAATCTATAAAACTATAATTTAAACCGCCACTGTGCATTCAAATATATTTTTTGGAAATAGACAATACGTCACATATTATGTTAGCATTTCGATGTGATAAATGCATTAACACTTTTATAACCACGTCTGACTTGAAGCGTAACCTTCATTTGAAATATACTAAACATGTTTGTAACATCTCTTAATCATTAAATTAGCACTTCACCTTGAAAAATCTAACGTTTAGTGATATAAAACTGTAAAGTAACATTCCCTAATTACACCTATACTAATGAATTTTTATAAACTTTTTTGGATTTACACATATAAATTTTAATTGACGAAAATTGTTTTTTTATTAATATGTGAACTTCAATATTTTGTTACAAGGCTAATACTAATAAAATTTTATTAAAATTGCAGAAATTGTAAAAAGCGGGGACGAAAACATAATTAAATATATTAGACTTTCATTTATTGGAATTTGAGCAAAAAATATATTTGATTCTTATATTATGTCCATAATCCACAATTTTATTTTTAAGTTAATAATCGAGTATAAATGGTCTAAATCTACCGCATCTACCACTTTATTTATTTATACATTTAAAATAAAAAAGAATAATTTAATTTAACGATTATTAATTTCGTAAATAAATGATTTTTCTAAAATTCCATACTTTCCGTAAGAGTAACGGCCAAGAAATTTTTATTTAGCTCTATATCTACAATTTTCACATCTTCACTTTCTTCAAATTCTGATGAAGCAATACAATGGTCACCATGGCCATGATGGCGACAATTCAAAAATTGGTTGGTTCCACACAGTGGACCACTAGATGGACCATTGTATGGACATCCCACCGAGTCACTGCGCAATCTTGTCGCGCATGTTGGTCTCCTTTGATGTGTGCAGTCGGACCGCTTCCAACGCCATCCAAGGCCTTTACCATCTCCATCATACACCATTCACGGTCACTACAGGCCATCACCCCTCTATACTATGGTGAAAGGCTCATGGTGATAGCAGAGATATTAGCTAAGCCCCTTTTGGTAACGCTACTGCGCATGACTTGTTTACGTATTTAATATGTATACCCCATACGGTACTATGCCGTTTTCCCCGTTCAAATCGAACCAATAATAGCAGATATGTTAGATAAGGCCCGTTGGTCTAGAACTCGCCTAGTTTTAAATGGATTACAATCCGCCTAGTTTTCCTTGGTTGGATTACAACCCGCGTAGTTTTACTTGGATTAAAACTGGTTGGATTACACCCCGCGTTGTTTATCTTCTCAAAGTGTGGAGGGGCCATAACAACATTTGAATGAGCCATTTGGTTACAAATAGGACTGTTTTACTGGGGCATTCAACGCCATTCGCTGATTGCATTAGATGATGCTCCAGATATAGGGTGGTATATTTTTTATTTGTGTACTTTTTTGTACAACCTCAATGACAGCACACAATTTTTCAAGCTAGTGATGTAGTTGACTGTATTTGTAGTTTGGCACGGATTTGAAATAAAATTCACACGTTACTTTAACTTTATATTAACAGTAACAAAAAAAAAACCAGTGAAGAACAGGTACATTTCAGTTTTAACTTAACTAAGTATGCGTTTGCTCAGTAGTTGAATGTGAATTGGAACTTTGTTTTGTATTTAAAATGGCACTTAAGGCCTGAATTTGAAATTGACTGGCATTGCAAGGCCGGTAATTAAACTTTATTTTTGTAAATCGAACTTTGTTTTGAATTTAAAATGGCCATCTAAGGCCGATGTATTTGTTGCGAGTCTACATGACGGCTGTATTTTGTAGGGTCACTACGTGTTTGTTTCAATATTTTTATCTGGTATTTTAACGGTTTGGTTTTTTGCACGTATTGCCACATATTTTATATTGAATTGCAAACACCAGTGGCGGCAAAAATATGTTGAATTTCAACAGCACTTTCTAATACTCTTCTTCTCTTCACGGTTTTCGTTTCAGGTAAAAAACAAGCCCCAAATACACTTTCAACCAAAGACTGATCAGGAAGTTTATAGAAAGCAGCCTGATTAATAAAACTGCAATCCCATAAAATTTAATCTGATTTATTAAACCCTTTGGCAAATGAAATCAATGACAAGGTCATATTTGTTCAACGATTATTTTATGGCAATGCAAATCCAATACTAATGATAGATTTTATGGATGTCTGGAGGGATTAGCTTGTATGTATATTTCTCTCGTGTGTAAATAATTCCATATGAACAATTGAATTATCGATGAATAGTCCAATAAATATGTTGAAAATTATTTTTCCAGTTTATTCGGAGCGAGTGAATGTGTTTTCCAGTTTACAGAACAGATATTGTAAAGTATGGGGGTTTATTTTCTCTGACTATACTGTGTAGTTCCCTAGTATTTTCATCAAGTTTGTGGCAATTTCATGGCACATTAGTATATCGTGCAACAAGTGCGCGATAGTTGTCCCTGCATCGTTGTCAGTCATACGAGCGTGCTAAAAGTTTTCTGCACGAGTACTATAATATACTTTTTCTACGACTTTTTTTGAATAGAAAGAGAAAAGAGACCATCCAGAAAATCAAAAAGTGTAACCCAGATACAAAATCGATGGGATTTTATATAAAATTCCCAATTTTTAAAGAAGGACGACAGTCTCTTGGTTTGAATGTATGCATTTAATTAACAGGTTCAACAAAAAACAATTTGAATACGGTTATCATTCATTTAAATATTTTTTATGGTTTACGTATCTACAAATAAATTATTTTATATTGAAATTAAACAAAGGCTGCGCAAGACTAGGTAAGTAGGTCTAGTTTGATAGAGTTCAGATTTATCATGACTACCAAAAAAACGCGTAAAGGTCAACGGAAACAGTATCATCGGTTCACTTTTATCGTAATTGTTTATTTTTAATTCCGGACGACCCTGGACGTATCTGGTTAATCTGAAATATTATTATAGTTAATAATTGGATATTCGATTATAATCAATATTTTGTGCCTATAGGGTTTATGTAAATATTATAGTCAGGTTGTATTTTTGTTTTTTTATGAACTGGATGGTAGTTTAGAATTTAAAAATTAATTTCTAATCTTTGATGAAATCCAAAACTTAAAAAAAAATATTAATTTACCGAGCTCGTTTTCTACCAAAGGGAACAATGAAACGACTTCTGTTGGATTTTTTCTTTCTTTTTCGCTAGTATTAAGGTACGTTTAGACGATCAGATCAATTCTCCGTTCAGTCTCAGTTTCAGTTGAACTGTCAGTTATCTGTAGGTATGTGTAAATACAAAAAAATGTAAGGGAAACTGTGGCTCAACGGGTATACCAAAAGTTATCATATCAGTTGTCATTTATACGGATGTATAATGCACGACAAATGACAACGGAGAACTGATCTGACCGTCTTCTTCTTCTACTTTCGGTTTCTTTTTGTATTTTAATAATCATGGTTTTTTCCTTTTACTTTTCATTTGTTAATTCAAAGATATATTTGGTACAATTTATCACATCCACATGCACATGCACAAATATTTCTTTTTTTTTTTACTTATTTGTATTACTCTATAAACGGTGGATTCTTGTCCTAAAAAAATGTATGCATGGTCAGGGAAAACCTGTAAAAGTCAGGGAAATTTTTCTCGCTTCCATTGTGGGAACCCTGCAAAGGTACCTTACCTTAAAGCTAGAATTAAAATGTAACCATGAAGTCACCTCTAGAGCAGGGTTTCCCAAACTTTTGAAGCTCACGGCACAGTATTTTTTTTTTTTTTTTGGTTTATTATTTATTTCATTTGGTATATATTACATTTTCTAGGACATTTCATTTTCCTAATTCCCTGCTATAGGAGTTTTCCTCCTTTTCAGGGTGAGGCCCTGATTACAATATTTGTAACCTAGCTAGCTAATTTTTCCTAAGGTTTCTGTGCGCGTTGGTGTGTTATGTTTTGTGTGTGTTGGTTGGTTGGGGCCTGTGTGGGCAGGAGCTGTTTCCCAGTTTTTTATCTAAGAATCGCCAATTTTGCTATTTCCACCCTTATGTTTGGGGAAAACGGTGCCCAATCTAAGGGGGGAAATATGATTTAGGAAAACCACCATGTTCTATTTATTATGTTCTATATTGTTATGGTATTGTATGTTGGGGGTTGGGGTTTGTGGGGGGTTTACCTTATGGTGAGGGGGGCGGAGTCCATTAGATCCTGGTGTTCGGGGGGGAGGGGGAGGTCTTGGGCGTCAGCCAGAAGTCTGAGGTTGGGCTGTGGGAGTTTAGCTTTGGGTTTCCTGAAGAGGGGGAGACGACGAGGTCGCCAAGGGGTGAGGAGGGTGTTTTGGGCTTGGGTGTTTGAGCCATTTAGGGTGCGAGAGACGTATTTTTTCCGTAGGAGTTGGAAACGAGAGAGAATTGGGGTGCTGGAGACGTTGTTGTAGACTTCTCTAGAAGGAAACAGATAGGGGAGATATTGACATCGTCGTAGGATACGTCTCTCGAGTGAGGAAATTTTTCGGGCTAGATGGGGGGGTAGTACGCCATATGGGACTGCTCTGTATTCGGCAACGGGGCGGATGTAGGAGTTGTATGTGTGTATGAGGGTTTTGGTGTTGCACCGTCCAAACCGGCCACACAAAGCGCCAAGGAGGCGGGCTCGTTTACGCATTCTGTTAAGCGTGTTGTCAAGGTCAGGAGACCATTTAAGTGTTTGAGAGAATCGAACACCTAAATAATCTACTTCCCTTTGTTGAGCGAGCCTGACTCCCTGGAGGTTTACAATGACGTCTTGGGGGAGCTGGGTGGGTCTTTTTGAATTCGGATGTTTAAAGATGATGAATTGTGTTTTTTGAGGATTCAATGAGACCCTCCACCTATTTCTCCAGCTGGTGAACTGATTCAGTAGGTTTTGGGTTCTGATGCTAAGTTGGTTAGAGTTTTGGGCTACCGAAATCAGAGCAGTGTCGTCGGCGTATAAAAGGCGGGTTGATGATGGGTGGTTTGGGGGCGGGAGGTCGCAGGTGTAGATGAGATAGAGGAGGGGAGCCAGGACGGAGCCCTGGGGCACTCCAGCGAGGGGAGTGAAAGGTTCGGACTGGGCGTTGCCTACTTTGACTTTGATGGTACGGTCCGAGAGATAAGAGTGGATGAGTTTGGTGATGTTAAGTGGGAGACCTATGTTCATGAGCTTTTTGACTAATCCGGCATGCCAGACTTGGTCAAAGGCTTTTTGAACATCCAGAAGAACGGCTGAGGAGATTTGATTAGAGTTAACTGCCGTGACGGCAATTGTGTGGAGTGAGGAGATTGCGTCCTGAGTGGAGTGGTGGTTTCTGAATCCATGTTGGGATTGAGGGATGATGTTTCTCTCTTCACAATAGGTCCATATTCTCTCCTTGAGCAGAAGTTCAAGGAGTTTTCCAAGGACCGATATGAGAGAGATGGGACGGTAGGAGTGTACGGATTTGGGGTCTTTGCCTGGTTTTGGAATTAGGATGGTGTTGGCGGATTTCCAGGCAAGGGGAAAGTAGGATTGGGAGAGGCAGGCGTTAAGGAGAAGGGTTAAGATCGGAAACATGGATTCAGGTAGATGTTTTAGCGTTCTTCTGTTGATGGAGTCGGGCCCTGGGGCCGTATTTTTGCCTGATTGACAGGGGTGAAGGGGGTTGTGAGGGGGTTTTCGGCATCCAAGGGGGGACGGCACAGTATCAATTGATTCAAATTATATCCAATAGCCACGGCACACCCCCTACTACCAGAAGGTCTGGGAGGGGGTACGGAGTACTCCATAGCATAGGGGGATGGTCCGGGGGGTTCCACCGGGAAATTTTGGAAAATATAACCTCTAAAAAGGCGTTTTTGTGCACTCTAGAGGTAAAATCATCAGGATTTCATTATTTAGATTTAATTATTATTTTATTCTGGGTTCCGCGGCACACACTTTGGGAAACACTGTTCTAAAGTCAGTATTAAATAAATGAATCGCTTTTTTAAACTTGGCACTGAATTGAGATATAACCCAAAAATTCTCCTCCTTGTTAACGATCCTGTTTTCTGCAAGTACGGTTGGGTAACGATGACTGACCAACTAACGATATTGTTAAACAATAATTGCTATAATTATCTAAATCGTGTTCGTACGTTGTAATGAACCGGTAATTAGGTTTTTCTCTCATACAGTTATAAAAAAAATTTGGTAGAGTTGGCACTCTTTATTTTATTTTAATAACTTTATTTATACTGGAGGAACAGTGCCAAACTAAACATTTAAATATAATTTTTGAAAATACATTACAAATTTTTTTTGGAATCGAACAATCCATTCGCGAGACCAAAGGCACTGATATAAGTATCAACGCCGCTGTAGCTTCATTTAAAAATCGATATTTTTTCGAACGTTTTATTAGTATAAAAACTAGCATTTAGTTTAGATGATTGTATTCGTTCTCACGGATGGAAAGGAAGGGAAGAGTATTTTCGAAAACATCACGGTGAACACATCCATTACATTTTTTTAATAATTCTGAATAAGTAGACAGATCCATTTGAAAGCAATTTCGTCAATTATTTGGATGCAATCGTAATTTTTTTTTTCTGTCAACCCAGGATAGTCAATTTCTTCGGTAACCATATTCTTCATATATTTTGTTCTATTTTCTGTTAAACAACTGTCAGTATTAAGAATACTTTTACTATAAGAATTCAAATTAATAAAACCAAGATAATAATGTATATATTTTAAAAATAATCCTAAAAAAAGAAAAGCTATTTTCAACGAAAAAGTTGTATGATGAATCGAAGGTATTAAACATTAACTACTCTTTGCTTATCAATGTATAATAAGAATAGACAAAAATGCCGAAAAATTTAACCACAAAAAAACCGTTTAACTAATATGGAGATTTCTCTACAATTTTTTAAAAAATCAGTCAGTCAAAGGTCATCATCATCTTTCTTCGGTCCAAAATTCTTCAATACAATCCCAACACACTTCAGAAAAATAAAAAAATTAAAAAAATTCCAAATAGAGGTAAGAAATTATTTAATAAATAACCAAAACAAAATCTTTGATATAATGGCACAATAACCTACAAACTACTGGTTCATCATCGTTTTTGTCTTGCGTAAGTATTGTTTCTTTTCAATAATTGTCTAAGTTTCCTCGTCTCAACTTCATTTTCACATTAACTTAGTTTTTTCATATTTTTTTTTTATTTTCAATATCTAGCTATTAAGATTGAGTAAAGACTACCTAATTGAGTGGTGTAACAAAACAGGCAGATATGCCTAGGTTAATTGCTCAATTAGGTGTCTTACGTTTCTACATAATTTATATTTTATATATGTACTTAAAAACATCATTATCATTCTTTGTATTTCTTTGTTGTTGTATAATATTGTATCACTATATACAGCAAGTACAAAAGAAATGTAAAAAATGTAGAAATCTAATTTTCTGTAATTTAATTATTATTATTAAATTCTATTCTATACTGTAATAAATTTGGAATTCGAAGTTTAATTTTCAAAGGTTTTATTTTTACAATTCTGACTTTTACATCCATTAATTACTATCTAATTAAAAAAAACATAAACAAAACATCCCATATCAACCATCCTAAAAATCCTGACACATTTTAAAGTCCCCTACACATAATTTTTCCCAATCATTTTACTCTAAACCAAAAACCCAACTTCATTATAAATTTTGATTATGTACCAAAATTCTCCAAATAACCCGCTTTAATAACAAATTCCATTTCAAATTCCCCCCACATAATTAAAATTTATAATTGTCTCAAAAACATACTAATTACTAAACTATTATTTAATGTACGTCTTAATGTTTAATTATAATTTTCTTTAATATTATCCTACTTTCGTCTTCATATTATCCAATTTTCTTCTTTTCATACAGCTCTTTATTTTCTTCCTCATTTTTCAATTATAAAAACATAACAACGAATCTCCTTTTTAAAAGTAACTTTTTTTCTGCAGATCGTTTTAATTTTTCTGTCACGCACTCCATTACTAGGTTCAAATCTGTTTCCTGTTCCTTTTTCCAATTACGTTCTGGTGGTCACTCATATTATTTTCTGTCTTTTTGATTTTTCCTTCTGTATCCCTCATGATCCTTTGAACATCTTTTTCAATTTTCTGCTGGTTCTGTTCAATTTTTTCCACACTTTTCATTTCTTCTATAATGTCTAGCTTCACTTCTTTTACTTCCTTTTCAATTTTTTCTTTGAAAATCTCTTCTTTTTCTTGTATTTCTTTTATTCTATTTATTCAATTCTTGTTTTATTACCGCTTTTATTTCTTGTTTCACCTCATCCAGTTTATTATTTAAATTCTGTTTCATTTTTCTAAAGTTTCCTTCCATTCTGTGTTCAATTCTGTTAAAGAACATTGTCAGAGCATCCATCATCATAGGACTACCTCTTCCAGACATTGTGTCTTCCATTCCCCTAACATTGATTTCTGCTACCTCTGCAACATGATCTACCCCTTGCTCTTCATTTAAATCTTGTTCTATAATAGTTGTTTCTTGTTCTTCCATTACATCCTGTCCATCTATACTCCTTTGGTCTTCTTCTTGTTGTCTTCTTAATCCTCTTTTTTATCTCTTAAATCCTTTTTTTTTTTTAATTATAACTTACAATAGGGCCCACGTTGATTTTATTTTTACAATTCTGACTTTTACATCCATTAATCACTATCTAATAAAAAAAAAGCATAAACAAAACTTCCCATAACAGCCATCCTAAAAACCCTGTCACATTTTAAATTCTCCAAATAATCCGCATTAATAACAAATTCCATTTCAATACATATAAAATTTGTATTGCAACTGTATCTAGCAACATTTTATACTGTATTAAAACGTGAATGGCAACTTTAATATTCATACAAAGTATAAGCATCTCAATATACTGACTTTCAAGTTCTTCCGATTGAGTTCGACTTACTATTATTACTCATTGAATTATTTAAAATGGCCTTCAATTACGGTAATTTCTAGTGTACGCTTAAAAATACCAGTGGTGTTCGTTAGGCATTAGTTAAATATTCAAATTTATGCAAGTATGTGAAATGCAGTATTGTGTAATCTGACATTTTAGAAATACGTATTGTATGGTTTTTTTTTGTTTGCATTCTAATTTTAGAACAGTCTGTAGTTTACCTGTACATTTCTGTCAGCAATTTTAGAAATAAATTGAAAACTTTGTTCTGTATAAAAAATATAATTCAATAACTTTTTAAATAAATTAAGATTGGTCTAACTAGTTTTTTAACTTCTTCAGTTTTATTGTTATGGTCCCTTCCTATCACTTTACATGATTTTATCAGATATGGTTTCTACTACCTACCTCGTTAGACGTCACTACTGGTTCTATAGTTTGTTTATGGTATTACCACCTTGAAATAATAGTCACAAACTAATCTAAAAACTTTGGCATTATCGAACTACACTTAAGAGGAAGTTGTACTATACTATAAAACAGTGTATGCGAGGGTTTCGTAGTCCCTAACTTTTTAGGTTCATTTTTCATTTTGAGAGAATGAAAAAATAAGTACATATTGGTAAAGGTCTAATCTATGTTCCTACATTCTAGCTTTTTCCAAAAAAAATCGCAAAAATGAGAATATGTTTTCTTGCTATTTGCAATCCTATATGTTGGATTCAAATGTACTCATCCATCATCTTCAATTTAGAATCCTCCTCGTTAGTGTTCGAAATCGGTCTAGGAACGGAATTACAAACGAGAAATAATGTTTGCGTAGTATTTAGGCTCCACCCACCAGTACTGAATTTTCTACCTCCGCCCCGCAGGTGTTTCACTTTTTCCAAAAAAAAAATCGCAAAAATCAGAATTTGTTTTCTTGCTATTTGCAATCCGATATGAATGGGCCTTGCTGGATTCAATTGTACTCATCCATCATCTTCAAGCTTTATAACGGCGCATCCATACAGAATTAGAATCCTCCTCGTAAGTGTTCGAAATCGGTCTAGGAACGGAATTACAAACGAGAAATAATGTTTGCGTAGTATTTAGGCTCCACCCACCAGTACCCAATTTTATAGCTCCGCCTCACCCGTTGCCCCGCAGGTGTGTCAGTTTGTAAAGTATCACTTCCCCATAACAAAAAACGAATTTTAATTTTATCGCAGATTTATTATTAATTTACTTACTATTTTTGTTATTACTTCCATTTTGTCTTTCTCTAGTTCTTTTTCTTCCGCGTTCTTTTGCTAAATAAATCTAGAACTACTTATGTCTTTATGCGATATTGAACGAATCCAATTTTACTGTTAAAATTAGCCGGAGAAAATTATAACTCAATTTATTCCATATATGGTAAAATATTCAATATCATGTTCATTTGGTTATCAGTTTATGAATTGTGAATTAGCATCCATATCTCTATGTTCAGAACTGGTTAAATGACTCACCAACGGTTTTTTATTATTATTTTTAGTTATCGCCAGACTAAAACCCACTTAATTAAATCTATTGAGTCAAAGCCGTGCCACAAGAGGGGTAAAAGGGTCACACTCTATTCCAGAACTGCTGTTTTTGATACATATAGTTGCGTAGAAAATACATAATTATTACCTGTTGAATATAAAGTGCGATTTTTCGGAAAATTTTTATAACTGTTTGATTGAGAAAAAAAAATCTACCAACTCAAATATCAAAAAACGCTTACTCTTACTATGTTTTTTGCTTCTTCTTTGGCAATGGACGCCAGTCCTTCAACCACACACAAATTGAAAGGAATTCATTTTAAGTCTTACATATTTATATTATTTTTCAAATACAGTTTTTCAAAAAAGTTCATACACAAATCCATCTCCAGTTGCGAGCAACACTTTAATACACGTAGGAAATTGAACGTCTACTTTCATAAGATCATCCACCAATTCATTACTAGAAAAATTTCTACAGCCGAAAAGTATGTGATCTAGATCTGCGACCTCGTTATCATGGGAACACAGTGGATAGTCTGTTATTTTTTCTTTGGCAACTCTTTGTAGATAGAAAAATATGAGCTAGTTGATTTTTTTGTTATTTCTCTCCAATAGTTATTCCAATTCAAACTTTAGCAATATCAATTATGAAAATTTTTGCCGATTAAATCATTTGTTCTTGAGATTAATAGTTTTCACAATTTTCTAATATAATTTTATATACAGGTTCCTGAATAATCATAGTTTGAAAAACTGCAAAAGGCAGACTGTGACTATATACTTGTTTAGTAATAAGTCATCCTGAATTATAGGAAGAGTTCAATAAATCTCTTGGACAGCAGCTCCAAGCTCTACATGCAGCTTCTTAAAGGAACAAACCTCTGATTTTTAAATTAAAATTTGACTTATTCAGTATTCATCCTTTGCAACACCAACACATATTCGGAAAGCGGTTTAATTTAGTAATAAACAATTTTTTATTACGACTACAAAAAGAGATTAACTTGAAGTAAAACTTGTCGTGACTCATATTCTTCAAGAGCCACATTCTTTAATTGGTTTAAAATCGTCAGACATATATTAAAATGTGAGCCCCATACTTGACCCACAGTTGTTACTTCTAAAAATCTGGAAGCCATTGAAGAATTGATTATGTTGTAAAACGTTCCAATACAATCAGCAAATGGGATGAAAAACGGGCCCAAAAGTGGTGGGAACAATCCCAGGACAAAAACAGGCAAAAGAGGAAACCTCGATCCATATACGAACACGAAGGAATAGCAAGGACAAGGTTCTCACAGAAGGGAACCGAATGTCCAGAGGCAGAAAGTTACGTTGAAAATCCATTGTCAGGGATCCTGAAAATACTTATAAAGGACGAAGCTCGCGCTTGGTGTATATACAGGGTGTCCCATTAAGAATGGGACATAGAACAACCGCAGATTCTCCAATTCAAAATAAAACGATTAAGCGAAATATGCTTAGATAAAATGTTACTCGTTTCCGAAATACGGGGTGTTGAAGTTGAAAACTGAAAAATTATTAATGGCCATAATTTTTTTAATACACCGTATAATTTTACTCAAATCGGCACACTTGTTAAATATCATAAAATGCACCTAACATTAAAAAAAACAGTTCAGTACGCTCTACCAGTGGCGTACGGCAGGAGTAAGTAATGCTTGTACCCCTTCTAAATGTTACGCCGCTGTCTAAATTTTAATTTTGACTATAATTTTAATTTTTTTGATATTTTCTAAGTCAATAATGTACACTTGTTAGTTTGTTGTAAAGTCATTGTTTTTCGAGATATTCGCAGTTAAAGATAGATAGACATGTACTTTTTATTTGTATTATTATTAATAATATTCATTTTTACAATTAATGAGATTCGCGACCAAACAGCTTTATTCTATTTTTTTTATTTTTTTGTTCTGATTTGTTATGTTGCGTTGCGTTGCGATTGTGAGAATATTTATTAATTTATAATTGAAAATTTTGACAGTAGGCTTTTATTTATAATGAAGTTCTGTCACTGTCAGTTAAACATTTTCAAGGGAGAACCATTTCCAAACAGAATTTTCTATAAATGTTTAGGTGGGTATTATTGGAAATTACATCATTGGTCCGTACGAGCTTCCACACAGATTAAATGGGATAGAATACCTCAATTTTCTTCAAAACCATATGGAGGACATATTAGATGATATTCCTTTAAATTTACGACATAACTTCTGGTTTTTGCAGGATGGTGCGCCAGCCCATTACATATTAGATGTTCGGAATTACGTTTTCCACATCGTTGGATTGGACGTGGAAGCGAATTTGCTTGGCCACCACGCAGTCCTGAATTTAATCCTTTAGATTTTTATTATTGGGGCTACATCAAAAGTCTTGTTTATGGTGAAGCAATAAATACCCATCAGGAACTTTGGAACAAAATTCAGAATGCTGCTGCTACAATTCGACAAAATCAAGCAAATCAGTTGTTTAAAGTGAGACAGTCTTTAGTTAAACGTCTAAGGAGGTGTATACAAGTTAATGGTGGACATATTGAAAATTTGTTGAAGTAAAAATTTCATTACATTAGTTTTTACTTTGTTTGGTTTTAAGACAAAATTGTAAAAATGAATATTATTAATAATAATACAAATAAAAAGTACATGTCTATCTATCTTTAACTGCGGATATCTCGAAAAACAATGACTTTACAACAAACTAACAAGTGTACATTATTGACTTAGAAAATATCAAAAAAATTAAAATTCTAAGTCTAAAGGGGAATACTTTGAAAAAATATAATAAAATAAAATAAAATTGTTTCAAATATTCAAGCATTTTATAATTTTAACATAGCCCTCGTAAAATTAACTTTCACGCTCATTTGGCAATCTCTTCCGCTCACAAATTAAAGTCTCACTTTTAATAACATGTGTATCATGAATAGCAGTTATTTCCCAGCTACATATTATATTATAACTAATTTTAAAAGGTTTTTTGTGTGTGACCCTCCTTGAATAAAAAATCTTGGGAACGGCCTTGAAATGAACACCACTGGAATTTATGTTTGTTATCAAAGCGGTTAACCCTTTAACCCGAATACATATTTAATTATCTCTGTAGTCCATGGTTTATACGATATGTGCATAAAAGTATTTTATTGGCACAGGTCGCGGTTTTTAATATAAAAATAGATAGATTGGTTAAAGGAGGTTAAGTTATTTGACACTGAATCCCGAATTATTTGAAAAAAAATTCAATCCTGGTATCAAAATTGTATTCCCGATTTTTCAGGATAAGAGATAAATATAAATAATATAAACCATTGATCGATCCTGAAAATTTTATTTCTCCTAAAAACAAAAAATTACGTTATATAACAGAGTGATTTTCCCCAATAGTGGAGTACCGTTAGTCGTAAAAAGTGAAAGTGAGAGGAAAAAAAAGAAAAAAAACTTTCATACAATTTTTCATGAAAATAAACCCCTCCCGACTTATAACTTATAGGGCGTAGAAAATTAGGATTTTTTTAATTTCATTAAAAAAAATATATTTTTTGCCCTTAACTGTTTTTTGGATGATAATATCGAAATGTACAACATTAAACCATTTTAAAGCTTAGGATGTCAATATTTGACTCGAAAAAACGACATTGATGGTTATAAATGCAATTGTACGCAATTTCAAACGACCATATCTCGTTACAGACAAAAGATAAAAAAACAAAAAAAAAATGGAAATTATTCGGAAGAACATTTGCTCAAAGTCTTGTCTCTTTAAATTTTTTTAAAAATCAATACTTTTCACGCTATTGCCCAAAAATTGAAAATGTCTTATAAAAGCAAAAATTTAGCTCAACTTTAACAGGCCAAAACTTAAAAAATAATTATCCCATAGGGCTAAAAATTACTGGACAATTGTAGAAACATATGTTACGACTTTATGCAAAACGATTTTTTTTTCAAATACCACATTCTAGATGGCATTAAAAAATGGCGTAAAAAACGGCACTAAACTACAAAGGTTTTATCTAGATTGATGTCATTGTGTAAAACAGTGTTTCTCACTCTTTTTTTTGCCCCGGCACACTTTTAACGATTTCAAAAATTTGGCGGCACAGTGGTTGAGAACCACTGGTGTAAAAATACACGATATTAACGAAAATATCAACAAATCATTGCTTTTAATGTTATATAGAAAAAAATCGCTCCTTATCAAAAATTTGAAAGTTCACAACATCCTTTTAAAATAAGACTGCTAGTTTTTTACATTTTTTTCAATAATTTTTTATTTTTTTCTTCAGATGAACGTTAGGGTGACCACCATGGACGCGGAGTTGGAGTTCGCTATCCAACAGACGACGTCCGGGAAGCAACTCTACGACCAGGTGGTGAAAACCATCGGGTTGAGAGAGGTGTGGTTTTTCGGGCTACAATACACCGACTCCAAAGGTGATCTCACCTGGATCAAGCTCTACAGGAAGGTAAGAAATTAGTTTTGCTATTTATTAAATAATAAATATGCTTAAAATTTTCCATTTTGAGCTAGTAAACTTAGAGCTAGCGCGTTTAAAGTGAACAATTTCAGGCCTTTTAAAGCAAATTAAAAGTTGTTTTACAATGTTAGGGCGGCCATACACGTTACGTAGACTTGACAGGTTTACCTGTACAGGCAGAATTGCGCATGTACACTGGAGGCCTCACAACACCACAAACGCGCAGGTTTCTCGTACCTGCGCAATTCTGCCTGTACAGGTAAACTTCTCAGGTCTACCTTAACGTATTTGGCCGCCTTTATTCATCATCCAGTAAATTAACGCCAGAAAAACCCCAAACATGGACATGGACAAGTCTGTCCGGCAATTTTTTTTTTAATTTGCAGTTATTCATAGGTACATTTAACTCCGAAAATCTCAGGTACGTAGAATTTGTGGAAGGGTCGGAAAATGGCTCTAGAGGTCCCGAAAGTCCGTTTTTCGACGATATCTTGACGAAATATGACCCTTAAAGCATTTTTGTTTAGACAAAAAATGAAGAGCAGTTCATTACCTACAAAAGTTGTCTCTATGATTTTTTCCCTACGCTAATATTTCTTGCAAAAACGTCGTTTCAATAATTCGCAAAATTATTGTGGTGAAAACGGAAAATTTGAATATCCTCCCGTTTTTGTCTGAAGACAAAAGATAAGGCAATAATAACCAACTTTTTTCCACTTTTTGCACTTGGATTAATAAATTTATTGTAAAAAAATCCAATTTGAGAATGTTTGAAGGCAGAGTGTTTTCTCGTGGACTTAATAAAATACTTGATTTATTTTCGGAAATATCGGCGAAAATAGGCGAAAAAAAAAACACATTTTTGAGACCAATTGGCCATTTTCCCACCCTTCCACAAATTTCAGACAGCTGAGATTTTAAACATTAACGTCGATATTATGTAGGTATATCCTAAATATATATTTTCACGTAAGACCAAGATGAATCAGTGAAATCAGTTATTTTCACCGCTTGAATGATATTTTTCTCTCAACTTCTATTTAGTTGACCTTTCGAATAGACTATTGGTAGGGACTAGAAAACCCCTTCACGTACCTTTTATTACAGGTGATTAAATACATTACATAATATTTAATTATCTGTTGCTCGATTGTTTAAAGACAAACCATGTAATGGCGATAACAGAGTTTGTTTAGCTTCGTTTTCAGGCCAAACAATGAACAATGTTAAAGCATGCGAGTATTGTTGATTTTTGTACAGGATGGACGCTTTGTGTCATGAAATAAATATTGCTGACCTCCTTTTTAAATGACACTAATCGTTTAAAGCAATTTTTAACGCTAGTTTTTTCGTACAAATGTTTTTTACTTGTATCAACTAAAGTAGTGGAAACTAAACTATTTTTATGTTGCCCATCTATGGTACAGGAAAAAAAGAAAATTTATTTATTCCTTATGAAAAGTAAAAATATTATGTCCTCATTTTTTCTTAAATTTATTAAGTGTACCCTCTGATCTTTCCAACAAACAAGTTTCTATTTGAAGACCTTTAGACTTCAATTTTCAATTTATTAAAATCGTTTTGTTACAGTTTTTTCAAAATTATTTTGTTTTTGATGCAAATATTCGATGTTGTGACTGCGCTATTTTAGTATGAGCGAGAATTAGTATTCGCAGGATTCATAATCACACTCCTGTTGTGGGCGTGAGACGCGACCTTTGTAGGTCAGTCAGGCGGCTGAAAATTGTTTTGATTTGTTTGCCGTCTTACAAACAATGTCATGAGAAAGTAATGACGAAAGTTGGCGTTACAAACGATTCGTCTTGGCTTTTATAAAATACTTTGATTTACTGCATTCTATTATTATTATTATCCTATTTATGTCATCAATATATACTGTGGAAGCATATGTAATCATTAAAGTTTAAAATTGGATTTTTTTTAAATAATGATGCAGTTATGTTGTCAGTTTTTAAAATTCTTACCAAACTAAATTAAATAAATAAATCAAAGTGAAGTTATACAGTGTCATCCTCAAAGTACGCACCATATGGAAAATTTTTTTATTAAGGGTTTTTCGACAAAAAATTTTCCTTGATAAAAGTTTGTGAATCCCCTAAAATTAAACATGCACCAACAAAATATAGTAAAACACTCGTAATATACGAGGAGCCTTCAAAAATTTGATTTTGAGACAAGAGTAAAGTACCCTTATTTTGAAAAATCTCGGGAAATGTTATTTAGAAAAGTTGTTCAGTTTTAAAAAATACATCTATATTTGAAGTCATGGCCATCTAAGTGAAGTTTTATTTTTTTACCCATTTAAAAAAAAATTGCTAAAACCAGAGAATCAATGAGTTTGTGCCGAAATACTTATTTTATTTTAATGTTTTGTGATTTAATATTAGTAAATATTAAGTTCATGTTACACTACTGTATAATTTTCAGCAATTTTCGGTGTTAACAAAAAATAACTTTGCACCAAAAACTTGAAAATTATTTTAGTCTTCAAAAAAATTTACCGTGGTTAACACAATAGTTGTACAATTTGTAATATTACAAACTTTTTAAATAAACCTTCATATACAGGATGTTGTATATTTTGTATATTTGTATATTTTAAGAGACTTTTCAAAATAAGGGTACTTTACTCTTGTCTCAAAATCAAATTTTTGAAGGCTCCTTGTATATTACGAGTGTTTTACTATATTTTGTTGGTGCATTTTTAGTTTTAGGGGATGCACAAAGGATAAATTTTTGTCGAAAAACCCTTAATAAAAAAGTTTCCCATATGGTGCGTACTTTAGGGATGACACTGTATTTAATCATATTTTTCCTTCACACCTCTCGATTTAAAATTGGATATTTTCCCAATTTGTATTTGTGATTCATTGACCGATGTTAACCATCTTCTATGTTTCAAATTTTGATATAATTTAAACGTTTTATGCTTTTAATTCCCCACAAATATTCGAAAAATGTTTAAATCTTAGAGACTATAGAAAAATTTACAGTACCAGGTACATAACTATCAATTTTCATCATTGAAAATCTCACAGAAGTTATGAATTTTTTGTACAGATAAATAATATCTGTTCGCGTAAAAATGAGTCTTGCAGTTGTATACAGGGTGTTTCATTGGGAGAGGGCAATATTTTTACAGTGGATAGGAGTCATTGGGGTGATTCCAAGTAACCCATATTTTATGGGTCTACAGTCTCTTATAGCTGAGATACAGAGTGTTTTGTACATTTTGGTCATTTCTTCGTTGCCTCCTGTGCTTTTAACCACTCTGTATACTATGATATTTGGTACACATACTCTCTGTATCTTAACAAATTAATTGAGATATTATTAATATTGAAAATCCAGGACCGGCTTCACTAGAAGTTGACATTCATTCCGCTCATAAACAACACCCTTAAATTTTCAAAAATATTTTAACATATCTAAAAAGAGGACAAAAAATTCGATATACTTTTTATTTTTGCACATATGATTTTACTACTCATAAATAGTTAAGTTTTCTTACATTTTTGGGACACCAACGTGCTTAATTAATCCTATTAATCAATATTATTTGGCATAATTAACTATTTGGTTTAAAAGTATATTACACCAAAAATTTGTATAGTCATCTAGGCATATGAAAACAGATTTACAGGACCGTACTAGGAACTAAATGTTTCATTAGATTTACCTATACAACACTCATTTTATTTATTTTTTTTAACCTTTCTTATGAAAAATTATGTAGTATGGAGTAGAAGAGTAAAAAAACTAAAATCAAATTTTTGTAAAGGATAAAGCATTGTGAAAATGACGCGTTATTTAATTTAAACTTGGGAATACGCTATACCATTTGTGAAATTAAATAGATACGTCAACACCACATGAGTCAAATAAATAAAAATTATTATAACAAAATTAAAAAAATACAAAACACTTAAAAGACTAAAAAAAAACACATAATCCAGGGAAGCTCATCCCCATTATAAATTTTCAGTAAATAAGTTAGTTGGACGTTGGACAAGATATCTTTCCTAAAAGATTCACTGGAGGGGTTTACTTAGATCTTCTTCAGAATGTTTTACCAATTTTGTTAGAGGATAAAGGTGATACTGTAGCTGGAATTTATTTCCAACACGATGGCGCTTCTCCTCATTTTAGGCTAATTGTACGGGGTTTTTTAAATGAAAATTTTCCTAATAGGATAGGTAGAGATGGTCCTTTAATATCAAAGTTTATTCAGCTCAAATAAATACCGGGGAAGAACTAATTGAAAGAATAGTTAACGCCTGCCAAGAGAATAAAAATAACGAAAACATCATTTGAAAATCTGTAAACCAAATTATCATTTCGAACAATTATTATAATTTTTTTAAACTTCAGTGTTTTTTTTCTAGTCTTTTAAGTGTTGTGTAATTTTTGAATTTTGGTTATAATTTAATTAGATATTACTTAACTAAAAATGTGCTTTTATGTACTTTTATCGTTTACAAAAATTTAATTTTAGATTTTTTTTTACTTTTCTACTCCAAACTAAACAATTTTACAAAAGCAAGGTTAAAAAAATAAATATGTTTTGTATAGGTAAATCTAATGTGACATTTAGTTCCTAGTACGGTCCTGTAAATCTGTTTTCATAGACATATAAGACTATAAAAAATTTTGGTATAACATACTTTTAAACCAAATAGTTAATTAGGCCAAATAATATTGATTACAACTTAATGGGATTAATTAAGCACGTTGGTGCCCCAAAAATGTAAGACAACTTAACTATTTATGAGTAGTAAAATAATATGTTCAAAAATAAAAAGTATATCGTTAAATTCAATTTTTTATCCTCTTTTTAGATATGGTGAAATATTTTTGAAAATTTAACATACGGGGTGTTGTTTATGAGCCGAACGAATTTGTCATCTATTAGTGAAGCCGGGCCTGGTTTTTCAATATGAATAATATCTCAATTAATTTGTTATGATACAGAGAGTATGTGTACCAAATAGTATAAAATTATACAGAGTGGTTAAAAGCACAGGAGGCAACGAAGAAATTACCAAAATGTACAAAACACTCTGTATCTCAGCTATAAAGGACTGTAGACCCATAAAATATGAGTCTGACTTAAAATTGATCCTTAAGGTACACTGCGTTTTATAGGAAAATAATCCGAGAAAATACCGACAATTGCAATTTTTTATTTCCTATTTAAAAACTAATTTATAGCATAAAGTGGTTAACGCATATTTTATACTTTAATTTAGATTTATTATCCATTATTATTTGTGGACTAAAATAACTTAGTAATAAACATATTTTGTTTACATTTTTCGGTGACTTTCCAGGCTGTATTATTTCCAAGAAATATCACTTTCTATCTTTAGACTTGATTAACTTTCATTTATTTCTCTTTATCTACAGGTTAACCACCTGTCTACGCAATAGAAAAGTAATTAGCAAATATCTAGTGACTCGTTAAAAAAAATGTAAAAGGTTTACATATTTTCAGATATTGGATATCTTGGGTATTTTTTTTTGTTTGCCTGGTATAATGTGTAACTGATGTATTTTAAGGTTTATCTCTGAGGTAAATGGTTCTGTTGGTTTTTTTTAGAAACACTTACTCTACTTACTTACTGGCTTTCATATGCGTGAGTTAATGTATTTACATGAACCTTTTTTGCAGAGTTAAGACAAACCAAAAACATTTGTTAAAAATTTAAGATTAAGTAAACAAAAAACAAAAGAATTTATTATAGTATCCCAACTGAAGTTAGCACAGTCAAAAAAGTAAAATTCAGTTACGAAAGTTGTTTAAAATTAAAAAAGAAAAATTGAACAATATTTTTAACATGTTAATTTATCGTGAGACCTGAAAACTTGCCCTGCATTATATTAAAAAAAGAATTCAGCCCAGTGTCCGTTCTAAATTAATTAAAATTAGAAAAATTAATAAAAAATCAAAAACCACAATTTATTTCAAATAAGATTGTTTACTTATAAGCATTATTAGTTATTATTAACATTATTTCAAATGCTATCTATGGCTGAATTTATAATAAAAATTTTATAAATACAAATATTGTTCACGACATTTTTACGATTAATTAGTGACCAATTATTATATTTTTAGATAAATCGGAATTGCATTAGTTGTTAAATAATCGCATTTTTAAATAATTGGAAATTGTATTTATCTGTTGTTAATTAAACGAGATATAACAATTTATGAAATAATATTTTATCATTTATTTTATTTTAGTTTATAAACTTTTCATTAAAGATATTTTAAATTATGAAACAGTAATTCCCACATAATATTAAGAAAAAATACGTGCTACAAAATTTGGCGAAGTGGGGATAGCTTAAGATCCGTCCATCAAAATCTATTATACATATTATCTATTATAATATATAATATATTATGATATATATCTGATTTACACAAACACAAATTTAAATTTATAACGATAGAATAATTTAAAAAAAATGGAATAAAGGATATTTATTTTCAAATCCAAGAGCGTCACTTCCCGCTCAAAACAACGAGTGGCATTAGAAATCTGTGTTATATTTTTCAATCATTGATCTGTAACCGAAATAGATTTTTATTGGCAATCACGTCAAAAATAAATTTAGGCACCTGTTTTTTTATCAATGAAAATAAAAATTATACTCCAAACAGTGACGTATTCTATACCTACGTAATGCGTTTATAATCCAAACAGGATGCATGTGTAATTTATATTTTATAAATAGGTAATTTTACGTTTTTAAAATATAATTTATTATAAGTTAATTTTTATTGAAATCACGCGGTTTAGCAATAGTTACCGATGTATACTTACCAATATTAGTTGATGAAGAGCATCATTTATTTATCAAACCTTTTTTCTCGACATTGAAATAATTAAAAAAAATTTTTAATATTTTACGTGGCGCAAGAGATTTGCAACCGTCTTTTTTCAACGGAACATTTTTTTATTCAATTGTTTTTTTTTTTCGCAATTTGGCCATACTTTGGAAAATATTTGCAAATAGTTTTAAGATTACTCATTAATTTGGGAATCTAGCTGAATAAATTAGCGCCACACTACAAAGGGCGACAGTGGTTCAGTTAAATACTTGATTATCCATAGAGTATATTTCTTATACGCTGTACTGGTTGATTGCATTTTCACACACGTCTGTCTTACTCGCTGCCATGTTGCCAAGTTGCATTTTGGTAGAGTACAAATATGTTTATGTACGATTGACCAATAAAACGCTCTTTATAGAACAGTTTTGCGTCAACAAAGTAATTGTCAGCGTCACTGACAAGTTGCAAGACAACTAATTTGACATGTTTAAAAAATAAACATATACTTGTCAACACTACTGCTATCAGCCAAAATCGTATCAAATTTTTATTTTTTTAATTTATTATTTTTTTAATTTATTATTTTTTAATCGCAATCGAACATAAAATCATGTATATAACTCGTACATAAACAGGCTTTATGGACTCATCATTTTAAAGCCTCTCTCGCAAGCTCGCTCGACCATAAAATTATTCGTTCAATAAAGCACTTGTTTATGTACTTGTAATATAAATAGCTATTTTTTTAATTCTACCTCCATTTCCGTATTGCGAACGAGGCTGCAAATTAATGAAAACATTTGAGTGCTGTAAACCGTTTTTAAAAATCAAATGTTACGATTATTTGCAATTTCAAAGCAAATGAACGAATTTGTTTGGAAACCGCAGTTTTTTTATACAAAATAAAAAGTTCAATGCGAGTAATTTACATGTCGCTTAAAGAAATCCAAATTTGTTTAACATTTATTGTTTGTTCAAACATTGTGTATCATATCTAAAAATAGACACATTTTTAGGAAAGAAATTCATCAATGCTGACAAATTAATGAAAACATTGTACTTGAGGATCACCTCGGGCGAATATAATAAACTAATCTGGTTTTCTTGTCACCTTCTGTTTGATTGGTTGGTTTTCTAATTAACAAGAAATTAAAGGCAACCCATTGTATACAAATTGTTCAAAATAGATTTGTTCCATTATAATAATAGACCAATAATTACGTTGGCGGTTGACTTTTAAATTTAATTGAATTTAAAAAAAATTGTCTGTAAAGCCTGATGGGCGTGTGTCTACATCGTTCATTTTTTTTTAATTTTAAATAAAAAGGAAACAAAATAAAAACCATTTACTTGTACTTATTTGAATTGAATACATGTCATCACATGATACCCCAATTAGATTATTGTTGTGATTTTGTAAAGACCTTGTATTTATGAGTTTCAAGTTTCAAGAACGCTAAAAATAGATTACAAACAGGTGACCAATACGAACCACAGAAAACAACCGCATAAAATTTTTTTTATTTATCTTTACACAGATTCATACTTATTCATTCAATCAAAATTATTATTTTTACAGAGGAGGTACACTAATTTTCATATACTGTTCTTTCTGAATATTAAAGCCACTTTTTATATTAAAATGTTTTTAATTTTAAACGTTTCGACTTTTTTCTTTCAAAAATTAAAAACGTTTTAATATAAAAAGAGGTTTTAGCAAAGGTAATACTACGAGTCCTCCGAATTTAATCTATAAAATTTAAGAGGGCGAATGGTATTTGGAAAGACTATTTTTTTATCATTTTGCATCATCGCCTCCGTTTTTTAAATTTAAACGTCAAATATTGAGGTGTTATAGATTTAAATACAACGCCCACTTGATCTAATTGATTGTATACTAACGTAATACAAGTTGCCTATCTTCAAATTGAAAAAGTAAATCAAAAGTTACGGAAATGAATGACAAAGTTTCATATTTCCCATAGTTTGGAAAAAGGGAGTCGTTTTAAACTCTGTGGAGCAAAAAGAATGGAAGTGGTAAATTTTCCGATCGTGTAATAAAGGATAAGTACCGAGTTTTATATACGAAAGTTTAAAAATATGAGCATTTTATGTAAACAGATTTGTTTTTGATATTTACGTAAATTATTGACAAACTGACAAATATTCTGCATGATAATAATAATAATAATAATAATATCGTCTTTATTATTTCCATATGCATTATAATTATTACATTATACATACAATACCAATATGAATTTTTAAGAAATAAAGGGCGAATTTCATTTTCATCAAATCAAGCATTTGCAGAAAACGTTCTTCCACTTAACCCCTAAAAGAGAGAAATGAACGAACAAACATAAAAACAAACAACGTATCATTTACAATTCAACATAATATTTTTGAAATTTAAATTATTCTGTTTTATTTATTGCAATGCGGGATCAAGTATTCACCTTTGAGAATTGAACAAATAGTTTTTAGTAATTTATTTATATTTATTTAAATGAAGAGCTTTGAAGGTTTGGGGTAAGCGGTTATATATTTGATGTTTGAATCCTGTTTCTATCCAAGCAAGGGTAATACATTTGAATTCTACACACTATTTTGGACATAACAAGAGTTCAATTATTTTTAATATTATTGAAGAAAATAAGCACATTGGCTTGTCAATCTTGATCAATCGAAATTGTTTGACGAGGAAGATAATTCAAATATAACTTTTATCAAAAATTATGTTTTAGGAACAAAAAAAATATATTTAAAACTTCACAAGAGAGTAAACAAAAATGTAAAATTGCTCTAAATAGACATACGTGGTTTTAAATAGGACCGACAATGGTTTATAATATTCACTAAACAAACTAAAACTTTATTGTACCCCATAAAAATAATTTAATACAAAAAAAGCCTTATTGTAGGTTATCTTTGTTTAATCAACTGTCTTAATGAAATAATAAAATTTGACCAAAGTGTATACCAGATAGAAACTTTTTATTTTGATAATGTAGATAAAATTGTCAGCATTGATGAATTATATCTTTCAAAAAATGTGTCTATTTTTAGATATGATACTCAATGTTTGAACAAACAATAAATCTTAAACAAATTTGGATTTTTTTAAGAGCAAACCGAACCCCTTGAAAAATTTTAATAACCTTTTAAGCCTTTAGTTTTAGTCTGATTTTTGTGAAATTTTCAGGAAATACTAATAATTATAAAACTTAGGGTGGAGATTCCTTGATTTTTTTGTAAACCTTCGAGGAGTATTTATTTTGTTAATTTTAAATGGAAAATCACAAGAAGAAATATCCGCGCCATTCTGCATTAAATCTATGAAAATTTGTTTTAATAAATATCAAGTAGTTTTTAAATAATATGGTTTCCCATTTTTTTCTTAAATATCTTTGTAAAGTGCTGCCACATCGTTACATACATTTAAAGCTGTCGAGAAATATTCTATCGCCAAGTGTTCCCATATAAATACAATTTTATATTAGAAAATCCTCATAAAATAGAAGTGGAATTTGCTTCTCACAAGAACTCCGGTTGCCACTTAAGGTACTTTTCGATGTTACAAAAAATTGAGTACAGAATGATCGATAATATAATTTAACTTTGTAGTAGATAGTAAAAAAATAGAAATCTAAACAATTATTTAGATGCATTGAAATCAGTCTTATTGAGAAGAATTTAAAGTTATAAATTTAATTATTTAAAAATTATCACTTGACAAATTTGTTTTTTGCACGGAGGAATGGCCCTGGATATTTGTGCCTTAGCAAACCCTGGCTATTTAGTCCAATAAACGAAGGTGCCAACCCGGGCATCAGGTCTGTCCGGCACCATTCCATACCATGGGTACATTCACCCCCGAAAATCTCAGCTGTCTGCAATTTGTTGAAGGGCGGGAAAATGGTCCATTGGTCTCAAAAATGTGGTTTTTTCGACTATTTTCGCTGATATTTCCGAAAATATGACATTTAGAGAATTTTTGTTTGGACGAAAATGAAGATCAGTTCATTACCTACAAAAATGATCCTCATCATTTTTGTCAAAAATATGATACTTTTCGACATAATCGGCTCCAAAACGCACCCCCTTTTTTAGCTCCTGCCCTGCATTTAGAGAGCACGCTCTAAAGGAATGACACTCCCAAGCGGATTACAAATTTTTCAATAAATCACGTAAAAATTAATATTTTTTCATGATTCAAAGTTCAAATGAAAGAAGGAACCTGTAGCTTTAATATCATGTTACTTTTTCCTTTTATCTGTTTCTCTGAATTATTGAAAAACCGGGCCAAAGTTTGTTTTTGTTCGATATTTTAACCCTCCTATACTTTATTCATATTTTTTTTATCAATACTAATTTCACCGAATCCTTTTGGATAATGGGGCTTTGCAAGATGTTACATATATTCAGAAAGATTCAATAAATTATTTTTGTGTATTTTTATAAATGTGTTTTTAGGGCGTTTTGTTTATTTCGAGTTTTCGAAAATGCTCTTGTCTATCGGGAATTAATAGATAATCAAGGACCATATCGGTTTTCAACGCACATAATTAGAAAGCTTGTCGATGGTATTTTTCTTTTTTTTTTTTCATATTTTTTTGGTTTTCCGGAAAATTTCTTGAGGATTATTTTCTTTTCGTGCTACAATTTTTTGGGGTTAGGAATTGTACTAAATAAAAGATCACATTCTGACCTTTTCATCAATGTATACATCAAGTATTCTATTAAGTGCACGAGAAAGAACTCTGCCTCCAAACTTCCTCAAATTGGATTTTTTTACAATAAATTTATTAATCAAGTGCAAAAAGTGAAAAAAAGTTAGTTATTATTGCCTTATCGTTTGTCTTCAGACAAAAACGGGAGGATATTCAAGTTTTGGGAGGATATTGCAATTTTTCATTTTCACCACAATAATTTTGCGAACTTTCAGATTCTCAAAATTGCGAATTTTTGAAACGCCGTTTTTGCAAAAAATATTGGTGAAGCGAAAAAAATCATAGGGACAACTTTTGTAGGTAATGAACTGCTCTTCATTTTTTGTCTAAACAATAATGCTCTAAGGGTCATATTTCGTCGGAGTTTCGGGAACTCTAGAGTCATTTTCCCACAAATTCCACGTAGCTGAGATATTCGGAGGTAAATGTACCTATGAATATGTGCAAATTAAAAAATAAAAAAAAAATTGACGGACAGACTTGATGCCCAGGTTTGGGGTTTATATTTACTATTTAAATTTCTCATTTTGTTTTTTAATAATAATAAAATGTTTTGAAACAGTTCCTATGCAAAGGGACATACATTTAAATATTTCTTTAAAATTCCTTTCGTATAAAATTAAGAAAACTAGAAACTCAAGATGACTGGATTTTCTAGTGAATAAGTCATACCAAAAACCGGTTGATCACAAAATTAAACTCAACTGAATGTGTTTTGTAAAAGGTGACGTAACGTTAATAACGTTACCACACGAGAATTCCATGTAAAACCAAATGATGCAAGATATGGGAGAACAATAATGTATACGTTAGCTTAAACATAACTATAATGGTTGATGTTAAATTCATGATGCCAATTTAGACTTTTCCAACCTACGGTTGCAATAAGAATAATAAGAGTTTAAATGTGATTGCACAAATTTAATTAATTCTAAAAACCGCATGCTTTAAATTGCAAAAGATGTATTGAATTTTTTAAAACCAGATGAGTTTCTTAGTATTCAACTTTTTATAGAAAAAAACATCGATTAACAAACGGTTTCCTAATATTGGAAAGCCCACTCGTGAAACTAGACCATAGATCACAATCTGTCAACTTTGCTTTCCTGATGAATTTAGAAGTCGAATTGCTAACTTATGACATTTATTTACCAGATTTTGTACAATGAAAAGCCTTATTTCTTGTGACTCGCAATTCTTTTTATGTGACAATAGCATCTAGAAGTTCCACTAAATGTTCATTCATTTTGAATTCTTGATCTCTTAACAATCCAAACGAGTATTTCGGTTTTTGCAAATGCTTAAGGGTTCAGTGAATTTGTGACAACTCATCTTCCGAAGATGAATACGCAAATTGATTACATTTTTTATTATTTTGTTAATTTTTCGCTCAAACTGAATTAAACTATCTCCTAAATCAGAAATCAAACTCATTTTGTCTGTTAACGAATAATTAAATATACTTTAGTTAACCATTTACTAAGCATCCCTAAATCATAAATGGGAAATTAAATTCTCATCAGTTCTAATCAATCCCTTATGTTTTTTCTACAACTTACACGTTCCAAATTTTTTCATTTTATTATCCTTTAAAATCTTAAAAATAGTATATTATCGAACAGGCTGAGAAATCTCTTATATGATTTCTTGGCCGTGTTGTATATAATTTTTTTTAAACGTAAACAATTTCATTATTCATAAAATGTATTCACACACATATATTCCATCACCCATATTATAAATCTGTTTTACAAGAGGAAAAATACCTTTCCAGTGGAAAGAATCAGTAGTCACGCCTATTTATAAAAGTGGAGACCATAGAAAACCTACAAATTACAAACCCGCTTCTGTAATAAATAATTTTGCAAAACTTTTAGAGCAAGCACTCAAAAAAAGAGTAACAAATGTCCTAGAAAACAATCAAATTTTAACTAAAGATCAGTTTGGTTTTATAAAAAAAGTCCAACACTGAGGATGCTTTTCTTGAACTGTATGAATCAGTTGTGAAGGCCTTGGACGGATCAACGAAGTGCCTTGCGGTATTTCTTGATCTGGCGAAGGCCTTCGACACTGTCGATCATGATAAACTTATTATCAAAATGAATAACTATTCTGTATAGCACTGGACCTATTTAAAGATTACTTGTCAATTATGACACAAACTAAATATATTAGATATGTAATAGATTCCTTCTCAATATGATATACAGGGTGTCCAGTAACGAAGCAGTTTTCGACATTTGTATATGGCATTTTGTAATTATATGGGCAGCCCCTATAACCCTATAAGTTTTGTCGCTTTCATCTCTGGACACCCTGTATAATAGATTCCTTCTCAATAAATGTATATTTCGCGTTCTTTTAACCTTATTTACAGTTATTTTTCTGTTTAAACGATAATAATAAATGTAAATTCACATCGCTGACAGACCTTGTAAAGAATTGTTGTCCCATTAGTTCTTAAAGAACTATTGTAACCTACAAAATGAAAATATAATGACGGTTTATTCATTACATTGATATACGTAATGCAGTGCATTATTCAAAACGATTTATAACGAATAACGATATGTTAAAAATGCATTATAAATTTATTACTATTCTCTGGTATTGGCCGCCAATTTTATTCCATTCATGTCGTGTGTGCAGATCTGCATGTTGATATTGTAGATGGTTTCGTCCTTGACATGGTCTGACTATAACACCGTGACCAGAATTTTAAATTACGGTGAAAAGAATAGTATTCCGAACTAGTTCATTATTCGTTCTATACGTGAAAATAGGGTCATAAAAACATGATGTTATAGTTTTCATTTCAATTGAAAAAATATAAAAACAAAGTTCCCAGATGTGCCGATAAGTTGCTTTGATCGGCATTTGTATTTGTTCTGCAATTGAAAATAGATAAACTGTAATTCTAAATCCTAAACTTGCGGACTGTAATTACTCAAAACTTATAGCACACTGAAAAAAAAATGGGTTGGAATTAAACTCACTTTAAAAAAGACGAAAATCGCTGTAAAAACAAATGAATACACATTAAAAAAATGTTTCAAACTTTCATTAAAGGTGATGCACAAAAAATAATATATGACACATTTGATAGACAAAATGCACTTTGAGAAAATAACATTAACTCCTTATCAAATCTTACTTATTGTAATAATTGTCGACTTTAAAGAAACTTAATCCACTTTAAAATATTGTATCACGCTCTTTAAATATGGTTTGCACAATAAAACGATACATAGCACTTTGAACCGTAAGTATGTGGAATCCGTCATAAAAAAAGAACTGACCCAAAGAGAAGAGGTCAGTTTCTAGAAGTTTTGTGAGTTTCTCTGGTTGAAAAATGGTCATATGAACGTAAATTTTCGGGCCTATATCTCAAAAAGCATTCGAGACCTCCGCTTTTTGACTTCAAATTCGTGTTCAGGAGACAAAAATACGTAAGAATCACCAAACATTTTTTTTTATCTCGGGTGCATCCGATTAAATGAATTTTACCTCATTGAAAACTGCATAATTAATTTTTACTACTTTTCCATGTTTCCAACCTTATTTGCATAGACTGGATTTTAGCGAGCAGTTTATATCAATAATTGATATATCGAGCAGTGTATATATGAGCATTGTTAGGGATCGTGGCGGGGAGAAATGTCATTACTGTCAATAGTGTCAAAACCAGTGCGAATATAAAAAATGAAACTGCTGGACACCAATATCAAAGGTGCCGACGCTAAGTGACACTACTGTATGTACTGTGATAATGGCATTAGATTACCTTTTTAAGTAGTAAATAATGTTAAATCCGTGGAGCTTTGGAGCTCCGTAGGAGCCGAAATACGTAAAATTGAGCTTTGTGTCCATCGAGACTTTTGCTCAGGATGCCGAAACGAACAACATATCCAATTTCAGCCAATTTGACCGGGAGCCAATTCCCATAAGATTTGTGCGGGGTTCTTTCTAAACAGACACTGGATCTCGGCGGCAAAGTTCTAAGGCTGAATATATAGGTGTTTACTATATTCTTGCTTCAGAGAAAAAATTTAAACTAAATAAGTACCTACCACAGTATTTTTATAGACTCAATAATGTCCTTTTAACTTTATTTAGTAGCAATTTTGATTATTTTTTAACGATCTGTTGACATTCTCTGTTCCAATGTACTGTGCATAATATGACAGTATTTTTAATAATTTGTAATACTATTCGCGATGTCGTAGCACCATATTCTGGAATCTCGCAGTGATTTCGTCCGTTGTCACCGATACAGAAATACAGCATGCGGAGTTTCCCAAAACGTCAATAATAAGAAGCCGATATTTAAATTAAATATTGTTTCTTTTTTTTTGCAATGCAGAATCCGTTATACATACAATTGTTACGAACTTTTTATGATCGCCAAACCAAATCAAATATTTAATTACTTGTTGAATGTGTGCCGAGTTTTATCAATTTTTTCGTATGACGATATTTGAACCGAATAGTACGTTTAAATACACGCATACTATTAATGCCGCTCCTGGTTAAATACACTGTAATGTCACGCCCTGCCAAAGACCTCATGATAATAATTACACTGGTTTTCGCCAACTAGTAAGTAATATGACTGTGTCAATGTAAACAGTATTTTCCTTTTTGCTTCGAGCAAAGTAGGCTAACGCTTGCCCAGGTATGTTTGTGGACTTAGGGTTGGTTCACACGACCATGCTTTTCCAGTAATAATTATAAGATTGCTTAGTTCATATTTTCATAAAATGGAAAGTAGGCTAGAGAATAAAAACAATTTTCAGTTAAAAACAACTTTAAAGTGGTCTTGAATTTGTTAAAATGTCTTATATCTTTGATATTTTCTCCAATTTTTAAGAAAATTCGAGGATTCTTTGGTTATTTATTGCCTATTCAGTAAAAAAATAATGTGCGCGAATTCGTTTTTTGAGGTTAGGATGCATTTTTAAAAAAACCGTATCGATACTCTACTTCATCACGGTCATTTTAATTTTTTTTTATTTTTCTACGACTCTTAGAGCCGGAGATATTTAAAAAATAGTGAAGCAATCCACTCGAAAAATACCAAAAATGCAGTTTTTGGCACATATCTCGCGAAGCTCCAGCCCTTTTTGACAAATTTTTTACAAGCTTCTTTATGTATAAAATCGAAAAAATTAAAAAAATTTGACTTAGCTATGCTTAAACACAATTTCAGTATTTTTTGAAAATACTTATTTAGCGAATCTATGAGACTTACATTCAACAATATAAGATGGTGCCACTGTCGTAGGGTATGTAGTCTATGTATGTATAGTTCTTCCATTTTCAATTGCAGAAATATAAAAACAAGTTCCTTTGTCGGGATTGGCGGCTTGTTGGCACATCTACAAGCCGCCAAAGCCGATCAAAGCAACTTACCGACACATCTGGGAATTTTGTTTTTATATTGCTGCAATTGAAAATGGAAGAACTATATCTGTATTTTGTTCAGCCAACGTAATTAGTTATGGATAAATAATGACAGACGACAGTTGTACTGCGTAAAATTTACGATATTGGTGGGTGTAGCCTGTCATATTTCCTTATCCAATATTTATTTTTTTTTAAATCAAAAAGAATTTTCTGTGTTGTATTTTTTTCGGGGATCCCCATAAATCTAAAGATAATGGAAAGCGAGTGAAGGCTTAATGTACTGTTATATATTTTTTCTTTTTTCGGTACTTATATTGATTTATATAATTATTGTATTGATGTAAATCATTTTTCTCCACGTTCTTTAATAAATGCACCAGTGTATAATAAACTTTCTTGAAATATAATTTATAATTCAATTAGGCTCGAGTACCAGCTGACTTTAAATCGTTTATTTACTTCTTTTTATGAAGAATACCATAAAATTGCTGATCAAATCAAATAAATTAAAAATATTTTCAATTAATAATAGAAAATGTATGATATTTTATACAATTTTAACGGTACATTTTTAAATTGGCACTTATAGACATCATTGAGTTATGTATGAACGCGGAAGAATCAAAATTGCATTTATAATTAATCATTATGTATTTTAAATTTGACATTTAGGTCCGGTATTTTGAATCTGGGTTGCATTAATTGTGTGGTTAACTGGAATACATAATCGTTTAAAATACTCATAATCGTTGTTGGTGATTAGCTAATGAATCAACCAAAATTTTTACACGAGGCATTTACAATAAACTCGTAGCCTAACAGAAAAGGTCACATACGTTATAAAAGTTACACTCTTTTCACTAATTTCCATTCATAACAAATTTTCCTACTTTATGAAAAAAGTGTTACATAATAGTATCTTATCCAACGATCATGTAATGATGGTTATTAATACACGAGCATTAACCGGGATACGAAGCGAGCCGAAGGCGAGTTTCGTATTGTTTATGCGAGTGTATTAATAACCATTACATGAGAGTTGCATACGCTATTTTTTCTACACCCGATAAATAATGAAGAACTATAAATATTATATTGTATTTTTGAATAATGTGTCCATGTACTAGATGATTTCGTAGTTTCCATCAATTCTTGAGAATAAGCAATCAAAACATTTTCGGAGAATGTCGAAATATTATTTGTATTTCCCATAAACCGTTGATATAGTTTTTCGTACACTTTCTTGGATTTTTGGGGCAAAATATTTTGTACTGCATTTTCTGCTCTCTCCGATATATGTGGAGGAGTCGATGGTAATTCTTCTATATCGCTGATATCAGACATTTTGATAATATAATTATCGAAGTTTATCTATATTCTACGAAAATTTAATACCTACTGATTTTGACAAATACAACAATTGCCTAGGAATCTAGGACAAACGTCAAATGCACAGCATGCTTGATTGAAAAATTATAGGTTTCTATTGATTAAAAATCTGTATCGTTATGAAAAAATCTGTATCATAATGGATCTCATTATGAAATGGATTATGGGCATATAAGTGTATTATTATAGTACGGGTGTAGAAAATAAATATTTATACACTAGTACATTGATAAGCAGTGTTTGGTGTATGAGTATTTTTAACACTCTTTTTCTTCTTGTAGAATTGTATTATTCTATCGTGTAGAGGATTATCCGCTTTGTTTTTGCTGACGATTCGTAATCTAATTATTATTCATTTCTGATTTATTTATTACCGTTCTGCGAAGGTTGGCGGAAATTATAGAAATATTCTGTTGGTATCGTGTCGTGTGTCGTGCAGACAGACAACCTATTCTGATATAACCAGCAAATGTTACTCAAACGAAATATGATGGCATGAATTCATCATCAAAGACGGATATTAAAAAAATATATATAGTCGAGGCAAGGAATAACAAAAGTTCGGAATCTTTCGCACTAAGACAATCTGTACCTACTTTGTATCTTATACAACCGGAAATTGCATTGCTGCAGCCAAAAATGCATTCAAAAAATGAACTTTTTGAGACGGCTTTTGGAAAAATTAAAAACTTTGTAAATAAGAGTCGGAACTGGCCCAAATGGGGGGTTTTCGAGGTGGCTGATCACGATTATGATGTTCAAATTGACCCACAGCCGACCAGGAGCTCAGGAACGCCACGTCATCTCCGTGAGACTCTCCCAAAATGCACGCGGGAAAGGAGAGAAACTCGGCGCCCGGAGGTTTTTTGAACCCTCCCAACACCTGGCGCACCGGAACCTCGGCCTGAACGTCGTCTCCGAGTGTTTTCCTCACACAATCGAAGAATACGAACCCAAAATCCTTATGGGGGTTTTTTGAGGCGCTGAATCTGAATTTCACGTCGAAAACGTCCCTCCCTACACCTGGTGCACCGGAACCTCGGCCTGAACGTCGTCTCCGAGGGTTTTCCTCGCACAATCGAAGAAGACGAACACAAAATCGTTATGGGGGGTTTTTTGGGGCGCTGAATCTAGCCGGAGATTATTCTCGTAATTCTCCTCGCTCTATTCAAACCCGGCATTTAGACTCGGATTTTACAGGACTGGATCAACTTTTTCGAGGGCCGCAAGCGAGAGTTACACATCAATGAATGTGTAAAATTATGAAACGATATTCTGTAGTTTTTTGCGATCGTGTCTGGCAAACCCTCGGAGACGACGTTCAGGCCGAGGTTCCGGTGCACCAGGTGTTGGGAGAGTCGTTTTTGACGTGAAATTTGGATTCAACTCCCTAAAAAACGCCGCCACAATGATTTTCGGGTTGTTTTTGGCAATCTTGTCAGGAAAACTCTCGGAGATGACGTCCACGTACAGGTTCCGGCGCACCAGGCGTCCGGTGTGTGTTCGCCGATGCCATATTTGAATTCAGCGACCCAAAAAACCCGGGCGCCGAATTTCTCTCCTTTCTTACGTGAATTTTGGGAGAGTCCCACGGATATGACGTTCATCGGCGTTCCTGAGCTTCAGGTCGGCTGTGGGTCAATTTTAACATCATAATCGTGATCAGCGACCTCGAAAACCACCCGGGACCCGATTTGGGCCAGTTCTGACTCTTATTTACAAAGTTATTAAATCTTCCAAAAGCCGACTCAAAAAATGCATTTTTGGCTGCAGCAATGTAATTTCCGGTTTGTATAAGATACAAAGTGGGTACATTTTTTACAAAAAAATTTTGGAAGCGGATGCAAAAAACCGCAATCCGATCCATGCGAAAGATTCCGAACTTTTGGCCTTTTTAGTGCTTCATTGCCTCGACTAATATTGGCGTCTGACACAACTTTGACCTTGTACAACAAATACTAATATTGGCATTGGAAGGGTGTATATATAAAAAATATAACATTTGAAGAATTTTATATTGGGCTGAAACTACTACAAAGCAGTGTTGGACTGAGAGCTAGTTTGCCTCAAAGTCCCATGAATATTTAGGGTCACATGTATAAAAATGATATTTTTCTTAAACACAAAATTCATTAAACATCTAATTAATGACTACTTGCATTAAAAATATTTTTTCAACATATCTTTTTATTCATATTTAATGATTTTACTGTTATTTAATAATACTGGTTTAAACAAAAAATGGTTTATATGTAATAATAAAATTATATCGACAAAAGTAATAAAAAAATTGTAAAAAGTTCTTCTTCTTCTTATTCAGCAAGAAACATTGCGTGAAGCGTTCGTAAGTATAAATATTTTTATACCTTTTACAACCCTTTAGTTTAGGGCTGCTTCATTAGTATGTAAATTAATTTGAAATGTAGTTATTCGCATTCTCCTGCTTTATTTCTTCGTGTCTTAATAATAAATGCATTTCTTTTAATTCGCATGCAGCAGGAATCACTTTATGAAAAAAGCATGAAATGTTTCAAACGTATTAAGCGATACACTTCTTCTATAGCCGATAGCGAAGATAGTGACAGTGATCTTGATTTGGTAAGTGATCTGGTCAGAACAGTATACTCTTTTTTTTGCTTCCGTATTTCTCAATAACGTATAATCTCTTATTATAGCTGAATTCGGCAATTCGTCTCGGCTGCGAACTCTGGGCGAAGCAATTAATATGATTTCTCGGTCGTATATACATGGTGTATCATAAGGAATGGTCAATTTTTTAATCATAGGTTCAGGACCTCGAAATATTAATATTTTACTAAATAACTCTGGGTCTCAAATGTTATCTACTACTAAGATACAGGGTGTTGAATATAAAATTTATTTTAGTTTTTTTGCAATAATTTCTTTATTTTTTAAAAACATATACTAAAATTAATGAATTTTTTAAACGAATAAAATTATTATCATTATTAATTAATTTATTATTCAAGATTGCGCATGATCTTGTACATCAACACACAATAGTTTCAATAAAACTTTACATAACATAAAGAATAATTCATAAAATGAAGTGAATCTCAGAAAAACAAAACATTTATCCTTGATATAAAAACCAGTAGATTGGAAGGTTGAATTTTAATGAATTAATCTATTGATGAGCTATAATGCATTTTGTATTTTTAATTTTCCTTGACACACAGGTAGTTGAACGTTGAAACGTGTTATTATACTCAATTAAAACTGATTTATTATTTTCATACATACTCTGAGAAAATTATGTCTATTGTTTCTAAATTCATTCAGCTATTGGACAACCATCAGGTTTCTAACTGAAATAAATGATTCGATATAACTAATTTTATCTTCATCGGAAATAAATTGCTTTGAATGATTCGTCCTAGTAATTAAAAAATCAAAATTCAACTAAAATAATAAAAAAACAAAATTTTTTTCTACAAAAATATCGGCTCTAGAGTATCAAAATTTTAATAAATCTTAGTGTACTTTGTTTGAACAAAATTTGAATTTGAGCAAAGTTTTGAAAATTCCTTCTATGTCTATTATATCTATACAATATGTCCACCTAAATTTTTTTCTAGTTACAAAGTTCAGCTTATTTTATCGACATCAAAAATCAAAAGAGTCGTCCAACTCCTTTTAGCGGAGTGAAATTAGACGAAAATATTCTGAAAATGGATGTAAGAGCTGTCAATTTTTTTTAATTTTTTCGATTTTATACATAAAGAGAAGTTTGTAAAAAAATTGTCAATAAATTTGGGCTGGAGCTTCGCGAGATATGTGCCAAAAACGGCATTTTTTGTATTTTTCGAGTGGATTGCTGCACTATTTTTTAAATATCTCCGGCTCTAAGAGTCGTGGAAAAATAAAAAAAATAAAATGACGTTGTTCATCATTAATGATGAAGTAGAGTATCGATCCGTATTGTAGGGTTTTTAAAAAATGCATCCTAACCTCAACAAACGAATTCGCGCACCTTATTTTTTTTACTGAATTAGCAATAAATAACCAAAGAATCCTCGAATTTTCTTAAAAATTGGAGAAAATATGTATTTTTATGTCGGGAAGACATGGTAAAATTAAAAAAAAAATATATTTGTCCAGCCAAAAACAGTAGTAGAGAAAAATTTTTTATCTTAAAAAGGATTTTTTGTGTACTTTTGTCTAAAAAAAATCCAACATTTTATTTATTTATTTAAAGTGCCCAATTTAAGGAATAATAAAAAAAATAAAAATTCTATTTTCATTTTTTTATCGCGATATTTATGCTTGATTCTCTTAGAAAAACTGTATTTCAGGTTCTAAAGTAAGATTTTTGTGTGGGAACGAATTAATATAAATCAATATAAAAAATGAAAATCGATTTTTTATTATTATTCCCTAAATTGGGCACTTTAAATAAAGAAATAAAATGTTG
This sequence comes from Crepidodera aurea, assembly GCA_949320105.2. Lineage (NCBI taxonomy): Eukaryota > Metazoa > Arthropoda > Insecta > Coleoptera > Chrysomelidae > Crepidodera > Crepidodera aurea. The sequence goes on along the minus strand of OX439475.1, from coordinate 19,084,568 downwards.
GATTTTCTTAGACAAAAGTACACACAAAATCCTTCTTTTTAAGATAAAAAATTTTCTCTACTATTGTTTTTTCAAAAATGGCGGCCAATTCAATTTTTTTTCGAAAAATGCCGATTTTGGCTGGACAAATACTTTTTTTTTTTTTAATTTTTACCATGTCTTCCCGACATAAAAATACATATTTTCTCCAATTTTTAAGAAAATATGAGGATTCTTTGGTTATTTATTGCCAATTCAGTAAAAAAAATAATGTGCGTGAATTCGTTTTTTGGGGGTTTTAAAAAAACCTATACGGATCGATACTCTACTTCATCAAGGTCATTTTAATTTTTTTTTATTTTTCCACGACTCTTAGACCCGGAGATATTTAAAAAATAGTGAAGCAATCCACTCGAAAAAATACTAAAAATGCCGTTTTTGGCACATAACTCGCGAAGCTCCAGCCCAAATTTATTGACAAATTTTTTACAAGCTTCTCTTTATGCATAAATTCGAAAAAATTTAAAAAAAATCCATATAAAGTTCTAATTTTACTCCGCTACTATTTCTTTTTTTAATTACATATTGTAATACAAATTCAGGGTGAGTGCAATAATTACACTTCCCAACAACGATCGCCATTGTTGGGAAAATTATTACAAATTATGAGATATGAGCTTTTAGCCAGTGGCAAAATCAAAACTAAAAGAAAAGTGACAAATTTATTTAAAAAAAGGCGATTCTATGATCTGAAAAAAAATGAAAGTAAAAGTTAAAACAGGATAATTTCCGGATTTGGACAGAGTCATTTTAAGTTTTAAACTCGACGTTTCGCTGACTTCTTCAGGATAAAAAAAATTACAAGGAAGTAGTAATATTTTTATTGATTCTGGACGTTTTCACGTAAATAAGTAGTCTCATGTTGAATGTATTACCGTAAATGGTAAAAGAAAATTAACAAATGTTAAAGAAAGTATTAAAGTAATCCATCTTAATCATAGGCAAATTAAAAATCTTTATTTAAATTAAATAACTGCCCGGTTTGGAAGCAGGTCGTTGCTCTTATAGCCACAAATTGTCAAACTAACAGCAGTAGTTCATGAATAACTAATTTCTTTCTTCCTCCGCGCCATCTTCTTGTTTTAATGACTTGTTCGTAGCAAATATGATATCTTAAAATTTCGTAAATGTACCCAAGCTAATAAAAGGCTAAAACAATAGGAAAATGTTTGAACAGATTCTAAAGTAGGGGGTATTACAAATTGTATCGTAAGATGTTTTCAATTTTTCTATTAAAAGTACCCACTTGTATAATAAAGTTTTGTAGATATTGTTTTATTATAATTCCAATAATTTCCAGCAATAATTCGAACAGGTACTTTACCGGTAGATACCTTTCAAACAAATTTCACAGAAAATGTGATGTTTTTTAATTTCTACAGGGACCTAAATTGTGAGTCCTTACAGACAAAAGTTTCCCACAGCTCTACAAATCAGATTGCATTTGAACCTGAACGGCGAAACGCCTCCTGAATTAGTACGATTAGTTGAATTTTCCGTACAAATTTTAGTCATATTTGGAATGATAAATATGCATTTTATGTGATTATATTAAAAGATTTAAAAATTTAATGTATTAAGTTGAAAATTTTGGACTAAATGAGAAACTAACTCTGGATCCATTTAGTCTAATGTGAATTCGCATGGAATAATTTAGTGTTACGGAAAATTTTGAAGTACCAGGTAATCGGTTCTTTAATAGTTCATGAAAAAACATTAAAATGTAATTGTTTTAAAACATTAGTATTTATAACACAATGGAATCGGTTAGTAGCCCGCTTGGTGTTGGAAAATCAAAGATAACAGAATTATTAAAAAAGAAAAATGTGGTGAATTTTAAAAACTACGTAAAGCTCCGAGATAATCAAAATTTCAGATCATTTCAAAGAAGAACTTCAAAAGAAAGAAAAATTCTAATATTAGACAAAGTTCTTGCCTCAGGCCATGAAATGAGCTGTTAACTTTTAAAAGAAATACATTGCCGTTGATTATTTTTTTCATCTGTCAAAACCGTCAGATTTTGTGGTTTCAGCCAATAACAGCTCAGGATCCTAACCAATCATTGTGCTTCTTCGTAATTGTTTTTGGGTTAAACTGTGTTTACCTTTTTTGAAATGTCAAATATAAACATTTAACAACTTTTATTTAGCATTATCAATTATTATTATACTAAAATGTATTGCAAATCTATGTTAATATACAAATTTCAAAATTTATTTGTAAACTAACCTGTTTATTCGTTTATTCACACACACAACATCATTTTTTGAATACCCAAATGCTTAAAAATCCATAAATCTCTTTAAAACTGACAAATGTCAAACTCTATGTCCGAATTAAGTCAAACGCAATCACATATGTCTTGGTGGCCCTGTATTTAAAACTATAACAGCTCAATATTTTTTGATGTTTCAATTTAATTTGATAAAGAAAATAATGAACATTTGTGTGTAAAGTGTCTTTTGCATAAATGACTATATTCTCTGTTTTTAATACAAAATGATTCAAAAAATAAACCTTCCAAATACCACACGTCCTCTCAAATTTTATAGGACTCGTGGTATTACCTTTGAATAAACAATCCAGATTTTACTAGACAGAAGTGCGATTTAGAGAATAAATTATCTAACTTCTGAAAAATAAATTCTTCGAGAGTCTCTAGCAAACAATGTGGAGGCACATCGTTGGCCACGCATTTGATGTTAAATTAAAATGAGAATGTCGCATTCCACTCGTACTCGTAGCGAAAGATAACCGGGTGTGTCTGGTAAAACGCTCACGGGTCTACTTAAAACATGAAAATAATACACATTTGTATGCAGCGGTAATAATATAATGTTTTTCAAACTAAATGGGGGAGGAACGGCTAGCTTTCTACTTTTCAAATGATAATAAAAATAAATCTCTAATGAAATTTGAATATGGTGTGTTATTCCCTGCACTGCAGATGTGGTAAATATTGTAGTCTTCGTAATCGCTTTAGTCCGGCCATCTCAAAAATTCTATAAAGTCTCTATTGAGTGTTCTACTTTAATATATAGCTCGGGAGCCAGATAGTGGAAAGTATAAATTAAAATAATAAAACCATGTGCAATCGCTAAGTTGTAAACGAGTAATGGCTGCTACACGACCAAATCATGGTTTAACTGTTCGGCATCCTTTGAAGCAATCAATTAAAGGATGCCGCGTTCGCTTAAAGAGGGAGGTTTTTTGGTAGCAACAAAGGCGCCGCTTTTAAAGCCGTTAAAAAAGTATATGTATTATAGTTCGTATATTTTGTTATGATATGAAATGACATCAAAATTTTAAATGTTATCTTTAAAAGGGGAAATTGTTATGGTATAAAAAAAAATGGGACAAAATTATGAAAAATGTGGAGTTTTAAACGAATTAAAAAAAAAATATGTGAAACGGACTTAATAAAAAAAAATGGTGATGGTTGTTAGGAAAGTTTTTGTTAGTTGTGGAATATAGAAATTTGAAGTATGTAAAAAAATGTCAGAGATAAAGTTAAAAATAAAAGGAATTTAAAAAGTCAAAATCGTATAATTATAATATTATCTCAATTGGCGCCAACAACGTGGGCTCGAAATTGAGTGAACCCAAAAACATGAAGGAAGAACAGGAGTATAGAAGAAAGAAAAGAACAAGTGGAGAAAAGAGTTTAATGGATTTTTTGAATGAGAGATTTGAAGAATTGAAACAAGAAAATAAAGATATGAGTAAAAATATGGATAAGTCATTAGTAGAAATGGATAAAAAAAATCAAATAAGATTTGAAGAATTGAAACAAGAAAGTAAAGATATGAATAAGAAATTTGATGAAAACCGGAAAGAAGATCAAACAAGATTTGAAGAATTTAATCAAAAAAATCAAATAATATTGGTAGAATTCGAAAAGAAAATAGCCAAGAAATTTGTGGAACAAGATAAAGAAATTGATAATATTAAAAGTGAGACGAAACAAATTAGAAGAGATATAATAGAACAGAAGATAACAGTACAAGAAACAAAGACAGAACAAACAGAAAAAGAAATGTAATGAATAATAGTAAAGAGATTAATGTAATGGAGAAACGTATGGAAGAAATTACCCAAGACAATTAGAAAATTGCAGAAGAAGAGAATTTAAAAAAAAAGATACAGAACAGAATTTGAAAATAATGAGACAAGATATTAAAAAGAATGGGGAAGAAATTAATAATTTAGAAGAGCATATTAAAGAAAGTTTTAAATTACAGGAAGAAATCATAACTAGAGAAACAAATATTACAAAATGGAAAATAGAAGAAATAGAAAAGAAAATGTATCAAGAAAGGGAAGAATATAAAAAAAAATAGAAAGCAATATGGGAAAAAATGCAATTATAATGACAACAAATGGAAGTGAATTAAATAAAAATATAAAAGAAGTGAAGGAATACCTCAATAAAAAAAAATGAAAATAACCATAAAGAATTAGAAAAACAGTTTAAAGATGGATTTGAATTACAAAAAGAAATTTTAAGGAATAAAAACAGGTTAGGTCAAAATTATCACAAATGGAAAATAAAATTAAAGAAAATAACATTTAAGATATTTTTGGAACAATTTTGAAAATAACTAAAAATTAAAGATAAATTAGCATTCATTGGTTATTTTTTTAAAAAAAATACCAAATGAATGCAAATTTGGGGGGATTTGTTATGATATGAAATGACATCAAAATTTTAAATGTTATCTTTAAAAGGGGAAATTGTTATGGTATAAAAAAAAATGGGACAAAATTATGAAAAATGTGGAGTTTTAAATGAATTAAAAAAAATATGTGAAACGGACTTAAAAAAAAATGGTGATGGTTGTTAGGAAAGTTTTTGTTAGTTGTGGAATATAGAATTTTGAAGTATGTAAAAAAATGTCAGAGATAAAGTTAAAAATAAAAGGAATTTAAAAAGTTAAAATCGTATAATTATAATATCTCAATATAGTAGCCCCAATTTAACAGCTTTAAAGCGGCGCCTTTGTTGCTACCAAAAAAACTTCTAACGCAAAGGATGCCGCTACGTAGCCGAGGACGCAAAGACCAGTTAAACTATGATTTAGTCGGGTGCCGAGCGATTAGATTAGATTAGAAATATTCTCCCGAGCTATATATTAAAGTAGAACACTCGACGTCGACTTTAAAGAAATATTCAGATGGCTGGACTATAGCGATTACTTAAACTATACACGAACTATACATCGTTTATTCAAATTAAAACGGGCTAGTACAGAACGCAATAGTTTCAGTGCTATAGGTACCATCTATTAATGACGCTTCGTGCTGTTATATATAATGTCCTTTTACTCCCTGGCCGAAGATAGAGCCTCACAGAAGCATTTCTTCAGATTTTCCTCTTAGACCAAGGTTGCCATATCAGCGCAGCTCTTGCCTGCTTCAACTCCTACTCTGTTTTCCTTATCCATGTTAGTTGTGGTCTTCCTCCATCTCTCTGTCCTGAGTGTAGAAAACTATAAAAAATCTTTGCTTCTCTAATGTATGCTCGAAAGCAAAATAAAAAATTTGGCTTTTCATTATATCCCTAAAAAAATTTTTTTTTTCGAAAAACTGATAGCACCACGTTAAAGAGCGGAAAATTTTATTAAAAATTATTAAGTTATTTAAAAAAAAATTGTATTACCTATGCCTAAAATGTATGCAAAGAAAAAAGACAGCATTTTAAAGAGGCGATTCTAAGATTTCTCAGGCAGGCATTCGTTTTTATTTTTTTTTGGTTTTCTCATAGAAAATTTGACCGGAAAATATAATTTCTAAAATTCTCACTGATTTTTATAAAACTGAAGATATATATTAAAAGAGACATAACAAAAAAACATCCTTGTACATTTATCATCATTATACTTTTACTTTTGATGTAAAAATAATTAAATTGATGAACATTGTCTCTGTTTAATAAAACTTATGTTTTAAAAATAATCTTTTTTTTTACAGCCATTTTTATTTTGCATTCTTTTGAAGTCTCCACTCTTTCACTCTAAAGGGCTAAAATGTACCTAAAATTTCATACAGAATAAACTAATATTTTTAATAATAGAAAAAAATGTCAATATTTCCATAAATTAATTTAAAAAATTCGATGTCACGTACTTCTCATATAAGTTTGAATGTAATAAGTCGTTCGGAAATATCTACACATGTATAAATTAATTTAGTTTGAACCTATTTATAATTCTTCAATACTCAAATTGTTACGAAATCTTTTTGTACGGGCATCCGCCCACGTTTCGAAATTAATATAGGGATGATGTCAGAATATTCCAAATCCTTTAGCTTATAATTAGAAAATATCATAACTATTTTTAAAGTATACGAGTTGTTGAGAATAATATTTCAAGGGATAGATCAAAGATTCTCACAAAGCAGTCAAAATAAAATTTAAAAGAATAGTGCTTACTGAAAAAGAGTTTAAAATAATTGGGAAACTTTCATTACAAATACAATTTTTAAAAAGTAGGTAAAAGTAAAAGCATGCCTTTCTATCATAATTACATTTTGTAGACAGGCCTCTTATTTTTCAAATTTTAATATTAATTGATTCGCCCAGAGTTCGCAGCCAAGGCGAATTGCCGAATTCAACTATAATAAGAGATTTCTCAGCCTGTTAGATTTTTTGTTTTTAACGCGATAAATATGCTGTGAAATTCTATTACTAAAAAAAAATATTTGCCCGGAGAACCCTATTTTCGATCCATTTTCGTTTAAATAGTTAAAATCCATGTTAATGAATAAAGATTAATTCAAGAATGGTTATGCTGAATTGTGATTTATGGACAAATTATTACGTCCTTTTACTTCCACAATTCTAATTAATATTATGGAACGTGTGAGTCATATTAGTAAATGATTAACGCTATTAATATCACATACAGTAAAAGAATTACAACCGATATAGCTGAATGCTATTTAAATCATTTTCCTACCCGTATTTGATGTTTATGCAGACATTTGTCCTACTTGCTTAAAATATACATGTGTTAGTTTTAATATATTATTCACGTATGTAAGTGACAAGATAAAAGATGTTTTCCCATGCATGTTCAATCTATACATCTTAATCATAAGCAAAGATATTAATTTCACAGCATGTTAAAAGTGAGATCATTTCAATACATAGAATTGTAAATTGTTTGGGGACGTTTGGTGATTTTTTTCTAATTGCTGTAGATTTTTTTATTAGTTGTTACACAATTTAAGAATGTAAAATTTAATTGAAAAAGTTAAACAAAAAATATTAATAATCTTTAAACAATGTCGAGCCTATTAGAGTAAAACATGGTGTATTCTGAAGTGCCCGTTAGTAGTTTGTCATTTTTCTGAATTATTACACATTATAAAGTGTATTTTTAACTTTATTTAAAAAAAATAATTTATATAACACTATTTTGAAAGAAACCCTTAATAAATGTCACAAATATGCTAAATCTCGGCTTTATTTGCGCATATAATGCTTTGGTCTTGTATTATTTGCTTGTTGTCGAATATGTGTTAGGCTGCGATTCAGCGTGAAAAAACGCAACAAAAATAGGCATAATGTAGCACCTAGCTGGCCAGACACAGCGGTTTATCCCGCTAATGTGACGCATTCTCAAGGTTTCTCATCGTGGGCTCCAATGAAACAGTTTAAAAAATATATCAAACTGTATCTATACACAAGCAAAGCTAGCGAAACACTGCAGTTTTTTTACGGAGCGTGAAAAAACGCCAATGTAATCGCAGCCTTACTTGGGTTGTTTTCCAAATATTTGCCAATTTTTTAGTTCATAAATTGTTTGATTGACTTTATGCAGCTTTCTATTTGAAAGAATTACAAAATTATAATTTGTTCGTATTTAAAATTTTATTCTGAAAATATTTTTTTCTTGTTACCCGTTATCACTCTGTATAATGGTTAGGGAAGATCGCATTAGTGAGCGGAAGTGGCATTTTGTATATGAATATGGTATAACGGATGTTTTGTCATTTTTACTTTCCGACCTGTTGATAATAATGATGCCGAAATCACAGTTAAATTCACAGGGTCGACTCTATCAATTCCTAGAGTATACGCCACGAATTCTTCAATTTTTCGCTATAAAAACAAGGAGTTAGAATTTTGAAACTAACGAAGTTTTGCATTTAAATTGAGCCTCGATCTTATGCTAATTTATTATACAAATTACACACCTTTTAAATCTAACATATTTCTATAAATTCGTTAACTATTTTGTTCTCAAGTGAACTATGTATTTCTAAATAAATGACCCTGTCAGATGAGTACGTAATTTAAAACTAATTTAAAAGTTATAACATTCTTGTTGATGTTTATCATGAATGTACATCTCTAGACGTTATGATGGGAATTTCTTCAAATTCTTGCCAAGTAGAAAGTGAAATTAAACAAATCATTCCGGTTTCACGAGATCGTAATTATTGAGGAATGCAATTTTTACACTTTTCTCGTGTAATTATAAGCACTTTTTTGTACGGTCAAGAAAATATAAAATGGTCATCTTTCATATATCAGTTTGTTCTAAAATGCACATTTTTATTTGGAATTTCTTTCAAAATATATTACTTCTATGCAAAAAATTAGGTTTCTCCTGTATATCAGTAATTTCGTCCTTTTACATCAGGTTCTATAAAACTTTTTCACATTACAAATAGATAGAAATAAACTAACATTAAAATACAACAATAAAAACTCCAACCATTCAAAGATGAAACTACAAAATCGTGAATTACACTCGGTGATAAATCATAAATACATTTCACAATAGTCACACTCTAATACTAGATATTAAACTTCTCAGAACAGCGAAAGGATGTATAACAGATAGATCGAGATGCCTATCTAAAAGAAAAACAAGAAAACAAGACTAGCCGCAATCAAAATGTATTAGTTTCGCGATAAATAAATGCTTACAAATTGAATGTCTAGATAGGGCATAAGGAGGTAAGTTGGGGAAGGTAACTAGCCGAGACTTGAATAAATTTTTCACCGATTGGTTTTATACGAGCTACATGAGCCGGTACAAAAGTTAAAAACAAAAAAAAACAAAAGTTTCGCGTGTAGATAAACAGTTATAACTAATATTTCTCGCTTGAAGTATTTCAAATTACATAAATTATCTTGTCCAACGATGCAAAAAATCTTAGCCACTGCATTGGAAGATAATAAAACGTTGTAATGCAACATCTTCCTAGAAAATTGCTATTACTAAATAAAAATTGCAGGGTCACTTCAAAATGAATGCAAAATTCAACGGCGGCTCCAAGGGGAGACAGTAGGGACGTTGCCCCCCCCCCCCAATCTCTGGGCTGCCCTTGTAAGAAACGATTGGCAATGTCAAAATTACCGAAAAAAAGGTTTGGGCCATTTTTGAGAGAAACATTGAGTTTTTTAGGGTATAAATAGACCTAGAATCTACAAAAAAAAATCAAAAAAATTAAAATTTAGTTTACGCAGAATGAATTTTGTATAAGAAACGATGGCAATGTCAAAATTACCGAAAAAAAATGTTTGGGTCATTTTTGAGAGAAAAAGTGAGTTTTTTATGGTATAAATGGACCTAGAATCTACAAAAAAAAATTCAAAAAAATTAAAATTTTGTTTACGCAAAATGAATTATGTACAAGAAACGATTGGCAATGTCAAAATTACCGAAAAAAAATGTTTGGGTCATTTTTGAGAGAGAAAGTAAGTTTTTTAGGGTATAAATGGACCTAGAATAAAAAAAAAATTCAAAAAAATTAAAATTTGGTTACGCATAATGAATTATGTACAAGAAACGATTGGCAATGTCAAAATTACCGAAAAAAAATGTTTGGGCCATTTTTGAGAGAGAAAGTGAGTTTTTTAGGGTATAAATGGACCTAGAATCTAAAAAAAAATTCAACAAAATTAAATTTTGGTTTACGCGGAATCAATTTTGTTTTTAGGGTATAAATGATTTGTATGTATTTGTTTTTGATGCTTGAGGCCAGGCTTGATGCGATGCTTCACTATGTTTTTACCCAAAGTCTCTATCTATATTTTATGTCCGTGTTTTTTTGGTGTAATCATCAAGATAGTAAGCTTGCTTGTTTTTGAAAAATCAATGTTAGATTCAAGTCCCTCAATCATTTTTAACAAACGTAAAAAAATCGGAAAAGTCAAAACGTAGAATTAGGTTACGACGTACCTTTTTTAGGCAATTCACTTGATAAAAAAATTTTGCTTATACAGGGCACTTTTTGGACTCTGCCAAAAAATAAAATTCTTCTTTGATCGTTGTGACCCCTCTGGATCCTTGATTGAGTGTCAAATCGTTTAAAATCTGTATTTCTATATTTCTTTTATCTTTTTATCAAAAATGTAAGGTTTATCTCAGAAAATAGAGTAAAATTTGAGGTCGCCATAAAATGTTACAAACTGTAAAATTTCTAAACAAGTGGAAAAATTAATACCATTGTTATTTTGTTATAGATAACCTTGTTTTAACTATTTTTATTCCTAGGATACAAAAAAAAAATACAATCAATAAAAGTTATTAGAATGTGTTAAATGCTTTTTTAATTGTGGTTAAATAACATAAACAAATTAAAATTGTTGGTTATTTATCGCATTTAGAATTGCATTATTGAAATAAAAAGAATAAGTCATCTAGGATATTGCATAATTGCTTGAAAAAAATTATTCCTAGTTAATTGCGGAAAATTTGTATTAAATAGATATTTGATTAATTACTCTATAAATAGATTCTTCTTATTTTTGCTTTATTAATTAATTCGTTGTTTCTTTGCAGGTTATGAGCCAAGATGTAAAAAAAGAAAACCCCCTCCAATTCAAATTCCGTGCCAAATTCTACCCCGAAGACGTGGCAGAAGAGTTGATTCAAGACATCACTCTCAGACTCTTCTATCTTCAAGTTAAAAATGCAATTTTGTCAGACGAAATTTATTGTCCTCCTGAAACGTCCGTCCTTTTGGCTTCCTATGCCGTCCAAGCCAGGCATGGAGATTACCAAAAACACCTTCACAATCCAGGGTTCCTAACAAACGATAGGTTACTACCTCAAAGGTAACTAAAAAAGGACTTTAAATAATTAATTTAACACATTACTCGATTCTCAAATAAATCAATCAAAATTTAATCTTTTACACTTTTTCAGAGTAATGGACCAACACAAGATGTCAAAAGATGAATGGGAAAACAGCATCATGACGTGGTGGAAGGAACACAAGGGTATGTTGAGAGAAGATGCCATGATGGAATATTTAAAAATAGCACAGGATCTTGAAATGTATGGTGTAAACTATTTCGAAATTCGTAACAAAAAAGGAACAGAATTGTACCTCGGTGTCGACGCACTAGGACTTAATATTTATGAAAAAGATGATCAGTAAGTATCAAATGTCTTACATCAATTTGTTCAATAAACGAAAACATTTTTCCTTAATGTTCAGCTATGAGTTTTTTACATAAATTTCATTTTAACTTAATTACCCTGCCTTTACCTTCTTATTGATGTCCAATCAACTAACCAATACTTGTTTTAATAGGCTTACACCAAAAATTGGTTTCCCCTGGTCCGAAATCCGAAACATCTCCTTCAACGATCGAAAGTTCATCATTAAACCCATAGACAAGAAGGCTCCCGATTTCGTGTTCTTTGCTCCGCGCGTGCGCATCAACAAGCGCATCCTCGCTCTTTGTATGGGCAATCATGAGTTGTATATGCGCAGAAGAAAACCCGACTCCATCGACGTTCAGCAGATGAAAGCGCAGGCGCGCGAAGACAAATTAGCTAAACAACAGCAACGTGAGAAACTGCAATTCGAAATCGCCGCCAGGGAAAGGGCAGAAAAGAAACAACAAGAGTATGAAGATAGAATTAAAAGTTAGTATAATATATCGTCACCAGGTTTCATAGGAAAAGGATAACAAATCAAGTTAGAAATATAAAACCAATTCAAGATTTTAGCCATTCGGATATTGTTGGCGCTCTGACACGGTTTCTCTTCTTCTTCTTTCTTCCTTTTGTGGGCTACACCGTTAGACAATTTATCCAGAATTATCCCAGGCAGAGGAAATAGTCTTCTTATCAATTTCACTTTAAATATGCACTTAAATATCAATAATTTATTGTTATTTATTATTTATAATTCGATTGCTCGATGTTGACTAACTTTTGCACTAATTTATTTATTGTAAATGTAGTAAGATGTCTTGGATGTTTCCAAAGAGTTCAGATTCGAACGGATAACACAACCATCTCGCTTGTGGGTCTTCATTGTCGTTTAAACAATCCCTTTGTATGTTATTTTGTTTTTTCTATCACAATCCTCTTTGATATCATATGTCTTCTCGTTAATCCCAAAATTGTCCTTTCCATAGCTCTTTGGGCTTTTCTTAATTTATTTGCTGACTTTTCGGTCAGGGTAAGTTTTTGGGACCCCTGTAATCATCGGCAAGAAAATTAATAATGATTCTTATTGAATCGCACCTTACCAAAAGAAACTCATCCCAACTCTGATTGTCTTTACATATTCTTATCTTCGTTTCTATTTAATTTCATATCATCGCATTGAATTAAATATTGTTGATGTTTAATTACATCTGGACATGATGAAGAAACAATGGTCTGTCCACTTTTATTTTTTTTTATTGATTTTCCTGCTACCAATCAGATTAGTCTAATTGCTACAAGAAGGCATTGAATACGCAGGAATCTCTAGTCGAATGACTTACATACCTTTTTCTCTCTCTCTTTGTCTATTTTTTTTAAAGCACTTGCGGTGGTTGCAAACATTTGGAAAAACTAATTAATTTTAAATTTTAGCCATGCAGGAAGAAATGGAAAGAAGCCAAGCCAATCTCTTGGAAGCCCAAGAAATGATTAGGAGGTTGGAAGAACAGCTCAAACAGCTGCAGGCGGCTAAGGAAGAGCTGGAAAAGAGACAGAACGAATTGCAAGCCATGATGGAACGTTTGGAGGAAAGCAAAAACATGGAAGCTGCCGAAAGACAAAAACTTGAAGATGAGATCAGGGCCAAACAGGTGGAAGTGCAACGTATACAAGAAGAGGTGAGCAAATTTCAATTTTTTTGTTTTGTGTCTTCATTTTAATTTGACAAACCTCAGAACATCGGACACGCTCTGGAATCTGCTGTGTGCATTACCTCAGAGCGCTCCTGCCTTATCTTTATCTATCTCGTCCCGCTCTTTCTTGCTCACAACCTTTTTTACATATTGGTTGATGTAGTTCCACTTGTCTTTGGATTCAAGCATATGTTTCGTGACGTTTTCCATCGTTAGCCTGTCTCCCAGTAAAACTTCTACTTGCCTTCTCTCCTCAATCCACTTGTCGCAATTTATGATAGTGTGTTGGGCGTTGTGGGGTTCACCGCAATACATGCATACATCCTCCTCCAATTTGCTTATCATCTTTAAGTAATCTCCGTGGCCTGACAGTATCTGTGTAAGGTGATAGTTGATGTTTCTGTGTTGGCATCCTATCCAGTCTTTTATGTGGGGTATCAACTTTTTTGTCCATTGCGCTTTTCTTCTGTTTAATCCCATTATTTCTGCCATTCAGTTATCGTTAGGTTTCTCTCTTGTGTTTTGCAGCGTTCACTTACCTTTCTCATATAATTTTAATTTGACAAACATTTCTTTTAAATAACATATGAACTAAAAAAAATTTTTCTGCAGGCTTATTGCGTTTACTGTCCATTTCGTTACTCTACCCAGTCTAGCATTTTTGTACCATGTACTAGTTTGCCCAAAAAGTGTCTGCCTTTTACTGTCTCTGGCTCCTCGTTGCCTAGACTTCAGTTTAAGGTCTCCATTGTACAATCCTATTTTGTTTATGAACTCTTTTACTGGTGAGTGACCAGTCATGAGTCATGTTATCACTTTCAGCTCATTTGTATCCAATAAGAGCAGTTCAGCTGTTCTTTTGGGACATGGTCTTTCTTTGTAGGCCTTTATGATCCCTCGGACCGCGCATCTTGATGCTCCGTAGGTCTGTTCAGTTTCGCGTATTTCTCCTGATCCCCTTTTTGCGAGCTGGTCAGCTTTCTCATTACCATCGTTACCCTGATGTCCAGGCACCTAGTCCAATTCAACTTTGTTTTGGTCTCCAGTTCTTAGATACATTCCCATACCAATTTAAACGACACTTCCTGACTTTACAGCGCCTTCAGTGCCGCCTTAATGTCTGACATGATTAGGATCTGTTGGTTTTTAAGACTTCTCCTATTATTTTCTCTAGCACATAGCAGAATTGCTCCTCCACTTGAAATACCGTAGCATTTCTGTATAAGACTTGACTGTTGCTACCTCTTAGATGCTCCTACTCCCTCCTTGGTTTTAGATCCGTTTGTATACCACAGTGTTTCCCAAAGTTTGGGTCGCGACCCCCTGGGGGGGGGGGGGTCGCAATGAGATACTTTAAGATGTTGCATCTTGAAAGCGGTGTGATACAGAAAATTTTCAATTCGAAAAATACGGGTCTGCAAAGCCTTTCCTGTAATGGAATTTACAACTTTAATGATGGTGTTCTGGGTTGTACAGACACTCTGTATATTGTCAACCCAGACTTTGAAGAATTCACCCTGTAGATGTCCCTGTTCCCGTTTAAGTGACATTGGACTTAAACGAGCAATTTGTTCAGTGGACTGTATATCTCTTTGAAGAAGACACCTTATAGATGTCCCTGGCATTGACGAAGGTGGTTTAAAAAACACTCAACACTTTCCTGAACTGTGTATTAAATTTTAACAAGAAATATTACAAACGTAACAATTTAGATTTATTACAATTATGATAAATGGTTCAAATTATTCTTATGAACCCAATCAAAAACTACTTTTGCATTGTTTTACGAAACACGAAAAGTGTAAAAGAAGTTATTTTTACATCGACATGCATTGATGGAGCTTAATTGAAGACTAATTTAAGACTGACTCTAAAACTTTTAAAAGAGATGTGTTTTTTGCTATGCCTTAAAATGCACGTAATCCGTTATGACGCAGTATGGTTCGATTGTTTTCAGCCAATGATATTGTTTCTGAGATTCTTTTGATGCTAACAATACATTTCTCTAACGTGTTTGTTTTCGCGTACGTGCAGATGAACCTTATTGTCTAGCGAAATTATGTTTTCGTACGGGGTAGTATGATATAATAACGAAGTTTTTAGTGTGGCTGATTGACAGCGCTTTGATACAAGGCCAAGAAGACATGGGCGTGCTATATTTATTTTATTTGAATATTTTTATTCCCTTTTTTTATCAGGGGCGTAGATGTTCGATTTCGAACAGATGGTTTTCATAACACAGTCCATTTCAGGAGGTAAAGCTTTTGACGCAAGAGCTTTTCGATGTAAAAATGTCGCTATGTGGCATTAGGGATTATTTCTGGTAATCTGACCAAAAAACCAGAGATTGATGTCTTTGGATTTAGCGCCATCTGTGCATATAGCAATACATTTTCCCCAGTCAATATCATATTTACTTGTGCGTTTCACAAAACATTTTCCAGTGGTATTGGTCTCCAATAGGGAACAAAATAAAATATCTTCTTGAATGCCATTACTTGTATCATATCTTATAAATGTAATAAATTGGGCATAATTAGATATATCCGTGGATTCGTCCATTTGAAGACAGAAGTACGTGCATTTATTAAGATTTTCCACAACTTGTGCGTGAATATCTTCTGCCATATCAACTCTTCTTTGGATAGTATTAGTTGACAGATGTACTCGTACTGTTAGCATCTTTTTTATCAAACATTATATGTACCATTTCAACAGCTGAAGAATGCTCAGCTTTCTTTCAAAATATTCTACAGGTTTGTCTTTTTTATCTGGATTTATCTGTTATTTAAATGTCAAAGTTACTTTGATGGCTTCATGCTTTCTTTTGACAAGACTTCTCCACAAATAACACATTATGGTTTATTGGAAATAACGGTAAAACCATATTTAAGATATTCATCAGTGTAAAGTCTGTTTTTCGTTTCATTACTGCCACTTTCAAACGTAGATTACTTGTAAATTAGGCACGATATTTTTGTCGCAATTTTGGAAAAAAAGAACAAAAAAAAATATGCACAAATGATGTGAAATAAGTTAAAATCACTGCTCCCAAGAATCACGACATTAGAAAATGTCGCACACTGCACCAACGTCTGGACTTCAAACAACTACTCCTTCGGCTATATGCACCAACAGGTATTGAATTACAGAAGTCCAGACGCGGTTGGAACCCGAATCGTTTCGGGACTTAAACCAACAACTTTGATTTTGTTACTAAAGGAGCATGTCATTCTTAGACCGGTTTCGGCATTATTGTGCCTCATCAGTAAGAAGCAAAGTTGAAAACTATCGTCGACCACTCAACCAAAACACAATTTTCACACACTCTACGCGCGTTTCGCCAACTATGTTGGCATCATCAGGAGTTGATGATGCGTCTATCATCAGCTGATGAGTCTATCATCAACTCCTGATGATGCCAACATAGTTGGCGAAACGCGCGTAGAGTGTGTGAAAATTGTGTTTTGGTTTTGGTCGACGATAGTTTTCAACTTAGTTGATAAACCAAAGGTTCCAATTTCCCAATTTAAGTAAGAAGCAGACAAGCTCGACAATACTATCTCTAAAGGATGTCTGAAGGATGAATTCGACTCGCCTGATTCTTGATAAAAAAATCAAAGTTGTTGGTTTAAGTCCCGAAACGACTCGGGTTCCAACCGCGTCTGGACTTCTGTAATGCAATACCTGTTGGGACATACGGCCCAAGGAGTAGTTGTTTGAAGTCCAGTCGTTGGTGCAGTGTGTAACATTTTCTATTTCACATCATTTGTGCAGTTTGATTGCTCCCAGTAAAATATTTTGGTATCCAAAATATTTCATTTTTTATAAAAAAAAAATATGTTGACTTTATAGGGGCTAAATTGAAGGGCGTTCATTATTATTATTATTATTAATAAGTTGGGAGATAAAAATATTGATCTTCATTAATTTGTTGATATATTCCAACTTTCTACTTACTTGATATTTTGTCCAAATCTGGCGTCATATTCAAAAACGAGGTAAAGACATCTTCGATTTTGAAATAGTCTTTATATCAACGAAAATGGCCTAATTTCCTCTAGAAATATATTTAGTTTATAACTATTACATTTTACTTCGCCACATTTTAGTTAATGATTGTATAATTTTAGATACCATTTTTTGTTCTAAAATAAGTTTATTTCCAACACAAAACCGAATTGTTGTGTATCCTGTTTTGATATTTTTAAAAATTATCGTACTTACTCATTAGAAGAAAATTTAGTAAATTTATCTCTATATGCATCATTTGAAAGTTTTGATCGCACCATTAACATTTTTAACCAAATAATTACATAAAATAAATTTCGATAGAGTCAGTTTTTACAATAAAACATTTATCACTGATAAATAACAATGACATGCAAGGATAAATATTTGCTGGTACAAAAATAAATTTAGTACCAATAGTCAATTCATAGTAAATAAACACAACATATATTCATTATAGGTATAAAAACGATTTAGAAATGTCACATTTAAATTGTAGACTGTTCTGGTTGGAGGCAAGATATTTTTATTTAATTTTTTGCAATCTATAAAGAACGCGTTTCTAACCTTCAGATATTTTTTTTAGGTCGAAGCTAAAGACACCGAAACCAAACGACTCCAAGAAGAAGTCGAGGCTGCCAGACGCAAAGAGGAGGAACTGAAACAGCAGCAACTCGCTAATCAGACCAAAGGTCATCTTGAAGAGAACGACCATAACGAAGACGACGAACTACTCAATGGGGATGTTAGCCAAGAGCTTAACACCGATGAGAACATCGTTGATCCTATCGAAGACAGGCGTACGCTTGCTGAAAGAAATGAACGATTGCAAGATCAGTTGCTGGTAAGAAATATGTTTTATTTATTTATTTCCCCTAAAATAAAATTTGTTTTAAATTAATTAGAATTAAATTTTGTAAAAAGTGACCACAACAAGCATATTATGATAAGAATATTTATTAAATATTAGTTCAATCGAACCGTAGTATATGAGTTGACGTTGTTTTCGTAGTAGCCCAGTTGTCAGAGAAGGATATTGACCAAAGGCTCGCACAAAATGTGATATCGATGAAACTCGGCACTTAAGTACTTGAAAGGGTATAGAAATTTGGTTTTTTTAATTATATCTCGAAAAAAAAATTTTTTTCGAAAAACTAATGGCACCACGTGAAAGATCGGAAAATTTTACTAAAAATTATATTATAAGTTATTTAAAAAAAATTGTATTACTATAAAAAAATTATTAACAATAAGAAAGCAAATTCGATTTTTAGGCGAGGCGTTCGGAAAAACTAATGTACCTTTGTCTAAAATGTACGCAAAGAAAAAAGAAAAAAAGCGTTTTAAAGAGGAGACTCTAAGCTTTTTCAGGAAGTCATTATTTTTTAATTTATTTTGTTTTCTCATAGAAAATTTGACCGGAAGTTATAATTTCTAAAATTCTCACTGATTTTTATAAAACTGAAGATATATATTAATAGAGCCATAACAAAAAAATCCTTGTACATTTATCATCGTTATACTTTTACTTTTGATGTAAAAATAATTAAAATGATAAACATTGTCTCTGTTTAATAAAACTTGTGTTTTAAAATTACCATTTTTTTACAGCATTCATTCGCAGCCATTTTTATTTTCAAAATAGTGTTTATTTCTGAATTATTTCACATCACAAAGTCTATTTTTAACTTTATTTAAAAAATAATAATTTCTGATTCCAACACTATTTTGAAAATAAAAATGGCGGCGAATGAATTGTAAAAAACTGATCATTTTATTTTTACATCAAAAGTAAAAGTATAATGGTGTTATGGTGTAAAAAATCGGGCAAAATTATGTAAAGTGTATTTTAAAACGAATTATTAAAAAAAAACTATGTAAAAAGCACTTTAAAAAAGTGAAGGTGATGATAGTGATGATATTTAAAATGTCAGATGTTAAAAAAGTTAAATAAAGATTATTAAGAGTATTTAGAAGAATTTCATTAGCATAACAATTGGCGCCCAACGTGGGGCTGATTAAAATAAAGGGGCAATTAAAAAAAGAGTATTATAAATAATTTTTAAAGTAAACTAAACCACCAAAATGGATTTTAGAAATGGGAAAAGAATAGCTTTAGAATCACAGGAAGAGCAAGGGCAAGGAGACAAGGAAATGCAAATAAATATTATTGGAGATAAAATAATAGATGCACAAGAAGAAATAGAAAATATAGATCAAAAAGAATATAATGGTAATGAAAGTAATGAAGTCGAAAGACAGTCAATACCTGTAGAAGTAGAACGTCAACCGAATATAAGAATAGAAGAATATGTTTATTTTTATGCAGAAAATGAATAAAAATACAGAAGATTTGGGAAGAAAGATGGAAGACAAAATGGGAAAGATGAAAGAGGAAATAAAACAAGAAGTAGCGAATGTTTAAAAAAATATAGAAGATCCCAACTTTATACAGTGAAATTAAAATAGAAGAGACGAAAAAGGAAATAAGAGTTGAGATGATAGCTAGAATTGATGAAGTAGAGGGGCCACAAGAGATGAAATTAAAAGAAACAGAAGTCAAAGAAAGATATACAAGAAAACAAAAATAACATCAATTCAAGAATAGGAAAAATTGAAACTAAAATAGAAACAAATAAAGAAGAAGATAGAAAAATTGAAAGAAAAACAATGAAAGAAATACAAATTTTAGAAGCTAAAATAAATAAAGATATAGAAGTAAACATGGGAATAGCAGAGGACGAGAATAATAAACTTAAAAATGGAATTAAAATTAGAAATCAGAAATATGCAGACAAAGATTGAAGAACAAATTCGAAAAGAAAATTATATTAATAGAGAAAATTACATGGGGCTGAGAATAAGGGCATATGGTGGTAGTAATCACAAATTTGATGGAAATATTAAAAGGTTGCATCCAAAAGTATTTGTGAAGATTTTAAAAAACAAAATAAGAGGAATGCAAGAGATAGAGGACATCAAAGAAAGATTAAATGAAAGTGGAGAGAGAAAGAAGAGAACAAGATAGAATAGACGAAAACAGGCTCACAAACAGGGCAGACAAATGCACAAATACCATAACCAAAATTTTTAGACATGCACATTAAATAAAATACAAGGACATAAATTTAATTGACAATTTACAAAAGATTTCAAATGACATAATTCGTTTATAGAATTTATAAATTGAAGATAATAAATAGTAATGAAATTAGTAAAATTCGTTGAACTTTTCTTATTCATTACATTGCAAGAAAAGTTCAACGAAATTTTAGGGAATGTTATGGTGCAAAATTATGGGAAGTGTATTTTAAAACGAATTATAAAAAAAACTATGTAAAAAGCACTTAAAAAAAGTGAAGGTGATGGTAGTGATGACATGTTTGTTTTTGGATGTTTA
Organism: Crepidodera aurea; assembly: GCA_949320105.2. NCBI lineage: Eukaryota > Metazoa > Arthropoda > Insecta > Coleoptera > Chrysomelidae > Crepidodera > Crepidodera aurea. The sequence goes on along the minus strand of OX439475.1, from coordinate 19,064,019 downwards.
TGTTAATGATATTTAAAATGTCAGATGTTAAAAAAGTTAATAATTTTTTATAGTAATACAAATTTTTTTTTAATTAATTTATAATTTTTAGTAAAATTTTTCGTTCTTTCACGTGGTGCTATTAGATTTTCAAAATTTATTATTTTTTTTTTCAAGATATAATGAAAAAACCATATTTAGCATCCACTTTAGAGCAGCAAAGATTTTTTTATCGTTTTCTACACCCTTTCAAGTACTTAAGTGTCAACTTTCATCGATATCACATTTTGTGTGAGGTCAAAGTCTATGACAACTGGGCTATAGGTATGAAATAAAAATCGGAGAAGCTATCACATTTTATTTTATTTTTGTGTACTTTGAAATATTTGAAAAAAAATTTTAAAATGGCTACTATTGGGATCTGACATGGGGGCGGAGCTTAGTTCCGTCAAATCCAATGTGGCATCGTTGACCATACATATTTAAAGGCGAGCGCATTGTTCATGTTGGGACATATTTCGAAGTGCGGGAAAAAGTTGAAAAAACGGAGCAACTCGTGTGTTTTTTGTCTGCAAACCTCCAACTTACGACTCAGTAAAAGTTCCGGTAGGGGGGAGGGTGGGATAGGTAAATGTACGTTTTGAGGATATTTGTTTTTTTCAGTTTGTGGCTGAAATATGCATCCTATCGAAAAAAAGTTGTAGATAATGAAAAAATCTAAAACTTCTGTATTGATCGTTTTTCAACATAACCTCAAAATTATCGAGAAAAACGATAAAAACCTGTTTTTTCGTTTTTAATTTTTATCTGTCGCAATAATAATTTTTTTTATGAAATCCAACCCTCATAACGTATATTTCGTTACCCCCAGTTCCCTTCCGAAACGTAGGCACCAAACATTGCATTACGCACTTCGACTTATGGCGAAACTAGTTCACCTTTCTCTCGCCAGGCGGCGTGTTGACTCATATCAGATCCCAATTGGCCATTGTATTTCTTGAATTAACAGTGAGCTAATTCGTCAACTTTTTAGTAAAAAAAGAATTTTTTTAATAAAATATCTTGTAAACTACGGTACTGTATTAAAATATATAAAAATTACCTTTTATTTTCTGCGCGTCGGGGCAGTAGCGATAAAGTTGAAATTTAAAATAATTTTTAGTCTATTTTTACCTAAAGGTGATTTTATTTGCTAGCCAAGTATTACATAGTGGAGAATTAATTGTATTTCCTTATAGGTAGGTCCCATTTGTTGTGGACTCTGCAAAAATAGGAAAAATTTACATCAGGTACTTGTTAATAACAAAAAATTGAATGTTGTTGTTTTGTGCTGGAATGGATGTGAATTTTTTTTAATGTAGAATTAAAGAAATACAAAAATTCCCCCTATTTCATTCTTTGCTGTGTTGCATGTTTTTAACAAGCTTGAAGATATACATTTATTAGTTGTATTTATAGAAAACGTAATTTTAAATTATAAAAATAACAAAGTCATTTTTATTTTAACACTATAATTGGATAATTAACACTTCGTTACTCTTTCGCACGGCTTTTTTCGGCCTACAAAAATTCCCTCTGCATGTAATTTTAAAACAAATTTCATTTACGTAGCTGTAAAATATTTCTACAAAAACAAACTTTTGTTGATATAAAATTGGTTTTTCTTACTATATTTCCAAGCGAGTGAATCACTCACACGCCTCAAGAGGGTTAATTGAATATTAGTCAAACCTACTGAAATCAATTAGTCATACAATATTAGATAAATAAAAATGTTATTTAACAGTACATTGTTAAAAATGTCTACATTTTTAATTCTTGGATTTTAGGTGAGGTGTATTTTCAGAAATATAAGATGCTTTTACTCGAGAGAATTCCTGATTTAAATAAAATTAAATATTAATACTTTTTTGAAAAAATAAAGATTAAATTAAAAATGAAAGAGATCAGGCTCGTAACTATGTAACTGAATGAAATAATATAATTTATAGCGTTTCAGAAATAAAATATGTCATGTTTTGCTGATTTTGGTGATTTTTGTCAAACACGTTTATTATATAAGGTTTTTTTTTCGTTTCCAGGCCTTGAAGAAGGACTTAGCACAATCTCGCGACGAAACTAAAGAAACTGCCATGGATAAGATCCACAGGGAGAACGTTCGTCAAGGACGGGATAAGTACAAGACACTTCGCGAGATTCGTAAAGGCAATACCAAGCGCCGAGTTGACCAATTCGAAAATATGTAATTGGATCTTTTTTACCTGCAAATCAATAATTAGGAGTCCTACTTTTTTTGAGAAAAAAAAATGTACTAATGAACCTTTAAATGCTCAACGCGAGATCATGTTTCAAAATACTTTTAAAAAAAATTAAATAAATTTTAAGTTTCGGTTCAGTTTTTACTTAGGCGCTAAGTATTATCATCCTTTTTTTTCCTTTTTTTTTAGATACATGAGCCTTTTCGGCTCTATTAAGTGGCCTTAGAATTTTACTACCTTTATTTGCTTTGTTAGATTATCGCTTTTTATAATATATATATATTTAACAATGTTATACGAAATTGTTTTTTCCATTATTTTGTGATAAAAACGAGTTTGGTCAATTGAAAATCGGGTTCGTCACAAATATGCAATGATGACGGCCCGAACTGAACTGATAGAAGAAAAAAAAATTAACACTCCAGATCTGCAAAATATGTTTTTTCTTATAAAAGGACGCATTCCAATTTATGAGTAGTTTTCTGTTTCGTTTTTAATAATGTTAGTGCCATTCGGTGATCAAGTTAAAGCTAAAAATCAAACGCCTAAAAAAATCTACCTTCTAAAAAAGAATTACAGGGTGTCCTAAATGAAAGTTTCCAAATATTAAAGTTACATTGCAATAAGACGAGTATTATTAAATATGTTTGTTCGGGATGCCCTTTATAGTCCAGTCAAATTAGCTACAAAAGCAGGTCGATCTGATTGTCGGCTTATCACACTTGGGGATCTATGTAAAAAAATGCGCTAATTTCGAAAAACCTAGTCCCCGGACGCGATATTGCTCTCGCTTCATATTATTATTAATAAAAAACTGAAAAATTACCGGAAAAAGTCGTATTTTTTCGCATTCATCGTCGAATATCTCGGACAGTATGGCTCTTAGGCGGAAAATGTATAGGAATAAATTTGTTTAGAATTGTATTTTCTACAAGATGCATATTTCGATCAAAGAAAGGCCGAGAAACACTACATAAATATCTAGGTAATTTTAAAAATCTTACATTCTAAACGTACCTTATTCATTTAGTATACATAATCTGGTGTCAATTTGTACATCAGACAAAACTTTTGACTTCTTTGGTTTATAGTTGTCACTTTGACGTTTCAGGAAATTACGTAGATTTTGACGGCCTTGTAAAATATTCCCGGACTGTTTTCGTTCCGGGAAAGTTCGTTGCTTCGCAATGGACTAAAATACTATAATGGCGTATTTTGGGGTCTGAAATTGCTCTTGAGCGATTTCAGAAAAAATCTATTTTGCAAAGACTGCTTCGCTCTCCCCCCACCAACGCTATGGAAGCCGTGCGCCTCGTGCGACAATATTTCCCACTCGTGCGAAAAATGTCACTTTCCGCATTCGTTATGTAATATACTGTTTCGTATTTTGTTTAAAAAACAATAAATTTTGAAAATTAACATTAGAGACCAAATGTAGAAAATACAATTCTAAACAATTTTATTTCTGTACATTTTTCGTCTCAGGGCCATACTTTCCGATATATTCGACGATGAATGCCTAAAAATACGACCTTTTTAGGTAATTTTTCAGTTTTTTGTTAACAACCAACCCTAACCCTAATTTGACTGGATTATTAGCAGAATGTTTACAAGTTACTTAATGGATAATATTTGTTCAATCATTATTAGCCCAGTAAAACATTGTTGTGCGGACCATTATTTTCATATTTTAATTTAAACTAAACATCGGGACTTCCCCTAATGGTGCCTTAGTAAAAATGTTTACAGGTGTGAAAGAAGGGACTGAGAATCAGTTTTTGGCATTTTTTAAATCCCCTATCGATTTTTTGTTTAAAATTTGGAAAATGATGGTCCACACAAAAATCTGACTCGATAATTTATAGTCTCTTATTACTGGCTAGAATATTAGGTCTGAATTATTTAATTTGTGAACTTTCTGCGGTTTTTTTAAGTTTAAATTTATTTTTCTAATTAATCAGTTACAATCAACGAGAAATTCTATATTTTTACATTGTTCTTCTTCTTGTGACTTGGCCTGGTGCTTCCTAAAAATATAATATTATGTGCGACAATCTACAAGTGTTTTACTTTTTTTTATTTTCGAATAGAGCAGCCAAAGTCAAATTATTTTTTCCCAAAACGACTCAAAAATAGAGTTTTTCACTTTTAAATCTTGATTTCATGTTTTCGTAATTTTACTACTACAAATCACGTTTTTCTTAATTTTGTTATTTCATGCCTAAAACTACGTAATTGTAGATGTTGCACAAGAACTACTTTGTGTAAATAACGTTTTTCATATCATTTAATTGTTTTCGAAGTTGCAAAGTAAAAACGATTCTTTTAAAATTTGGTCATTTGTTTGACGATTTGTTTGCAACTTTGCGAGTTGTGTATATAAAAAATTGTATACCACGATGCCTTTTTGTAGAGTAGATAATTTTGGATGATATTTTACACATCTAGTATTGTAAGTATTAATAAACATTTGAGTTTTTTTGGTTAAGGTTAAGTCCATTTTTCTACAAATGGTGAACAAATATATTGAAATTTATTTGTTTGAAAGATGGCCAAAAGTGAAAACTTTTTATATATTCATTGAATGGCTGCATTTGGAATTTTATACAATTTTATAATTTTTCTATTGTTGTTAACACCTTGTCAATTGTCAGTGACCATTTGTATATTATACTTAAAACTACTCTTGTAGTTCTCTAATATTTCTATTCTAAATAGTTCATCAGTTATGTAATTTCTAAGGGTAAATATTAATTATTTGGAATTAATAGTGTTTTATTTATTTTTTACATCCTTTCCGTTAATATCCTTAACTTAAGAGTCCGTACCCTGACCAAAATTTGTATTCTTGTAGAGCGCTAGAAAATCTACTATTACTTCAAAATAACGTAAACTGAGTTTTAAGTTCGCACTGTAATAGTTTTTTAAAATATTGTATCATTTTTTTACTATCAGTAGTGGAAGTATCCCAAATAGACCAATTTTAAGAATTTTTTCATAAAATCAGAAGAGCGTTGTGGGGATTCAAAGCACTTTTCAAATCTATATATAGATTGAAATTTCATCCTAGAAACCCATAAATAGATAATTGTAAAATCTTTTGAATACGTTCTACAAAATTTGGCGAAGTTGGGATCTCTTGAGATCCGTCCACCCTTCTCATGGCTACCGAGATACCCGAGGAGTGTGCAGGGTCTTAACTTACTTTGATGTGAAGTTTTCTGGATTTTCCCACAACTGTGAAGCAAATGCGCCAGCAATCATCAGTAAATCGCTCCAGAGCGCCACGGCAAAATAATAATGGCCTCACAAACTCTGCTTCTGGGGTTCAGTGATAAGTGGGTGAATTGAAGTGCCTATATTATTATAACTTACATGCAAGATGTTTTCCTTTTTGTTAAAAATTCATTAGCGACACAAATAAAAAGATTTCTCGTTAAACAACTTAAGCTTTAAAAAAGTCACCTTTTAGGAGAGCAAGAAGGGTTAATTCGATAAACGTGCATGGGAATTGAGTCTTAATCAAAATAAACGTTGAGAAATAATTCAAAAATACGAAATTTTAAGGAAACAATTTCAATTTTGTAAATAAAAATCTGACAAAAATTGACGAGAATTGAATTTAATAAAAATGTCGCAGAGATAAATAAAAATACGTTTTTTGGACAATTTGATTTCCCAAAAAATGAATTAAACCTCCTCGATCTTCTGCTCTCCTGATACAAATATCGGAAATTTTAACAAGAATATTGAATTTCACAAGTGTCTGGAAAAAAATTAAAATTATACCTCCTCGATCTTCTGCTCACCGGATACAAATATCTGAAATTTTGAGGAGAATATTGAATTTCACAATTTTAAATGTTTCTGGGAGAAAAATTAAAATTATACCTCCTCGCCCTTCTGTTCGCCTGATACAAAAATCTGGAATTTTGTTATAAAAATGTCGCTGAGATAAATAAAAATACGTTTTTTGGACAATTTGATTTCCCAAAAAATGAATTAAACCTCCTCGATCTTCTGCTCTCCTGATACAAATATCGGAAAATTTAACAAGAATATTGAATTTCACAAGTGTCTGGGAAAAAATTAAAATTATACCTCCTCGATCTTCTGCTCACCGGATACAAATATCTGAAATTTTGAGGAGAATATTGAATTTCACAATTTTAAATGTTTCTGGGAGAAAAATTAAAATTATACCTCCTCACCCTTCTGTTCGCCTGATACAAAAATCTGAAATTTTGTTATAAAAATGTCGCTGAGATAAATAAAAATACGTTTTTTGGACAATTTGATTTCCCAAAAAATGAATTAAACCTCCTCGATCTTCTGCTCTCCTGATACAAATATCGGAAAATTTAACAAGAATATTGAATTTCACAAGTGTCTGGGAAAAAATTAAAATTATACCTCCTCGATCTTCTGCTCACCGGATACAAATATCTGAAATTTTGAGGAGAATATTGAATTTCACAATTTTAAATGTTTCTGGGAGAAAAATTAAAATTATACCTCCTCACCCTTCTGTTCGCCTGATACAAAAATCTGAAATTTTGTTATAAAAATGTCGCTGAGATAAATAAAAATACGTTTTTTGGACAATTTGATTTCCCAAAAAATGAATTAAACCTCCTCGATCTTCTGCTCTCCTGATACAAATATCGGAAAATTTAACAAGAATATTGAATTTCACAAGTGTCTGGGAAAAAATTAAAATTATACCTCCTCGATCTTCTGCTCACCGGATACAAATATCTGAAATTTTGAGGAGAATATTGAATTTCACAATTTTAAATGTTTCTGGGAGAAAAATTAAAATTATACCTCCTCACCCTTCTGTTCGCCTGATACAAAAATCTGAAATTTTGTTATAAAAATGTCGCTGAGATAAATAAAAATACGTTTTTTGGACAATTTGATTTCCCAAAAAATGAATTAAACCTCCTCGATCTTCTGCTCTCCTGATACAAATATCGGAAAATTTAACAAGAATATTGAATTTCACAAGTGTCTGGGAAAAAATTAAAATTATACCTCCTCGATCTTCTGCTCACCGGATACAAATATCTGAAATTTTGAGGAGAATATTGAATTTCACAATTTTAAATGTTTCTGGGAGAAAAATTAAAATTATACCTCCTCACCCTTCTGTTCGCCTGATACAAAAATCTGAAATTTTGTTATAAAAATGTCGCTGAGATAAATAAAAATACGTTTTTTGGACAATTTGATTTCCCAAAAAATGAATTAAACCTCCTCGATCTTCTGCTCTCCTGATACAAATATCGGAAAATTTAACAAGAATATTGAATTTCACAAGTGTCTGGGAAAAAATTAAAATTATACCTCCTCGATCTTCTGCTCACCGGATACAAATATCTGAAATTTTGAGGAGAATATTGAATTTCACAATTTTAAATGTTTCTGGGAGAAAAATTAAAATTATACCTCCTCACCCTTCTGTTCGCCTGATACAAAAATCTGGAATTTTGTTATAAAAATGTCGCTGAGATAAATAAAAATACGTTTTTTGGACAATTTGATTTCCCAAAAAATGAATTAAACCTCCTCGATCTTCTGCTCTCCTGATACAAATATCGGAAAATTTAACAAGAATATTGAATTTCACAAGTGTCTGGGAAAAAATTAAAATTATATCTCCTCGATCTTCTGCTCACCGGATACAAATATCTGAAATTTTGAGAATATTGAAATTCACAATTTTAAATGTTTCTGGGAGAAAAATTAAAATTATACCTCCTCACCCTTCTGTTCGCCTGATACAAAAATCTGGAATTTTGTTATAAAAATGTCGCCGAGATAAATAAAAATACGTTTTTTGACAATTTGATTTCCCAAAAAATGAATTAGACCTCCTCGATCTTCTGCTCTCCTGATACAAATATCGGAAAATTTAACAAATATTGAATTTCACAAGTGTCTGGGAAAAAATTAAAATTATACCTCCTCGATCTTCTGCTCACCGGATACAAATATCTGAAATTTTGAGGAGAATATTGAATTTCACAATTTTAAATGTTTCTGGGAGAAAAATTAAAATTATACCTCCTCACCCTTCTGTTCGCCTGATACAAAAATCTGAAATTTTGTTATAAAAATGTCGCTGAGATAAATAAAAATACGTTTTTTGGACAATTTGATTTCCCAAAAAATGAATTAAACCTCCTCGATCTTCTGCTCTCCTGATACAAATATCGGAAAATTTAACAAGAATATTGAATTTCACAAGTGTCTGGGAAAAAATTAAAATTATACCTCCTCGATCTTCTGCTCACCGGATACAAATATCTGAAATTTTGAGGAGAATATTGAATTTCACAATTTTAAATGTTTCTGGGAGAAAAATTAAAATTATACCTCCTCACCCTTCTGTTCGCCTGATACAAAAATCTGAAATTTTGTTATAAAAATGTCGCTGAGATAAATAAAAATACGTTTTTTGGACAATTTGATTTCCCAAAAAATGAATTAAACCTCCTCGATCTTCTGCTCTCCTGATACAAATATCGGAAAATTTAATAAGAATATTGAATTTCACAAGTGTCTGGGAAAAAATCAAAATTATACCTCCTCGATCTTCTGCTCACCGGATACAAATATCTGAAATTTTGAGGAGAATATTGAATTTCACAATTTTAAATGTTTCTGGGAGAAAAATTAAAATTATACCTCCTCACCCTTCTGTTCGCCTGATACAAAAATCTGGAATTTTGACGAGAATATTGAATTTCACGATTTTAAATGTCTCCGGGCAAAAATTCGAAATTTTAACGAAAATAGTTGAATTTCACTAATAAAAATGACTCCGAGTAATATTGAAAATTAAACCTCCTCGCCCTTCTGCTCGCCTAATATGGAAATCCGATTTTTGGACGAATGTCCCCTTACCAAAGCGCCATCTTTTATTAAGTAGCCAAAGCTAAGTTGGAATTAAGATGGCCTCCACCAAAAACGGTATTTAGCCAAAATTATTTGGCCTCCGCCATCAAAGGTGTTTAACCAAAAATGTATATCAAACGTTTTAACACGTTAATTGCGGCATAAGAAAATATGGTTGGTTCGTTCGCTATTTTGATCATTCAGATTTATACTAGAAATCATAGAAATTTAGCGTTTATTTTTGTTAAAAACTTTTTTAATGACTTTCTAACGTTAATAACTTAAAAAAAAATAAGAGAAGCGATTATTGTTAGTTGTTAATTAATATAATATATGCAATGTCAATCTAATTATAGCCTAAGAGGTCTGGTGAAATAAAAACACAAGAGATGGTCCAAGTTTTTTTTATTAATTTCTATTTTACATAAATATTTGATGGAGAACACCTATGTTTAAAACTTAAAAATTATCATTAAAACCATTGTCCAATACCGTAAGCACTACCGAGAAATCATTAAAAATAGATAAGTTATACAAAAAATCTGAGATCTTAAAACAATGTTATGTAGAAATATAATAAATTTAAGTACCTAACGAAAATCTGAGAGATACAGTACAACTTGTTGCATCCGCAATGGAAATGACTAAACATGACAGAGGGTGTGATCTAAACAAGGGGTTACTTAAGACGTTTCGATGTGACCTGCAAAAACCTTAATTTCTTGAAAGATTTAAATGTACCTTAAGAAACAAGCAAATGTTAACAATTTTAGCAATTAACATTTAATATACACTTATATCTGAAAAAGTTAGCAACAAATGGAAAAAAAATTATTATTAATTTTACAAAAAAAATATTCTTCATAAAAACTTCTGTCTCACTTATAAATCAATAATCAAGAATAAAATTTGTAAAATATTAAGTAGTATAAGGGAAATTCAAAAATTCTGAAGAGTAAAGTGCTTTTAAATTTGATAGGAATTAAAAATTAAGTTCAATTAGATTCATAGCCTTCTAATAATTCATTAATAAATTTAAGGTAAAAAAATTACTAAATAATTTAATATTTCTTGGAAGATAAATCAAAAATTAAATTAAAAATAAAAATACTTACTAAAGCACTTTAATTCAGCATAAATCAATATTTTTGATTTTTCCTGTATACTACTAAATATTTACAATTTACAATTTATTGATTTATAGGTGACGCATGACTTTTTAAGAAGAATACTTTTTTTTTGTAACTTTAATAATACATTTTTTTTCAATTGTTGTCAACTTTTTCAGACGTACTGTATATAAGATGGCATGAAATGTTTTTTTTTTAGAAAATTCGTTAATTTTATTACGTTGCGCTTTTTCAACATTAAGTGATGTGAGTAGCTGATGACTTTAATAAAATTAATTTTTAATGCTTTAATTAGTATGATTTTTGGTCATATGAAATAAAAACTGTTTTATAAATATTTCGATGTAAATATTAAATTAAGTACTATTATTGCAAAAAACAAATATTACTTTAAGACAAAAAATCAATATAAACACATAGTTTTGAACCTTAAACACAGTACCTCATTTAATTTTAAATTTTATTGCATTGTATTGTATATCCTAGACTTTTTATATCACAAGTGTATAATCTGAACAGAACGGAAAATTTAAAATATGTCCGCAATAATTATTAGAGAACCAATTAATATCAGACATAACTTAGAACAATTTCAAAAAATAATTTAAGAAAAAGCTTAGTTTAGAGAAAAATATAAAGAAAAAATTATAGTGAAGTTTTAAAACTCGAGAAACAGTTTATTTAAATCTAAATTAAGAATGTTTCTATAAAATTTTTATATTCTTGAAAATGTTGCAAGCCCAAAGAAAACCTCATTACGTGTCTAATTGTAATTGGTTCTGAATTTACAAAAATTAAATAGTCAAAGTCAACTCTATAGCCATTCTTATATACATTAAAAAAAAAATTAAAACCTGAATTAGTGCTTTAAATAAAGTTTTATTACCATTGGAAAAATAGGAATTTTTTTTGATTATTAAGAACGAGCTTGTTGCATTTTGTCACTTAATCTGTTTTAGTTATATTGTATTATACACTATACACATTATAATGTTAAAAAGTTGCAGCAATGAAAGAAGAGAAACTTAAGAGCTAAAGAAATTCTGCACTCTTCTATGGATTAACGTTATGTCATAATAAGTTCATTTTTTCTAAAAAATTACACACCTCCTATAAATTTAAACCAAATAAGGTTAAAGAATGTCTTTATCTTCCTTCTCTTCGTCATACATAGAAAAATAATTTGCTAGACAAAATGTAACAACCATTTTTATTTTTGACCTTTATTTCAAATAAGATTACTCAAATTCTGACTAGGGTAAAACACGGGAATCCCCAACTGTAGTTAAGTTTGTTCAATTTCTGAAAATACCTTTCTTTACTTCTGTCTCCATTCGAGAATATACTTCAATTATCTAAGTTTCGAGGAAGAGTCATCTTCTATCAAACGTTTAAGATATATTGATTTTTTATTAAGCCACAGCTGTGTTTTCGGTCGATAATTTGTTCGGGTCATGTGCCGGTTTGACGTAATTTTAAAATAACTGTATAGTAATTATTTATCTTTAGCCTACTAGAATACAAATTTTCAGAAACCACAACACAATACTGACTGTCTGCTGTGTGGCTTCACACACAAACAGTGTTTGTGATTGTTGCCAGATGAATATTACAACCATAAAATGAATCATGCATAGCACGCGGGAGCCGCGTTGCCTGCACATGGGTGAAACCTAACAGATCGCAATAGCCGCGTTGCCGGCAGTGAAAGGGTTAAAATGGTCTTTGATCCTCGAGGTTTACATTATTGAAATATTATTAAAGAAAAAATAAAGGTCAAATACAAAAATGAACAGACTCGTTGTTTTTACTTTCGTAAAACATCGTTAAAATTAATTAAATACTCAACTATTTTTAATTTTCACATTTATCTAAAAGTGTATAACCCCCTCCCTTGCATTTTAAATTTTGCTGGTCAAACAAAAACGCAATAAAATCATGTCTACTGGATGCCTTAAACAATTTACCTACAAATAGATTCATTAATATTCTAGAGAAAGTAATACTACAAACTAAATACAAAATGGGACAGATGAGCTGAAAACAGTGAAACAATTTATTTATTTTAAAGTATAGTTCAATTGAACTACGTTAAATTGAGAAAAATTGCGATACAATAATTCCAACTATAAATAAACAAAGTGCAAATTCGGTAATTTCATAGTTTTGTTTAATGATCCTCTAGTGCCTTTTTTATTTATATTAAAAATAAATTTGTACAGGATAAAGTTAATTATAAAAATAAACCTAACGGGAAGAAAAAACTTTAAAATACATTTTATCTACCATTTATTCTAGTAAATTAGAAAATAAGATAGCCAAAGCCAAAATATTGTATTGCAACTTTTCACCTGCCAAAAAAAGAATTCAGCTAATCCGGTCGTCCTTCACGTGCAAATAAATGAAAACATTGAATTATATTTTATGCTTACTATTGTTTACATCTCGGTTTAATATTTCAAAACTATTAGGTTTATATATATGCCAGGGAGTTCATTGTAGAGTTTCTCTCAAATTGCGCTGCTTCACAGTTATATTCACTGAATTTCCTAAAGTAACTAGAGTTAAAAGAAAAAAAATCTAGTGGACTAAGCTCCGGTGCACGAGTTGGCACTTTGACCCAGTCGAAAAAATAGTAAAAATCAAATAATGGCTACATCAGACTAGTCCCTTTCTTCCTATCTAAACATGCGAGGGATTATTGAGAATTTAGTGAATTTTATAGATAATAGGCCGACATTGTTTTTTTTGCTGTTGAAAAGAAAAAAAACCAGAAGTATTTTTGATGAACAGGAAAAACTAATGGGATGATTTATTATGAATTCATGCAGTATGTGAGGTTTTATTCATTTCATACTTTGGGTATTTGTTAAATTATATTTTTTAATATACAGATGTGGCAAAATTTTAATGGAACATAGGATTACCATTCTATTTTGGAAGAGAGTTCATGTAGAAGTCGACCTACACAAAATATAAGAAATCTGCACGACGGCGTATCAAGTATTCAATTAAACCACTGTTCCCCTTCCTGCCTCGGACAATTGACCCGTGATACGTGCCACTCAGTCTACTGAAAGTCAATCGCTGTAGTAATAGCCGATAACGATTGAAAATAAAATGGAACTTCTGCTGGCAAGCTAATTTAGACACGCGCTCTCCTATTTGAGAGTAGGGGCACATCAATGTAGAGTGTTTCAATTGAATACTTGATACGTCGTCGCGCATATTTCTTATATTTTGTGCCGGTCGATTTCTACATGAACTCTGGTAATTGTATGTTCCGTTAAATTTTTTCCACATTTGCATATGCTTACTGTTTAATAATTTAACTTTGTATTTTAATATCACAGCTGCCTTAGACGTATTTATAGAAAATTTAAATCTTACTCCGAAAACAAACAGAAAAGCAGGACAATAATATCTAGTTGAACTAAACTTTACTCTTTTTGATTTTTTTTACATTATTTCTATAAAATTCTCCCGAGTAACCTCACTAGCTTTGATTAGTAGAAAATTGGACTAGTACATAGTATTTCTCTACTTGAACTCACCTTATACAGAGTGTTTATCCAAAGTGAGGTATAGATTTAATTAAATTCTATCATATTTACAACAATTTGGAAGGATAAACATCCTGCGACGAAGGCGGTCACAAAAAACCTGCTTACTTACATTTAATGAGTGTCTTGTATAAAATTTTTTTAGGTCAGAAAAGATACTATGCATGGTATAAAAATAAGTGTATAATTAGAAATGTTTGTTAATTGCTATTTTAGATGAGCGGATTGGAGAAAAAAATGGGGAAACATAAAATTACATATACATATATATACTCCTAAAATATAAATTAGAACGTCGAGAGTAGACGGGTAGAAAAGGTTCTCTCGAATCACAAATATCTATCACTTCCTAATAAAAATAGTTTAAAATAATGATATATCTATACATATATAAAGAGCAAAATTATTTATACAGGCTGAAGTAAGTACCAAAAATTGTGTGTGGGTATGTAGAGCTCTTAAAAATATAAAAAAAAAGCTCCAAGTTAGTCGGTCATCAAAAACTGAATGAGATAACAAAAATATCTTTGGATGGATTTTTTAGACGCGGCTTATAAATATTAATTCAAAATATAAATCAAAAAAATTATTTTTAGTTTTATTTAAAAAACTCTAGCAAGGATCTTGGTAAACTTACTTTGAATTAATTGCAAAAGCTAACCGGAGAAAAAATGTTGACAAAGAATATTTTACTGGAAAACAATAATAATTTGGCTTACAAAAGCTTTGGAGATATTTAAAATTTTTGGTAAAGATGTTTTAGACATTTTAGATAATTAAATATGAAAATAGTTTTAGCGATTTTCAATTTGATAAGGGCACATTACAATTTATACATTGTATAATTATTCTATTAGAAAACCCATCAATATTAAGATTTAGAAAATTTATATTTTTTTGTTCGTATTATTTAAGTAATTAGTCACACTTTTACCAAGTTACTTTTATTTACACCTTTTTAAAACTCAAATGAAAGAACCCCGCACAAATCTTATGGGAATTGGCTTCCGCTAAAATTGGCTGAAATTTGGATATGCTGTTCGTTTCGGCATCCTGAGCAAAAGTCTCAATGGGCATAAAGCTCAATTTTGCGTATTTCGGCTCCTACGGAGCTCCAAAGTTCCACGGATTTAACATTATTTACTACTTAAAAAGGTAATCTGCGTTAAAAAAAGTACCCTCTTATGTTTTCGAGGTCGCTGTATTCAAATCTAATGCCAATATAATAATATTGACAGTTTACAGCTGTCAAACAGCATGTAACAATCAAAATTGATAAATTTAATATGTAAACATATGTTTTTAAGGTTTCTCAATTCAAATCTGTTGTCAAAAAAAAGATATTGACAGTTGACAGCTGTCAAACAAGCAATAATCAAAATTGATAAAATCCACATGTAAATATATGTTTTGGAGGTTTCAGAGTTCAAAACTGATGATAAAAAATCGATATTGACAGTTGACAGCTGTCAAATAACTGTCAAACAGCATATAACAATCGAAATTGATAAAATTGACATATAAGCATATGCCTTTAAGGTTGCTTAATTCAAATCTGATGCCAAAAAGACGATATTGACAGTTGAGTACTATCGTTAATTAAATATTTGACTGAGCGTGATAATGTGTCAAGAAAGAGTAATAATTAGGTAGCAGCAAGCATGCTTCAGTTGTTTTTAAAATATCGTTTTTTTTACCTTCAGTTTTGAATTTAGCGAGCTCAAATATATGTTTGCATGCGGATTTCATCCATTTTGATTGTGGCTTGCTTTTTGGCAGCTAGTTTTGACAGCTTTTAACAATTTTTTGACCTCCACGTGGTGTACATCGGATAACGCTAACGCCGACGGTAGAAATAAATATTTTGGTAATTAGATTAAAAATGATAGATACGGAATGTTTATATATTAATTTTACCAATTTTGATGGTTACATGCTGTGTGAGTTAGTTTGACAGCTGTCAACTGTCAATATCGTCTTTTTGACAACAGATTTGAATTGTGCAACCTTAAAAACATATGTTTACATATTAATTTTATCAATCTTGATTGTTACTTGCTGTTTGACAGCTGTCAACTGTCAATATTATTATATTTGCATTAAATTTGAATGCAGCGACCTCGAAAACATAAGAGGGTACTTTTTTTTAACGCAGCAAATACTAAACTTTTGAAAAGATTACCTTTTTAAGTAGTAAATAATGGTAAACCCGTGGAACTTTTGAGCTCCGTAGGAGCCGAAATACGCAAAATTGAGCTTTTTGCCCATTGAGACTTTTGCTCAGGATGCCGAAACGAACAACATATCCAAATGTCAGCCAATTTGACCAGGAGCCAATTCCCATAAGATTTGTGCGGGGTTCTTTTCCGCTTTACAGGTAAAAATGTGACGTTTTTCATGACTTGTAAGATATTTTTCGCGAAAATAAAAATTATCAAATCACTCACAGGAAGAAAGCGGGGGTGTAAACAATGTTATTGATCCCTTGCCTAAGTTGAAATGTCATAAACTTTAAAAAAACCGTTTTTTATAATATTGTTTATATTTTTATATCCATAAATTGCAATTGCAATTCCCAACTTGCATTGGGGGTTGCAAACCCAATTTTCAATCTATGTTGTTTTCGTAAAAAAATCGTATTGAAAGAGTTATGCCATTTTACACTTCAATCTAATGTACAAAGTGAGCGAGAATCATACAATTTCGCATTTACTCAAAATAAATTCCCTTTGAGATGATGTTCTGAAGGACAATAGTAAAGATTTCTGCATCTTCCTGTTCGTTGATTTGTTTTTGTTCGATTGTGGTAAAAATTTATCTCACGCGTAAAAATTCCTGAATTTTAAACTCCATGTACATTAATAAAAGTTCTTAGAATTTATATTGTCAAGGTGTCTATCAGATTTCAGTGTAAACACAGTGACTTACCCATCGAGTCGCCTTATGCCGATAACTTCATTGTTTGATACTTTAACCTAACTTAACCTTATTAGCAAGTCTGTTGAATTGAATCGAAAAAGTTCGCTTTTAAAGAAGGCCTGATTGAAGAATGTCGCAACCAGAAGAAGAGTAACAAATTGTACATTTAATTTCATTAATTCTGTTAATAAAGAAAATTAGGAAAATAACAAAAAAATGTTTTATTTTTCTTTGACAGTTCATGTTAACCTAAAATCGTATTAATTGCTTCCCAGAGTTTGCAGCCGAGGCGAATCGCCGAAGGCAATTACTGATGCCTGTTAGATAAACTATTTTTAAAATAATCTTAAATAACTTTTGTAAGCCAAATTGTAATAATTTTTTTTCGATAATGTATGAAAGTATTATTTTCTAGACCTACACCTACACTAAATATTTCGAATATTTGCAAAAAATTAAAAAACGTCAACACTTTTCTATGTTAAAAAGTAGAATAAATAGAAAGTTTAAAAAATATTTATAAAAAAAACTATACACACCACTATTAAATTTAATTACTTACTTGAGAACCACCATGTATCAATCGAAAACCGTTTCTATCTGTAATCGCAACGTTCTGCTCACTATTATTACTAATACAAAAATCTTCTAATTGTCAAAAAAAGTTAAAAAGTTAAAAATTCAATTACACTTAACACAATTATTTAGTCAGATAAAAAAAATCCTCAGACTTATAAACTAAACACAACAAAATCTCACAGCGACGACTCATATATGAAAAAGATATTGAATAGTTAAAACCGAGTACTCTGGTTTCCAAAATTAGTTTTTAATTTTTTTTTAATAGAAAATATTTTGGT
Organism: Crepidodera aurea; assembly: GCA_949320105.2. Classification (NCBI taxonomy): domain Eukaryota; kingdom Metazoa; phylum Arthropoda; class Insecta; order Coleoptera; family Chrysomelidae; genus Crepidodera; species Crepidodera aurea. The sequence goes on along the minus strand of OX439475.1, from coordinate 19,046,407 downwards.
AGTTTACATAATATTTGTAAAATACCATTTTTTAAAACGTTTTTTTACAATAACTTTACAAAATTACACTCTTGTACTTAACTGGATGGTTGTTTGTGAGGTTTAGGACGATAAATTAAACTACTTAATTAAACATCGCCGACGTTTCGGCCTTATATTAGGCCTTCTCCATGGCTACAGTACCAGTAACTGAACGTAAGTTGTCTAGTTGTCTAACAATTGTTTTATATCATTGTAGCCCTGAGGAAGGCCTAATATAAGACCGAAATTTCGGCAATTTTTAATTAAGGAGTTTGATTTATCGTCCCAAATCTCACAACCGACATCTAATAGTGAACTAAGCAGTAGAAATGTTGCTTAAAGAACTCTACGTTGAAAAAATGTAATTTTGTATTATTATTAAAATTTCATTTAGTATTTTCGGTATTTTACAGAATTTTTGTGATCAATGCAATGACCTGATTTATAAATAGCACGAAAACTATGAAATCCAAAGAAAGATATGTCTTAATAATTATAATTAATTCATTTTACCCAAAAATGTAATCCCTTGGAAACCAGACCATTTCAACGCCCTTTTCAAGCCTATAAAAACCACAACACAAAAAAAACCGGCAGATAAACTCACGAATCCATCCTGACGGTAAAGGCGAAAAAACCATAAATAAAAATAGTATAAAAATCACAGAACTCTCATTGTAAATATAAAAAAAAAATTGCCAAGTCGTTCCGCTGTTACGATCGGGAAGGTTGAGAGTGCGCTAGTTGTATTTCGAGCACAAGATTATTCTGTACTTCAGTAAATGAACACAAACATATCAAAAAACATTGAAAAAGAAGATTTTTCTACTGAAGTACCGACAACTATAAATATAAAGGAGAATTGTTATTTAGGTCATTTAAAATTTTCGCATTCTTAAAAAAAATGATATATTTTTATGATTTAAAAAAAGTGTGTGTCCTGTTGTAATCGGAGAGGAAACTTATTAAAAGTCCTTTTCTGCGCAAAAGAATTTACAGTGATTGAAAGGGACTAAATGAGTAAAATTACATCATACAAGAGGATAATTAGACCATACAAGAGGAAAATTATTAAAAGTCCTTTTCTGCGCAAAAGACTTTACAGTGATTGAAAGGGACTAAATGAGGAAAATTAGATCATACAAGAGGAAAATTAGATCATACAAGAGGAAAATTAGATCATTTTGAGGAAAATTATTAAAAGTCCTTTTCTGAGCAAAAGACTTTTGACCATAGAAGAAGAAAATTATTAAAAGTCCTCTTCGTCCCAAAAGAAATTACAGTGATTGAAAGGGACTAAATGAGGAAAATTAGATCATATAAGAGGAAAATTAGACCAGACAAAAGGAAAATTAGACTAGGCAAGAGGAAAATTAGACCATACAAGACGAAAATTATTAAAAGTACTTTTCTGTGCAAAACAATTTACAGTGATTAGACATTAGACCATTTAAGAGGAAAATTAGACCATACAAGAGGAAAATTAGACCAGACAAGAGGAAAATTATTAAAAATCCTTTTCTGTGCAAAACAATTTACAGTGATTGAAAGGGACTAAATTATAGTTTGTTGATACTTTCTCGAAAACTAACAAATGTTCAAAAAAAAAAATTATGAAAACTGTAGCTCGTAAAAGGTGTTGCAAAAAATTGTTGTCTGATTTTTTTCGTAATATAACACTTTAAAAAGACTGGAAGGAATAATCCTACAATACTATAAGACATATAGGAGTTATTTAAAAAAATTAAAGCTGTAGGAAAAGTATTAACGAAAAAAATTATTAAAAATGTCTAAATAATGACATAAATCAAGAGAAATGGGGGTGGATGAGTGCAATAATAACACTTAGAGCTATTCAATCCTTTTTATAACCCGATTCAGAAATCGAATAATCCTAAATAGAAAGAGAAAATATTGAGGAAATTAATGAATAGTAAAGAAAACCTCGAAAGATAAGGAATTTTTTTTCGGATCAAAAACAATGTTACGAATTTACGAACAATTTTTCGAGAGCGAGAAAGGGATCTTTGAGGTTGTTAAAAAAATAAAATTAAGATCCACACAAAAATCTTGCTTAGTAAATAAATTTACTGGAATATCCCAATTCCAATATAATAAATGTATAAACTTAAAAAAAATATGTAAAATATATTATCCATATCTCAAATGTGGATTACTTCATTAGAATAGAAATTAAACAAAGCCACGCCTACAAAGTTTATTGAAATAGACGACTAGTTTCGGCTTACAAAACCCCATCTTCAGGTCTAATCCTGAAAAAATATGGATCTGTAAGGGAAATAAAATAATCAGTAAAGAAAATTTAAAATTAATAAATTAAAATGTATTATTAAGTCTGATAAACTTTTTAATTCATTAATTTTGAGATTTAATACTGATGATTTTATTTCCCGTACAGATACAAATTTTTTAAGATAATATATCTGAAGATGGTTTTGTAAGTCGAAACTAGTCGTCATACAGTCTTTTTCAGTGAATTTTATGGAATTGCTTTCGTGTTATTTCTACGCTAATTAAAAAGATGTCTATCATAATGTTTAATGAAATGAATAGTAGATAAGATTTTTCTCTAATTTATAATTTCCGTGTAAAATGGAGCAAAAATTAAATATCTTTCTTTTGCCTGTAATATTTTCACCATAATTAATCAGCCAGTTAAAGAATCCCATTAAGATACAAGACAAATTAATGACTTAATGAATTAATAACAAATTTTTATCTGGCAGATGTTTAGAGTGACAGTACAATGGCAGAAAAGCGCATAAATTGAGAATATTTCAATAATTAAAAATCTCAATTCGTATCTTAAAAACTTTCTACGGAATCCTTCCACACTAATTAAAACACTTCAACTTTATATTTATAGTATCATCATTATCGGGGGTCCTAAATGTAAATTTTTTGAGTTTTCTGGTTTATTTAGAAAGGACGAAGCCGTCAGGTACTTTTATTCCGAAAAAAAAGAAAGAGAATGTGGTTGAAGTGTGGAGCCTGTTGTGGCTTGGTGATTTTTTTTGTGTCTTGTCTTTTCTTTTGATCAACAGGTACACAGCAAATGCGAAGGCGACAATGGCTAAGATCTATTTACCGACGGCTGCTACCTAAAAATAACATACAACAGTTAGTTAAGGATATAATAAATGACGTGGTCAACCCAAAAAAAAAAAGGTTTGGTTTCATTAAGAGTCCGTATCCTGACCAAAATTTGTGTTTTTAGAGCGCTAGAAAATCTATTATTACTTCAAAACACAGCCAGCGATAGTTTGTACACAACTTTAAAATCTTTTGAATACGTGCTACAAAATTTGGCGAAGTGGGGATCGCTTGAGATCCTTCTCACGGCGACCCCGGGCAGATTCTCGAGCAGTGTGCAGGAGACGGACTCTTAAACTTAAGTAAGGTAGTAAATGGAGAGGTTGTAAAAACAATGACATAAATTTATATATAAAAAAAGAACCGTAAGATGACATCTTATATTGCCCATTTTTTAACGATACCTTTTCTTACAGACTATACACCCATTAATATGCCCATGGTAAGTTTGGTTAGTGAAGGATAAATTATGTGAAGCTTGAAGAAAGCAGAAAATCTTTGAGATCGGTTGTTGCTATTTTGTAGGTTATTAATTTTACACTGCTTCCAAGAAATTAAGTAAAATGTTTAATATTATTTCAAAATTTTACTTTAGCAAATTGGAGTTATTTTTTTGTCCCCAAATAGTCCAGAATCAAAATCAATTTCCAACAGAATGGAGCACCTCCACATTTTTCCCTGATTGTTCGTGAATCGGTTTCTAATAAATTTGGTAATAATTGCATCGGCAGGGGAGGACTAATCAGATGTGCTCTAAATTTGCCAGATTTGACGGCATCAGATTTTTTCATATAGATATTGTATATTGTGTTAAAATTTGTTTTTATGAATTGATTATGTAGTCTTATGCCTAAACATGAATTTCTGTTAATTGTAACATTCACGTCAAAAATATTCCAGGGCCTACTAAAAAATTATTGATAATTAATTGTTGACTGCTGATTTTGCAGGAATATGCTTAAACATTAAATGATCAGTTAATATTGCATAGATTTTAAAATACCTTATAACGGCAGATAGCTGAAAGAAGTGGCTCTCATCTCATCAGAAAATATACAGGGTGTTACACTTAAAAAAGCAAACAAACAGAAATTCAAAAAAAGGCAATTTTGTTTTTCGGTTAACTGGAATTGAAAAAAAAATTGGTAAGTCTAAACGAAACTTGAATTATTGTGAGGTATTTCAGTGAAAACAACAGGCATCTCTCTTTATTCGTTTAAAAGTTATAAGCTTTTGAAATACTGAAAAATATAATGGGACATCTGGTATAATTTTATAAATACTCCTTTATTCGGTGAAGAAATATTGTTATGGTGTACAAAATTAGACAAAATTATAGGAAGTGTATTTTAAACGAATTAAAAAAAAATATGTAAAAGGGACTTTAAAAAAAAAGGAGGGTTGTTATGACATATTTGGTTAGGAGATGAGATTGGAAATCTCAGATGTAAAATAATGTAAAGATTATTAAAAATTAGAAAAACCAATAGAATTTCAATTTGATTTCAATTGGCTCCCAACGTGGGGCAATTAAATTGAGATGGAGGAAACAAATATTATAAGGGGAGATTTGAATAGAAAATTAGAAGAAAATAAGGAAGATATGAATAATATGAGGGGAGATTTGAATAGAAAATCAAGAGAAAGTCAAAGAATGAACAGGAAATTAGACAAGAGTTTAGAACAAATATAAAAAATTAAAAAGGAACAAGAAGAGCAGAAGGAGGAAATCAAAAATATATAAGAAAACATAAAAGCACGAGAGAAAAATTTAAGAGAAGAAATTCAAGAAGATGGTGTTAGAATCAGACAGGATATAGAGAATGAATTGGAAGAGAAGGTATGTCAATTAGGGAATAAAATAGATGGAAATTTAAAAAGTCACATACAAGGAGAAGTAGAGGAGAAATTGGTTTAGAAGGATTTAAGGTAAAGGTCGATGGAGATCTTATGTGAAATTATGGAGGTGAAAAATAGTATATGTCAGAGGAATGTGTTAAATTTGATGGGAATTTAAATAGAAATAAAATTAAAAGAAATTAACACAGATGGAAGATTAAATTAAAAAAATATTTTTGGATATTGGAAGAAAATTTAAATGAAGAAATAAAAATGAATTTGGAAATAGCAGAGGAAGGGAATTTAAGAAGATATTAGTGGGGAAAAATAGAAATTAAAATTTGTTTTTTTATTTCTTTTCAAGATAAAAATAAATTAAGAAAACAAATTTTGGGAATGTTGTTATGGTGTAAAAAATGAGACAAAATTATGGGAAGTGTATTTTAAATGAATTAAAACAAAATTATGTAAAAGGGACTTTAAAAAAAAGGAGCGTTGTTATGACATGTTTGTTTAGGAGATGAGATTGGAAATGTCAGATGTAAAATAATATAAAGATTATTGCAAATTAGAAAAATCAATAGAATTTCAATTTCATTTCAATATATGCGGTATTACTCCAGACCGAATTCCTAACATTAAACGTTTAAACTAAAAAAAATTAGAAATTTAACGTTTTTGTGGAAGTAACATTTACATAGGTGAAAATGAAAGAAATTTTTAAAAACGTTTTAACGAACACAAAGAGCTATTATTAGTTTTGTAAGTATAAAGATGTAGAAGCGATTTTTATTCCAAGATCTATTTAATAAAAAAAATCTGGATGGCCCTCTAAGGTTTTCTAAATTTAACGTTTTTGTGTTTATATTATTTTACCTAATAAGGTGGTAGTGCGATAATTTCTTGGAGCAGTGTAATTCTAGATAAAGGACATCCGTTTACAAAAAGTTCCCAAGAAGAGAAGATATAACGAGTCATTTATAACCCAACAAAAAAGATAATAAGAGTTATATTAAAGCAACCTTGCCAAGCTCATATCCATTGAAAAAATAAAAAATAATATTTTCACATTAAAAGAATTAGTAGGTTAGTTCCCAATATTATTCATTCGTTCAAAACAAAACCAGTTATTGTAAAAAAAATATTGATATGTAATAAGTAAATTGTTAAAATAAATTCGAAAAAAAAAGTATAAAAACAAGGATTAACTTACTTATGTTTAATAAAAATAAAATAAATAAAAATAAAAAATAAACACTTTTAAACGCCAATTTTACTCAATTTATATTTTGTCATTGTCAGTTTTTAGAAGATTGTCGATTAAAATGCCAAAAGGCAGGTAAAAATATCCCAAAACCTGCTAAGTAATCACATATCGGAATATCACAAGAATGTTAAAATGTAAAACAGCGCCCTTTAAAAATACCAATTTATGCCCTAAAACTATAAAAAACCGCACAGATATACTAATGAAGAAAATGAGACCAAATATTCAGTACGACCATAATGAAATAGAATGACAAATAATTTCGACCATAAATTATTGCAATGCTTTGTAATAGACAATATTTTTTGTCTTTCCCTCCGGACAGAGACAACAAATAACACAGATGGTTTGCCGACTCTCTAGCACGCAACGTACAGCTGGCCATGCGAAAAACAAGGCAATTCAAGATTTACTCCACACATCTCCTATGTTTAGTAATTTTGAATTGTAGCCCTTTCCTTCACGAAGATAGTGATGTCTTTTATCACAGCTCTGGTGGCTCAGCCTTTCCTTTGTCAGGATGGAAGTGAGTTGTTTCTAAGGGGTCTTTTCGGAAATTTTGCGTTGTAAAATTGTTGGCACACCATTTTGTAAGAGCGCTAAGTATTCATGATGCGACGAGGCAACTCTTAATTCTTCCGCAAACACTGTTATGGCGCAGATTAGGGAGTTACAGATAGGAAGGTCAGACAAGACAAACGAAATTAGACAGAGATAGAGTCGCACGCCAATTTAAAACCCACTTTGAAGGCTGTCAGCAGTCTATGTGTCAGATTGAATATTTATTCGGATAATTCAGAACACTATGACAGCAAAAACACAATATTCTTCTTCTTTCTTCGGTTATGACTTGCATACTAGTGAATTTGCCAGTTCATAAAATTATTGTATTAACAGTTTACTTTGATTTTAAGTTCTAATATTTATTTATGCCCAAAATATTATCTTTCAGAACACTATGACAGCAATTTTATGAATATATTTATTATTTCTGACTCTAATGGAAATTGATGAATCACATTTATACGTTAAATGAAAAGGCAACACTGCACCCGGGATGGTCCTTTCAGAACTGGCAACATGGGTGCACTCCAATTTAAAGGTCCAAAGTCACAGAAAGCGGCAATCGAAACATCAAAGGAAATGGGCGGAACTTCATATCTGTAAGTCTCTAATCTATGGTTATGATTCAGGAATAAGGTAATGAACTATTTCCTGTTTTATTATTGATGTTTGTTCCTCTTTGGTCATTTCTATAGATATTATAACCTGGAATTTTCAATTTATAACTCTCGGTGATCTTATACTTGTGAAGAGCCTCGAGTTCTCTCATAAAATCTAAGGAACTATCTCTCAAACCTTATACTCGTCATCAAACCGCTTTCGATTTTGTTCGAGCAAAAATTCCATGGCTTATCAAGTAGTTATTGCAGTCTGCTACGCTCATGCCCATGAGAAAACATGGCAATTCAAGATTTATTCCACACACTTCCAATGATTGACCTTGTGATTATTCGCATTCTGTTTGCAACCCAACGTTGTCTACGCTCTTCTTGTCTCATTGACTCGACGATTATAAACTTAGCTTACGCCGACCGATATTTTGATGTCTTACTGGTGGTATTTTTTTAACAATGAAATACTGAAGGCAATTGAGTGATAGGTAACACAATGATCAACGATAACAAGAGTTGTATAAACTACTATTGCTGGTATTTTAAAAAATAACGTTCTACAACTTTTTTACTACTTTTTTCACAAAAAAAAAACAACAAACCGAACAACTCAACGTCAAACTGTCAATTCTGTCAATATTTTTGAAGATCTTCCCTACTGTTTTTCGTCTCACTCAATCATTCACTTTTTTATATGGAGATTTTTAACCGAAATTTTTCACTTTTCCGTACAACCTTTCATACATTTTCTTTCATACAAACAAATTTTTATTTATATAGATTTGTGTCCAAATCCGTCAGTATAAATTATTTACACATCAACTTCAAAATTATAAAATAAATAATAAAACAGACATTTAAAAGTGTTTTAAATGAAGATTTGTTTGTTCGGTAACATTAAATTTGTGAAAATATTCATTTATTCTTCGAAATAAAAATATGAAATTAAAAATATCCCTTAAAATAAAAAAAATATCCAGTAGCACGAACATAAATCCCGAAGCCTAATTTTTTTTCCAAATTTACGAACCTTAAAAATTTTTAATAATCATATTTTCAGTAAAAATATGTCGGAAAATACATAGAATTTGGATACCCTGGTGGGTGGTAATAATATTTCATTCGATTTCTGTATGGGCTAAAAATAAAATTAATATAAGTAGGCAGAAATAAATTTGGTTAAAGATAATTTCAATTAAACAATCTGTAGAAATTTATAGACACTTTTTTGTAAGCAAACGGTGTTAAAAAGCATCGTAAAAAGCACAAAAGCCATAAATTAGGGTTAAAAAACAGTCTATTAGGACGAGCAACAAATAGAGATCAGATCGATGTCAGATTTCTGGGGATAGTGGGTCATAACAATTTTTTTCTATTAGTTGGCAATAGTAAGTAAATTTAATTTGTATTTTTCTCTTAATATACGAAGAAGAGAGTCACATCTTGACCAGAATCGGTCAAAATTCGTTGCTTTGTAAAGTTCTGCAGCCTCGGCTGTGAACTCTGTGCTCAGCTATAATAAGAGATTTCTCAGCCCGTAGAAGAAACATTTACATCGGTGAAACAGAAAGAAATTTTTAAGAAAGTTTTAAGGAACACAAAGAGTTATTATTAGTTTTGGAAGTATAAAGAAGTTTCTGATGGCTCGCCTAAAGTTTTTTCTATCATCTCGCGTCCCCTATTCGAAGACTCGTCCTAAAGACCAATTTTTTCTTGAATCGTGAAAGTCTTCAATTTTACAAAAGACAAATTATTAATTATCAACTTACCTATGACCAATTAATCCATTCATTGAGGATGTAATGGTTGGCACCATTTCCAGCTCGACCAGCAACGGGAAATGGTCAGAGTAGATATGAGGATGCGGACAACCTATTACTTTGTTCTGATGTAACCATTCCTGAGAGAGGGGACCCAGCAGACCCAAGGGTGTCATCGTCTGTTTGGCGTAAAAGATGTAGTCAATAATGCCCTTGAAGTCAAAACTAAAATAAAAAAACGAAAATCTATTTATCAACAAAAAAAAATTCGGTCGTTGTAATGAAAAATGAAATTGACCTTAATTAGAGCAAAGAAAAGTTTCCACATAAATGAAATGAAAATTCTGTTACTTAAAGGTAGTTCTATCGATACCAGAAGTGTCAAATGTGTGCTCTGTGTTATTTGACTTACGATTCTGTCACTCTCAGATTGCTATTTGGGGGGTGGAATTTTCTAGAAATTAATTCGTTCTGACGAATCAGGCGACGCTAAATTGATGAATGTGTTATGCTGAAATGTTGGCTTACGTGAGCTTTAACATGTATTTAAACTCTGACACTTTAAATTTGAATTAATTGAATATGTTGGATGAGTTTTCAAATATTATTGCGTCGTATCTGCGTCAGAGTAGTGAGTAGATAAACAACATGCGTATGCTACTAGGGGATTCAATGGGTTAGAGAGAGAACGTGATATTATGTGACGTATCTCCGTTGTTAAGGATGCGATCTGAATGGGACTAACGGCATTGTGGCAAAGTCTCTTCGCATGATTTTTCTTTACGTACCTAATCTTCGCTCCATCTATATTACAATACCGTTTGTCCCATTGAAATCGAACCAATAACAACGAAGTTAGACGTTACGGCCCATCTGACAACGTCTCTGCGCATGACTTTTCTTTACCTATCTAATCCCCAGCCGCTCTATTCCACAATGCCGTTTGTCTCATTCAGATCGCATCCCTAACAACGGAGATACGTCACATAATATCGCATTGAATTCCCTATGCTGCTAGTCAATTTGAACATCTATAATTTCCTAAAAAGGTTATTACCATCAAATTTCTCTAATTACCAGTTAAAATAATGTAGCTCAAAACATAACGTGACACTGATTCATTTCAATGAACTACTCCCGAGTATCACCATACTTTTACAAGTGGCTGCACCTATTTTATGGTTTTCCCACAGATTACACTTGTTTTATGTTTGATCATGAATCCCAAATATATATAAAATAATAATATCCGAAAAAACAAAGTCAAAAACATTTAGCAGTTTTACTTATCAAAATTATTTTAGTTTAAATCTATTTACGCAATAGAAAACAAAAAATATAAACATTTAATTAAACCAGGTCGTTGCAAAATTTTGCTGATGTGCAGAAATCCGAAAATCGATGTTAGATTTCCTAATTGACTATAGTAGAAGTAAATGTAGGGCAATCTATCGAAACTACGGACTCGGCACTATCAGCGATTTTTCTCTAAAAACCATCCGGGACGCGAAAAATGAGGCAGTCAGTGATTGACGGGGTGGCCGAAAAGGTTGCCCGATTTTAGGATTATTTATTATTTAGAGTATCACAAAAAACTTACGTGTAATTGGTAAACGGCATAATTTCGTCATTGTATGCTGAAGCCAATTTAAAGGAATGCGTAAACTCATTCGGTTTATCACAGCTGAGTACCTTTTCTAGACATGATTTATAACTGAACGTCTTGAAGTCCTTGTGCTCTTGTGCTACCTTACCGGTACCTAAAAAACGAAATGACGCCTTTGAATAAGACTGTTTGTAAAAGGAATACATGAATCAAACTCACCCAAAAATTCTATAACCCCAGAATCCGGTAACGAATTGAAGTCTCCGCACAAAACTAGCTGTATGTTGCTGGGGTCGGTATTGATGTCGTGAGATTTCAAAGTTTGTGCAGATTCCTCGAGGATGGATTTGATTTCGTTGGAGAGCATCATTGTCTGGATGAGCTTGACGTCGCAGAATTCGGGGTCCCAATGTATGTGGGCGGTACATACCAAGATAGGTTGTTGGAGGAATGGAGCGTCTTGGGGAGCTAAAACTTTTCAATGTTAAATACTGTCGTTAGCATACAAATTGTCTTTAGTACTGAAAAGGGCTGTAAAGCTTTTAATAAGAATATTTTATTTTTATTATCTGTGTCTGACTTTTGAATACGTTCTATAACATTTGGCGAAGTGAGGATCGCTTGAGATCCACGAGAAGTGTGCACAGAACACATAGAACTAGAAGGTGGAAAATGGGTGGAAGAAATTAATATTATTCGTAACCACATGTATAGATGGAACAATGGTGATCATGCGTAGATCATCAACAACATTGGTCATGAACTTGTACGAAAATCTAAGATATTGGCAATTTTATTTACATATATATTACATTATAATCCCATAAAAGAGCCCGAACTCATCATTTGACGATTATTTAGGATCATTAAGTTCTTTTTTCATATGTACTCAGAAGAGAATATACAAGTTTGAGCATATAACAACTGCTGGAATCGTAATAAAGAATTAGGATTTCCCACAACTCATTTGGCAACGCTGTTGTATAACATCAACACCTGTGACTTAGTCTGACGACATTTTTGTTTAGAGCCGGTCTTGCGTCGGTTGTTGTTGTTGTTGTTGAATTGTGTACTTGCGTTCTTGCTTCAGTGTTTTTTAATTCCGCATTATCCTATTAGGTATATTCTTTTTGTGTTGTTTTCATTGTGTTTGTAGTATAGTTAGAGTTATTTGACTCGGTGTTTTCAAGATGTCTCAGTGCATGGTGCTTTCATGTAAAAACAAAGGACAAATTCCAGGAATATCTTCCTTCAAGTGAGTAGATTTTCATTACTATGACCCTTCTGTCTTATTTTTTGAAATAATTTTATAAGAGCAGTAGACCTTTGTTTATTATGAATGAGGTAAAAGTATGCAACAAATGGAAAACTTGGTGACATACTTTGATAAGAAAGGATTTACCAGTTTACAGTTATTCAGGCATAATCCCACCGAAATTTCCTTTTAATTCGTCCCTGACTGAAAATACTCATAATTTCAGTTGTACTTACTTCACTATTCCATCTTTAGAAAGTACTCGCGGTAAAAGTCTATATTTCAGTGGCCATTAATTCCACTTAAGACACACCTGTCATGGCAGCGGTTTCACTGCGCATGCTCATCATTGTTCCTTGTGCTACAGTAGGAATCGTTCCAGCAAAACGGTATTGTCCTTCTAGTTCTACGAGTTCTGTGGAAGTGTGCAGGTGACAGACTCTTAATTAAAAATCAGAAAGCCTTGGGTTATGAGTCATTGCTCTACCGGTGAAACACCCACCATTTCATTTTTACACAAAGGTTATTCAACGAATAGTTAAATTTCTCACCACGGAGGAATCTCTTGATTATTTTCGATGGAAAGTTGGTAAGAAAATGTATGAACCGTGCGAGAGGGAAGAGTATTTGTGATCTAGAACAGACATAGCTCCTCTTCAGCTAATAAATATGTATAGAAAAATTGTATTTTGTATTTGGTTAATTACTTTAATCAGTTTTATTTTATTTCCTTAGCGAGCATATCTTATAAATAAAATTCGTACCACTTTTCTTTGTTTCAAGTACTTACCGTTATCCCAAGCAGCTTCTGTTGTTTGTAAAAGAGCCGCTAAACCTATATTATCTTTTGGCATCACTCTATTCAACATATGTTCCATTCCGTCCGCGCTGGCCATAGCTAATTGATTAAATTCCACTAAATGTTCTTTTAACAACGTAAATCTAAAAGAAGAATACAAAAATTTGTATGCCTGCATTTATCTATAAAGGTAATTATAATAAAATATGTTCTTATATTTTGATATAAGTTAACAATGAAATAAACCAAGACTGAAGGTAATGGACCGTGATAGTCGTGACGTCACAACGAAGTTGGTAACATGTAAATGATTCTACACAAAACAAAGTTACCATGACAACAATGTCACTTATCAGTCATGAATATATATTGAGATGGTTAAAATGTTGATAGTTGTTGATTTTGGTATTGATAAAAACTAAAAATTAAAAATTGAATTTATTTAACCTCAAATGGCGCCCAACGTGGGGCTTCAAAAGTAGAAACCACACAAATTGAAAACTAACAGTAAGAAAAATATAAAGAAAAATGGAAGAAGAAACAGGAGAGAGATTATGCGATTTAAAGTTTGTAGAATTGAAAGAAGAGTTAAGAAGAAGAGGACAAGACATAGATGGACTAAAAAAAGATCTAATAGAAAGATTATATCCAAGTCTAACATTGGAAGGAGAAGATCCAGAAACTTTTGTTATTATAAAAGAAAAGGAGGAAAATCTGAGACAGGAAGAAATCTCGGAAATACTGGAAGAACACAGACAAGAGGTAATATCGATTGACACATTAGCAGGAGGGGAGCAAGGACAAAGAAAAGAAGGAGATGATATGGTTAAAATGTTTGAATTATTGGTAAAGAAGATGGGCCAAAACCAAGAAATACAAGAAAATTTGAACAAAAAGATAGGATAAAATGGACCAAAATCAACAAGAGTTAAAACAAGATTTAAAAAAAAAAACTAAATCAAGGAAAATTAAAGCAAGAGATGAAAGAAAATACTAATATGTTAAAGGAGGGTATGGAGAAGATGGAGAGGAAATTTGAAGAATTTGAAAGCAAACAGAAATTGACAGAAAAGAAAATAATGGAACAGGATAAGAGAATGGGACAAATGGAGAAGGAGATAATAAAAACGAACACAAACTATAATTTGATAAACAATGAAGTAATGAAATTAGAAGAAAATGCTATTGCAGAGAAAGAAAATTTAAAAACAAGAAAGGAAATCAAAGAAAAATGTAAAATATTAGAGGGAAAAATAGAATCTAATATACCTAGAAGACGTGAGAAAGGAATACAGAAGTGAATATCAAAATATGAAGAGGGATATGCAAATTGACCAAAGTGAGGTGCTGGATAAGATAAAATTTATTACTAAAGAAGTTAATAGGATTGAAAACCAGGTATTGGAGAGATTTAGAAATTCGGAAATAAATGCAGGAGCATCAATGATGAGTGGAAGTAACCATAGGAAAAAAGAAAAAATATTGCAAAAACGCATTTAAATTTAGAAAACTGGCAATTATGTGTAGAATCACACTATCAGGGTCTATTGAGTGATCGATAATAAAATGAGTTCTATAAACTACTATTGCTGGTATTTTAAAAATAGCAGGTATAATATAACGTTCTACAACGTTTTTACTACTTTTTTCACAAAAAACCAAAACAAATGAATTTTTTTTATGTAAGAGATAAAACAATGTAAGAAAATGAATAACTAAACGTCAATCTGTCAATATTACTTACTTTTAAAGATTGATTTAAAATACAAAGATGTGTTTTAATAACGACACGATATTTTGAATTTAATCGTAACAATAATAGAAAATAAAATAGAGCATTGTTATGAAAAAGTAGAGAAATGCAGAAGTAATTAGACTTACTTGGAAACCCTATAAAAGATAGCACATCCGTCGACGTACTTCCTTTCGCTCTCTGCCATGTGTTTCGCCCTTGATTTCGGTGAATATATGCCGTTGTAACCGTCCATCTTCAGTTCCGGTAGGAAGTAATTGTAAAACTGTTCCATTTCAACTTCTTGCAAGTTGATAATGTCGGCGCCGTAATGTTTGATTTCCTCCAGAATGCCTTTTTTCCTGTAATCCCAATTGAGAGCCCAACTTGGGCAGTAACTGTACATCTGCCTAGTGGCGTATTTATCACATAGAACATTGTAACACATCACAGTGAAGATACCTTAAAAATATAAAGAGAAAAATTACTAGTTATAGTGGAGTGACGTTAGTCGTAAAAAGTGAAAAACCTCGACGAGAGTGGCAGTGAATCAATTTTGATGGGTTTTTTGCATTGTATTTCTAAAATCTAATACTAAAATGTCTATATATTAGAATTATTAATAGTTTATTGCAAAATTCCGAAAATGATTTTAAGTTAATGATTAATCAAAAGTAACTGCAATAATTTTAATTATATTGATGAAAAAATAACATTATTTATGTTTTTAGATTGGTAAATATTGATTAAAGGCCGAAAATTGCAAAGTACCCCGCAGTTTTTGATACGGAAATGGCTTTCGGTCAATTTCTCCCAAACTTCGGGAATTTACTCCGATTAAAAGTGTCCACAGGCCCAAATTAATCCTATGTACAGATTTCGAGCTAGCGCGAATTTAACCTGATTAGGGCGAACTCGATATATGTGCATTTATCGGCAAGTTAGGTGTTCACCGCTTTACTTTTATGGTTTATATGATGGATGTATGTCATACAGTGAAGACGGGTCGTAGGCGAAGCAAAAAAAAATGGGCGCCTCGAGTTTTTTTTGTATGAAACGTCTAAAACCGGTGAACTGAATTAGGACATGCGTCCAATCATAAGTGCGAATTCAACTTGATCTAAAAATCTATGTCGAGCAAAATGGATACACAAGTGAAAATAATTTAGAAATTACAGAAAATAGGGAAATATACCTGGCTTACCCACTTAACAAAAGATCAGATCAAAAAGACCGAGTTTAGAGACTGTGATATACTTTTAAATTTAAGTTAGACTTTGTGTCAAAGTAAAAAAAATTCCCAGTAACTTAAATTGATTCTCTGAATTTTTATGAAACGTTCTGAAGAATCCCAGTTCTAAGTAACCTGAGTTTTAAAAGTAAATTGAAGTGAAACGCTGATTTTATATTTGCCTTTCGACTTTACATTTGTTCACCTTTTATTGAATTTTTCCTGAAAAAAACGTACCAAAAATTGAGAATACTTACATGTCGGTCTATTCGTAGATGGCCTCGCCAATGGAATCCACGGCCGTGGGGGTGGTGAGGGGGTTGTAACTATAACAAAACAAAATATTGTTTTATATTATATTATTCAATGAGCTTATCTTTGTTCAGGCAAATTCAAACTATATAAATAACACGTCGCGTAGAGCTGTCAAACATGAAATTCATGGCTATCTAGGATGCGGACGTGATATTGACAGCTAGGTGTTACAGAATGAACATTCTGCCACTAGAGTAAGAATGAAATACGTATAAAATCATCGATATAGGAGTATAAGATACAGTTTGTTTACATTTCGGCCCGCGCCAACAACAACAAATCATTTCTACCGAAATTTGTTAGAAGCAGCAACTAAGCGCTATCAAACGTTCTATCTTTATCAATGAAACCAACGAAACTAGCAGATAGAATGTTTCGTAGTGAAATAGTGGCTGCCATTTTCACACAAATCTGTATGTTTATTATTGTGTTTCATAGGTTATAGCATTATAATTTTCTTTTTCACATTGAATTTATTGGTTTAAGTTGATTTCTTAGATAAATATGGTTCATGAGTGTGTTGTGTGTAACAAAATGGATTATTTAAATCCCGATTTATCATTTCATCGGTAAGTTACATGTAAGATTATAAACAAAGCTCAGGCGCGTAGAATTAGTATTTTATTGACTGTATAAACTTTTTAATAATGCCTAAAGGATTGTTTTAACTTATTGCAACGACTTATAATTATGTAGGTTTCATATATTTTGTTAAAAATTAAATCACATTTTGTTTTTCTGCCAAACTACATTTTGTTTTAGTATTTAGTATTTTTATTTATAGTAGTATTTAGGTAATATTAATTTTTCATTTTTAAACAGTTATACGAAGACATTTCTTTTAGGTTTCGTGCAAATGTTGAAAGGAGAAATATTTGGTACTCCTTGTTAGGATTTGGGGAAGTGAAGGTCCTACCTAAAAATGCTTTTATTTGTTCAAGTCATTTCCGTGACAATGACTTTGAATATAAACCAAGTGGAAGGAAATATTTGAAAAAAGATGCAAAACCAATATCGAGGTAATATACCTATATTTAATTGTTTTTTTAATAAATTTAGGCTATAAAATTTAAAAATACTTTGGCGAAGCTTTACTAAAATGCAAACATTTTTCACTTGAAATAAGGCACTTCCAGTAATATTGTTTAAATTGTTTAAATTTATGTAATATAAAAGGTCAAACCAATGTTTTGAGAATATGTTGAATATTTTAAGCAATCAAAAACATTTCCATAATACCGACTGCTTAAACTCTAGTGATTTCCCATTAATCTTGTAACTTTTATTGAAATTTTAATTTTGTATTTTTGTGTTCTGTAATTGTAATTTTAACTAATTACTTATTTGATTCGATTTGTATGTCGTTTCACTATCAATGCCTTCTCGCCTGCTTCGTGGATTATGAATGTATATAATTTTAATGTAGCGTAGTGTAGAAAAAAATAAAACGATGTTTGCCTCACAAAAAAATAGTAGATGTAGACATATGTTACTGCTGCCAACGTTTTCGTTAGTTGATATTTACTAACAATTTTTTCTGTTGTAGGTTCGATAAGATTAAAACGGTTTATATAATTTTCAGGATTTATCTAAACGTAGAAGGTTCTTACTACACCAACATTATTTTTTTTATTTGAAGATGATACAACTAATAATTCATCAGTGTTTAATTTGTAGTTAGTTCCCTATTCTTACCTCAATCCCGAATGTACTTGTCACAGAACAGCCTGATAAAAACAACATTTGCAAGGAAATGATGAATTTTCCCTTGATCCTGCATTGACGAACACTAGGTATTCTGAGCGGACTAGCGAAATAACTGATCATCAATTTTTTTACGATTACTCATTTGATTAAATAAATATATTTTCATTAGTATTTTAAATTTCCTATGTAACCGACGTGGTAAAATTAAAATCGTTAAAAAAATAAATATATTGTGTCACATCCCATTTCCCTCTGTAACGGTACGCCCATGCATCGCAGCATAAATTGGACGCCATTTTCACACATTTTATATATCTATCTCACTTCATCCTTGGCCACGGAATATTTGAAAGTTATGAATGACTTGTTGGGGATGTGTATAAAATACATAAGAGACAAGTGTTTCAAAATTTTGTTTCAATCTCAAGAACGAGAATGTTTATTTTCTGTTATTATAAGTGGTTTCAGAATAACTACATTCAGAAGTGGCCGTGATGAAAACCATTTAATATTAATATACATGAAATTTGCGATTCAGATAAATCGTAATGTGTAATAGAAATTGCATGCTGCATGACTTGAAACGTTATGGAGAGTGTTTAACATAAAAAAAATCCTTGATGAAATTTTCTCTCATTATATTCATGTGGTACTGCTAGAACACACTGTAGATTAAGTTTAAAATTGATTTCAACGTTCGGTTACCTTTGCCAAGTACCCGCAGATCGCTTTAGGGTCACTTGCCATCTGCATAAAATTATCACTTGTCGAGCAGATTGAAATATCCTATAATATAAAGTTGAAGTTGCCATTTTAAACGAGGTATATACGTTTTTGTCTCTCGTACTTCATGGAATGATCATTAGTGTGTGAAAATTAATGATTATTTTGAAATTAGTTGTACGAAGAGACTTTACATAATATTACATTGAAATTTTTATAATGTTGCGTAATGTTCGCTCGATATCTTATCTTGGAATCATCGTATATTTATTAATTTTTATGCGCCTTGGCATTTTGATTTAGAATTTTATGATATTGTAATTTCAATTCTGCCCAAGATGCGTTCGATAAAAATAATATGCGATTGGAATATCTGTAGAATGTAGAAATACTTTTATTGTTAAAATATAATAACTTATTTTCTTGTTTAACATGATACGCTGTGAATATTAATTATTTTACACTTTAGAATCTATGATTTAACTGTTTTTGGTAGATTGTAAATTGCAAGAGGGGGCGATTGACCCACTTGGCCTTAGGAAGGACCTAGGCTTCTGAGAAAGCCTATTATCCGTTTTGGAGCTAGGTATGTAACCTGATGAGGCTCTAGAAGCATAACAACACATAAATTTAAGAAATTAACATGCAGAAAACAGAGGGAAAGATATGAGTGAGAAATAAATAGTTCAGAGAGAAAGAAATGAATCAGATTTCTCTGATCCATTTCGAATGACATAAGGAATCAGAGAAAGAAACAAGAATGATATGACAGCCGTCAAATAGAAAAAAAAATGCATCTAACGCGCGAACACTCTTCAAATCAGCTTCTGGAGATGTGATATTCAAGATATAATTTTGTTAAGGGGAAGTGATACTTTATTATTATATTTTTTG
Organism: Crepidodera aurea; assembly: GCA_949320105.2. Taxonomy (NCBI): domain Eukaryota; kingdom Metazoa; phylum Arthropoda; class Insecta; order Coleoptera; family Chrysomelidae; genus Crepidodera; species Crepidodera aurea. The sequence continues at coordinate 19,026,969 of OX439475.1, read as the reverse complement.
TTACGTCAATTTTTGAAAACGACTTTAAAGTAATATACTATTTCATTCTCTCAAAATGAAAAATGAACCTAAAAGTTAGGGATTACGAATCCTTGCATACTGTTTTATAGCATAGTACAACTTCCTCTTAAATAAAAGAAATTAATTTTGCCACATCTATATTTCGGCGAAAAATTGAAGTGATCATAATATTTTTGAAGGGTCATATCGGTAGGTATTCCAAATTGATTTGAAACTAAGAATAAGATGGATTTAGTATTTCCTTACTAATTACAAATACAAATACAATTGGGATAGAAAAAGTGAAAAAGCTAAGAAGTTAAAAGAAAAGAAAAAAGAGAAAAAGGTGTCTAAGAAACCATGGCTCACAGCAATGAAAGAAAACAATGAAATTCGGCACTAAACATTGGCAAGAACAAGCAAAAAAAACAGAACCCAGTTGGGAAGATTCGAAACTACGGACCTGCAGAGCTGTCTCTTAATTTCTTATAAAATCTAATTTAATTAAAACAATTCATTTAGTCTGAAGAGTACACTGATGAATATAAGTCTCCTCTAGCTTCTTCCATTAACCCCTGTCCTGAGAGATATTTATCCAATTTCCTGCAGACCTTCTTACGTCATTCCATTGGTGCTCTACGTCTACTTCATTTATATTACCTAGGTCGCAATTCCATTAATCTTATTGTCTACGCATTTCCAGTCACTCGGGTTATATAACTTCCATTTATTTTGTATTACGCGGTGAATAATGTGCGTCTTTTGTTGTCTGTCCGATTCTTAAATTTGATATCCCATCAGTTCTTTTAATTCCCAACAAAGCCCTCTCCTTTCCTCTTTGTCTTATTCTTAAGTTGTGTCTTGAATTCTTTTTAGACATACGTAAGTCTTCTTTAAGCGTTTTTATTAATTCATCAGCAAATCAATAATTGCTGGAAGTGGGAAAATATCTATATTTTTTTTGCCCAACACTTAAATTTTGAGTTTATTTCTAAAACGTACTTGCTAGACACTCAGATTACATCCATGCAGTCATTGTAGGCGTGCGGTGTACAAAACTCTAAGTAACAATAGACTAGACTGGCACCGATTCAACTCTGCGAGAAACAAGACATGAAAAAATTCAAAAAACAAACGAGGAACGCGTAGAGCAGAGATGAAGATATTAAGGGTACCGACCATTGTTGTAGAGACTCGTTAGCGCCAACAAAAAATTGGGAGAGAAGAACGAACGTCTGTAATTGGTCGACGAGCGCTTGAAGGTCAGATTTTGTATAATAGTTTGCGTTGAGTAATGAGAAGGGATTTGGTTGCGGGGGTTTTCTTTCAATCCACCAGGGACGACTAATTGGTAACTTACTATCGGTCATCGTGGATACAGTGGCGTACGATGATATGCGACAATATTCTGGAATACCAGAATTACAGATAATTATCTGAAACCTTGTTTTAGCGTGACCAAACGTGTAAACTATTGTAATAGAAAGCTTCAATAGACTCCATCTCATATCTCGCATTTTAGCTAGAGCTCGTGCGCGAAAAAGTGGCGGGTGGTTTGAATCTAGTAACTTTTCTACCTATCCTTGTCTGATTTTACCCCAATTATTTCTATTGGGTTGGCCGTTCTGGTACGTGCTTGTTGATACACAAATTACAAATACAAGAAAAAGAAAACGTACACGTAAACCAAGAGTTATCCAAACACATCGCTTCAACAGTATACCTACTCCATAAAAAATTCAAGGGAAATGACAAAAAATTTCATATTATACTGGGCTGCCTTGTTGGAAAGTATTTTTGGCGGCATTTGAATCCTTTTTTAGGTCTAAAAGGGGACAAGTTGGAGTTGTTCAAAAACATTTATACAAGGGAAAAGTCACAAAAAATTACAAACTAATCCATTTAAATGAATTTTTCCTCAGTTAATGGAAATTTGTAACCAAAGTGATTAAGTTATAAAAATTTGGGATGTCTTTGAGAAAATATTCAATACAACGAATAATTTTGGTTTGTGTGTTTTCTTCTTGTTGAAAACCAATCAAAAGGTTTACTTGCATATCCAGACTCTATAGTCCAGTAAATTAACGCCAGAAAAATCCCAAACCTGAGCAAAATCTCAGCTACGTGGAATTTGTGGAAGGGTCGGAAAATGGCTCTAGAATTCTCGAAAATCCGTTTTCGACGATATCTGCCGAAATATGACCCTTGGAGCATTTTTGTTTAGACAAAAAATGAAGAGCAGTTCATTACATAAAAGCTGTCTCTATGATTTTTTTCCCTATACTAATATTTTTTGCAAAAACGGCGTTTCAAAAATTCATTTAATAATTCTCAAAATTATTGTGTTGAAAACGGAAAATTTGAATATCGTCCCAAAACTTGAATATCCTCCCGTTTTTGTCTGAAGACAAAAGATAAAGCAATAATAACCAACTTTTTTCACTTTTTGCACTTGATTAATAAATTTATTGTAAAAAAATCCAATTTGAGAAAGTTTCATGGCAGAGTTTTTTCTCGTGCACTTAATAAAATACGCGATATCTTATATATTGATGAAAAGGTCAGAATGTGATCTTTTATTTAGTACAATTCCTAACCCAAAAAAATTTTAGCACGAAAAGAAAATAATCCTCAAAAAAAATGTCGAGGGGTGAGAATTTTCTCAATTTTCCGGAAAACCAAAAAATATGAAAAAAAAAGAAAAATGCCATCGACAAAGGGACAAGCTGAGCTTTCTAATGATGTACGTTGAAAACCGATATGGTCCTTGATTATTTATCTATTAATTCCCGATAGACCCGAGCATTTTCGAAAACTCCGGAAATCCAAAAAAAAACGCCATAAAAAAACATGTTGTTTATGAAAACACACAAAAATAATTTATTGAATCTTTCTGAATACATTTAAGACCTTGCAAAGCCCCATTATCCAAAAGAATTCAGTGAAATTAGTCTTGATAAAAAAATTATGAATAAATTTATAGGAGGGTCAAAATATCGAGCAAAAACAAACTTTGGGCCGGTTTTTCAATAATTCAGAGAAATAGATAAAAGGAGAAGTAACATGATATTATAGCTACAAGTTCCTTCTTTCAACTGAACTTTGAATCATGAAAAAATATTAATTTTTACGTGATTTATTGAAAAATTTGTATTCCGCTTGGGAGTGTCATTCCTTTAGAGCGTGCTTTGGAGCTGATCATTTTTGTAGGTAATGAACTCATCTTCATTTTCGTCCAAAAAAAAATTCTCTAAGTGTCATATTTTCGGAAATATCGGCGAAAATAGGCGAAAAAAAAACACATTTTTGAGACCAATGGGCCATTTCCCCTTCCACAAATTTCAGACAGCTGAGATTTTCGGGGATGAATGTACCCATGAATACCTGCAAATTAAAAAAAAAATGGTGCCGGACAGACTTGATATCCGGGTTGGCACCTTCGTTTATTGGACTACTAGTTGTTGAACCAATATCAACTATTCAGAACCCCTTGCCCCCCCCCCCCCCCCCCCCCCCCCCTCAGATCCGCCAATGGTTTCAGCCCTTTATACAGGTACACATTTTTCATAGTAATTTTATTTCAACTATAATACAAAATTATATATTTTCAGGTTCCATATCAGACAAAAAAATTGTTGAAGAAAGTGGATTTCCTAAAGTTCTTAAAAGAAAAGTGGAACTGAATGGAGGAGATATAATTTTAGCCGATAAAGGGTTTGATATTAAATCCATTTTAGATATGTTTAAATATACCAACTTTTCGTATAACTGGTATACAATTCGGACCACCAGAAATTGAATACATAAGAAAAATAGCGAGAGAACGGATTCATGTAGAAAGAATAAAAACTTTCAAAATTTTATCAAATAAAATTCCCATTAATTTAATAGGTTGTATCAATCAAATTTTTAAAGTATGTGCCTTGCTTACAAATTTGATGTATGAATTAAAGAAATAAAATATATGTATGTGTTCTTATGTATAAAATAAACTACAAAAATTGCTTTTTAAATATATTTTTCACGTCCACAAAAAAAATATGTGTAATCAATGTACATTTTTTTTATTTTTAAAAATAAATTGTGGCCCTGAAAAGAGCCCTTTACATTTACAGTTTTTAAATTTAAAGCCTTTATTAAAAACACATACACTAAATAGAAATGAATTTCGATTAATTTTATTGCTTTTAGATGAAATGGTTTAAATTTATATCTTACGCAGAATTGGTGAGGATTTTTTTTGCATTAATTCAGATATCCTATTAAATTAAAAATTGTGGTCCTAGAAAGGGCCTGTTGCATTAAAAATTATTTTCTTTTAATTAAACACAAATCACTTTAAAATAACCTAGCTAACAAATGCTAACAATTTTGAAGTATGTCAAATTCTTAATTTTTCATATTAGCCAACATCAGAGAAAATCTGGTAACTTTGAAGTTCGCGCATGAGCTCTTCAACGAAAAGATATGAGATGGGTATATTGACAGTATGTAATTGTTAAAGCAACTGTTTGTTATTTATCCGTAGAAACTACAAGAGTTGAAAAGCCAACTAAAGAATTTTTGAAGGATAACGAAAAAGAGGCCGCATCTCGATAAAAACTGGCTTTTCGAAAAAGTGCTAAGAGGCAAAAAAAATTAAAAATGATGTATTAAACCAATGGTGTCACAATACTAATTTAGTTGTAACGCATAGAAAAGTTTAGGGGTTTTAGGAGTTCAAAACCCTCCTAAAATTTTTATGGGCTGTACAGATTTCGTGGTTTTATATGAAAGCGATGTATCCATTTTCATTACAAAATGTTAAAAAGTTGAGGGCTGTAACTTTTTTGTGTGCACATTTGCATTAAGGTAAGTTATGTTCAATCGAGTTATTTTTGACCCCAAAATATGTGGGTCAATTTATGACCTACCTTTTTGTTACACCCTGTATGCAGCTGTAGGGATGCCTAGAGCCAGAACGGAATTCCGGGAGTGTGATGTACACTTAATGTGCTTAATAATAAATTTTGTTATGTAACATAGTTATAATAATTTTATTGTGAAGGTTAGAAAATCTAAAATATTTATTATTAAGGATACTCTTGTATTATTATTAAAATTTGCTCCTGTTTTCGAGATCTACTCCACTATTAAATCCAGCGTTATTTTAAATTAAATTTGTGCGTAATTCGGTGTATCCGAATCACCGAATCGTGCTCATCTTACTTTCGCCGTTTCTGGGCCAAATCTTAATTATTTTTTTACTTCGCTCTAATCAGACGTAAACAAATTCGTGACGCTTTCGATTCCTTAATGTTTTTCTTGAGAATTAACCTCGATTTCCTCAAAATATCACCAACCGCTGGCATTAAATTCGGTTTCATTATTATTAAAGATTATCGCAAACAGCTTCTTACATACAAAAAGAATCATCATTGAAAAATACTGAAAACTAAGCTCGTAAATCAGATTTGAAAAAAATAGAGTTTACGTCATTTTCAAAATTAGGAATATGTTTTCTTGCTATGAATCCGCCTTGCTGGATTCAAATTCACTCATCCATCATCTTCAAACTTATAACGGCCAGTAGACAGTCCAACCGTCCAAGGTTTAGGTGCGTTTCACGCAATGTAAAGTCGGCACCGATTTACCGAATTTATACTCCCCCTCGTAAGTGCGATACAAACGAGAAATAATGTTTGCGTAATATTTAAGCTCCCACCAGTAGCGAATTTTATACCACTGCTTCGATTTAGGGTGCTTTCCACATGCGCATACATTTAAAAAATTCCATTAATCTAAACAAATATTCAATTAAAGAATCGTGAAGAATTAAAGACGTGTTTCAATAGAATTAAATTATTCCGAGTGATGTTTATTGAAAGTAAAGGGCATCTGGTAATCGTCTCTCTCTCTCTCACTAAAACCTACAAGTAATACGTTTAACCTTGATAAATATACAACATCATAAAGTAAACTTTCTACAAGTAAGACTCGAAGATTGTGAAAGCATCCTCTGTATTAACATCGTTAAAGGTTATCACTGAATAGACATTTAATGAATGAGTATGCCGTACTTATTCCCATCGACTTTCATTTCAACAATAATTCTTCCCGAACGCCATTTTAACGCAATTCTTCTCAAATAGTCAGTCATTAATGTTGTTCCATTCCTCCTTAGAAAGTATCTCACGTTTTGATTCTGTTACCCTAATCATAAAAACAATAAATGAGTGTTATGCATAATTGTGAACTACATTTCGTATTGTTTTTTATAATTGCGTGACAAATGTTTATTTTTTTTAAATTGTTTTGGAAACTTTTTAAATCATAATTTGCTAAAATAGCATTGGATCTCCTCGTTGAACAACCATGACAACACCTGGGATGTTTGACAGACGGGTCATTTAAATTTTAAAAATAACAACCCGATTTTATATTGTGAATACAATGACGAAACCTGGATCCGTCAAAACGATCCAGAAAGTATTGCCCATGGAGGAAAACCACAGGTCATCTTTTCTTGTCCATTTATTTACTAAACCCAGAAAAGAAATAAAACCTTCGAACATGAAGAGGACAGGATCATATTTGAAACATCTATTTGCAACATTTTATTATAGTCCAGTAACTGAAGGGACAAAGCTGTAGATAAGTCTGTCCAGATTTACTTTGTGGCTTAATTTCTAGGTCTTGACGGTTGCTTCCAAGAGCGAAAAATTTCACAACGATTCCGACTTGGGAGAGGGCTGAAAATGGCCCCTAAAGTGTGAAAAAAATGGTTTCCCGCTAATATCTGCCAAAATATACAAATTAGGCAATTTTTGTTTAGATAAAAAATGAAGATCTTATCATTATCTACAAAAATGGTCCCTGGAGGAGGGGAAGGAATAGAGCAAGAGCAAGACGATGAAGAATATGGATCTGATGACATGGAATAGTTTAACGTATGATAACTTATAAGCATTGCTATGTATTTTGTATTTTCAACATATTTTTCATAATAAAAGGAATTTTTCAAAAACTTTATTTTTTCTGAAAAAACGCAGAAAATATAAATATTCATCACACTCTAAAACTAAATTTTTCGCCATTGGAAGCAACCGTCAAGACCTAAGAATTAAGCCACAAAGGAAATCTGGACCGACTTATCTATAGCTTTGCATATTTTCAGGTCTTTAGTTACTGGACTATTACTTGAACTCTAGAATGGGGTTATAACAAGTTAAAAAATTGAGAAATAATCACTTTTTAGTGAGAGCTCGCGAGCGTCCCTATCTATCTATTGTGCCCCCTTCTGCTACCCATTCGTTAAGGATGTCTCAACTATTAGAGCAGTTCCTCCAGTCCTATTGGCGCACACTTTTTGCGTTAAAATGTCGCAAAAACAGTTAGCCACGATCTCCGATGTGACAGCGCAATGTAGAATGGGGAGTTGCTCACATTTGTCGTATTTTGACTCTGAAACCGGCCCTGTAGGGCCATGACGTAATTTCAGTAGTTTACGAAAGTAGCCGTTTGCAAGGACAGCCAATTTCTCAGCAAGTGCAGTCTGTTTACATTACTTTTGTTTAAGTTGGATAGACTATAGGTCTTTTTAAGAATAATTTTTTCTAAATAAATTACACTTTTCGTCAATAATTTTAATCAAAAACATACAATTATAAAGGTCTTGAATTTACCAATGTAATAAAGATAAAATAAAATAGAAAGTTCGGTTTAAGTCTTTTCTGTATTAGCTCTTGTATATACTGGGACTAACACGCAACAAAACTATCATTTCCACATTCAAATTCATTAATATTAATTGTGGATGTCAACCTTGGAATTCTCTCGAGTTTCGCCGTAAGTAAATCGTAATGAGGCGATTACTTTACGTTGCTTATACTGTAATAGAATAGTGTTTTTTCTGGTACTGCAAATCTATGAGAATTACTTTAATTTCAAAACAGGGATTAGAAGATAGCAAAGAGTTGCTTGTTCTAACCAACGTGTCATTGTGTTGCGGTTGCCGACACCGGTTAGCCGTTCTCTTCGGAGATGGTTTATTATAATTAAGTGATGAAAATCTTTAAGTATACACAATGTTATACCGGGTTAAAATTTTTTTAAATAAAATTACCCGATAAGAAAAAATTTTTTTATGGATGTTTCGACCTCCAATGACTATTTTTTTTACTTTTTAAATAAAAAATTGACATACAGCGTGTCCCAGAATTTAACTGATATACCTACTCATATTTTAAAAAAATAGATTGGAATCAAAGGTTCAATTGACCCACGCAGAATCCGCTTTTGGAAGGTCTAAACCAGGGGGTGTCAAATTGGCCAAACCAACAAGGTTTAACTTTAGGTGGACCCCAAAAAAAATCAATATTCATAGAAACGTAGGTTTATTTCGAATAATACATAATAATAATACAAAAAATATATAAATGAACAAGAACATTTTAATGTTTACGTCCTGACACTTCTTCTCTGCTACTATCTAATTTTTATTCTGCGTCAGTTTGTTATTTTATTATATATTATTGTGTGCCGATATATGGGCCGAGCCGCAAAAATGTTCGTTGCAGACCACGAATTTGACACCCCTGGCCTAAATGAATAAATTGAATTTCAAACTCGTTTCCCGACTTTGTTTTTCCTCCAAGGGCTCCGCGAAAAGAGTAAGGGTAAAAACATAGTGAAGCATGTACATGTATTTGTTTTTGATGCTTGAGGCGAGGCTTGATGCGATGCTTCACTAAGTTTTTAGGTGCAACCAATTTTTTTTCTTCTATTACATTTTCTGGTTGTTATTTCTATAGGTTTGATTTAATAGTCGAAATCTTAGCCAGTCGAATGCCTCTCTAAGCGACAAGCTTTGTTCTAATTGGTTAATTCTGCATATTGACGTTCATTTTCAGATATATATTTTTAATTCTTGTTGTAAATTTTCGATATTAATATCTATTTATTGTCTCCAAGTTTGACCTTAAAAAAGAAAATCGTTTTTTACTTTCAAAGTCATTATTTATTAATATAGTCTTATTATTTATTCATTAGTGCCAAAACGCTGCCCCATTTATTCTCACAAAGACCAGTTACCAAAAATTCGGTCCAGTAAATTCGGAGGCCCACTTTATACGTGCCTATTAAATTTGTATCATGCAAAATTTCAGTTTTTTATTAGGTTAAAAAAACACTTCAATTTTCTCTTTCAAATTTAACCTATCATTATTTTCTCATTTTTGAACTTGTTGCTTTTTTGTACGAAATTTTAAAGTAATTGAGTCCAAGTATATTGCAAAATTCTCGTTACTCGTGGCTCGATAAAAGTCAAGTTATGCCTATGTTTATGTCGATAAGTACAGGGTACTTCTCAGAATCATTCAGATTACCATAAAATTAAAATAAAATTTATATAGGTTTACCATAAACTAAAACAAAATATACACTTTTAAACATTTATTCCTCCATATTAACTTTCATAATACTTATACAGATTGAGTCAAGCCGAACGCCTCGGACTATCGTGGCCAAATGGTATTTTTTTTCAATTCAACACAAACTTATGACAAAATATTACGCCATTTGACAGGAGCCTGCTTGGAACAACAATTGAACAGAGTAAAACTAGATAAAATAATGTTAATTCAAAAAATTCATTGGATTTCGAAAAGGCTTCGATAATTCCTGAAGCACCACATTTAGGTATAGGGAAATATTATATTCGAAAGGAAATGAAAATGCGAATCTTGTCCATTTGTAATAAGAAAGTTATTGGAGTTCAAATATCCGATAAGTGTTTCTGATAATATAAAACACACTGTATACTATTGATCGTCTACTCAAGCCATAGTAACAAGATGAAAGGGATTTGAGTAACCGGTAAAAATTTCGTACACCTGTCGTCGCTAATTCCAATGATATTGAATTTCTTTGACGTTACATTTTGGGAAAAAGTTGAATATCTCACAAACCGAGAGAGTTGGGTATAGGGATACTTTAGTAAAGTCAGCTTATTTTTTCTCAAAGAATTCAAAAATGCAAGAAAATACAGGGTGTCCCATTTAAAAAAATATAACTTTCATATGTCACGCTCTTTTAAAGCACCTTTTATAAAAGTCATTATTTTTCAAATGTAGTTCAGATCGACTACAAATATCTGAATCCTTTTAGATCTATACTTGGGAGACATCGTTTATATCTCACTTTTTCGTAAAACTTCAGAAGAATTCAAATGAGAATGAGTTTTTGAAAAAAGTTATGGATGATTTTAAACGTCTTTTATTTATTTTTATTATAAATTTATTGTATTTTCAATTATCTAGAATGCTTCCCCTTCTTTCTCGAAATTTTACGCAAAAAATGGTTAATGTTAACTTTTTTGATTTCGTCATACCTTTAGAATATTTTAAGACTTTTTTTAGTTTAGACTTATATTTTTGAGTTTTTTCAATTTTTTTAGGGTTTTTCGAATTTTTTCCCATTTTCTACCTATTTTGCGGTTATTCAGGTTGCTAGATGTTTCTTGACGATTTAAGCGTTTATTCCAAACGAGTTCCATTTTTCGTTTTTTTTATTTCGTCATTCTTTTACGTCTCTTAAGCTAGCAGAACAAAGTCAGAAGAATTAAAAATCAATACATGGACAATTAAAGACTCATTCATTTAAATTTTCTGCTCTGCGAATTTTCGCAATAATGACTGTTCTGCTAGCTTTATCTTAAATGAGCAGAACATGACCGAAAAAATGGTTGAAACAATAAAAATTGCAATTTTCTTTGTACAGTTATTAACGGCTCATTAAAGGCTCTAGGAATACACTAATTGTGAATTTAATTTAAAATCGTTTTTCCGCCATGCTCCGCAAACCTTACTCCCACGTCATGACTTTTTCCATTTTCTCAAAGAAATAAATCGAACGTGAAATTCGCGATTAGTGTATTCTTAGAGCATTTAATGAGCCATTAATAACTGTGCAAAGAAAATTGCAATTTTTATTGTTTCAACCACTTTTTCGGCCATGTTCTGCTCACTTAAGTTAAAGCTAGCAGAACAATCATTATTGCGAAAATTCGCAGAGCAGAAAATTTTAAAGTAGGGCATTTAATTAGCCTTCATACGTCATAGGTCATACTTTTTGAAGCAACAAATTCTCTAAAATCCCTTAAATAACTTGTATTTCTATATAGACATATACCAATCTAACAACCTTTGTTAAAAGCGTTATATACGACAACAGGTGTATTTAGATACGTATCTTTTCTGAACGATAATCAACCGGACAAGATTATAAATCAACGTTGCGTACAACGTTGCCAAATACCTAAAATTCCAATATTAAATACGACCTCTTCCTGTATTCTTAATAACAAAGCTGAATGCGAAATATTTATAGGTAAGTCAGTGTTGCATCTAAAAATTGATCAGTACACCGAAAAAACGAGAATTCAGGGCTAATTCACGATATCTATCAAAGCTTGGAGACATGAAATATTAGAAAATCTAAACATTTGTCCTCCTCTTCTTTTTTATTTGACGCATCGTTTTCAAGTTATTTACGGATTTTTGTTAAAAAAACGCCCAAACTTGTAAGTAAATTTTGTCTTTCATGTACCTCCAAAAATTAAAATTGGTTGATTTTGATCTATCTGGCGATGTAACCACCACCAATCCATCTTGAGCAAGCAGAGTTAATAAAATCTCGGCCAGTTAGATCACCAAACTATAATCCGCTTGATTTTTGTTTTAGGAGGCACTGACAATTCTCAAACAGTTGACAGGAAGCAGTCTGTCCCAGCAATAGGAGGGATCCATCAGGAAATAAAGCGTAGGTATACGAGTACAGGCTTGTCGAGAGCCAGGAGGGAGGACACTGAAAATTTTATTGTGGATGATTTGATTTTATAGGAAAAGATGAAAAACAGTTAAATCGGGAAACTGGGGAAAAGGTGTAGAAAATTACGTCAAATCCTAAAATTACTACCACAATCTTTTTTTTTAACAAAAAAACGTAAAATATTCCAATTCTTTTTTACAAGAAGATTGAAAATTCCTGTACTCGAAAGCAAAACAATTAAGACACAAATTTCTAAGACGCAAAGGCATCCACGTTAATAGAAAATTTGTTAGCGCGAATAATATACACGCTACTGTACTAGGAACTCAAATGCTTCATCGGTTTCTCGAAAGATCTCCAGATAATAAAAGAAAATTCATAGCAGCATTGCATATGATTTTTTTCTCTAATTTTCAAGGTGTTTCCGCATATTTTTAAGATACATAACTAGGACTCAATTGAAACATTATCTGATTATAAAAGAATTATGTCTGTCAGCAGAAAGATAAATTTTAAATACTGGCCGCATTAGCGGATTGGATTTAACTAAATATCTTTGTTTAAAATCTAAAACGTCAGTTCTGTTACTGTATTTTATCTAGCACTAATTGCATATTGCGAAATAATCTGCTTTTAGATTTTTTTTTTGAAAAATGAAGTAAAACAATTTGAAAATCTTAAAATCTCACTGATACATGATTACAAAGTAAGACGTGCGAAATAATAGGTTGATTCAACTAGGGATTAAGAGTCCATCACCTGCACACTGCTAGGGGATCTGTCCGGGGTCGCCGGAGGATCTCAAGTGATCCCTACTTCGCCAAATTTTGTAGACCGTATTCAAAAGATTTTCTAGCGCTCTAAAGAGTAGACTCCTAAGTTTAATCCTGGTTTAATTATAGCGCAAGTTTTTAGTTGTTTTACCACTTATTTTTTGAATATATTATATTTAAAATATCCACAACGTAGAAAATAATTACAAATTGTATCATACAATAATTTATTTTTTTTTTTTATTTTTTTTTTTATTAAACACCCATAAAGGCATTTAGTATATTACAATCTGGTCAACAGTGACCAATGAGCAATTTAATTTTAACTTAATCTAATAGAGTTTGAAACTTAAAACTAAGGTATACTCATCAGCGTTCCTTAGGTTCTGTAGAAAGGATTGCACTAAACTTTAACGTGCACACATAAGCTCTGCTTTTGCACTAAAAACACTAAACTAACTCAAAGGGCTTGATCCTCTTAAGCCTTCTTTCTAACCCAGTATTGTCAAGGAGCTGGATAGCCTCGACATTGACATGATGATGAAGTCTTTCTTCATGACTCTTGGCTAATTTCTTGATGGTCTGGTCAACAGTGTCCATTTCCAGATCCCTGTGGAGGTCACTATTGCGAATGTACCAAGGGGCATTTACTACGTTCCTCAGTGCTTTGTTTTGAAATCTTTGGATGATTGCTAAGTTGCTTGCTTTGGTGTATCCCCATAGTTGGATACCATAGGTCCATACAGGCTTAAGTATCTGCTTATAAAGCATAAGCTTATTATGTAGAGACAGAGTGGAGTTTCTTCCAATTAGCCAGTACATTTTTCTATATTTCAGTCCAAGTTCTTCTCTTTTCTTTTTAACATGCACTTTCCATCGGAGTTTGGCATCTAATGTAATACCTAAGTATTTTGCTGTGTTTGAATATGGAATCAGGTTATTGTTTATTCTGACTGGAATATGATCTATCCTTTTGTTTGTAAAGTTAATGTGGAGTGATTTCGTTTCATTAAGTTTAATTTTCCATCTCTTCGTCCAGTCATAGATAAGGTGGACGGCTGTTTGCAGCTTGTGGGTTGCTTCTTCATTGCTCTTTCCTACCGCTAGAATGGCAGTGTCGTCGGCGAAGGTGGCTATGGTATTGTTTTCCAACTCTGGAATATCACATGTGTACAGTAAGTATAGGACAGGTCCTAGGACACTTCCAATAAATAAAAGCCAAAATAGCGTATGTATTCTAATCCATTTTACTCATATTAGTGCTTCGCTATGGGAAGCTTGATCTATTTAATAGTTTGAAGAATAGTTTCAATGGAAAACGTTTCGGGTCACAGATAAAAAATGCATCTACTAAGGCCTCTATAAAATGAATTCGACGGTACGTTGGTAGAGGAAAATTTTAACGAGAAACTGATAAAGAATTGTTGTAGTTTGATTTTCTTAAAAAAGTTATGGGCGATTTTCTAAAGTTTATAATAAAATAATTGACAGTTACAAACTTTCTATAGCTTAACGCACGAATGTTAAATTAATATTTTGAACAAATTAACGTTTGGAAATTCTACAATAATTCTCAAGTAATTTAAATTATTTATATAATATAGTCATTAATAAAACATTGCCACATGGTATCCTAAAAATGAAGGTCACAGAAACCAAGAAGTATGTTAGAAAATAATTCTTCTTTAAGGTGTGTACATACATACTCAATGCAAGAAATCAAGCGCAGGACTTGTTGGTTTTTTTTTTGCCATATTTCAATTTGGGTTTTTACGAAAACAACAACAACAATTCCTGAAAAAGAGAAGCATTCCTTATAATTTCAAAACCATTAATAGTTAATTGAATATAAATGACATTATATTATAGTCTCTTCGAACTTTAAGGCAACAAGAAAGGATTACTTCCCCATATAAACATAGCTACTTTTTTTAGTGTGACCCCGCAGCGCCGGCGACCTTAAAGAGAAATACAGTCATAAATGTGATGGCTCCTTTCTTCGGTCTCAGCGGTACCTTTGAGGATGGAGGTGTTCCTTTCTTTCTGACTTATTACGTGGACAGACTATACATGAAAATGAATCTTTTTCATCAATTTCAATGCTTATTTGCAATAAGAAAGATAAAGTTGTCGAGATTAATTGAAAAACCGATTATGAAAAAAATCGTTTTTTGGTTTTTTGCATTTTTAAGGATATTTTTCAATACGAACAATATATTTATTTCATACCATCTTAAAGTCGAGGTATCAACGAAGAAAATGAGCACTGATAAAGTTCAAAAATTGAAAATTTGTTAGAGAACTTTTTCGATTGAAAATTAGGCTTTTTTTAAATTTAAATTCGTATAAAATCGAAAAATAAATATTTTGCTTTGAAAAAACTACAGCTTATTTAAAACACAAAGAAGAACGTTTTCACCAAGTTTCATAAAAAAAAGTTATTTTCAGCCATAAATCGTAAAAAAACAATGTCTATTTAGCTACCCTGTCCCCCCATTCCGGAACTTTTAATTTGACCAATTTATTTTTTTATATAAATAAACAACAAAAAGAAGCGCTGAATGAATACATAGAAAATAATCCAATGTTGAAAAACCCACCCCAACTCAGCAATAAACTTACCAAAAAAGATTTAAGCACAAAGTGGGAGGACATGGCCAGCCATCTAAATGAAATAGGAAAAATGACAGGAGGAGCAGTTAAAAATGCTCATACATGGAAAAAGGCAAGTACACGTTGTCATGTTTACTGTGATACCCTGCCTCCGAAGTAAAGATATTTCATCATATCTTTTGCATTTTAAATTTTGCTTACTAGGTATTTTATTGTAGACGTGGCAGGATTTGAAAAGCAACTTTAAAAATAAGGTTACTGAGACTGGCAGGTATGAAATGGGTACAGGAGGAGGTCCTCCATTACCAAAAGTTGATGTAGGGTATGAGAAAATAAAAGAAATCCTAGATCCTGTGGCAATAGAAGGTGACTTTAATATATTAGATTCCAGGGTAGTTGAAAATTACGATGAGCTTGACACAGTAAATGCAGTTGAAAATAACAGTACATGAAGTGGAAGATGAATTCAGACTGGAAGAACACCATAATTCATTACCTGCAACGAAGCCGGAGATATTGAAACCCTCTGTAAGAGGCACAATAGTGCCTAATAAATCTAAAAGTTTAGCAGACACATTACAAATTTCTACTAAAATTTCAGAAGAAATAGCTGCAAAAACTGCTTTAAAACAAGAGTATTATAAGGAAAAACTAAAAATTTTGAAAGAAAATACAAACATTGAGAAAGAAAAACTGAAGTTAATAAGGCAAGACATTAAAGTCAAGAGAGAAATTTCAACTTCATTGCATCTAATTGTTCAGTGCCTTAGTTCTTCTGATTTTGAGTCTTAGAGGGTGATAAGTATCTCCTATTGTAGATACAAAAAAAACAAAATTTTTTATTTCTTGTTTTATTATGTTATGTTTAGTTTGCTACTGTTTTTAGTGTTATCGAAAGATATATTTTGTTTTCAATCCAATTGAATATATTTCATAAATGTTGCAGTCTTGTATAATTTGCAACAAGTTGTGCTCATCTCACTCTTTCCCTAAATGATGAAGCACTATTCTTGGCGTTAAAAAGTCATCTTCCACTAATTCCACAACATTATGTACTATAATTTGTTAAAGTTCCTCCAAATTTGCCATTTAATTAAAGAAATTGACCGTCTACGAAATATTCTGAACAAACCGTCCACAAAAAAATGGTACATGGTATTGAGACAAATAATTACCGATGGTGGCGCCACAGTCGTCGATCAGCTGTTCACACGAAACGCGTAATTTTTGGTAAATAGTGCATTACGTTATACTGAGTGAACGGTTTATTTGTAGTATTTTAAGACTTTTGGGATTGTTTGAGATTTTTGATTTGGAAATTACCATAATATACCTGTACATGTAAGTATTTAGACTCAATTGAACCTGTTTTTTGTGTCGTTATTCTAAAATTGAGGTTATTTATTTAGCATATCTTACGTTTTTCAGAAATTTATTGTTTACTTCTGTTTCGGTGTGCTTTTTTTGTGTTTCAGGATGAATATAGCCTAGAGGTATTATCATCTTCACCTCTACTAATATAGAATGATATTGGAAGGGAGCTAAATCATTTGCCAAAGAAACATACAACAGTTTTTCAGGATAATAATTGTAATTGTAAAAGTGATTTAAATAAAAAATGATTTCTAAGAACCTACTTTTGATTGATTTATGGTAAAATATATCCTATTCCTTGTTTCAAAATTATTTTTTTAAATCAATATCAAATTAAAATATAAAAAATTAAGGCTTGGCTTAAAACACTTCGTAGGCAATCAAATGTATCTGTTGCAAAATTTTTTATTTCGTTTATCTACTTTGTTTTTTTCAAAATAAACACAAAATGTATATTTTTTAATCCTTTATTTTAACATAAGTTCAAAGCTAACTTTCAATTATTCAGTTTTAGTAGTATTTAACATTTTATTATAATAATTAATTACTGATTGTAACTGTATAATTATTGAAAACAGGTGTTGTACAAGAGGGGAACATAATAATGGTATTTTTAAAATTATGATGTGACAAAGGTTTTATTTTACTGAATATTAATTACCTTTAGAAAAATGATAAGTTGAAATATCAGCAATGATGTGCACACCTAATTAGATTTTAAGTTTACATATATAAAAGTACAACTGTACACAGTTTCGACAGTTTGTAAGAACAAGTTTACTTAGTTTATAGGCAACACTTTGCTGTCTTCTAACTAACCATCATTCCTTGCACATTTAATGGTTTTAACATCAAGTGGCTTACTGGGCAAATGATGTGATGGCACACACTTTTTGCACTACTTGGGTGCTATTTTGTTTGAAATAATTCCTAAAAACATTTCAGTAGTAATCAAGAAATAATCTCAGAAATGATAATCTTTATCTTACCTGATTTTGTAATATAATCTTCAGATTTAAAATTGATTACACTTTTCCCGGAATTTACGACGATCAACTTCCTCGATGACACCTTTTTTGTTGCTTCTTGGGTGGATCATAATGGAAGTGTAATTCCGGATTTTTAGATTTCCTAGAGGTATGTATACCCATAAACGCAATAGTTTGTATTATTTTTATTGGGCATTTTTAACTTTTAACTAACAAATAACAGCAAAATACACGAAGCACAAAATCAAAACACACGTTCGACTTGCAGGTAAACAAACAAAATTCTGCTTTTCGTGCAGTTCAAATTAATACCGGTTGTGTCGCTTCAAAGTTGTGCTCGTCTCAATAGTAGATTGTAGGTAGTTATCAAACAAAATGAGAAAAGATGTACCCATTCACGTCCGAGAAAATGACAATATTCCTAACCCTAACCAAATGCCAAAAGTGTTATTTCGCAAGTGAATTACGCATTTCGAACGGTAAACAGTATACGAATTATATTTGTGAAATTATTTCCATTTCGAATTCAATTTCATCGACGAAATTAGTTCAAAACTTGGGTTGTTCGAAATATTGCAAATTCACTAGTGAAATATTTCAAAACTAGCCCCACTGGTCTATAAGCGGCACCGTGATACAATTTATCGAAACGCACTTTATAAATAATCTTTGTAGACCAACTCGATAGCCGTCCTTGAAAAATTTTTTGTTGTCCCTTAAAGCCACGCAATCCAGCAAAAAAAAACACCCAGTGTAATGTTCAAAGCATTACTCTGCAACTATTGGGGGCCGTACCCACATTCGAATTAAACGAGCTAACGAGATTCTTCGATTATTGCACAAAGGACCGTTCCGGCACAGTCATTGCGCCACACACGAATCCCATATGCATATAATGCCCTTTCGGTGCGGCCCATTTCGAGTAGGAGAATGGATGGAGAAAGAAGAAGAACCCACGACATTTTTTTTTCCTAAAGAAAGTTGACGGGCGATCACGTGTAGGAGTCGAAAACGCCTGTTTTCCATTTAGAATAATGGTCGGATCGAAAATAATTAATCCGTGGATAAAAAATGTATTAAGGTCAGAAGTGTATTAATTTTATTTAGACTACAGTGGGTTACAAAAAACTGTTTATTATATAGCCTAGTCAAATGGTATTTTTTCGAAAACATGAGTCCGGTACAAAAGTTTTCAAAGGAGTTATATGTTTTTTGGGGTGCTGAACACGAATCTGAAGTTTGCTGCCTCGTAGAAACCGGCTGATGTCGAAAAACGCAAAAAACCTCGAGTTTTTCCAGTTTTCCGCTCATGTCTTGCAAACGACGCATGGTACGGAAAATATCAGGGTATTCAAAGTTGAAGAGCATACAATTTTGCATCGAATCACCTCCCTAACTTTCTAACTTCCAAATTTATAAGGTCGCCATCGTCATTCGAAAAACGCCAATTTTTACTTTTTTGAAAACGGTAATATACTCACTGTTAGACGACTTTAAAAACAGCCAAAGTTGTAAAGCATCAAATTTTGAGTTCAGTGAGCACAAAAATTTTAAATTTGTATCAATATACAGTGCCATCCCCAAAGTACGCACCATATGTGAAACTTTTTTATTAAGGGTTTTTCGACAAAAAGGTATTTGTTTAATTTTCAGATAATTAAACATGTAAACTCATATTCGTTCAACCGGCAACGCCGCACCAAAATACATTTGCGAACGGCGTTCAAACCAGGAAGCGGTTTCATCAAAAGATAATTTTTTTACTCTATTTCACAAAAAATATCATGCCATAGTCTGCGGCGCGGTTCTAACCGTTTCGTCTAGACAATATAAAAAACCCACGCTAACGAACTTTCTAGAACAATTGCGCAATCCGGAAGGAATAAATCTGAAACCGAAAAAACTTCGTCGAGCTTAACTCAGTGCTTCGAGAATTAAAACAGTGTGTCGCTAGCTGCGAATCAGGCTAGGACCCTCCAGTGTCTAATTATCACTCACGCAGAACACGCGCAAAAATAATATTTTCTGAATGATGTGATCATTTCTTTTAACTCATTTTTCATTAATATGTGTTAGTGCTTGTTAAGCACATATTAATTATAATACTTTGTTCATGATTACTAGTTTAAGGTAATCCTTTGTTACGTTGTTGTTTTATTCATTTATTTATTTAACAAGTTTAATAAATGGTTAAATAAAAGTGTTCATTGTTTTTGTTGAATGAAGTTGAGAAGACAAACCTACTACAGTACACATATACTCAATCTAAAGAAATACAGTCCATTTTACGAATACAACGATGCAGTTTAAAAAGGCGGTAACACATTGTTGGCCGTCCTGGGAAACTGGCACAACATAGGGTTTATTCCAGAACCCTCAACAGTATTCTTGATAAAAGTTTGTGCATCCCCTAACACTAAACATGCACCAACAAAATATAGTAAAACATTCGTAATATACGAGGAGCCTTCAAAAATTTGATTTTGAGACAAAAAGATAAGTACCCTTGTTTTGAAAAATAAGGCTGTTAAAAAATGTATTATTTTTAGTATAGTTGATAAAAGTAATTTGATTTTTTTTTAAGTTCGTTAATGAATCTAATTTTTTTTGACAATATTTTTTTGTGACAGCTGGATGACTTTTCATTTAATTTAAAGAGTGAATGAATTATATTTAGATTGTCTATTTTTCATTAGAGGAGCCTGCGCAGACTCAGACCACTTCATGGTAATGGCAAAAATAAAACTAAAAACAAGAAGCCACAACCTCAAGAGTGAACAAAAAAAATGGGACACTGAAAAATTAAAGGATAATCAAGTAAAAAGAAAATACGTAGAACAACTTGAAAATTACTTAACAGAAGATGAGAGGCAAGAACGTAATGATGCGAAGGAAGAATGGGACAATATAAAAAACGGAATACAAGTAGTAGCGGAAAAAGTGATAGGTAAAAAGAAGAAGGAGAGCAAAAAAGAATGGTACAATACCGAATGCCAAAAAATAGTTGAAAGAAAAGCAGAAGCTAGGTTAAAATGGATAAGAACAAATAAACTAGAAGATAGAGAAAAATATCAAACACTAAGGAAAGATAGCAAGAAAATAATCAGGAAAAGAAAAAGGCAATGGATGGACTTAAGGATACAGGAAATAGAGAACGAGAAATGGAGCAGAAATTCAAAAAAATTTTATAAAAAAATACAAAGAAATATGGACAACATACTTTAAGGAATTACTAAATGAACCAGTGATAGTAGATGAAATAGGAGAAGACGCAGAAGAAGAAATTATTACACAAGAACCAACATTAGAGGAAGTAAGAGATATTATCAAGAGAGGTAGTAACGGAAAAGCACCTGGGAAGGATGAAATCAATTTAGAACTGATAAAACACGGAGGAGACATGTTACATGAAAGAATACATAGATTGGTTAAGAAAATATGGGAAGAGGAAAAAATGCCGAACGAATGGGAAACTGGACAAATCATAACGATACACAAAAAAGGAGACCAGCAAGAATGTAAGAACTATAGAGGCATTACACTATTAAACGTAGCCTATAAAATACTATCATCTCTAATACAAAGACGACTAATAACTGAAACTCAGAAAATCATAGGACAATATCAATGTGGATTCATAAGAGGCAGATCAACAACAGATGCAATACACACTATTAAACAAATTATGGAAAAAGCATACGAACATCAATATGAAATAGAAATGTTATTTTTAGACTTTGAACAAGCCTTTGATTCTCTAAGGAGGTACGAAATTATGAAAGCTTTAAAACAACAAGGGGTAAGTAAAAAACTAAGAAACCTAATAGAGATGACAATGAGACATTCAAAGGTTAGTATGCTGACACAGAAAGGAGAAACGGAAGAGTTTGAAATAAACAAAGGTGTAAGACAAGGAGACTCACGGTCAGCAACTTTGTTCAATCTGGCGCTAGAATTTGTTTTAAGAAAGTTACAAAAGGGAAATCTCAGAACAACAGGAACTCAATTAATAGCCTATGCTGATATAGTAATAGTGACCAAAAAAAGGAAAATCATGGAAAAAATGTTAAGGGAGATTGAGGAGGAAGGGATGAAGTTGGGACTGAAAATTAATGTGAAGAAAACGAAAATAATGAGATTTGGGAAAACAGGACAAAATGGGGAAATACGAATAGGAAATAAAAAATTCGAAGAAGTACAAAAATTTAAATACCTGAGTGTAATGATAGATAATAAAGGAGAAAGAAGAACGGAGGTCGAAGAAAAAATAATGGCAACAAATCGAGCGTTCCAAGCTAACAAAAATTTGTTAAAAAGCAAAATATTGACTAAGAAAACAAACCTGAACATATACAGAACAATAATAAGGCCCATAACAATGTATGAAGCAGAAACTATAACTATGACGAAATCAGAAGAAGATAAGCTAAGGATAAACGAACAGAAAATTTTAAGATCAATTCTGGGTCCAGTGAAGATAGGAGAACAGGAATATAGACGGAGAACGAACCAAGAATTATTAGAAGAACTGAACGGAGAAGACATAATAAAGAAAATTAAAGCTCAAATAGTCAAGTGGCTGGGACATATATGGAGACAAGGTCCGGAAGCATTAGCAAAGGCTATGCTACAATGGCAGCCGGGAGGAAGGAGAGAAATGGTTGGCAGATGTGGAGGACGATTTAATCAGGGCAGGTATTACAAGATGGAAGGAGGAACCAAGAGATCGGAAGAAATGGCGGCAAATTAGCGAACGGGTACAATAATAAACCGAGGATGGGGACTGATCCACCCCGATAAACGGATTTAGAAAGCGAAAGCGGCGCAACCTCACATGAGGTGTTAAGCCATACATACATACTATTTTTCATTATTTTGTTAAAAAAGTTATTTGTTGTAATTCTAGTTTGTGTTTTTTAATATAAAAATTATAACTTTATATTAGTATAAATTTTGGGAAAAGAGGGAAAAATACTAAATTTTCAAAATTTTTAGAAAGAAGTATAAAATATAGGAAATATAACAATGAACAAGTTACA
This sequence comes from Crepidodera aurea, assembly GCA_949320105.2. Taxonomy (NCBI): domain Eukaryota; kingdom Metazoa; phylum Arthropoda; class Insecta; order Coleoptera; family Chrysomelidae; genus Crepidodera; species Crepidodera aurea. Next base: position 19,004,373 of record OX439475.1, on the reverse strand, counting down.
AGTTTTTTTATCATTTTTAAATAAATCTGTACTTTGGCAGAACTCAACAAAGTCTAGCTAAATAAAGATTTAACCCTGAGAATCTAAATTAAATTAAAATAAAAATAAATTTTGGCGCTCTAAATTAAATAATTAAAAACATATTTTATAAAACTCGATATTTTATAACAATATTGATCCAAAATTAAAATTTGGGTGATCAATGAACTCAAAATTTGATGCTTTACAACTTTTATTTTACTAGTTTTTCACATAAACTGGCTGTTTTTAAATCGCAGTCGTCTAACTGTGAGTATATTGCAGTTTTCAAATATTTTTTTTTTATTTATAATGAAAATTTACAATCTGCTCTAGTTACAGGAGCAATAAGTAAATGTGATATTTGTAATAGTTCGAGGGAGAGTTTGTCCACTGACATTACTCCGTATTTACAGTTTTTTATTTTATTATTGTTCCTTTAAATCAGATGGTCGTTTCCTGTTTAGTCTTCTGCGTACTGCTAGAGGTTCACTTAGATGGTCGATCTCTTCGTTTTGGTGCCCGGGTAGTTTTTGGAAGTAGCTGCTACTTAGAGTGCCAATTACGTCTTCCACCGTGGGGATGTCTAGGTCGTCATGGATGGTTTTATTCGACACATACCATGGAGCTTGTAGTATATTACGGAGTATTTTTGACTGAACTCGTTGTATAATCTTGGTGTTCGATGGCTTGGTGCATCCCCATAACTGTATACCATATGTCTATATTGGTTTGATGATGCATATGTAAATAAGGACCTTGTTTTCCAGCTTAAGTTTGGATTTCTTACCAATAAGCCGCTGCATCTGTCTGATCTTGTTATCGATTTGTCTCTTTTTTGTTTGTATATGAGGCTTCCATGTTAATTTTGAATCCAGAGTTAGTCGTTTTGTAGGAAGAATATCACATTTATTCTAACACTAGGGCATTCAACCCGTCTTGTTGTGAAAGTTATAATATGAGTTGATTTGGTTGGGTTAACATTTATCCGCCATTTTGTAAACCAGTCCTCCAGATTATTGAGATGATCTTGTAGTTTGTTATTAGCTAGTTGTGGATTGCTGTCTACTGCGATAACACCAGTATCATCGGCAAATGTGCCGATGATTGTTTCGCCCATTGTCGGAATGTCTGACGTGAATATTAGGTATAAGAATGGGCCCAAGACGCTACCCTGTGGTACACCAGATTTTATTGGGTGGCAGGTGGATGTTTCAAATTTGGTAAAAATTTTGGAATAACGATGCCGACCTTATAAATTTTGACGTTGGGATGTTAATGACGTCATTCGACGCAGAATTTTATGCTTTTCAACTTTGAATACCGCGACATTTTCCGTACGATGCGTCGTTTGCAAGACATGAGCGTAAAACCGGAAAAATTTCGAGGTTTTTTGCGTTTTTCGATCTGAGCCGGTCCTGCTACGAGGCAGCGAACTTCAGATTCGTGTTCAGCATCCTAAAAAACATATAATTCCGTTGAAAAATTTTCTACCGGCCTCATGTTACGAAACAGGCACTTTTGAACACCATTTGACTGGGCTAATATCCCTTTGCTTTGTTCAAAATTTGGTCGTATGTATATGTTAGGCTGGACAAAATAGTGAAACTTTTGTCAGAAAATATTTTCCAGAAATACGAAAACTTTCTTACGGGATTTTACGCCTGTCTAAAGGTTAAGAAAAATACGTACGTTTTCTTTTGTAAAAACTAAACTGTATATTTACTTTTGAACGTTCTATCGCCTTTCAAAGCCCGTTTTTGCTATCCGCCACTTTCATGTATAACTAATTAACTTAATGCCCCAATTTAAACTATTTTACCACTTACTTTCTAATGGACGTCAGCATCCATTCAAATTCTTACCTGAAAAAGAACAAAAAATAGCAATTAGCGAAATTTTAATGATTAATTGCAAGTCGAACGTTGTTGAGAAACAATGGGCCAATTAGCGAAAAGAGAACAGTCGAATAATCGTAGAGAATTGTGAATTCACGGCGATTGCTATTGCTCGAAGAAACTGGAGCAACGAATTAACTCAACAATGTAATGGCAAATTTGAAAATTATTTAATAATTTTATGGGAACGTTAATAATGTAGGTTAAAAGACAAAAAAATAATTGTCGGTTTAGAAGTGTTTACAGATTTTTATTATTAAGCAATTGATGTCGACAAACATATTAAAATAAAATGGGAAAATGAAGCAATTATTTAGAAAAAGGTAGGAATCGATAAACCAAGTAAAACCATGTAGGTATTGATTGATTATGACGATGTACCTGACTGAGGTTTATAAATGCCTCAATACTGCAGCCTTAAGACTTATTGTACTATGTCAGTTACGTCGTTATATTCAGGTGAAAAGGTTTGTCACCTTTATCAGGCGGAGCAGCCTTTTCACTAGATTTTCTTGTGGGTTTACCGTGCCCCTGTAGGTTATACCTCCAGTGTGTGAGTGCCTGGCACTCTAGTATGAGAGGCTAAGTTTCATCCTTCTCATTGCATAATCTACATATGGGTTCATCTTGAAAGATGCCCATTTTATGTAGGTGTTCCCTAAGGTAACAATGTCCGGTTATTAGTCCCGTGACATGCCTTATTTGATTTCTGCTTAGATTCATATATCACCTGTCAGTACTTTTGATAGCGCTTTAACCATTCGTCTACTGTTATGTTGGCCCAGCACGAGATCTTAGAGCGTGACTGGTGTTCTTTTAACATCAACCTAGTCTGCTAATGTGTCCTTGTTCATAAGGACCCCAGTAGCCATTGCATTCCATCATGAATACCCCCATTCTCGCCTCCGTTCTGATATAAATATCAAGTGGCGGAAGGTTTAGTAAGGTTTCCATTGCTGCTGTTGGGGTGCTCCTCATGGTCCCTATAATGCAAATGCTGCTCCAGTATCGCCTTCCTTTGTATTACTTTAGGCCACCACACTAAAGAGCCATAGGTTAACATGGGTCTTACCACTGCAGTGTACAACCAGTGCACCATACGTGGTTTTAAGCCTCACTTAGTGCCTACGGTCCTTATAGCGGAGGTATAGTTTGTCTATTTTCAATTGCAGAACAAAATGATACCGCTTTATACTTATACAAGTCGACAAAGCAACTTGTCGGCACATCTGGAAACTTTGTCTTTATATTTCTGCAATTCAAAGTAGAAAAACTGTATCAAGAGATATTATGTCAGTAAATTGAAACAAATTTTTCCGCCTCTATAAGGAGGGCTTTTAAAAGAATGAACAAGTCTGATTAACAAATAATAGAAAAACGAAAAATAAAAGGTTTGCTCTCAATCATCATTTATTAAATAAATTTTCGTTTATTGCAATTTTTTCTAATGAAATAATATTTCAATACCACAATAACAATAGTATTGGGGTATAGACCACCACACCCTTGGTTTAATTAAAATTATATTATACCCAATGACAGCTTTAAAACAAACGTTTGTGTCGGCCAGAGGAAAATTTAATACCGCAATTATTTACACTAATTTAAAATTGGGTTTTAAATATAGCAAAAATTAGTTTATTATTCACTATATTCTTTTAAAAAAAATCAAATTGGTTGCCGCCTGCATTAGGCGCGAATCCAGAGGGGATCACGGGGTCACGAACATAATTTTTTTAATTAATAGTTAAATTAAATAATTTAAAAAAAAATTATTTGATTATTAATTAATAACTATTGTATAATTTGCTATTCTAAATATGTCTGATGCGAATTTAAACTTTGTATAAGAAAAAAAAACGGTTTTTATCGTTTTTCTCGATAATTTTGAGATTATGTTGAAAAACGATGAATACAAATGTTTTACATTTTTTAATTATTAACAACTCTTAGGTATATTAAACTTTTTTCGATAGAATGCATATTTTAACCACAAATCGTAAAAAACCAATATCCAATCCTCAAGTTGTATATTTAGCTAACTTTTAATTTGTCCAATTTATTTTTTTTAATTTACTTTACCCTAAATTTTCCGACCATCCACATACTGCTAAGAATTTTTTACGAATTTACGAATGGTCTAATTGCTTTATCGAGATTTTCAAATCTGCCCCATACTGAAGCCTTTGAAATGGGTAAAAAGTGAAAAAAAAAATAGTAGAATGAAACCCATTGGAAAAGGAAGAGAATATAACAAAAATGAAAGGAAAAATAATTTACGGGCGATCTGAGGTCGGGAAGTGGAAGGGGGTGGGTTTTAAGGGTAAAAAACTGTTTATCTCGATTTCCGGCAAAACTACAAGTCCCATGGAAAAAAGTTGTAGGTAATAAAAAGATATACAACTTTTGTAGGCATTTACACTTTTTTCACAAACCTCAAAATTTATGTGAAAAATTCAAATAACCAAGTTTTTGGTTTTTTATTTTTATCTTTTACAATTTTTTTTTTCACGAAATTTGGTAAAAACTTACCTTTTTATGTAATTTTTTGATTTAAAATATTTATTTTTTCACCTTATTTTGACTTAATATCGAAAAAGTACCCTAATTTTCAATTAAAAATTCTTACGTCAAAATATCTGCTTTTTTAAAAAACTCGGTGGGCTTTTTGTTCGTTGAAATCTCTACTTTTTGATGGCGTAAAAAAAATAGACATTACTATGGTAAATGTTCTCAAAAAATGCAAAGAAACGAAAAAAACTCGAATCCGAAATTTGTTTTTTTAAATCATGATGTACAATTTTGAGCTATTTATTAAAATTTATACTTTAATTACTCGAAAAACGTAAGATTCCATGTTACATTCCATGTTTTTCGAGTAATTAAAGTATAAATTTTAATAAATAGTTCAAAATTGAACATGATGATTTAAAAGAACAAATTTCGGATTCGAGTATTTTTCGTTTCTTTGCATTTTTTGAGAACATTTACCATAGTAATGTCTCTTTTTTTTACACCATCAAAAAGTAGAGATTTCAACGAACAAAAAGTCCACCGAGTTTTTTTTAAAAAAGCAGATATTTTGACGTAAGAATTTTCGATTGAAAATTAGGGTGCTTTTTCGATATTAAGTCAAAATAAGGTGAAAAAATAAATATTTTAAATCAAAAAATTACAGTGTGTTTGGGACATAAAAAGGTAAGTTTTCACCAAATTTCGTGAAAAAAAATTTTTTTTTGTAAAAGATAAAAATAAAAAACCAAAAACTTGGTTATTTGAATTTTTCACATAAATTTTGAGGTTATGTGAAAAAAGTGTAAATACAAAAGTTGTAGATCTTTTTATAACCTACAACTTTTTTACCCTTGAAAACTCACCCCCTTCCACTTCCCGACCTCAGATCGCTCGTAAATTATTTTTCTTTCATTTTTGTTATATTCTCTTCCTTTTCCGATGGGTTTCATCCTACTATTATTTTTTTGAAATGATATTAATTGTGACAAATTATGTCAACTACAAGTTAGAAATTTTCCCATAAAATTGCTGGAGAGTATGAATTAAATTGTTGACATAATTTATTGCTCTAGTTTCCAACAAACAGCGTTACATTTTGCGCTGGCTGCAATTCAGGTCATCATCTCATCAAAATATTATGACAACTTGTGAACAGGAAACATGCGCAATAATTTCAATTTGTCGCTAAAAAAAAGAGAAAGTACCGGCATTTTATTAGTTTCGATTGGTATTATTTCCAGTTTATTTACAGAATTGTTAAATAGATTTCTAATGTTTTTTAGATTAAAAAAGAAAGAAAGTGTTTTTCTTTTTCAGTCCAGAAATATAATTTTGCTGGTGAAAAAATGTATTTTATCAAATATTTTGGCTGAGATATTACCCAGAGAACTTTCTCATTTGAATTTGGTTCCAAAAATTGAAACATATCACTCAAATTCATATATCCGCAAAAGAATACTGGACAAGATTCATTTATTCCTTTATAATTCAGCAACAAAGTGTTCAATAATATAAATAATCAGTAGAAATTGTATTGTATAAAATGAAACTTTCACAACTATAAATGGATGTGCCTAAGCGATACGGAAACAAATAGTTGAATCGGTTTTCCGGAAGGGATTTCTAAAACACCCATACGGACACCGTTAAGTAAAATAGAATGCGCTCTTTGTGATTTTCTGATATAACAACTATAATTCTAATCAACGAGATCGATAACTGTATTTAAGAAACTGATCCGCAATATTTTCTTCGTCTTCAATTTGATAGTAAAACCGACACACGATGAGTTTGTACCGGGACTCGTCAAAAAATAATAAAATAAAATATGGAATGCGGGAGTTATTTGTGTATAAAAATACTTCAAAACAAATTTCACCGTCTATCAAAAAAAAACGTTTCAAGATCTTCAATAATAGTTGCACTTATTATTCCATGTTGAGAAGACAGCTGAGTCTGGTAGGAAGCTGTCAATCTAACTGCAGAGCCACGTGTCAGATCTGGTTAAGAGTTTTGTTTATGTCAAGAGCTGCAATTCGGATACATATGTAGAACTAGACAGAGAGAAAGTCGGCAACAGAGGTCCAAGTGCCAACTGGCATAGTCCCTATTGAACTTATTATTGAGAAAAGGAAGAAACTCTATTACCAAAAGAGAAGATCGAAGGTATAATTCAAAACAAACAACTAGAGGACAGCGTACATTTAAACGGGACATGGTTCTTGTAAATCTTATAGTACAGTGAATGAAGGTAAAATCAACTATTACCTCCGATTTCGGTGAACCTCCATCGATTTGCATGAAAATTTGGGATAGAGTATATTTTACGGATCCAATTACAGGAATGCCTAGCGACACCATGGTAACCAAATACAATTTCAACAGAAAATATGAAGTAAAAGTACTGGAAAGAGAACACTGGGAGAGGGGGGGCACCCATCAGTACAGCAACAATCTGGTACATAGACGGCTCGAAGACCGAAGAAGGAGTCGGAGCCGGAATATACGGGCAAAAACCAAGGATAATGATCCCGGTGAGCCTGTCAAAAGACACCACAGCAATACACCTCTGCATAGGAGAAATAAACAGACAAGACAGCATAGGTCAGTCCGTTGTTATATTCTCCGGCAGTCAGGCAACACTAAAAGCACTAAAGGCCACCCAAGTAAACTCCAAACTTGTGTGGGACTGTGCCTGTGCCCTGAATGAACTAGCTAACCGCAAGAAAGTGACCCTTAGCATGGGTTCCAGGACACAAAGGGCATCGAAGAAATGAAAAAGCCGACGAATTGGCCAGACAAGGCTCGTCAATGGCATTTTATGGTCCAGAACCCTTCGGCGGTATAGCAAAAGCAACAGTTAAAAATCAATCAGCAAATGGGTGGAAAAACAAGCCCAAAGCTGGTGGGACAGAGGCAGGCAAAAGGGTTTCTCAAGAAACCATCGTCTAACTCACGGCAGACCTACTAAGCAGGGACAGAAGGTCCGTAAAAGCAATAGTAGGCATGCTTACAGGACACTGTAAACTCAACAAGCATATGAAAAACATAGGTCTGGCAGAAGAAACCACATGCAGGTTTTGCCAGACAGAGGAGGAAACCTCAATCCATATTCTATGCGAATGCGATGGAATATCAAGAACAAGGTTTTCACAGAAGGGAATGGAATACCCAGAGGCAGAGAGCTACGTGGAAGAGCCACTGTCAGGGATTCTAACCATACTTAAAAGGACGAAGCTCGCGCAAGTCATCTAATTATCAGGGGAAACACAATAGATCTGCAAAGGTCGCAGTGGAATAGGCCGTAGGGCCACCCCTTTTTACATCTATCTATCTATATTTTACCCTCAACTTCAAAAATGACATATGCTCGACTTGCGCTTTTTGCATTTTAGCGGTGAAATCCACGCCTTTTGTTAAAAATGGTAAAAATGCAGTATTAAAATCTATATTTATTTATTGTGAAATTTTCCACCCTTAAAAACTACCCCTTGTCATAAAAATAATGGAATTTTTTTTTATCAGCTTTAATTATTTAGAATCTTTTTTATTGGTTATGATAAACTTTATTAATATATTTCAAGCTTTATTAATATTATTCTTTCCACATTCCCCAAACAATTTTTTCAGTGCTTATTTGACTATGAAAAGTTTATTCATTTTTTATTTAAATAATGTTTCATAATTATTCAAATATTAATAGTACAGGGTGTCCCAAATTGGTGAGTTTTGCAGGGTATCTCGTAAACTAGAAGAGATAGAAGAAAAGCAGTTAAGATGTTATGACTTCTTTTTTTGTTAAAGTAACGATAGCCTAATTAAATCTTTAGTAACTCCCTGCAGTTGGAAGATACAGGGCGATTATTGAAAACTGTCGAAAACTACAAGGTACTATAACTTCTTAATTAAGAAAAATATAAAAAAACGTTATAAAAACTTTTGATATATATATAATATTAAAGATTTCAGTGGCGCACAGATTATTTTTTTTAGGGGGCTCACTAAGGAAATATAATGCAAACTTATGTTTTTTTAAATGGGACACCCTGTATATTTTGACGTTTTTCGTTTTCTTTTTTAATTCTCACTCACCTGATATGACATACTATATATATATCTATTTTCAATGGTTGGAGCTACAGTGCAAATAAATCATTTATGGATGTTATCAGGTGAAACACCCTTAAAAAATTGAACACTCAGTCACGAAATTTAACATTTTATTATAAGGATACTGATGTGTGACAATTTTATTTATCAAAATTATAATTAATAAAAAATAAAACCAGATTAAAAAAATAAAAACAATAAACTTATGAAACAACAAGAAACATTGTAACAACTAATCTACCTATAACTAATTTTATTAGAATGTAAAAATTACATTAAATGTTCAAAATGCTCTCCGTTTTCATCGATTAAAAAGTTTTTCGTTTAAATAATCTCCAACCAATTCAGCATTACCAAAAATAAAATCATAAAATAATATTTACAAAACTAACTTCGAGAGTAGGGAAGATTTATTACAAAATATTCATGCCGCATTTAGAAAAATAAAGCCAGTGCACATACTCAATTGTGTAAGATCAGTAAGAAAAAGGTGTCAATTATTACTACAACAAAACGGAGGACATTTTGAACATTTAATGTAATTTTCACATTCTAATAAAATTAGTTTTAGGTAGATTAGTTGTTACAATGTTTCTTGTTGTTTCATAAGTTTATTGTTTTTATTTTTTTAATCTGGTTTTATTTTTTATTAATTATAATTTTGTTAAATAAAATTGTCATACATCAGTATCCTTATAATAAAATGTTAAATTTCGTTACTGAGTGTTCAATTTTTTAAGGGTGTTTCACCTGATAACATCCATAAATGGTTTATTTGCATTGTAGCTCCAACCATTGAAAATAGATATATAGTATGTCATATCAGGTGAATGAGAATTAAAAAAGAAAACGAAAAACGTCAAAATATACAGGGTGTCCCATTTAAAAAACATAAGTTTGCATTATATTTCCTTAGTGAGCCCCCTAAAAAAATAATCTGTGCGCCACTGAACTCTTTAATATTATATCTATCAAAAGTTTTTATAACGTTTTTTTATATTTTTCTTAATTAAGAAGTTATAGTACCTTGTAGTTTTCGACAGTTTTCAATAATCGCCCTGTATCTTCCAACTGCAGGGAGTTACTAAAGATTTAATTAGGCTATCGTTACTTTAACAAAAAAAGAAGTCATAACATCTTAACTGCTTTTCTTCTATCTCTTCTAGTTTACGAGATACCCTGCAAAACGCACCAATTTGGGACACCCTGTACATTCATTTTTAATTTTTCACTCTTCATCACCATTCACCAATTTCTCCTTCTTCATTAATTGGAGGGTTGGTTACCTTTTTTCCTACATACAAATTCTCTGCTCCAAAAATATGAAATTTACAAAAATTTGAAAAATTCTGATTTTTTAAAATCATATTTTTTTCTTCAAAAATATGCATTCTAAACCGGTCAAAATTTTTGAAGTCATTACTTATGCTAAAATAAAGAAAGTCCTATTTAAGCTTGAATACTTTGAATTAATATTAAAGGTTTTTCAAGTAAGGAATTTATTCGATTTTTTATTAGCTTCAATTTTGGTAATGACAACTTTTTTGTAAAAACTTATAGTTTTGGAGTTATTTATGAAAAACCGCTTTAAAACATGCATTTTTTTCACGAAAAATCAAAATCTTTGATCTTTAATAACTCAAAAAGTATTGATTTATTTTAATTAATAATAACTTTATATAACAAATGTTGCTTAGAATTCGTACCTCTATCGATTACTGGGGTTATTTTTAATAAAATAATTTCCACCCCGAGAAGGGGTGGCATCCAAGTCACTTTTGTTTCTTGAGGTATCTAACTATTCACCAATTTTCATGAAAATCGATGGAGGTTCAACGAAATCGGAGGTGAAAACACTGAAAACCTTTAGTGACTGTACTATAAGAGGATTAGAAAAACAGGAAACGATAGGCGATAATGCGACAGGGTTGATACGACTAAACATACTCTTTTCGAGTGCCCCAGTGGCAATTCGATAGGGACCAAGTTAACAAAAACGTCGGTAGATTATTCCTGAAGTGACAGGAAAAGTAGTTTCAGATTAGCAGAACAAAATATGGCGAAAGTTTGGTGAGATGGCTAGGATTACACTAACTCTCAGAACCCCGTTTTCCTGGAATCCCAGAGCCTTACAATGTCAGGGAAAGGTAGAACGAGTGTCTAATCGGGCATAAGCGTCCTCCTCGTAAAAAAAATTACCGCAATGTAGTTTTTCCAAGCATCCGAAACTTGTTAATAACGTGTTAATTTCCTATCTAGAAGACCAATAAAAAACGAACTAACCTGGTACATAACAATAAAGGCGAGTGGCAACACGAGGACCCAGAGGTCACATAAAAGACCTAATCACCGGCTTCAAGAGTATTACCGCACAGTAGACCGCTTGGGATTTTAAGATGCAACAAAGACAGTGTATGTGTATATAGACAAACAAAAGTATGCTCCTATTTACCACGTTTTCAAAAAGAGACGCTTCGAAAAAAAAAAAACGCCAGTATTTAAAAACCGATTAACTTTATTCTTAGATTGTTTTAGCGGCGTCCAAAATTCTGACACTGTCAGAAATTTTCTCAAATAACACGATCCTTATAAACAACAAACAAACGCATCAAAGTTATCAATTGAGGTCTGAAAACAAAAGACAAAACTAAAAGAGGAACGAAATAAATCACAGTCTGGTAGTTTTTATGTTATGTTGGCAATACAATGTTTTGTAGTCAATCAAATGAAGATTAAGAAGATATATGATAGCGGCTGTTATACCATCAACGAAACACGGTGCCATTAGTGTATCATTTAGACCATGTAATCGGCTGCTTCGCCTCGAATTCTCCTGACATATATGTTACGGTCTTGTGCATTTATTCGACTGTGTTTTATGTAACTAAATATATATATATGATTTCAGTATATCATTTGATTGATTAGTCCGCGCCTTAAAAGAACTGGTTATACGTAATAACCTATTTAGATACGAAAATCAAAGTATATATAAATTAATAAACAAATAGTTTTTACTCGACTGGAAACAATTTTTACTTTCATAACTTATCTACTTATTTCTATATTATATAAATGTAATTTGATTAATAACGAAGGAAATCAAAGTTACACAGATTTTTTTTTTTTTTTTTTTTTACTTCTGTGTCAACGGCATCGACTACTATGGCCATTAGCCTCGTGTTCTGTGTAGGCTTTGTTACTGTTTCCCAGCGCCACTTTAAGAACAGCACTGTTAATTAGAACCCAACAGTGAATGGTCGAGTGAGGAATCACACCTGGTATATGAAAATCAATTTCTAAATTTTTAATTAATTAAAAATCAGAAAAAGATTTCTGCCTTTGGTGTGATTCGAACCCACAACCCTTGGATTATGAGTCCAGTGCTCTACCGCTGAGCCACTCACCCCCCTGTTACACAGATATTACAAGTACTGCTATTTTGCTCTATGGTGTTAAAACTGATTAAGGGCCTCAACCTTCCATCATTGTTTTTACTAGGAAAGGTCGCCACCCTTTTATATTCTTTGCAGTTTCTTTTCAGGTTGTAATCCTATGACATGGATGAAGTCTTTTTGATATTCTCTAGCCACTTTTAACCTACCTTTCTTACATATCTTGTAGATTATCTAATATTCCGTAAAGATGATCTACCAAATGCTCCCCATAGTCCTTGATTTTCCAGTTGTCGTATTTTTTTATTAGCTTATACATCTTTTGTAAAATCTTTCTATATCACTTGTCCAAGTTTCAGCTGTATACATAACACATAATAATAAATTGCCTTTATTTGCCTGTAAAAATACAAACAATGAGTACAAGAGTCGAAGTCTAGCTAGAGCTACTCTAATTAACCTCAACAAAAGTGTTAAAAATGGCCTATTATGGTTTAGTATACTCTACGATAAGTTATGGACTTATGTTTTGGGGTAACTCTGGGCATATGCAAAAAGTTTTTATAGCACAGAAAAAAATTATCAGATGTATGGCGAGAACTCTTCCATGCATATATATATATATATATATATATATATATATATATATATATATATCAAATAATAATGGATATTAAAAAGCATGAATCTATGTATGTGAGGTGCACCAACATAATACAAGAATAAACCGAAATTTGCGTCTGCCATTTTCACGCTTGTCAGTTGGTCAGGATTGTCATATTTATCAGGGAATATTGTGCTTCAATCATTTCATTGGTAAAATGGGCAATCTTAAATTTAATGAATTTAAAAGAGTGTTACATAATTATTTATTAAATAATGCTTTCTATTCTCTCAGAGAAGCTTAATCTATATATTTGCTACCTATTTTGTAATTTTGTTCATTATATTTTAATGTATTATAATGTATGTATATGTATGTGTGTTTTGTATGATTATTTTTATGTGTTTTAATTATATATTTTAGACTGTAACTGACAAGTAAGTTTTTTATAAATTGTAATTTTAAAAAACTTTATTTGGACGAATAAACTATCTATCTATCTATCAAGTTTACAGATGATAATAAAATTTGTTTATAATTTTGTTTTAAAAAACTGAGTGAATTAACTCTTAGACTAAGAAATACTGTTAAAAACTAAAACTGAATTATAAGTAAATGTCGTGGTAACATGAGACTATGCGGATATCTGAGACAGACTATAAGCTTCTTCACGAAAAACTAATTTGTTCCTCAGATAAATAGGATTCGACGTCAAAATATATCAAAGAGGCAAGGTGGTAGTTATACAAGTTACTTATGTTCAATCATCCAAGTTGCTTTAGATTACTTGATACATGGTCATATTTTCTTATGCCAAAGACAAAACGGTAACAATTATTTTGAATTTTTTGCAATCGAAATTTAGTAACTTGATCTAAGCAAGGATAAAAAACCAAAGGCCCATAATTAAGAATTGACATCACCATGGTTTCACAAAGTAATTTTCGTAATGTAAAGTTTAAAATACCCCGACTTCTATACAATTGACGTTGAACTAGATACGATTTTTTACTAAAAGTGTGACATGTTCGTGAAATCGAAGGCTACAGTCATAAATTATTCCTAAATTTCTACAACTATTAACAACTATTAATGGTTTATTTTTAATAAATAGTTTTAAGTTATGTTCAACAATGGCTTTGGAGGTATGAGGACAATATAGCAGAGACTTACATTTTTTATCATTTAGTTTAAGGTTAGGATTACTTGAGTAGGTACAAATAGCTTCTAAATCCCGATTTATTATTTGAGATGCTAAATTTACAGTTTCAGGTACAAATGAAAAATACAGTTGTGTATCATCTGCAAATGAGTGTAATTTTAAACTATCCGAAGATTTATAAAGGTCAGAGATATATATTGAGAAAAGAAGGGGTCCAAGGACAGAACCTTGAGGTACCACTGAAGTGACCGGTGTAAAATCGGATGAGTTGTTGTAGATAATTACTTTTTGATTTTGATAAATAAAATTTGAAAAATCGTAGGGAAATTTCATCAAATCCAAAATGTTTAAGTTTAGCACACAGAAGAGCATGATCGATAGTGTCAAAAGCTTTAGAAAAATGTAGCAGAATGACTGATGTAGCTTTTCCCTCATCTAATGACCGAAGTATATTATCGGTTAAATCTAGAAGTAGTGTCGTTGTACTAAACTCCATTCGAAAGCCTGACTGTATATATGTTACTATGTTATTATTAAATACATAGTCGTATATTTGATCACTAAGGGACTCAGGTTTATTTGATTTAGGCAAAGGTTTTATTAACGCATATTTCCAAATATCTGGAAAATAACCGACCTCCAGACAGCAATTAATAATATGGGTTATAAAAGGAGCAGTAACAGGGAGAGAAAGTTGTAGCATCTTTGCAGAAATGTCACTTCCAATATCATCCGATTTCAAACCTAATACTAGTGATTTAATTTGATCAATGGTTGCAAGTTTAAAGGAGAAAGTAATATCGTTGTTGAAAAAATTTGACTGATACCATTGAGTTGTCTCAGAACAACAATCAATATGACTGAAAATTGATGTAAAATAATTATTTATAGAGATGGGATTGTTTAGCTCCTGAGGGATTTCTATGACAAGTTTATGGACAACTATAAGTGCATGATTTCATGGCGTTCCATAGGTCTTTTTCCCATGCTTCTCTCCATACGGACTGCATTAGTAACGGAGTTACGGAGATCTTTATAATGCCTATAATCTAGAACATTTTTAGATTTTTTATATTTGGCTAAAGCAGCATCTCGAGTTTTCATCATATCCCGAATTGTAGGCGTGAGCCAAGGTGCATTGGGCTTTGTAATACGTGATTCTACGTAAGGAGCATGCTTATCAAACAAGGAAACTAATATATTATTAAAAAGCCGAATTTTATTCTCCATAAAATTTTCATACAGTATTTTATCCCATGAGACTTTGGTGTATTTATTAAATGATATCTTTATTTTTGAATTTATTAATATGAAGACAAGAAGAGTATGAAAATCTGATCTGAATTTCGATAATAAATAAAGAAATATCGAAAAATCCATTTTATGAAAAATTGAATACGGGTTTCAAAATCTTTTGCTTTTCATGAAGAAATTTATGATGACCTACTGGATCCGCGATCAAACACTAGTGTAACTTGTTATTTCATCTGATAATACTTATCAATAAAACAATCTTGTATGAAGTAAGAACATTGGCTCTATCTACAACAAATCAATAACAACTTCCGCCAAAAATAGATAGAGTAATAATTTTTTTAAAATTAATGCATCATACAAAACTCATCTACATATACACCTACCATTGAATCAGAAATCTAAGGCAGATAAAAGTAACATATAATTATATTAAAACACATCCGTATGAGTCAATACCCCATTACTTATATCGTCCCATAGACTGACTCTACACCATAACATTCAAATGAGTTATTGTTCTTGCGCCCGTATCGGATTTTTAAAGTCGTTTCTACCACTCGCCATCATCATGGAGAACAATGCATCGACAATTTGCATAAGCGTTTTTACGTGCCAATATCGAAACGTTATTGTTGTTCTGTACGTTGTTTTGTTGTTTTTACGAGTACGGCTCTAGCAATTTGGTAGCAATTAAAAAGATATTAAAATATGTAGGAAATCGCTCAAGCCTAGTTTACCGGTCTTGTTTCGTTATTAAAAGAAAAATTGTTCTTTTATGGTGTTAATTCTTAAAGTTACACAGGGTAAAGTAGATAATACAGTGTCCCAACTAAAATTTCCACCCAAACATTTCGAGTTTTGTTTAAATTTTGAAAAAATGCCGAAACAGGTCAATTTTAATCTAGAGCTTCTTTTTTCATCCCTCTAGCGCCCAGAACCACCCCTTAAAAAATCTTAAATGGCAAGGGGTGTTAAGTGACACATCATTTTGAAGCTGCTTTCATTATCTAATGCAAACCCGTTCTTTTTTTATTTTGAATGACTCTTTTTTGAGAAAACTGCTTAGATTTTTGTGAAAGAAAACAATAGTAGTTCTAAAAAAACAATTTTAACGAATGTACCGTTCAATTCAAGGTTTTTTCATTTAAATACCTTTGTATGAATTTTTTCCGATTTTTCCCAGAAGGTTTCCTCAATTTGATCCTCACATGACCTTGACCCTGACCTGATGGGGTCAAGAAGACCTCGGATTCGGATTCAGCGGCCCCAAAAACCCCTAGTTACAGTAGTGAAGTTCTTGGCGCAGACAAAAATTTTATTTGTGGGCTGTGTAATCTCAGCAGTTTTCTCTACTCTACTTGCTATTGTAAAAAAATAAAAATTTGAGAAAAAAGTAGTTGATAATTAATAACCTTAAATAAATCCTTATTCTAAATCAACCCTACGATGTTATGCTCGTGCTATTAGCAGGTAGAAAACGGATTCCTACTTACTCGCTCGTTAAAATGTACTTATCAGTGAAACGGACAAAGACAGAAATATAGATCTGTGAAGCGATGCCATGAGTTGTATAAAAGAATAAGCAATAAATAAAAAAGTTATTTGAAATGGACAGGAAATAATTTATTAAGTATTACTCATTAATGTTTTTTTCCTAAATATTATTGTTTAATCTTACTTTTATTGTGTATTATCCATAACAACCTTCAACTTTACTGTTTTGATTAAATTAAAAATTAGTAAAGAATGTTTTGCTTGTTTTATGGTCTTGTAAATTCTAAATTTAGGTTAAAATTGACCTGTTTCAGCATTTTTTCAAAATTTTAACAAAACTCGGAATATTCGGGTGTAAATTTTAGTTGGGACACCCTGTATTTTTCAATTTTCCAAAAAAATTCACCTTTTTGAGATAATTGAACATATTAAATGTTTGTTTAATTTTGATGTGGTAGACTATTAAATAAAACAATCATGTGGTAACAGATGTTAACGATCATTTTATGCAGAAAAAATCAGTAAGTATGTGCTGAATAATTCAAATAATTTTTTTCTCTAAAATTTAATATTTTAAAATTATAAAGAAAATTTGTATACCTACGTAAGGAAGTCATGAACTATTTTTGTCAAACTAAAAGTATGATTAGGTTTTCTGTCATCATTAAGAAAGTTTTTTCGTCCAATCCTTGAGTACCTACCTACCATCATTGAAGAATATGATTGAATCTTAAAAATTCGACAATTAACATATCTGAACCGATTTTAAATCTGAAAATTTGTTTGGGTAGAGATGTCTTCATCTAAATTCAGTAAAATATATACAGGGTGCTATTAAAAAACTTTTAGGTGGGGGGTGGTAACCCGGGGTTGGTACAATTGGGGGTTGATTTTTTAAATGTGGTAATAAAGAATTTTTTAAACAAAACAATCTTGTTTTTGTCCGACTGAAATATCCAAAATCTTTTCGGAGATATAGCGTAGTCAAGTAAGTCAGGGAGATTCATCTAAATAATCAAAAAGTTTCAACAATTTTTAAATTTTTAATTTCTTAAAAAAACAGACAGTAATTTTTCAAAACCCACAACTACTGTTTTGAAGATTTTTTCACGAAATTTTCAGCCAATTTGACCCAATTTAAATGGTGCGAGGTCCTTTACGTTAAAAATAGTGTATTAATGAATCCCATTTAACTCTTTAAGAGATTTTTATTTACATAAATAGTACCGCACGCTATTTATATACGACTTTAAATTAAGTTTTTTCTTCAATGTATTAATTTGAGTTTTAATACACCAATTTAAACTTTCGCAATTAATCCGCGTAAATTATTAGAATATTGCTTAATGTGTGTTTTTATAGTTAACGATTTAATCGAAACATATGCAAATTAATCGTAATTAGAAACAAATTCCATACAAATTATTACTCACTTTTTCAAGATTACTGTTAGTAAATAATTGCATTTTTATTAGAAGCAGTAGTTGGAGTAGTATTGCTATTAATTTTATTCGTAACTGTATTATTATTGCAGGAAATCGATGAGTTTGTTCTACGTTGGTAGTTAATCCAGATTTTAATAAAATAAACAAATTTTTTAAACAGTTAAATAATGTTTTATAATAGACTCTATGATACACTTCCTGATCAAATAGTTGATTTTGGTTTTTTAAATATTTTTTTTCACAATTAAACAATAATATACAATAATCAAAATACCCAAAAATGTCATTAAATACGTAGAGAATGAATTTTTATTCATTAAAAAAAGAATTTCAGAAAGCGTCCTCTAATTCTTCTAATATAACTTTTAGTAATTGTTATCCCACAATTTTTAGATCTTGTATCGTTTTTTCTCCATTCAAGTTTTTCTTGACTTTATCCTTTTGCTCTGTATTACTTTGCTTGTCTTTGATAATTCTTTTTGAATTCATTCGATTATATCAGTATATATTCGCTTGTTTGAATTGAAAAGATCGAAAAAATCTTTTTTATTCGAATATGTCAAAATACGTCAAATTTGATACAGTACACAATAACAAAAAGAACAAGGATTTTTTTTTGTTATGCCTCTATTAATATATCTTCAGTTTTACAAAAATGAGTGAGAATTTTAGAAATTATAACTCCTGGTCAAATTTTCTTTGAGAAAACGAAAAAAATTAAAAACTAATGGCTTCCTAAGAAAGCTTAGAGTCTCCTCTTTAAAATGCATTTGTATTTTTTTTTCTTGCGTACATTTTAGGCAAAGATACTATAGTTTTTTCCCGAACGCCTCGCTTGAATATTTGTATTCAGCGGCTTGACGCGTAGAGTTTTCGAATTCGGTTTCTTATTTTTAATAATTTTTTATAGTAATACAACTTTTTTTAAATAACCTATAACATAAATTTTAGTAAAATTTTCCGCTCTTTCACGTGGTGCTATTAGTTTTTCGAGATATAACGCAAAAACCAAATTTTCAAAAGTACCTAAGAGCCTAGTAACAGCGATATCACATTTTATGAGAGGTTTTGGCCTAAGTGTGGCTCTAGCAACTGGGCTCGGTTTAAATTAGCATTCAAACATCCGGCGAGCGTTAAGCTATGTTCACACTTGTGCGTTTTTCTCTTCAATTTCTCTTTCAATTTACAATTAAAAATTTACCATTGGTAAGCGCATGCCGCAGGAATGAATGCGTGTAATGCATGCCATATAACTGTCCACACTTATGCCTCCTAGTTTTCAATATTCAACCAATATACATATGAGTTTACAATGGAGGGTTGTGCTGCATATTTGATATTGAAAAAAGGGTAAAAAAGGCGGTTGGTATGGATGAGATAATATCTGAAAAAACGAAATTTTGGAACACTACAAGACCTGTAGTTTGATGAAAATGTGCTGTTTAAAAATCTTTATCATTAGTATCTAACAAAACATACTATGGTCTATTTTTATGCATGAGAGAGTAATAAAACAGCATTTCTAATGCAAAACTTAGTACGGTCATTTTAAATATTTTTACGGAATAATCTAAATATTTCCTAAAATTGTCATAAATGTACCTGAGTTAATACAAGTTTTGCGTCTTTTATTGGTCTTTTATAACCATAAGCTGTACAGAACAATAGAAAAAGGTTTAGACAGGCCAAAAGCCCTGTGTATTAAAGATAACATAGCCGTATCTTAAGATTATTTTCAATAAGTACCTATTTGCCAATTTTGTTTTATTTTAATTCCAAGAATTTCTTACAGTAATCGAATTATAAGTAGATAAATCCCTTACCAACAAATTTCACCGAAAATGCGATTGTAGGTTTTCCATTTAGTAAGGAGGTCCAGTTGTGTATTCTTGACAGCTTACTAAATGTCGTTTAGTTGCAACATGCAAGGTGCAGTGTGCAGTCTATTGTGAATTCTAGTGTGATCATGGAAAATTTGGAAGTACCGCGTAAACGACAAAAAATCGGTCCTTTAACAATTAATGAAAAAACATTAATATTTAATTGTTTAAAATCATTTACAGACAAACATTTATGTAAAAGTGTTGATGACACAGAGGAATTAGTTACTAGTACGCTTGGTGTTGGGAAATCTACGATTTACAGAGTTGTTAAAGAAGAGAAATGTGGCGAGTTTCAAACAGCACGTAAAGCTCCAGGAAAACCAAAATTTCAAATAGAAAATCATTTGAAAGAAAGACTTCGAAGGAAAGTGCATGCGTTCTTCTTTAGAAAAGAATTTCCGACAGTAGACAAAGTTCTTGCCACGGTTCGAGATGATAAGGATTACCCTGAAATGAGTCGAAGCACACTATGGAAACTTTTAAAAGAAATAGGTTTTCTATGGAAAAAGCATTCCAGAAAGTCTATTTTAATAGAAAGAAGCGATATTGTAGTATGGAGAAGAAATTACCTAAGGACTATAAAAGAAATGAGAAACCAAAGAATAAATATATTTTATTTAGATGAAACATGGATCAACGAGGGACATACACCAAATAAATTTTGGCAAGATGAAACTGTTACAAGTCGAAGACAGGCTTTTTTAAATAATTTATCTACTGGTTTAAATCCACCATCAGGAAAGGAGCGCAGACTGATAATAGTACACATCGGTAGTTCAAACGGTTTTGTTAAAGGTGGTTTATTGACTTTTGAATCTACTCGTACCGGTGCCTACCATGAGGACATGAATGCTGATGTCTTTAAAGAGTGGTTCGAACAAATGATAGATCTTCTTCCTCAGAACTGTATAATAGTAATGGATAATGCAAGTTATCACTCGAGACTTACAGAAAAAATGCCCACAACCAAGTGGTTAAAAAAAGATTTACAGAATTGGCTAAATTCAAAGAATATTAAGTTCCATCCCGGTTCTGTGAGAAGAGAACTGTATCATTTGTGTTCCCTTCATAAAGAGAAATTAAAAAAATATGAAATTGATGAAATTGCAAAAAATCGTGGGATGACGGTGGTTAGATCACCACCATATCATTGCGAAGTAAACCCGATTGAACTGATATGGGCACAGATAAAGGGAGAAGTTTCAGGAAAAAATAATTCTTTTAAAATGAGTGATGTTAAACAGTTGTTTTTGGAGGCTGTAAATAATGTGAAGCCTGAAAACTGGGAAAAGGCAGTAAATCATACGATTAAAGAAGAAGAGAAAATGTGGAAGTTGGACAATATTACTGATGAAATGATCGAGCCACTCATTGTAAATATTGGTTGCGACAGTTCATCTTCTGATTTCGATTCTGATTTGGATTTGTAGGTAAGAAGTATTTTTTATATTAAAATTATTATTTATGAACGTAACGTTGTTTAAAAGTCAAAGTTTAAACCCTTATACCTACATAACCCGTTTGACACAATGTTCTTAACATACCTTGTGGAAAAATAAAATATTTTAGAAAAAATTGCACTTTTTTACCTTCAGCTGCTTAGAAGTTATAAGCAGGTTAATTAGGTGAAAATATAAGTGTACACCCGATATATTTATTATATTTATACAAAGGTTATTTCATACGAAAATACTCGAAGTATAACTTCACAAAATATTTTAACTGTCTACTAAAAGAAGTGGTACGCCTATGGATTACGAACGCTTTATTATTTTAATACTCTCTCATACATAAAAATAGACTATAGTTATCAGATATTAATAATAAAGTTCTGTAGTCTTCTATAAAAACTCAACTCAACTCAACTATTGACATTTTTTATAAAACCAACCCCACTGGTACTGGAAACACGTGTGCTGACAGATTCGATGCATGCCTCTACGCACGAATTTCATGCATTTTTCTTTAAAGTTCGAAAAACGCACACGTGTGAACATAGCTTTAAGCAGATAAACACCTCCTTACAAAAAGTTTGCTAGTATCTTTGAAGACGAAATTTTTAATTCGCTGACTTCAAAAAGATTTTCTATCTACTAAGTTCGTGAGACATTTAAACCACAACCGCACTCATGGTACTCCGAGTGCAATACGTTGACATTTGCATGGAACTAACCTAACCTTTAAAACGATTTTACGCTTACTCGTATTACCAATAACAAATACAGGAATAAGAATGTTTTAATGAGCGGTAATAACTTCGAGGACAAGTGTCGGTTAGGATGGAATAAAAAAATAACGGCTCGCAATCCAAGTCACTTTCTATAACGCATAATAGTCAGAAGGTACGTCTTCGCGGTTTGGGTGGATCGTGACGGCGTTTTCGCCGACAAGAGAGTTCTAAATTTAGTCCTTGGTTTCGAGTTTAATTAAAATTGTACGAGGTGTACTAAAATTTCTATGAAATGGTTAGAAAACTTAAAAAAATAAAATAAGTAGTGGTAATTGGGATAAACGCAGGTTACCTAAGTTTGGAGGTAAATGCTGGGGTTCCGCAGGGCTCGGTACTTGGGCTCCTCCTCTGGAACCTATTATATGATGGGGTGTTGGATATACAATCGGATGGTCTTTCAAGAGTAGCCTTCGGTGACGATCTAGCTGCTATCGTGGAAGCCGATGACATAGAAAAGCTAGAACACAGGATACGAGAAGCAATGTACCGAATAGAGGGATGGCTGGAAGAAAGGAAGCTAAAGTTAGCTCCACAAAAAACGGAGATTGTAGTGTTAAAAGGAAAAAGGAAAAGACAAATTACCATCAGGATGACGAACGCTGAAATTGCCGGGAAAAAAAAGTCTCAAATATTTTGGAGTAGTCATTGATTCCAGTGGAACTTTCGGACCACACGTGACGTACGTGACAAGTAGAGCAGAACAGAAATTGTCTTCCCTCACAAGACTAATGCCAAATATTGGAGAGCCGAGCAATCTAAAAAGATTAGCTCTATATGGAGTGGTACAGTCAATACTCCTCCACGGAGCGCCAGTATGGGCCAAGGCTATGCAAGTAAAAACACATAGGAACAAGATGACAGGAGTACAAAGAAGAGCACTAATAGGAGTTATTAGTGCTTACAGGACTATATCCACAGTAGCTACCCAGGTGATAGTTGGGGTCCCACCGATATACCTGATGGTTGACGAGAGGGCGAGATTACATGATAGGTGGACGAAGCAGCCAAAAGAAAGGAAAGAACAAGAACTTTGGAATTATGGCAGGACGAGCGGATAAACGGAACAGGGACAGGAACGTCGATCAGAGAGCTCATTAGAGACGTTGTAAGCTGGACTAAGTACCAACATAGAAGTGTGGACTATTTTTTCACCCAATACCTATCTGGACACGGGTGTTTCGGTACATACACTAAGCGAATAGGTAAGACTGAAAGCGACGAATGTGTGTACTGTGGGGAAACAGACACACCGGAGTACACCATTTTTAACAGCCAGAGGTGGGCGACAAGAAGAACTGAGTTAGAGACGGAGATATGAGAGGGAATAGAAGCCGCAACTTTAATAGAGGAGATGGTCACGGACAGAAGAAAGTGGAAGGCGATACATAAATATATAAAAGGAAACAGAAGAAAGAGAAAGGCAAGAAAGACCTAACTGAGTTTTCCAGGCCTTATTGCTGAAGTAGGCCGAGCAGGCGATTCCGGCCATAAGGTTAGTGGAAGAGGAGGGGTTTTTAGTGGGTATTGGAAGTCACGAGTCCCACACTACCCCCACAAGATCTGGGGTGTGCGTAAAGTCATTTTCCGCTCAAAAAAAAAAAAGGTTACCTAAGTTGGTTTAATAATATTTTAATTTTATCTTCAAATTTGGCGGACAATTGACTCTTTAAGAAAGTAACATTTTGACAAAACTCAAATCTATCCGGTGTAGCGCAATCAGATTTGTTGGCAACTTTTACCCCCTCTTTTACGCCACTGGAGGAAATAATTTTTCTAAATATTTTTTAGTTTAAAACCTAATAATATTCGATAAAGCTAAAATGAAACGTGTTGTGGACCTTCGCTTTTAAACAAAACAAAAATTTAAGAATTGGGTTTTCGAGGTTTAGGTTCTCTGTGTTATTTGAATTTTAATTCACGAAGAGCTTCATGTTAAACTATTTAGCTGGTATCTTCTTGTTCAGCTCGGGGGAATCGTATTTTGGTCATTACATTAGGGCTCTAGGTGGAACATCAGCCACATAAAAACGCGACTAGAGATGTGACACTAGAGATGGACGAAAAATAACGGTTCTATAGATATACGTTACAATTTCGCGCGCGTCTTAACCTCTTTGACGATGTTGCCAGATATAATTAACATAGTACAAATAGTATTTATTAAAATGCCGATTATGTGCCACTACTTTTATTTGTAGTATAAATATTTGTTCGAAGCCAACTTCGAGTACTCGTGGATTTTTTCAGTATATTACTACATCTGACTAACCCATAATGACGTTCAAAAGAAATTTAATTATGTAATTATGTATTGTAAATAAAAAAAATATATCAGCACAAAAATATATAATTAATGTTATTTAAAAATACCTTGTGATCATTCACACAACATAAAATTTTTAATAATCAATAAACTAATTTACCTAACCTAGGATTAAATCTCAATGGTGAAATATTTTAAATTACTATTCTAAAACTAAAATTAAATCAGGTAAAAACGAGAAGAGGACTTTGGAAAGAAAAATTGCACAAGACGTAATAATACACCACTTTTCTAGGTCAAAAATGAAATAAGTATAATTTATTATTTTTTAAATAAAAGTAGCTGAAAGTTAAAAGCTAAATTAATTAAATCATAATTGGATATTCAGTTACGGCAACACAAAGTAATTTTATAAAATGAAATTCCAAATATTTGTGAGTGAATTTTTAATTTTAAATCGACAAAAAAATTGACTACTAAAATATGTGTATTTTACCAAACAACAATATTTCCCAGTTTAGAAAATTCCAAAATTTCAATTTCGTTTTACGTATGCTTGGAAACAAATTTTGTAAGTTGTAATCCACAAACTTATCTTCACCTAGATAAATAAAATTTTCTATCTAACGGGAACATATAATGTTTCAGTTTTGAACAAAACTAATTTTCTCATTTCTCAGGTAAAAGTTTGTTCATATTCATTCTTGTGGATCGTAAGTTTTACATATTATGAGTTCTGGATTTGAACGCGACTCGGTAACTTATCTGTGTATAGAATATTGTTTTTCTTGAAATAAACTAGGGCGAAAGTTTATATTGTATTAGAAGTTCCGAATTTTTTTTCAGTAATATAATATTCGTCTTTTTGTGCCTCACACTACTACGAGAGTTGCTGACTTCTCTGCATATCAATGTGCTGCGTATTTTTAAGAGTCAGTACCATGACCAAAATATATGTGCTAGAAAATCTATTATTACTTCAAAACTGTGTTATTTAAAAAAATAAGTTAAATGCAGGAATGGAGATATAGACCTGTTTTAAGTTCGTATTGTAATAGCTTTTCAAAATATTGTAAGATTTCTTTACTATCGGTAATGAAAGTATCCCAAATAGACCAACTTTGATAATTCTTTTTATAAAATTTGGCAAATAAATTTAAAAAAAATATTACAAGACGAACTTGGCTTGTACATTTATCTTTCGTTTGACACTAGGTTTAAAAAGATTGAACAAACATTATTAAAAAATCTATGAGGCACAAGAAACCTGTGCAACAGTAATCACGTTTAGTCGACGAAATATAGCAGTCAAATAAGGAACTTTGGTGCAGTAAGTCGGATTGAGATGGGTTTTTTTGAATTTGCTTCGTTAGCTCGTCTAGAAATTTTGTGCCATATTTTAAACTTGTACTTTTTTGAAATTGCATCGCTGCATCAAAAAGTGCATTCTTATAAGTGCATCTTTCAAAGTGCTGAATAAAAAATTCATATCTTGCACAGAAAACATCCGAACCTTACAAATTTCAGTACCCGGGGGTGTTTTGGGTCGCTTAACCTGAATATGTTGGCCAAATGAGCCCCCTGTGTACGCTATCCCTCCTCACGACAACCCCGCATAGATCCCCGAGGTCTGCAGGTGACTGATTCTTAAATGTACAAAACCATGTGGGTCTCACAGTTTAGTTTCGCATCTAAACAGAAAATTGCTCTTGAAGGTTTGCCAATTCCTTCCAAGGTCCAGGCTGAAGATTTAACCTGAAACTCCCGATAGAAAAGAAACGAGAGTGGCAGGTGATATTTAGGAAACAGCCCGAAAAGGAAAGATTACTGTCAAGAAGAACATGGGATGTAAAAACAACAAAAATTTGAGACGGTATAATATACTATAAAAATTGGAAAGACAGGAAAAGTTAGAATAATTTTGATTAATAATATGTAAACCAAGCAGTTACATAAGTAGCAAATTAATTATGATTTTGAAGAATCTTGAAAAAAATATGTATTCTACGTTTTCCTTACTTTTACCCATAAATAAGTAAAAGCAATCCAACAAAGCAAAAACTTATTATAATTAAACATTTTTTTCTTCTACTATCAGACTACTAATTAACAATAATTAAAAAAAAAACATAAACGATCAATTTAAGTTAAATAAAAAAATTTCCAACTCATGCGCCAGTAGTACTACACAAAAAATTGAAGCATCAAGAAAGATAGACAAAGATAAACACCGTTGACATCAAAAATTCCTTTAATTAAGCGAATATGACAATTTAGGAAGCATATAGTCATAGAGTTATTTAAGAGACAGTTACTTCCAGTATTGAGATGAGGACTGATCATTGCGTAGAAAAATATTCCTTTCTAAAAACGAAAAAATCGAGGTAACAATGGGAGTCTCTCAAGGTTCGGTGATGGGTCCTCTTTTGCCAAAAATGTTAATGGTTAGTGCTAACAAAAATGAAGATCTGACGGTTCTTGCTGACTGGGTTAAATTCGAATTTAGAGAGACATATTATTTTCTTACCCAATTTTTCTCGAGCCACTGTTTCTTTAAGACCTATACGTACATAATTCGGAAGGCACAAACTATTCTGGTATGTGCTGGAAACTACACTACAAAATTTTGAATCTTCTGAAAACCTATATTCAAAGAAATATACTAATATATACAAGACGAATTCGGCGAATTCTACAGGAAATTCCACCTATATAAGCGACAGCACGAATATTTGTTAATTTTACGTGTCGATTCCGGTCTTTTAATTCCTCTAGAAACAACTGAAATGTGCTGTACTATTTACAGAATCGTTACATTGATTTAACTGGAATATTACAGTTATTTTAACGAACTACCTTGCCTTACCTAAACTGTAATTTCGGTTTAACAGGAATTTCCTGTTCAATAAACAAACTAGATAGTTGTATTCGAAACTTCGAACTTCAGTTTTTACAGGAATTTCCAGTAATTAATCGAAACTGTACTATCGATTTAACCGGAATTTTCCGTTGAATTAAAGTTCTTTCCTTCATACATTACAGTACTAGTTAGTTGTATTCAAAACTTATAACCTGAGCTTTTACAGAAATTTCCTGAAGTTACCTAATATTTAACTGGAATGTCTTGCATTTCCTTAGCAACATATGATTTGATTGACGATTACTTCAATAAACATTGATTAACACTAACAGACACTTTATAGCCAAACAATTTGAAATATTGAAATTTACTTTCTCGGAATGTTTCAGTGTAATTGGCTGCTAATTCCAATGTATCAGTCGGTTCACCAATTACTGAATATAGTCTCTCTTCTCCATCGACCCCATCAAAGACAATCGGGCCCAAATGGTATAAAAAGTTAGAATTAGCACTTGACGTCGACATAATTATTTTAATAAGTATCACAATCACTGCACAGTGCACTTGCATAGAATAATGGCGTCTGTGTATGCCACATACGGGTATCTAACGAACCAACACGAATGACTCAATAACGAGTTACCGCGTCGGCGCGTACTGCTCAGAGTAGCTGATTGAATTGTGGGATTTACAGGATATTCCTGTAACACTCACGGTGTTTTATTGCGGTTGCACCTACGATTCCGACCTACGTATGTTTTACGGTAATATCTTGTAAATATAGCAAAATATTATTCTATATACACAGGAAATATTCCTGATAAATTAATAGTACTTTATTACTGCTATACTTACAGTTTTTCCTGTTAATACGACTCAAGTCACTTTAACTGGAATTGGCCTGTTAGATTTCGAGTATAGATTGTTCTCAGAACGGATTTTTCTTGTTATAATAACAATAGTTGCGTTTAAACAACAGTAATTGATTTAACCGGACATTCCAGGGATCCTGTTTTTCAGTGTACACAATAGTGACAAAAATCCCCAAAATTGCGAATAACTATATTCTATTTTCCAACAATTTAAATTGGGTTTCTACCATCTTATATTACTTATACTGGCAGCTGGATTATGTATGAAACCAGCTCTGTCTAAACGTCAACGACAGCCATTTAATTTTTTTGAAAGAAAAGTGTGGGCCGAACCACTCCCGATCCGTTGCCTCTGATTAGCTTGATCATTTATTTTTTTTTTTACTTTTTGTATTATTTTTTATTTTTGTTTTCTCGACTTAATGGCATCGACACCAACTTCAACTCTCGCGTACGATGT
This sequence comes from Crepidodera aurea, assembly GCA_949320105.2. Taxonomy (NCBI): domain Eukaryota; kingdom Metazoa; phylum Arthropoda; class Insecta; order Coleoptera; family Chrysomelidae; genus Crepidodera; species Crepidodera aurea. Next base: position 18,975,908 of record OX439475.1, on the reverse strand, counting down.
TGCAGGTGTTATTTCAAGATGACAAGGGCATTAAATTTGAATAGTTCGAATTAATAATATGTCGGTATACAGAGTACTCGATGAATGCTAATTCGTTTATATCGATCCTTATGAGAAAACAATATTTGGTCACTTTTTTAAAGAGAAAATTTTGTTGAGGCCCTAGAAGCAATTTCTAGGCACCGCAGCAGACGCGAATTTCTTTTCTGTTTTGGGGTGCACACCATGCTCGATCGGGAATCACTGAACAACCATTAATAACACAGTTTAACCGTCTACCATTTATTTTATTTCCTTTGAAACACCAACAACAAATAACAATCCATAAAAACAACAATACACATAATTGCTATCAAGCATAAAAACACACATTTACAATAAGAGATGATAAGATCAATTCAGACGTAGCGGCCATCATTCTACTCTGCATCTAACTCTGTTCTTTTCCGCCGTGATTTTTGGAGAGGGAGCGCGGTGGTCGCTGAAAACGGAACCAGCAACCACCGCGGGAAGGTTCGAATTCGAACATATTCCCCGGCCTTGAGCGAACCGGCTCTAAATAGAAAAAATAAAAAATGAGAAATGTGAGAAAAAGTTAAGAAGTATAATTAACTGTTTGGGGTAAAGAACACAGTTTGGAAATAGGACGTGTAAACGTACCGTTGAGGGTCTTAATTGTGACAGCTCGGACCTTGCCATCCGCACCAGGGAGAATTCCGACAATTCTGGCTCTAGGCCATTGCAAGGGGGGAACGTTGTCCTCCTTCAGCAAAACAAGATCATTTATTTCCAAATTTTTAGTAGGGCGCAACCATTTTGGTCGATTTTGTAGGGTGTTGAGATATTCAACAGACCATCTTTTCCAAAAGGCCTGTTGGATACGGGAACATTTTTGGTAAAGATTTAGCCGATTTTCAGGGAGATGCGTAACATCGGGTTCTGGATATGAAGTAAGATTGGTTCCAATCAAAAAGTGACCAGGGGTCAAACATTCCAGATCGGAGGGGTCATTTGAAATCGGACACAATGGACGCGAGTTTAAAACTGCCTCGATTTGAGCCAGCACGGTGGTCAATTCCTCAAAGGTGAGATTTGCGTTTCCAACTTGACGCTTGAGATGGCTTTTGGCAACCTTTATCTGAGATTCCCAAATACCTCCCCAGTGGGGGCTGAGAGGGGGTATAAATTTCCACTCAATACAATTTTTCGACGCGAATGTTTTTATCGCATCTGACACATCGGATGCCTTAAAATAGGAGTATAATTCCCGAAGTTCATTTCGTGACCCGGAAAAATTTGTAGCGTTGTCGCTGAAAATAATGGATGGGTTTCCTCTTCGAGCTATGAACCGTTTCAATGTCATCAAAAAGGCTTCCGTTGAGAGCGAGGAAACCAATTCTAAATGTATGGCTTTTGTAGCCATGCAAACGAATAAGGCTATATAACATTTCGAAAGAGGAGCCTTTCTTAGCTTGGAAGTCTTGAACATAATAGGGCCGCCGAAATCGACACCCACCTTTTGAAACGGGCGAGAAATGGAAACACGATCTTTCGGGAGATCGGCCATGATTTGTTGAGAAGGTTGTATTTGAAACCGAAAACAATTGTTGCAATTACGAATTATCCTTTTAATTTCACGAAGAGCGTTGAGAGGCCAATATTGCAATCTAACATTGGCTAGAACTGTTTGTGAGCCAGCATGACCAAGTCGATTATGCTCGTGTGCGAGTATCATGGATACTACATGATGTTTGGAGGGTAGGAGAATGGGGTGCCTTTGACATTCGGACACGTCTGCATTGGTCAAACGTCCTCCGACGCACAAAAATCCTTCAGGGTTGAGAAAGGGTTTTAATGAAGCAAGATTTTTGTTTGAAAGGAGTTTTCCTGCCTTTAGCTCAGATATCTCGTTAGAGAACTTTGTGGACTGTATATTTTTAATGATTAGGGTTTTAGCAGCGCATTTTTCATGTACATTTAAAGAACCGACTAATTTGTCGTGAGGAGATTTGAAATTATGAGCTAACCTGAGACAATAGGCCACAGTATTTTGCAATCGAGCAAAATTCGAAAATCTTGAAAATAGAGATTCCCAAAAGAGCACCTTTGGATCTGAAGCTGGGAGTGTAGCCTTAAAGGTTACACTTTTTTGCTCAGGTACATCGACCATATCAAATGAGTCATCTAGATTGGAGAGTTTTGGAAAGGGATCTAATAAAGAGGGTGGACCATGCCACCAAATTTTGGAGGTTAAGATGTCATGTGGCAATAACCCACGAGACAAGGGGTCTGCAGCGTTATTTGACGAAGAAACATGACGCCACTTCCAATTTTTTGTGAGTTCCTGTATTTGGGAGACTCTATTGGCCACGAAGACGGACCAACGAGAAGGATGAGAATTTATCCAACAAAGGGCTATCTGCGAGTCTGACCACAGATTGATTGAGGAGAATGAAAGGCCTTCATAGACGGAGACAATTTTTTGGATTAGTTTGGACAGCAAGAGCATGGCCTGTAGTTCAAGACGAGGTATTGTAAGATTGGGGCGGAAAGGCGCTATACGAGATTTAGAGGCGATCAAATTACAAGTTATAGGGCCGTCAAAATAAACAGTCCGAACATAGACACAAGCAGCGTATGCCTTGTTGCTACTGTCGGCAAAACCATGAAGTTCAACGCGGGAAATTTTCCTTTTCAGAAAAATGTGACGAGGGATTTTCAAATTGTTTAAGGCTGGGATGTTTACAATAAACGAATGCCACTCATGGGCGAGAGATGGGGGTAGTGGATCATCCCAATTTAAATTTGCCTTCCATAGAGTTTGCATAAAAATCTTTCCGATTACTATGACTGGACCAATCAGTCCGAGCGGGTCAAACATTTGGGCTATGATCGAGAGAGCCTTTCTTTTTGTGATGGGCTCACAATTGGTTGATTTTGGGAGAGAAATGGTAAACACATCTTGGCCAGGCTGCCAGGAGAGGCCCAAAACCTTGTTAGAGATATTTTCAATCTTCACATCGTATGAGATTGATCGAGAGGGTTCAGAGATTAGTTCCAAAAATTCGTGGGAATTAGAACACCATTTATGCAATCGGAATCCAGCATTGTTCAAAAGGGTATTGAGTTCCGTATGAGATGATTTAAGTGCTGCCACATCATTAGTGCCAAAGAGAATGTCATCAACATACGTTTGGGTGAGGATAGCTTGAGATGCGAGTGGGAAGCTTTTTCCATTAACCGACACAACTTCCTTTAGGGTGCGCGTGCTAAGGAAGCTGGCGGGTTTTGTACCATAGGTTACGGTCGTCAGTTCGATAACCTGTAGGGGATCAGAGGGTTGATCCCTCCATAGAATGTTTTGCAAATAGGTTTGATTAGGATTGATTTTCACCTGCCGATACATTTTTTCAATATCCGCAGTGAAAACAAAAGAAAACTGTCGGAAGCGACATAGGATGTCAAACAATTCTGGCTGCACCTGGTAGCCTTTCAGGGTTATATCATTGAGAGAATAGCCGCTAGAACTTTTACAACTAGCATCAAAGACTACTCTGAGAGGTGTACTCGAACTGGCTTCCTTTACGACGCAATGGTGGGGTAGAAAATATTTGTTATGGCCGAGCGCATTTTGAAATGAGAGAGGCACATAGCGTGCATGACTAAGGGCAATGTATTCATGAATGAATTTTTGGTAGTGAGAAAAGAGAACGGGTTCCCTTTTAAACCTTTTTTCGAGATTCAAGAATCGTTTTTTGGCAATTTGAAATGAGTCGCCGAGTTTTGTGACATCATCAGGAGAGCTTAGGGGTAAATTAACTTGAAAAGATCCATTCTCTAAGATTTTTACATTATTTTTAAAATCTCTTTCAGCAAGATCTTCTTCGGGAGTCAATAATTTATGAGGTGGTAGTTCTTCTATTTCCCAAAATTTATTGAGCAAATCGTCAAGAGGGAGAGAATCTAAAGAAGGTTCAAGAGTGTTGACGAAGAACGACGTACTTCGAGAGCAAGAGGGTTGTGGCACATTTCCTGCGATTACCCAGCCTAGCATTGTATTCTGTAAGACAGGGCGATTTTTTCCAAATCTTATGAGACCATCAGAAAGTAGGTCGTAATAAACATCTGATCCTAACAACAAATCGATTTGGGTTGGTTCAAAAAATTGGGGATCTGCTAATGCGAGAGGGTAGGGGATAGAAATTGATTCCGGGGCAATTGGACATTGAGGCAAATTGCAACTAATATTTTGTAATACCGCACAAGTCAGATCAAAAGAGACATTTTCAAAGACGTTAGAAAATATTTTAAATTGAGCCATGGTATTTGATACCAAAGAATTTTGAGTAATTCCAGAAATTTGTAATTTTCTGTTGAACCTTTTAGCATCTATTTTGTTCAAAAGATGCTCCGAGATGAACGAGTTTTGAGAACCATTATCGAGAATACACTTTGCTTGAATGGGGGTGCCATTCTTGGAATAAACCGTGACCATGGCAGTTGCTAACAAAACATCACTGTTTTTTCGCGAAAGAGTTGACATGCTATATGATGTCGTAGAGTGTGAAAAACTATGGGGATTCTCAAGGACTTCAGTTTCCTGTGTACAAAGATTGGCGTGAGAATTTGAAGGACTTTGTCCTGCAGATCGTTGATTGGAATTTTGCCTGGAATTATTTGCGTACGAATTTGGGCGAGGTTGCGAATTTGTGAGTGTACCATTTACGTGATGCAGTTGAGAGTTAGTCAAATCATCTGAATTGTTTTGCCGAGTAATGGCTGAGACATTTGGGTAATTTTGCTGAACATTGGCCTGAGGTTGCCTTTTTAAGCACAACGAAGAATGATGAGGTTTTGAGCAACTAAAACAACGTTTAGATGGGCAGTTAATAGCTCTGTGCCGGGTGCCGAGACAGTTTGTGCATAAATTATTGGAATGAACAAATTCCAATTTTTGATTATGAGGTAGATCCAAAAACTTGTTGCACCTATAAATTTTGTGAGATTTGTCATTGCAAAAAATACATTTAAATTGTGACGTATGAGAATTACCTTCAGAATTATTTGAGTGATAAGATACAACATTTTTTAAGTGAGTTTTTTCCTTTTTCATATTTGGAGGTGAAATAGAGGAAAGTACTTTACACCTTTCTTCAACAATACGAAAAAATTCCTCAACCGTGGGCAATGAATCTTTGTCTCTTTGAGACTCGTATTCCCGTTTTGTCGCGAAATCCAACTTCCTTACTAGAGTATTTATCATCATTAAATGTTCAGTATCAATTTGCAAATTATTTAGCGATTTAATGTGCTGTTTCATATGGGTAATAAATTCCCGTAAACATTGAGCATTACCTTTTGATAAACTAGGGTAATCAATGATTAAATTAAAATGTGAATTTATAATTGAGAGATTATCATTATATCTTTCATATAAAATATCTATTGCTACGCTGAAGTTACTATTAGTGAGTTCTAATGCGTTGATCAAATCTAAAGGTTCGTTTTTTAATGAAGATTTCAAATATACGAGTTTTTCAACATTGGAAAGAGCAGAGTTATTCGTAACGAGTGATGTAAACAGTTCAAAGAATGATGACCATTTTGTAATATCGCCATTAAATTCAGGTATTTTTAATTGAGGCAATTTTGCACTATGAGACGAGGAGTTATTATTGATAATAACTTGAGAACTATCATTTCTTATGTGGGGGGTAGGTTGGGCAAGGCTCTGAATCTTAATTTGAATTTTAGAAAGATAATCAAGATACCTCTCTGCCGTACTATCAATTTCATCAGTGTTAGGAAGCGCGCTAGGATCGTTATCAGATTCGAGATCAATTATATTATTTTCAATTTTTTCTAAATTAATAAATGCATCAGTTAAAGCCTGTTCGCGAACTTTAATTTTAATAACATCATTTGAAGTGTCGAGATTGCTATCTAGCCATGTAATTACTCGAGTAAATGCAGATCGAGCGTGCTTCCTATCTTTTTTGAGCGTATCCATTTTTGCAAATCACTTTATTTTACTTTACTTTCTAATTAAAAACCATAACATGTAAAAAAATGTAAATGAATCGTGAAAGTGTCTAGAAAACAAAGATGGATATTCTTCGATTTAAATATGCAAATATACAATAAAATAACAAATGATTACAAATGAAAACCAATTATTACAAAGGGTACAAATTATTACAAAAATAACAAATTATTACGTAACCAACCGGCGCACAATTGAACTTTAGGGCTGAGACCGGCCCTGTTGCACTGCTGTACACTCACGATTTTATTTTCAACGACACTACCTGCTGTTTTGAGAAGGCGACACCGAGTTAACTTGAATTGCAACGGATTTTCACACCTAGTGACACTTAACAATTTTTTACAATATTAATAGTACAAAAAATCAGCTTAATACAAGTTTATAAACATAAAAAACATGTGAGCAGTGTTAGAACTTATTAAATAACGATTTGAGACTTTAAAGAGAAATAAATAAGTACAATATGTTGATAAATAGCGAGAAAAATGTTATTAAGACCAATAAATATGTGCAATATATCAATCAACGAAGAGAAAACAAATATTGTTCCGAGAAATAACATAAACATATACAATATAATGTCGATAGACAAAGAGAGAAAGCGTTTTTCAATATCGAATATTGTGTGCAGATACAAATATGAAATAATTAAATAATCTTAACATCCAGAGTTTACCTTACGAATAGCACAAAAGTATCCAGGTGAGAAGGACCATATGTTGAGGCCCTAGAAGCAATTTCTAGGCACCGCAGCAGACGCGAATTTCTTTTCTGTTTTGGGGTGCACACCATGCTCGATCGGGAATCACTGAACAACCATTAATAACACAGTTTAACCGTCTACCATTTATTTTATTTCCTTTGAAACACCAACAACAAATAACAATCCATAAAAACAACAATACACATAATTGCTATCAAGCATAAAAACACACATTTACAATAAGAGATGATAAGATCAATTCAGACGTAGCGGCCATCATTCTACTCTGCATCTAACTCTGTTCTTTTCCGCCGTGATTTTTGGAGAGGGAGCGCGGTGGTCGCTGAAAACGGAACCAGCAACCACCGCGGGAAGGTTCGAATTCGAACAAATTTTTTCTTTAAATTTTATCCTTTTCCACCTTATTCCATTCCATTGTAGTTCTTATACAGTTAGTTCTTTCTTATTTGAAATTTCGATTATTCTATTTTCCATGTTATTTTTTCGCCAGTTCTTCTGTTAGCATATGGAGCCAGCATCATCTATCTATCTATCTGTGATGGGGGTGTCGATACACTGCGACCTATAAGATCTATTGTGCCCCCTACTGCTGCCCAATCGTTAAGGATGTCTTAACGATTAGAGCAGTTCCTCCAGTCCTATTGCTTTCAAAAAGTTCAGGATGTCGGTAGGCTTCAGGTTATGTAGATCTTCCTCTTCTATTTGATATTCTCCGAGGTATCGTACCCTTCGATTTTGCAGGGTAATGCATTCTGAGAGAGGTTTCCTGCTCTTCCTCGCAGAATCTGCATTCTTCTTTGTCTACTAATCCGTGTGGCCCCTCAGCCGGCAGTGCCCTGTTAGGATACCCGTTAGTATTCTGAGCCTATTTTTACTTTTACTGACGCACTCGTCAGATCTCTTCTGGTTACAGTTTCCCAGTAGTGTCTTGGCCTGCCACATTCCTTGTAGTCCTATCCAGTATTGGGATCTTTTGTTATTTACTTCTTTTCCAAGTTCATCAAGTATTGTACTGGTGCTTATTCCGCAGAAGGGTTCAGATCCCGGAAGTGGTGTTTCAGCCCTTTTTTTTGCGAGTACGTCTGCTATTTCATTACACTCCACTCCAGTGTGTCCCGGAACCCATAGGAGGGTAACAGTGTTGTTCTTGCCTAGTTCGTTTAGATTCTCTAGACACTCCCAAACCATCTTGGAGTTGCTTACGTGGGAGTTCAAGGCATTAATGGCTGCTTGGCTGTCTGACATGATGATGGTCTCTTGTCTGCGAAAATTTATTTCCATGTTGAACTGGACACATTTTGCAGCCAGCGTCATACTAAACAATGTGTTTCGCCCATCTAGTTTGACCATTCAAATCTGTGGTTCGGCACTAAAGTAATAAGCTATTGTTGTGTCATAAAAGGACATGGGTAGAATAGTACCAGTGTACTACCTACATACTTATACTAATGTGTAGGTAAGACTGTCTTGATGCTAAAAATCAATTAATTAATAAATTTTACAATCTATAGCTGAGTGCGTCTAATTGTTAAGTCTGAGGGAACAATTCTCAAAAGCCGTTGCACTTCACTTCTTCGTTCGAATAACCGTTTGGCTAATCTATTAGGGTGAATTGGCACTCTGTTTCGATATATTCCATTTCCTTGACAGTCTTAATTGGAATGTCTCGCATGATAACACTGTTAGGTACATATAGCTATGGACCCATTTAATAAGATAAATTTGTTTAACCCTTTGGTCTCTACCCAATTAACACGTAATCGGTGACGTGCTCTTTATTATAAAGACACAATTTGCTCGTTAATAATAACGCTTTGTTAAAATTGTTTTTGTCACGGTTATTGTGTTTTATTATTGGAAGAGTCTCGGGGTCCGCAAATCCAAATTAAAGTGGCAATTTGCAGACCTAAATTAATTAGTAATCGGGATCCGCACCTGTGGTTAGCTGGCGGCGGAGGATGGGAGAAACATAACCTATGTGAATACGTTAGAAAGTTATCTGATCACCTCATTCGAATTCGGAAGCTGTAATGCTTTTACCATAGAGGAATAGTAATATTTATTTTACTTTATCAGTGCCATTCAGTGTACCGTGTATATAACAATAGGCGACCCTTTTGTAATTCCAGATAAAATGACCTGAATCCGGGAATAGTCCTGCTTCTGGGTTATTAAATAAATACTAAAAAACTGTATGTAGAAGAATTTATATCCATGCATAAAACATAACGAAATCGTTAAGTTTAACTTCAAAATTAAAATTTAAATATGTAATAATATTATTAGTTATTTTTCAAATTATTAATTGAATAGTGCCTACTTTTCCCGGGCACATTTTAGATTAATAAAATAAGGCCAGAATGAATACTTTTGTATTTTGTTTTTAAATATTTCGCGCTTAGTCTCAAATCGCTTATTTGTGGACTATGAAGTACCAGCGACCTTGGTTGAGCAGAAAACACAATTGCTTCTGGGTCTTCCATGCTTTGTCTTTTTCGTATTTTTATTGTGCTATAGACAAACATTTTTGTGTAATTTTGTGCCCGACAACTACATTGGGGTGTACCGCTGCTACTAGAATTTCCACTACCAGCGAGACGATTAAACATCAGGTAAGCGTTTTGAGACACGTTATCTTGGAATTTTCTTTTAATTGTTGAACCAACCCCTTTTAAGGTAATATTCATTCTATTACACCCGCTTTAAAAAATAATAACTTAGATAAATCCTCTGTCTTTTTGTTTTACATGACCAGAGGTTAAAAATTATACCTACACAAAGGTACTAATAACCATGCAAATGCGTGTGTATGTACTATACAGTGATTTATGCTGTGCCTTTTAGAAAAATTAGCGTAAAGCGTTATCCGTCACGTTCTCTATTACCATAAAGCAAATAGTAGACAAAAAATATAAGTTTAAAAAATAAATCCTAACACGCGCTTACCGCTTTCGTTTTCTAATTATTAATGTAAAAGAAAATTTAGATTTAAGTGAGTTTAAATTAGGCTTCAGTAGTTTAAATTGATTACCGCTTTAACATATTAGATTTAACTATTTCATAAGTACTGTTGACAGTTGTAGTTAATAATACAAACCTGGGAATATAGTATAATAAATGACATTCTTAATTTTGAAGACATTTTTATACGAGGTAATTTTTCTAAGCATTCAAATCATCTCGGTTGTATCGAGGACATCAGGATTATTGTTACTAACTTTATTTATTTATTTATTTATTTACAGCTTGGGCTACAGCTACAAAACGAAAGAGTTCCAATTATAGATTTATCATTAAATTAGAAGTGTTAAGCTAGATCAAACTGAAGATAATTGTTAACAAGTAAAAATACGGTTGGCTTACAGAATTTATCATTACATTAGAAGTGTTAAGATAGATCAAACTAAAGATAATTATCAACCAGTAAAAATACAGTTTACCCTACGTATTGTATAGTATGTTGCTACAAGAAAATCTAATTTTTCGTTTTTCCGAGAGAATCTTATAGAAGAGCATTTATTAGCATTAAGATGTAAATTATTAGAATGACTAAAATCAGATAAACGATCAATGTCTTGTTGGAGAGGTACTTGCTGTACTTTATGTTTTATCGGAGAATAAATCTCCAAATCATCCGCGTAAGTAAGAGCCAATATCATTTATGAAAATTGAGAAAATCAACGGCCCTAGATGTGATCCCTGTGGGACACCGGATGTTACTCGTGTAGTTTTAGATACACTATTATAAAGTCTCACAATCCGACACCAATTACGCTTGATGGGCACGGTACTACGTGAACCTTGTCAGAAGCCTGAAGGTTTTTCTCCATATATTCCAACTTTAACCTCTCTGTATTAAAGATCCTAAGCTAACTTTACATATCGTTAACATGATGAAATAGTTCACCCTGTTTTTCGTTTACAACACCAAGTCTTCGAGCGCGTAGTTGATACGCTATTGAAGAAAATATAAGTTTAAACTCACATCGCAGCTCTAAGAGATGTTGACTAAACTTTTGCTATTAGGGAACGAGATCAAAAACAAATAGATTTATTTTACGTTTCCAGACATTTCATTCAATTTCGTTGTTTGTTGTTTTACTTGCATCACTTTTTTAATGCTCCTCTCCAGGGCTACAGCATTGGTATATTTTGATAATCGCCCCTGGAATCCAATTCGGACATTTTGTCATGGGCTTTGGAGATTGTCTCTTGCGACTATCCTTTCCAGATCAAATTGGTTCTCCAGATATCCCTTCTCTACTGCTGCAACCGGCGGGTTTTTTAAAAATGAATCGGTATTTTTTTACTGTTTTCAATGATGTGGTTTAAAACAACAGCTTTATGTGCAACGGGAATGCATCTGAACTTCAATTCGTTCTCTCGCAGTTAATTGTTACTGTACATTACAATATTATTTATTATTTCGATACAAGACGTCGGCTTGAAAATAAAATGTTTTACAGTTTCGGCATACAAAACACATTTTTTTTAGTCGTATTTTCCAATAAAATTTTATTACGAAAAAAAAAGTTACCGAACCTGAATCCAAGACATTCAATCGAATCCGGTTTTGGCATTTAAACAAATTGATATCGTTTATCTTCACAGGGTATTCAGATCATCTAGATACATACACTACATCGACAATAATTCAAAACGTTTGTAAAATTCCAACTCGATTTATATACAAAAATTTGCCGTTTATCCCCGTGACAGATACGAATGCTTGAGAAAACTATATACAGAATGGAATAAAATGGCACGCAACGTTCATACATTATGAATTGCGCTTTACCGACAATACGAGGGTCGTACCACACATTAATAGCATTGAGTTGCTATGAAAAGTTTCCGGATTGTAACTGCGTTTGAAATTGGTGCAGTGCCGGCGGTCTACGGGTTTTATTTTATTAAATTATTATTTGTATTTTTCAATACCTTTTTTCCTTGCTAGTGGTAGGGTTAAAAATTGAATGAATGAAATTAAATCTCTTACCTCAACACTTTAACTCCATGTTCTTTTGCTATTTCATCTACACTATACTTCTTAAATTTTGGTGAATGTTGTTACTGCAATAGCTTTTTTTGAATAATCCCTCTTCTGCCACTATTTCTTTGGTTATTTGACTGAAATATTCCTCAAAAACATCAGCAGTAATTTCTTCATGGTAGTCTTTCGTAGAATTTGAAACAAATTCTAACAAGCCTCTATCAACAAATCCTTTATCTCCTCCAATATGAGTGATAATTAAACGGGGAGCTTTACCATGTGGAAATTTTACGCCAGTAGACAAGCCTTCTATAAATGTTGGACGAGCATTTGTAACCTGTTTATCTTGCCAAACTTTTTTTACAAAATGTTCATTTATATTTTTGTCTTTTTTCTTAATTTTCCTTAAATATTGCCTCCTCCAACAAATAATTTCATCTTTCTCGATGAGCGCAGATTTTCTATCGTTCTTCTCCCAAACGAAGTCTAATTCATGTAAAGTTTTCCACAATTTATCTCTTTTAACGTTTGGCAAAGTTTCGTCTCCATTAATGTCTACTAAAAGTTTATCCAAAGTAGGTATCTTTTTTTGTAAATAAAACGAATGCACTTTTCTTCGGATCAGTTGTTTCATAGGACCGTCTATTTGAGTGGGTTTTCTCCCAGTTGACGTTTTAGGTTGTTCTTTAATACTTCCATCCTTTCGTTGCTTCAAAAGTGTATAAACGGTTGCTTCTCCAACTTCGGTCATAATATGTGAACACTTAGAAACTATACTCCGAATAATACTATTGAAATGTTCATGTACAAGAGCTTCATGTACATTTAACACTAAAGTTTTCATATTCACGGTTAAATTGCACTTTAATTTCACAGAAATATAATTAGACGTTTGTGCCATTTTTATTGCACAAATTCACTTGATCATTATTGCTTTTTATCGTCTATTATTACAGAACTAACAATTCTGCGTGTTACAATCACAGGACTACACAAACAGAAATGTAAATTTTAACTAAAATAATTTACAATCTGCACAACACTTTCTGCCGATTAGAAATTTTAATCCTAAGAAAGTTGAGGGCTACTTAAATTGATCTTGAATTGTAAATATTTTCTACCTGTAGAGATTCCATACTTACCAAAAATTGAAATAAATTGGTATTTTTAAAAATTTTAGGAAGAAATTATCCGCCACTGATTTATGATTTAATTAGGTAGGTTTATCTTCTGGGTCATAAAAATTTTGCTATCAATCATTTTCAAACAGAGTATAGAAGATCATTCTCAACTGGTTAAATTTAGGAAAATAAATACTTTACGTTGTCAGTGCAAATCCAACATTGGCATTCTTAAGAAAAGGCATAATGAGAGAATATCGAGTATGGAATTTACACAATGCATCAGATAGAAGTTAAACATAGTGGAAAGTATAAAGGAAGCACAATTGAAGTGGGATACATAAGTTACAAGGATGAAAGAATAGTTACGACATGCAAAAAATCTGGAGGTAGTCCCAGAAGAACATGCTTGGAAAATGGGAGGATACACAACAGACCACCCAGGATCGAAATAAATGGAAATAAATGTACTGAAATCAACTCCCACAGAAACTCCTTATTGAAATTAGGTTCAAGGATGAAATAAGTTATAAACAACTGCACAATTTTATACAAACATTTTGAAGTTGCAGATTTTTACGGGTAATTATAAAATTTAATTGCTAAAATAGGATACAAAATCAATACAAGTTTACAATTATTTTTTAAAATGGCTTAAAAATAAGATATGCAACTAGTTTCCGTCTAACCAGACCATTATCAGGCCTATAAATTAATAATCAAACCATAGGAAATGACACTCGGTGAAATAATACTGAATATTGACCCTCGTATGCAGTCCGGGATATAATTCTGCATAACGCGAATATTTCATAACACTTTATGTCCGGAACACCGAGATATATTATAATCGTTTGTTATAGTAATTTAATGTGTACACTTGTATACAAAACTATAAAAATCGCCATGAGGTTACGCATGCTGGCGTTTTATATGGTTAAAACCGGTAGTTGTGGATTATTTTTGCTATAAATTATTGATGATATAACAACCGAGTGAGAATTCTTATAAAACTCAAAAAAATGGAAGTCGCCACACTTCATAAATAACATCAATAAAGAGGCCAATTATTCTAGTCCAAACATAAGACGTTTCTGGACGTTGAGTACACATTCCTGCCTAGTACTAGTTCAGGCGGCACTCGAACCTGAAAGTACATTAAATTATATGATTTACATCTTGTTTTTCTACTCAAAAGAAACGTGATTCTGACGCAAATCACTAACCAGTCCGCGATGAGTCGCAGCCATTGTAATTGAATGGGACACTGCAGACGACGCTACTTGTCTCTAACCAATTAGTAACGCGTTAGTAATCAGTTGTAGGCAACTCAACATGGTGACTTGAATTACCCAGTTTCTAATGTTCAGCTGTCAAGAGTGTCAAGTATTGTTTATTTTCTTTCAAAATATTTTTTTTTACAATGAATGAACAACTAATAAATATAAAATTATTGGGAGAAGTTGAAAAATATCCCTTATTGTATAGTTTTAAGCTCCTAGGCTACTCCAAGAGCGATGAAACTGATCATGCTTGGTGTGAAATAGTAAAAGAATAATATAATTTTAAAAGTAAAAAAAAAAAAATAATGTTTCATTTTGTTAAAATAATATCATGGTACTCAATAATATTAAGTTTTTTAGTAGTTTTATTTTGGATATATTTGAATATACTGTTTTGATAATAGGACACCAAATATTTTTAACTCAGGGTTTTATTAAGGGTTCTTGACAAAATTCTTACGTTTTGATAAAAGGGTACCAAATATTTTTAATCTCAGGGTTTTATTGAGGGTTTCTGACAAAATTCTACGAGGTTTTGGAAATTGATTGACCACATATCATGTCAAAAATTTTTATTATTATTTTTTTCTATCTGTTCGTGTTCTATATAGAAATTGTAAAACTCTGGATCTTCCCCTTGATCATGTAAAAATTTTCTTAATCTCTCCACCAATGTTGCTTTAAATCCGGTTTTCTCCAAACCTCCTTTTTCCAATTCACATTTTAATTCATTTATCTTAAGATCCTTAAGTAACTTAACTGTATGTCCTTCCATGTTTGCTATATTCCCAAATTATATTTAACTCCAAAAAGAATTTGAAAATTTTGACAGCAGGTGACAATTACATTAAATTTTAGGTTTCCACTCTCAAAGGCCTTTATTTCAGGCAAAACCACTCAAACAAACTGATTTGAGATAAAATCAGTTTGTTTTCGTGGTTTTTCCAAATAAAGCCGTTTTCGTGAAATCCAAAAATTTTATCGATGAAATTTGGAGGACTCGTGGTATTACCTTTGATAAAAAAATTTAAAGTAGCCGAAACGCTATAGGCGCGTTGGGGACACTACTACAAAGCATAGTAAAACGCGATATGCGCGTTCTGGGCAGTGAAAGGACTAATTGGATAATAATTTTTTCACCACAAATTTGTAAAAACATCATTGATATTAAGTAACCTATATTTATATTTAGTTGTAAATATGAGTGCTTTTGTTTTAGTTACATTCAATTTTAATTTATTTTAAGTTTAAAATATTGACCAACTTTATCCAGGATTCTATTCATTTTCTCTACTGCAATCATTAAATTTATATCAGAACATGTCAGCAAATTCATTAATGAATTCACAATCAATAAACATCTCGATATCATTTAAATAGAGTATAAAAAGCAGAGGCCCGAGAACACTTCATTGCGGAACCCCTGTGTCAATGTTGATCTCTGATTCCTGATTGTTAAAACGTACTTTCTCTTTTCGACCTTGCAAATAATCATTCAACCAATGATTTACCTTTCCACCTACACTTTATTTAGTAATATTCAGTAATATTTCCCTATCAATGGTTTCAAATGCACGTTTTAGGTCTAAAAAAACGCTTTAGTTTTTGCTATAGTTATATTTTTCCTGAAAGTATAATCTATGTTAGATTGTTCGGTTAAATTGTTCGGTATCTGAATTCGATCTGTATGTGCGTGTGTGTGTGTAGCTTTCTTGTCTTTATGAATTTTAAAATTCTGACTTCAGATTTTGATAGAGCATCAAAAAGCAAGCTTATGGTTTGATGTGCCCCTCCGTACCTCTTCGAAAACACCTTCAAGATGGGGTTCAAAATATGAAAATTGTGGCTGTGTTGATTAAAATAAGAACTGTGAATCTAAAATTTTATTAATACTTTCATTACAATTTGTTCGGTCTATGGCAATGTTAGAAGAGCATTCTCAACTGGTTTTTTGTTAATTTCGTTTAATTATATTCGTTTATAATAAATAATAACCTATAAAATGTTTTGATACCCGGATATAAATATTAAATATCTAAATACATTATACTACAATATAAGGTTCCATATCAGTGTCACCATTAAATGGATGGTAGATGGTTGGAAGTTGTATTTTATCATCGTTCTAGCATATACGTAACACGGATTCACCATTACTATCCAGAAATAAAATTACGATAAAAGGAATGGAAACACTGATTCCGACAGTCCTTAGAGACTTTGCGTTTCCTACGAAATTTTATTTTCTCAAAATGTAATGGAACAAATATATCAGCTTAGGCTGCCATTCCTTGGCAATATTTCTATGTCATAGATATATTATCATGTATATTTGATGACACATATGACTGTGTAATGTCCCGACTTTGATAATAGTTGAGAGACATTTCTTGGATGAAAACAGATTATCATAGTTGGAAAGAAAATGGCGACCAACAAGTTAATACAACTAAATTGCTATGAAATGTTTTATAATGCAAAACATAAAAGCTATAAAAATAGAAATAGAGAAATGAAAAGTTGCTTTAATAAGAGCATCAAAGGGATGCGCTGTCCCGACAAAGTTTGGGTTCTGTTAGTCCTTATATACAAAAACAAAGTCTATGAACATGTTCTGCCGTCTATATATTTGTATATCAGTGGCAGATATCTCGGTGGTGGTTCCACCTATATTAATGTGTAACCACTACTTGTAAATGAAAATAAACAAATTTGACAAAAAAAAAATCGGATGTGGCCATGCACATGACTTTACCATACTTTAACTTACTCGTACATATTTAAGGCAGGCCATGCCTGGCAAGAGCGTACAATTGTCTCCATGAAACAAAACACTTCTACTGTGCTTGCGCTATTATTCAACTATGTTATTCCATATTTTATTTTTAACTCGCTTATAATACAAAATTTGAAAAAAGTTTTTAAACAAAGTTTATAGTAAATTTAATTTAAAATAAATTTAATATTTTTACATAAACTTAATAGAAACGATAATAATTGCGAAAATCTGAAAATTCTGAAGAGTAAACCCCCACTTCCGGTTGTCCGATTTTGCCCAAAATCTAATCAGCTCATTAGCATGTTGTAAAAATGCTAAATATAAAATTTGGTTAGGAATTTCCGATCGCAGTTGGAGTTAGAGCGCACACAAATTTTTCCGGACTACATACTCCATACATACATTTTCTACAAATGGTCTTAAATGACTTAGGGGGTCTCAAAACATGTAAATTCACTGAAATCTGAACTTTTTTTGCGATTACAATACTTTACCTATGGTAAAGTAAAAATTTAACATTTTTTTAATGTACTTTTACAACAACAAAACATTTGGGCCACATATTTAATATTTAAATAATTATATAAACATTTTCATTGTGTAGCTAGGTAAAAAAATTAAAAGATCCTCTTCAGATATATGATTAAAAAATATGTCATAGGTTCTAGTAAACACAACATATTATAATATATATGATAATATATATCCAGTGTTGCCGTTTAAGTGGAAATTTTGGTGAATTTGCTGCCATATTATTTTGTTTTTCTTCTTTTTAATAAATCGGTAATATTTATTATTTACTTATTAGGTCAGCGATGTTTTATTTGTAATTAATAAGAAGAGCAAAACCGTGTCACGTTTTGTCCATAACCAAGCATCAAAATATTAAAATAAAAAAATTTCTAATGCACATGCATTGGTTTTTGGTTTATTTATAAGTTTTGTCAATTTACAGATGGCGGCAAATTCAAAATAAAAAATATGCTTTATTATGGCCTTTTGCGAATTACATTCAACTAATAGTTATTTTTAATTGGCCTTCACCGTCGAGTGCATTTCGCCAATAGATTAACTGACAAGTTGAAATTTATTTTCATTTTTATTAACTATATCGCTTTTCCGGACTATAATTATATCAAAAACATTTTTTTTAGTGTGGGATAAAAAGGTGGGTAATTTTTAAAAGTGCGAGTGGTTAAAAGGGGAATTTTAAGATTAAGTGATGGGAAATTTGACATTTTTGAATTGGTAACACTGTTTATATCATATAAATATTACCGTGTAATGGCTGCAGATTATTTCATAATATTTATATGCCATAGATTTATTATCATAGATAGGCCTCGTGCATACTACTAAGTGGGGGTAATACTGTGGAACACCAGCGAAACAGGTGGCGTATTTTGAAAACTTTTTGAGGCCGCTCTCCATTAACTTAACATAAGGTTTTACGTGAAATTTGTAATTAAACGGATTTAGAATAACGATTGACTGTTAAAATATCTATATCAAATAGTAAATTTAATATTGTTCTATTCACATATTTTTTTTTACTAATATTACGTGAATATTATATTATTTCTCTAAAAATACAACTGAAATGAAGTTATGTTATTAAAAACTAAAAATTACGAAAATATTATGATGTAAATTTGCTACTTTTATGCATGAATATTATGGCAAATCACTTCATTCAACTTTCAACAAAGTTATTTTACCATTTTATTTATTATTTTTTGAAAAAATTTCGTTTCGCAGTTCGCAGATCGCCTAAAATATAAAAAAGCGGCCTCAAAAGATGCGATGCGCGCGCATCTGCACGAGGCCTATATGATAATAAATCTATGACATAGATATTACCGTGGAATGGCAGCCTTAAAAATATTTCATTCATATCATTTTTATCGTGTTTTCTATGAACAATAATTCTAATGGCCCTTGTAAAACCTAATACTCTAATAATAATGATAACGTCTAGATTAACAATACATATTAAGTTCAAAAAGCTTTTACCGCATTTTATGATTGCTATTATTTACTTTTACAACTGCACATTTTGTTTTGTCTAGCAGATAATCACCCACATTTATTTGATCAGGCGCTCGAGGTTTAACTGTAAGTAATGGCGACCCAATTAGCAAATCAATTAAGAAAAAAAATGTTTCTAGAACGAGCTGCAGTTATATTTTATCAGGTACAAGATGATTTGTGACAGAAGTAATTCGACCATTTTCGTCACAACCCAATTCTTTGTTACAATTTTCTTATTTTTAACTTTCTTCAAAAGATATGGGTAAGAATATATTGTGATGTTTATGATAATTTATTATATTTTTATTTTGTCTTTAATTATTTTAAATTTATTTATTTTGAAGTTGATAAATACTACTTATATTTTATTGTACGTCGTTGGGCGACAATTGTATTAAATATTTTTTTCTTGTGATTTCTCAATTAAGTAAATTGCCACGACTTGAGCTCGTTCTAATTTTATCATTCAGTTGAATTTAATTTTATTTTTGTGCCGCCATTTTAGAAAATGCGTTTTTCCGACCCTTTTTTAGTTCGGAAAGTGCGTTGTTGCCGGTCTAGATCGGAAAATTGACATAACTGCTCGGTAAAGCGACATAACTGCTCGGCAAAGTACCTACTTTCCTTATGTCAAAATTTGTTAAATATCACAGTTGCCATGACACTACTGTAGCCATCTGTCAGTAGATGTTTTTGACGTTTTGATGCACTTTGTGTATTATTATTATTATTCTGTTCCTATATTATTGTCAAATAATTGGTGGCCGTCGCCCTGAAACTTGCATGCTCGCACTGCCAAGTATCACTTTCCAAGCTTAACACGTAAATAACTGTTACCTTTAAATAACTTTTGCAAAAAACAAATTCCAAATACATTGACAAATCTTGTATGTTATTACCTTCCTTCGTAATATTAGTCAGAATGCAAATTACTTTCGAGAATTCATAAGTTGTCATGAGC
Source organism: Crepidodera aurea (assembly GCA_949320105.2). NCBI lineage: Eukaryota > Metazoa > Arthropoda > Insecta > Coleoptera > Chrysomelidae > Crepidodera > Crepidodera aurea. The sequence continues at coordinate 18,955,970 of OX439475.1, read as the reverse complement.
GCCATCTACTATCAAGTAGAAATTCTTAACCTCAGGGTATTGTTTATTTATTTCTTTGTTAAAAAAAATTGAACCTTTATTATTACTTGGCCTTTTTTCATTATGATTTAATAAATATCAATATTTAATATTATATTTATTGTGTCACAAGGGCAGAAATTGAGCTTTAGCAGCCCGAGGCTATTAGCTGTATGAGCGACGTTTAATGAAAATTTATGTGAAACGTCAAAGTCAAAGGTGCGTAGATAGTGAAAAACTACAAAATCGTGTTCTTTATGATTTTTGCAGAACAAGGTCAGAAAATATTTCTTTCAGTCTGATTTTTAGGGTTGATATGATTCATTTTCATATATGGTAGATATTTTTATAAGGTACCTTATCTGTTCCAAGTACGTACGATTTTATTACTTTTGCTCTTTTAGTTACTGCTTATAAAACTATACTTTTCCTTCTTTCTGGAAAACGGGATACCTTTCCTTCTTTCTGCAAAACGGGATACCTTCTAAGATGATCAGGATAGAACAGGATATTGATCAGGAACGATGTAAAACTTAAACTTCTTATATCGATTTATTTAAATTTCTTTTTAAAACTACATTTTACATTATTGACAGGTAAAACTTTTAATTATTATTTTATCACTATCGCTTTGACTCGCTTTCAAATGTTTTTGTGTAACGCAACGATGTGGACAAAAAGCCCTGGTTTGAACTCGCAAACGGCTTTTATAAACGACCAAATCAGAGCCTACTACATTGACAGGATTAAATCTAAATTTTTACAAAATTCTAAAAAAATATTCATTTTCCTCAAGTAAAAAAAATAATTTTTATATCATTGTGATACAATTTCTTCTTATATTAACTTCATACTAGGTCTTTTCATTTTCGTCATTATTCATTCCATAAATGTTATAAAATTTCTTATTACTTTTCTATCTATATTATATTTCTTTAATTTTGAAAAACCGAAACTCTTTTTATTAATTTCCTTAAATTTGAACAATTTATGTTAATGTATTCTAATATTGAAATTTGAGGTTATATCGTAATTTTCTTTTACTCATAACCTTTTATATAATAAAGTTTTTATCGTTATTATTTTCTCAGTCTGATCTGAAATCATACTCCTTTAACTTTATCCATTCATTTATTTTCTAAAATCAAAGTAAATACCTTAAAATAATTGGTAAAGAGCTCTTATGGGCTTACAATGTTAAATTTTGCAAGAAGAATTTTCAATTTTTTTTTATAATTAAGACGGTTAAAATTCGTTTGAAACATTAGATTGGAATTGCATTCTGTCCTATGATTACTCCAAAACTATAACAACTTGTGATTTTATCAATATAATTCTTTGTTAGGGAAACCACCACATGAGGCATCGTCATACAGACCGATTTCATTACTGCCTGTTATGTCGAAACTATTCGAGAAACTCCTACTCAAAAGACTAAAACCACTTATTGATTGATCACCAAATTGGATTTAGAAATAAGCACTCGACCAAGTTCAGAGAAGAATAATTAGAAGAGAAAAACATTTGTGCTACTATCTTTCTTGATGTAGCACAAGCGTTTGATAAGATTTGGCATGAAGGCTTAATACATAAGCTAAAGCTTTTCCTTCCAAAACAATATACAGATATCCTCCATTCATATATATCGGAAAGATACTTTAGAATTAGGCAAGAAGAAGCCTATTCCAATCTTAAAGAAATTAAGGCTGGAGTACCACAAGGAAGTGTCCTAGGACCTGTCCTATACTTACTGTATACATGTGATATTCCAGAGTTAGAAAGATCTACAAACAAAAGGATAGATCATATTCCAGTCAGAATAAACAATAACCTGATATAAACAATAACCTGATTTCATATTCAAACACAGCAAGATACTTAGGTATTACCTTAGATGCCAAACTCCGATGGAAAGTGCATGTTAAAAAGAAAAGAGAAGAACTTGGACTGAAATATAGAAAAATGTACTGGCTAATTGGAAGAAACTCCACTCTGTCTCTACGTAATAAGCTTATGCTTTATAAGCAGCAACTTAAGCCTGTATGGACCTATGGTATCCAACTATGGGGATGCACCAAAACAAGCAACTTAGCAATCATCCAAAGATTTCAAACCAAAGCACTGAGGAACATAGTAGATGTCCCTTGGTACATTCGCAATAGTAACCTCCATAGGGATCTGGAAATGGACACTGTTGACCAGACCATCAAGAAATTAGCCAAGAGTCATGAAGAAAGACTTCATCATCATGTCAATGTCGAGGCTATCCAGCTACTTGACAATACTGGGTTAGAAAGAAGACTTAAGAGGATCAAGCTCTTTGAGTTAGTTTAGTGTTTTTAGTGCAAAAGCAGATCTTGTGTGTGCACGTTAAAGTTTAGTTCAATTCATTCTACAGAACCTAAGGAACGCTACCTTAGTTTTAAGTTTCAAACTCTATCAGATTAAGTTAGAATTAAATTGCTCATTGGTCACGGTTGACCAGATTGTAATATACTAAATGCCTTTATGGGTGTTTCGCTTTAATACCTTCGTACTAAGAACTATCTTGTTTGAATTATTTAGATTGTCTTTGCAAAGTAGTTAACTGTTACAATATTATTACCTACTATAATTAAATTCAAACTTTCCATGTATCAAATTTATATACGTAATAAAATTGGCACACAAATATTTGTACTTGTTCAGCAAACTAGCAATTTTAAAAAGCCAAAATTAGATCTAGAGAAGATTGTGCGGGTCATATACTGTACAAAACGTAGAAAATAATATCACCAGTTCTGAATAAGAGATTGTTTAATTTGTAACGAACAAAATTTTGAACAAAAGAATAAGTTCGTGTTTTTAATTCCACAGCTGACCGCCAAACACATCGTGATCGTGACTGAAATAAAATCCACCGCAAATTACCACACGCACGAAAAACAATAACCTACCACAATGACTCAAGGCTAGAACTGCAAAAAAAAATTTGGAAAAAATCGCTAATAATCTATAAAATTTCAACCATATACTTATAAGGATAAATAAAATAGCTCGCCACACCTGTCGTTGAAAGGTCGCGGAATCTCAAGGAGTAAAAAATGCACTTCACAGCAATTCTCAAGTTGCAAATGCATTAAAAATCGTGTAACAGGATTGTCTATAGCACAAGTGTGTTTTACTATGATAATGCTTGTAACTTTTTTATTCTAACCAATTTAGAATTAATTAAAACAGTAACAAATTTAAAAAAAAATAAATCATTTATAGTTCCGCATTTTTTTTAGAAATGCCTTACTAATGTAAAAATACTGATAGAAAACTTAAATTAAATGTTCTTCTTTTTCGATATTAAAACCACTTTTTTAGAATAAAAATGTTTTTTAATTTGACGTTTCGACTTTGACTCTAAAGTCGTTTTCAAAAATATAATAATTTACTATAGAAACAGATCACTGGACAATTTCACAAGATATAACAACATAGAACTGAGAAATAGATTTTGAAATTTAAGACGTCAAAGTCCATTGTCCACATATTTTTTGTGACGTTTCTGGGAACGATTTTAAAAGGATAGCGCGTATAGGGGGTATCCTTTTTGCAATTAACTCTTTTTGTAAGCTAGGCATCAAAATTTTGATAATATCGACCGAACAATTAGAAACACATTCATTATTATTTAGGAAATTGCGGACCCCTATAACTAATTAATGCAGGTCCACAAATACAAATTAAAGGGGCAATTTACGGACCTGAATTAATTAGTAATCGGGATCCGCACCTGGCGGCTGGAGATGGACGAAACATAACCTATGTGAATGTGTGATGTTTTGCCCATTTGTGGATGAAAATATGAATAAATTTACATCAATTGATTGCCAGGTATAATAGTTGTGTATATCACTGCGAAAATACAAAGTTAAATAAAAAAAATAAAACTGGATTTTTGAACCAGACATTAGTCTCAAGGCAAAAAAAAATATTAATTACAAATACAGTATCTTAGTATATCGCCGTCATCAGAAAAAGACTTAAAATATTCTATTGCAAAGTTATTCACTTCGTTATTTCAATAGAAACCATAAAGAACCATATGTTTTCAACTTATTATGTTTATATCCTTAAGCCATAATATGTGATAAACCTTCAGCCATTGTATAAGGATAATATTATCCTTATACAATGGCCAAACTTTTAAAATACAAGGGTCCTACGAAAAGTAACTCTACATATGTACGAGACTACTTGATGTGCATGTAATAATAATTTAGTATTTCAGGAAGCTAATTTTCTCCTTCCGCAACCTCACGAAAGTATTCCAAAGTATTGTTAGTTGAAAAATTTAGATTTTCCATAATATTCCTACTGTAGCTGAGGTTCTAAATGGTACTTGTCATATGACACATTCCCACCATCCTGGCACGAGCCTGACATGTGCAGTAATGTCCTGTTATTTCGATCGCATCCAAATCAAATGTCATGAACAACCGATATTTAGTATTGTTTCTATGCCTGGAAAATAATTTGGCTCTAAGAAAACCATTTTCATTGAGTTTCAATGCACTGTCTTCCGTCCTGGTCCTTATTATCCTGTATATATGATGGAGACAGCCGCAACTGGAAAACTCCAAAAACAAAAAATAGCGCCATTGGCGAACATTCTGGAAAAAATTACAGAGAACTTGCAGAAACTCCAAAGATATAGTGCCGCAGGATTTTTTTTTTATTAGGGATCTTATTATTATTATTATGTATTTTAAAAATATAAGTTTGGCTTAACGGTTAACATATTAACGGTGAATGCTAAAATATATGGTTATTTAAGGTTTATATTGAGAGAATGAAGTAAATAAAATCGGAATAGGATATCTTTAGGTACTTTTCCGATGACCCCGATATGTTAAAATACTGTATTTGTATAATAATTGTATCGTTTTTTAAAATTGTCAATACTAATCTCGAAATTAATGTAGAAAAAATATAAATTCTGAAAGTGAATTAAACAAAACGACGAAATATGATTTTTTGAGTACGCTTGTGATGACTCCGGTAAACTAAATACTGATTTGGATCATAATAGTGTAGCGTTTCCAAAAGCATGACATATTTTAACCAAATCACGAGAAAAAAACAAAAATAGTCTCAATTTTTGGTAAATGAACTTTATTTTCTGTTTTTGTAACTACTTTTAAAATCACCCTGTTACTCTGAAACTAATCATACGATTTGATTATGGTCCATTTAAAGGGTTACCGAGAGGTCATGATCTACAACATACTAGAGTTTCATTAAATTCCGCAATCAACCAAAATGCTATGTATTCCGTGCAGGGTCCTTTAGAACATTAGTAGTTCATATAAATTTTTTTCTGTTTCGGACTCTAAAAGTCAGATGACAAAAGGGAGTTTTTGCTAATAAAACATTTATAAAAAGTTTTTTTTTTGAAAATAAGTGTCTGAATCTACATTATATTAGACTTCCAACTAATTTTTATTTTCTCCAAATTTATTGAGACGGATGAATCCCCCTAAATGAGACGAATATTGTATATGTCTGAGTAGGATTAGAATCATCGACAGTAATATCCCAAGACCTTGACAAATAGCCGACTATTTTTATTGCCTCTAAATTTCGAGTTTATTTTATGATCAATTCGTCGAGACTTACTTTTGGCATTAATATTCTTTGATGTATGTATTATTAGCTTGAAAAACTGTTTTTAAATTAAATTTGTTGCCAATCCTTCTAATTTTTTTCGGATAATTTTAGAATATAAGGGATTTTTACTATATTTGAATGAAGAATTGGGGGATTTAAATTTTGTTCTTTATTTTTGATGTCTCGGTAAAGTTCACAGTGAGTGAGTAGACTGTCGCTGTGTTGATTAGAATAAGAACTGTCAATCTAAAATTTTATTAATACTTTCATTACAATTTGTTCGGTCTTCGGCAATGCTAGAAGAGCATTCGCAACTGGTTAAAACTAAGGATTTCAATTTTTAGGTTAAAATTTTAGGAGTTTGTGCAAAAATCAAATTATTTTCGCTGTATCGTATCTTGTCTGATTCACGTCTGATAGAGTGAATTACGGACCTTGACGAATCAAGCCAGGCATCCATGTTTGATCACGTGACCCAAGGAACCAATAAGAAGTAACCTCTAACCTATTTGAATCGCTAACTGCAGAAAGGCATCATATCCAATGTTTTACGAAAATGGTTTATTTTATTAAAATTGTAATTAGGAGCAATACGCATCTTTTACTGCAGAAAGGAAACACGTCCACACAATAGTCTAGCTATGGCATCGCCTCTAATATTACGTTTACCGCAGAAAGAGATCTAGTACAATTTAAGAGAGGATAGAACGGGAAAAAATATTATTAATAGAGATTGTAAAGTTACCATTGTAAAAAATTGGACAAAACACATTCTGGATAAAAGTCCCGCGCGTAGGATTTGCTCGTGGGGGTGTTCATAAAAAACGCGAAGGAACTATATAAAGAAAACTATCAAGAATGGACGTACACAAAGGAAAAGTATGATGTATCATATTCAAAATTATAGGTCATCAGTTTTATACATTTCTGGAATAATTTTTTCGAGACGAAAAAAGGAGTCCTGAAGGACTCACTGGATTAATTATAGTTTATCGAACTTTGAGAAGGACCCTTTTGAAGGGGGGGTTCCAACCCCCAAAACCCATCCTGCGCAGGGGGTTGGGCAATTGTGATTGCAAAGGACAGTTATCAAAATCATAAAATTGTCATCTTTCGTCTTTATTATTGCTCAAAAAAATATTTATATCCAGTGTGTCCAGTTAATTATTAAATAGAATAGTCTACAAAGGACGAACAATTATTTATAGGTTCGGTAATTTTGCACAATGTTTTTGCCGTAGACATGATCTGCTTTTCGATAAGTTTTCAACTTTTAATCAGACATTACACCTGTAGACATCATTATCCCAACTTCTAAGTCATTACGTTACCGTATGAAATTTTATCTTCTTAATGGCATTAGCATCGGTGCTAGGAAAGTTACAAGTTACGTTAGAACTCGGGTACCGAACACTTTTAGTTTCTAAAGGAAATAATATCCTTCGACACGCAAACGGACATCACTATTTCTCTTAACAAGTTTATAATAGCCGGAGAGGAATAAAAATGTTAAAATAGTGCTTCTTCGGGCTTAAATGAAGATATTAACGTGTATACGTTTTCAACAGATTTGAGAAAGACGCAGAGATGGACTTACGGTGTTTGTAAACGTGAAGATTAGTTTTTTGGGGAAGTATAGCTGAAAAAATTAATAATTTTAACAATTTTAAGTCTAATATGTGGCAATGTGTATGATAAGGGTCCATATATAGGGACTGATAGCCCAGGAGGCAGTAAATTTTGTAAAATTTGACTAATTTTGCGGATCCGAAACCCTCAAGCATGAAATTTAGCATACAAATTGATACAATCATAAACTGTAATGACGAAATTGGCAAATGTCTCTGGCGGCATCTTCAAAATCGGAAAAATAAAAAAGTTTTGCTCTTATCTTTCCGGGTTTGAAAATTTGTCACATGATAGATTACACTATAATTTTATAGACTATTTCCTTCGTCTTAATTTCCACCGATCACAAACGCGAAATTTTGAATTACTGTATGACAGCTCCTGTGAGTAGTTTTTTCGAGTTTACCCGCGGCAAAACTTGACAGCTGTTGTCACCAAAAATTACAATACCTTTGATAACAAATAGAGTGGCGTTACCCCTTAACATACAAATTTGCAAAATAGCAAATTGATATAAGTTTATGAGGAAATAATTTATCTTATAGTAAATTGTAAAGCCGTTTCTTTAAATCTATCAAATGAATCCAAATAATCGTATGGAATACCCATTAACTCATTAATTAAATAAACTTTTAACTAGATGTAGAAGGAAACTAACATTTTAAGATAGAAAAGTAAGAAAATTCTTAACTTATTTTTTATTTAATAGTTTAAACATTTATTTTTCAGACATATATGAAGAAAAACATATTTTAAGCATGTTTTTGCCACCCTTGTTATATCCCAGTAAGATTTAAAGTTTATTTTGTATGAACCTGCCCTGCGTTTCTATCATTGATGATGAGCTTTAAACAAGTTTAGGTTAATTCCATGGTCTTCATCTTAATAACAGTTTTCTTCCATTCATCGGGTATTATGCCATATACGGAGCGAATATCCCCTTGGCTTCAGTTAATAGAGACATACATTTAGTTGTGATGTACGGTAAATGAGAAATGCAGAAATTATGATTGCCTATAGCTGATTTAAGTTTCAGTGTGGCACGAACAGAAATACTTTAAGAAAAGTATTTTTTTCAAATAAATGAAAATATGTGGATTATTTCACAAAAATTTAATCTGAAAATATCTTTCTCCACTCATGTCAGCTAGTTTTTTTCTATCCGTCTTTTTAATAAAGCAAAAATGCACTATTCAGGTCATTTTATCGGGGATTATAAAAGGGTCGCCTATTGTTTTATACTATAATTTTGAAAATTTCTAAAAATAAAAGAAGTGCAAACTACTAGGTGTGATATCTTTGCTTATTCTTCAAAAAATGCTAAACCTTCCTAAAATACCAAAACAAACATTTATATCAAATACGTACTCGAAAAAATTTGTATTCGTGATGTTTTAAAATAAATAAAATTAAAGAGGACAAATCACAAATAATGCAAAGACAGACCACAAAATAGATGTAGAAAATAAAATCCGATAGGCGAAAATGGCCTGTCTTACTGTCTCCTTCTTGTACTCTCTCCGTTTTTATCAAAGGTTTTATCGATCTGCATGATAGTTGGTTTCTGATAATTCCACGTCTAACATCTATTTTTCATTGAATTATGAGCTGCAGTAGGTAATATTTTTCAATTCTTAAAACGTCAGTTGCTTGAAGAAAAACGGGCATCCGTATAGTATTCAACAAAGAAGAAAAAGCTGTTTAATTCAAACGTGATAATTATGCTGTTTTTGGACGTGACATATGGGTGGAATGGCAGACATAATACCTACCAAGAAATTCGAAACATTTTAAACAAAGGTCAGATATAATTATCGGTTTATTTTTAACATGTATCGAAATATTGTAACTGATTAATTATGGGTCTTTAGGTCCAAAAAATATATTTTTTTATTTAAAGTAGGGTTAGCCATATGTGAGTAGTAGGTACTGAGGTTAGGAAGAAAACAAGGTCCTTTATTTCTCACAAACAAGGTCCTTTATTTCTCACAAGTTATTTTTATTAAGCGACCGGTTTTGGCGATTAAAACATCGTCATCATCAGGCCCTACGTGGAAAAATTATGGAGTTAAAAAGGTCACAATGACAGTTTAGTTAAGTTATAAAGTTTAAGGAATTTATTTTAACTAGCTGCCCGTCCCGGCTTGGCATGGGTGTACCAATCAAGGAAATGAGACCAAATCTTCCCTTTACAGTACGACCATACTTTATTGCAATGCTTTGTAAAGTACAATATTTTTTCTCCAATTGACAGCAAATATTAATTTTGCAGACACATATCAATCAGCAAAGTATTACTTTTACTGCCTAGGCAGCAAAGTAAGGACTTGATTATTCTCTCGGACATTGACATACATTTCCATAGCAACCAACCATTCGAACAATTGCGATTTCTATCAAATTTTGTTTTAATTTATCACTACAGGAAAAATAAAAAGCTTGTGCGAATTGTAATAATTTGCAAATACAATATACATATATCATTATAAACAATCGGAGAAAAAAATTATATGTTCAACTAGGCAGCAAAGTAGGTTGACTGTCTTAGCTGAATTCCCATACTACTTTGCTGCCTAGTAAAACAAATATCAATACGAGTACTAATTGAAAGATGTAGACTTGTCGATTCTGATGTGTACTTGTGTTTTATTGATTTTCAGAAGGCTTTTGACCTGGTGAAACATGATAAACTAATGAACATCTTAAGGTCATGTAACATAGACGATAAAGATTTAAGGATTATTTCAAACCTCTATCAGGAACAAAAGGCCAAAATTAGATATCTGGCAGATAGTGCTGAAGCACTACAACGTCTAATGGAACGGATAACGGCAGCCAGCGAAGAATTTGGAATGAAACTAAATACACAGAAAACAAAAACGATGATCGTCAGCAAACACCAGAACAGAACGGTGAAGATCAAGGTTAACGGAAAAGATCTGGAAAAAGTAACAAGAATAACTTACCTTGGAAGCAATCTTGATGAAACTTGGGACCACTCACTAGAAAAAGCACGTACAGTATTTTACAAAATGCAAAAAGTCCTATGTAGTCGCCAGCTGAATCTTTCATTGAGAGCTCGAATACTTAAGTGCTATGTTTTCTATACTTTACTCTACGGTGTTGAAGCCTGGACAATGACAGAGGCAACACAAAAAAGAATCCAAGCATTTGAACTCTGGTGTTACCGAAAAATGCTCAGAATATCCTACATGAGTCATACAACAAACGCGGAAGTCTTGCAGAGAATGAACAAGGAAAAAGAGCTCATGCTCCTCATAAAGAAATGAAAAACACAATATTTTGGCCACATCATGAGAAATCAAAAATACGAACTGCTCCAACTTATAATCGAAGGCAAAATCAATAACAAAAGGGGACCAGGAAGAAGACGCAACTCATGGCTTAAAAACCTACAACAATGGACAAATATGACATCCATAGAACTGTTCAGGACAGCTACAAATAAGATCAAATGGGCAAATGTAATAGCCAACGTCCTTAAGGATAAGGCACCATAAGAAGAAGAAAACAAATAACTATTTTGTCTTTCCTTCCGGAGAGAAAACAAATAACACCGATGGTTTGCCGATTCTCGAGCACGCAACGTACAACTGCACATGCGAAAAACACGGCAATTCAAGATTTATTCCACACACTTCCAATGAATGATCTTGTGATTATTCGCATACTGTTTGCCTCCAAACGCTATTAGTTTTCTTTTCGGATGTAACAGATAAAACAATGTAAGAAACTGAACGACAATCTGTCAATTCTGTGAATATTTTTGAAGAACCTCCCTAGTGTCTTTTGTCTCAGTCATTAATCACTTTTTCGTACAATTTTTCAAACCATTTCTTTCATACAAACTTTGTAGTGACAAATAGGTGCAGCCATTCCGAAGTGATGCGCTTACATACATTAGGCAATTGATTTTTATTTATATAGATTTCCGAGTGCATATCTTTGGAAATTCCAGGAAGGAATAACAAACATTTTTCTCGACAGCATTAAATTCAGTTACAAATAAATATGTAGTTAACAAGAGTAATTATAGGGAATGGAAATTATAATGTTTCTTCTAATATAATTAAACAAATGATTCATTGAACTGACCTTAAAATTGTGTTTAAATTAAAATGTATTTTATGGTTCATCGGTTCAGATTGTACTATTTCTGAAGGTTAATTCCTGATGACTAAATAAAGAACATTTTTTTTAGAAATATTTAATGAGAAAAGCTGAATCATTCAAATCGAAACTAATAAATATAACATTAATGGGTGAACTCACCTATAATGTTGATTGCAATGTATCGCAATAAGAATTATTTAAATATTTTAAAATGTTTACATTAGGCAGCTACGAGAAAACAAATAAGCCCTTAGGGGCTAGGTGGATACAAAGACAAGAAGTTAAGCGCCTGAATGGGCGTCATCTTTTTTTCTCGAAGAGTTTTCAGTCAATATTTTTGTAATTTGTTGTTGTGGTAGATCTAGTAACCTAAATTTGAATTTTCTAGCCGCTTTTATAAATGGTTGAAATTTTGCTCTGAATACTCATACATACTACAGAATTTGTATTCTATTTTCTAGGTACCACCCTAAATCAGTGACGTACAAAAGTGCATCTATCTGTTATTATCTGATGGTGTTGCCAAAGCCACAATTATAGACCAATATAAGCAAATGATGAATATAAGCATTATAGTGACAGAAATTGATATCGCAACTTCGATTGGGCGGCTATTACGTAATAATCACTAAATCTACCCCTACACAGTAAGAATAACTTAATTTTATTTTTGCCTAGTTGTAGTCACGTAAAGTTCACCGCTGGGAGCCACTTAATAGTTTTATAATATTTTGGAGCCACTGAAGGTGTTTGAAACGTTATAACCACTAAGCGAGACTACCTCAAAGTTGCAGAAACATTAAAGTGGAAAATAATAGTTACGGCCACCAAACCATATCACTTAGAAGTGGCAGTGATATTAAAGTGGGCGTAATAGTTTTAGTGTCGTTTTGGGAACCATTAAAATACCTTTAAAATGGCGACACTTGATTATATGATTGCAGTAATTCTCGCCACGTTTTTGCCACACAAAAATCACTTTAAAGTTTTATTTTCTAAACGTAGACATTTGCAGCCATTTTTGAGATCGCCATGATGAGAAAAATAAACGCGCTATTTAGAAAAACTTTTTTTCGTCAGTACGGCTTCAAATTTACTACATTTCCATACATAATTAATGATTTTAATAACAAAGATTGATAAAAAACACAGTTTGAAGCATTTGAAGTGTTTATTTCAATCGTTCCAACTTTTTGCCTTTCAGTATTGTTAAACCAATATTCTTATTATAATAATATAATAATTATACCTAATTATTATTCAGTACGTACTTACTTAAGTTAACAGTTTGTCAGGTTAGAGAAAAAGCAAGGAAAATGGAAGAAATAATATGGAGCACAGAGAACGAGCTACAAATCAAAAAGACATGCGCAGAGAACAAAGTTTCGTGTTTAGTGTCGACCACCACACCACCACGTAGCTGCCACCAAGAAAGTGTTCCCCATTTTAGTCACCGCCACGTTATAGAACAGTTTCTATTACGTGGCAAAGACTTTGGCAATACACTTTTTTTATTAAATTAATTTAGCTAAGCGCTTTCAACCCAACAACATATCATCTTCAGAGCTAAAACCTAGAATTTACAATATAAACAAATTTGGTAACTTACGTCAAAATAAGAAAAGATACTTTTTTCTTTTTCTGGGGTATTTGTTGTTATTTTGACGTAAGTTACCGTTTATATTGTTATATATTAAATGGTGAATTCATGTTATTAACACTAGTAACCATAAAAAGTGCATGATGGAGTATAGGAATGTGGAGTCGAATAAATCTAGAAAGTGCCATCAGAAATAAATAATTTTTTTCAATTCTTTTGTCATAATACGAAAGACACTCGCCACTTCATGAAACCGCTTTTCCTAAATTTGTATGTATTATCGATATATTCATATTGAATAACAGGCGAGTAATAAAATCATTATAATTTTTCAATTTCAACATTAGTATTAAACCATTTACTAACCACGCCAAACTAAACAGGTAGTAGTCATCATCAGAATTAACTTATTCATACTCTCTAACGTACCCCTAGGGGAACAATTCTCGTTATCGGTTAATTTGAAATTCACTTTGCAACTTTGCAGGCAAATCAGTAAGTATGGTGGTCTTGCAATTAATCATGCATATCATCCATCATGGATTTTATTTTCACTTTCTTCGGATCTCAGCAACATTGCAAATTGATTCGAATTTAATCTTGACGCAATTTTTCCGCTGTTCCGAAGGCATTAGATAACGGTGCAAAGAAACAGTATCTTGACATTTCAAGACCTTCGATGAAATTGGTAGGGAGCGAGGAAATTTTTAGTTATTCGTATTATTAATTGGGTTATTCTAACCTCACCTTGTGAATGAAGGAATTTTCAAGTTCAAGAATAATCTGTGGTATTTTCTTGTTTGCGAAATGAATGAATACAATGGTGGCTTCGGGATGGAAGATGACTTAATCGATAAATCCGAGTGCTTGATTGAAACTGTTGAAATTTTTTATGTAAATGGTATCGTACCTGTGCAATTCCATATCATTTAATTAACGGGTGTAGTAAGGTAAACTGTAATAATAATATTTTGTACTCGGTTACGGTCGATCGTGATAAAATTGTAATAAAAAGCCTTTCGCGTTCTGCAATTCGACATTTAAAGTTTATATTTTGTAAATTGGGTTAGGGAATTTAAAAGAGAAATAACTACAAGACTTTGAAGGTTTTATTTAAACGTATCTTTCAGATAAGGTGCGCTCGTATCAGTTTTTTTGGAAAACAAGATAATAATTTCAAGTAATAACAAGAGTCGGGCAAGTATTGAACTAAGCTTCGGAAAAAAATATTAATAATATAGATTTACCCCTTTCAGAATGTTATTTACTTCAGGGACTGAAAGACAAGGTATTTTCATTCAATGAAACAGAAATAGATGATGAGAGGAACCAGAGTCCACTCTAAGGGCGCAATTTGATGCCAATGTTTGATAGATACTTTAGTTTCAATCAGTCAATTTAGTTATTAAGGTTACTAATTAATTAAGTTTAATATTAATATTCCAGGATTAAGTGATTAATATATATTTGTCGATTTTTTAATTGGTCGAAAATGTTAGGTGGAGAATTTTCACTTATATAACATTTCCGGAAATTTTTTTAGTTGCCATGGTAACTAGTCAAAATGAAGGCATCTTATTGGTTGAAAAGTAGAGGTGTGAAATTTTCAGACAAAAAACCTGTCGCCTTACATTTTCATAGCATGTCTGAAATTAGTCGTAAACGATTGAATACATTGCCCAGATGTCGAAAAAAATGATATCAGACAAATTGAATGTAGCCTGTAACTAATCAGACAACTTTTCGATACAGCGATACTCTTTTTTAACGTATTTCTGGCGTCAAAATAAAATCTCGAAAAAATACGTTTTATATGTGAAAAAGTCTCAGCTTTTCGAATCCATTTTTTATTTTTTAATAACTTTGCTAAAACTCCCTCAAAAACACGTTTTTTTTTAGGAAAAACAGCGATTTCACAGCAGAAATGGCCCCCTTGCGAAGATGCTACACGTCTGGAAGTTACTACTATCAATCGATTTTACATGGTTTTGGTTGTCATCTTTCTTTCTTTAAAATAGGAAAAAAATTTATCTAAACCATTTTTTTGTCGTCTGAAGATGTTTGTAGTCAAGTAGGCGAAACGTCGTGTTTTTTAACTTCTAGTAGATATTTACTTATTTACCTAATTTACCTTTATCAGTTTTCGGCTGGCAATGATAAATTTCCTAAAATAAACCCACTAACAAATTCCATTTATCCTCGGACGAGAATCACGTACGGTTTTTGGCATATTTACAACTCACCACTTTTATTCTGATCACGAACTTATTTATTATGCGTTATCTGAAATTTTTCATCTCGCTATAAACAAAAATTTCAGGTAATGTTATTTAATCACGAACACTACCCAGAAATTTCAACGTAAAAATACTCGTTGTAAACATTCACGTCAGTTTTTTTAATCGGAAGGATGCTTATGTAAATTTAAACGTGAACCTGATATACGATGCAACCGTTCACTTCACACTTCGGATTTCGTTACAAATTACAAAAACAAAAAGATGTATCAGCATTGTAACCGGTTGTTTTTTTTTTGTGAGTAATCGAGAAGACAGATCAGATAAAATAGTTTTTTAAATAAAAAAAACAAAAAGTATTTTTTTTGGGATAGACATGTAAGTCATTCAGCCAACCTCGATTCGTCTATAAGGGAATAACCTCAAAATAATAGATTTGTAGACAACCATGATCTCGTTCTTTCTCTCTAATAGAATAAGGGCAAGGGGACCGCGGGGATTGTTTACATAAAGTCCAGAGGATTGTGTCACCAGAGGCGTGCGGAAAATATGAATTTAGAAAATGTAGGTATATATTAAAAAATATTTTTAGTTTGTTTGCTTGGAGATTATTAAATTTTATCAAAATTTAAAATAGCGACCGAGTTTTGTAATTCATGCTCCAATTCTATTAAAAATTGGTATCTAAGGCTGTAAGGTACGAGATTATTAATTTTTTATCAAAATACAAGATGAGGATTGTTATTTATGGTCAGATTCTATTAAAAAAATAAATCTAAAGTGTTTTCAGGGTCGAAGAGTGATTTTTTTCGGAAATTTTCGTTTCGATTGTGTGTATCTACAATCGTCTTCAGGTGATAACAGTTATCACGACGATACACCCAAAAAAGTCTCTAAGAGCCTAGTTTCAGCGATATCACATTTTATGACAAAATTAATGAATCATTAAAAATTTAAAATTAACAATATTGTACGAAGACTGAAGTCCACCAATGATTGGAAATTCAAATCGAACAATGTTGTGTCTTAAAAAAAAGATAATTTTTGTGATCAGTTATTTTTTTAATACGAAATTCCTTTTTATCTAAGAAAAAGGACGTTAAAAAAATTAACATCCACTTGTTACAAACTGAGCACTTTGCAATATTTATTTTAATGGTAATTGTTATTACTCCTATTATTTACATAATCGTTATATTGTTGGTTTAGTATTGTTCTTACATTTTTTCCCCTTTAAACTATTGATACAGGAAATCCACTTATTTATATCATAATTTTATATCCTATTGTTTGTGAGTTTTTACTTTCTCTGAAAACAATTATTTCTTTATTGCAAAGGGTCATTAACTAGACTCGGAATTATATACAATGCAGTAATAATTTTCCAATAAAGTGAAATTGCCTATGACCACATTGGGTGGTTTCAAGATACAAACAAGGAAAGTTATTTGACATGTTCTTTGTACAGAGTGTCCTAATACATACCATATTATCGTGTTTTTATTAAGTTAAAAATAAAATGTTTCATGGACAATTTTGGAAGAAAATAAACAAACAAGAACGATATTATAATACGGCATACCATAACCAAAATGGCCTGTTATCGCCACAAGCTTTATTCAAGCATAAGTCGATAGATTTACACAAATACAATAAGATTTTTTCCCATGGCAAAAAGTTCTAAAATAAATTATTTACCATACGAATCCATCTAATTACAAAATCAAATTGTTCCAATAATATGTACACGCTTAAAAAATAAATCTACTATACAAGTAACCAGTTCATTTAAAAGTGAATTTAAACTATTTAAAGTGAATTCTAAATAGCTTTTGACCTTAATCACGCGCTGCGCAGATGTTTTTGCTGTGTTTACACTCCTTTTCTTTACGATGGACATGGTACAGATTGAAAATTGAAATTTGTTGAAAATTAAAAGACTAGATTCGTCAATGGGTTCTGTAACTTACAGCTGTAAAAACTCGCCTCCTGAAAGACAAACATGAACTTTTATTGAGAGTTGTGATCCATCAAAATGACAGAAAACAGAATATTTAAGGTACAGAAAGTTCACATACAGAAAAGCCAGGTGATGAATCGTTAACCGAAGACATCAGATTATGAACAGGAACAGGGCCGTCGCGTGGTTTGTAGGCGCCCAAGGCAAGGTTTTAATCGGCGCCCCCCCCAAACAAATTTGTTTTAGATCTTCTTTTCCTGGAAGTTGAGTAACATTACCCAAAATACCCCACACTTGGTGTTCTTTCAACGCAGTTGACCTCTTCTTAAGTGAGTTCAAAACGTTTTCCACTAAATGACTAATGGATGAAAAACTTCTCTCATAAAGGTTTCTTCAGGTGACGATTGCACTTCATCAGAAGACTCAGCAGCTATTTTTTTAGCAGAGATTACTGTGTCCAAACACTTATTGAACTTTTCAGAACAGTCACTGATGTCTACCTCTTCCCCTTGAATGCTTTTACTGATCAAATTAACATCAAAAAGAATCTCATTACACAAGATCAAAGTTACGATGAAGGAAAAGTCTTCGATCTGATTAGTCAAAGATTGAGCTTCAGAGACTATTTGGGGGTCATCAATTTTGTCGCCTAACTCAACCGATGCATCCCTAACTTCCACGTGTGGGACTGTGTCTGTGCCCTGAATGAACTAGCTGTAAGAAAAGAAAAAGAAAAGACACAAAGGACATCGAGGAAATGGAAAAGCGGACGAAATCGCCATACAAGGCTCGTCAAAGGCATTCTATGGTCCAGAACCCTTCTGCGGTATAGCAAAAACAGTTAAAAAAGCAATCAGCAAATGGGTGGAAAAACAAGCCCCAAGCTGGTGGGAACAATCCCCAGGACAGAGGCAGGCAAAAGGTTTCTCAAGAAACCATGGCCTACACTCACGGCAGGTCTACTAAACAAGAACAGAAGGTCCGTAAAAGCAATAGTAGGCATGCTTACAGGATACTGTAAACTAAACAAGCATATGAAAAACATAGGTCTGGCAGAAGAAACCACATGCAGGTTTTGTCAGACAGAAGAAGAAACCTCAATCCATATTCTATGCGACTGCGATGGAATAGCAAGGACCAGTTTTTCACAGAAGGGAACGGAATACCCAGAGGCAGAAAGCTACGTTGAAGAGCCACTGTCAGGGATCCTACATCTACAACTTCCACGTTTTGATGTCTAACACCCTGAACAGCACTTATGCGATATTTCCAACGCATTTCACACACTAGAACGGGAATTAAATGCATGCGTTTAAAAATATTTGCCTATATTTCCTTTTATTTCCTTCAGTAACCCATTTTGATAAACATTAATCTATCCTTTGTTGTATTAAACATTTACAACACTTTTATTTCTCATCTGTTTTATGAATTTGTCTCAACATCTGTGTTGTAATTTTTTTGCAGTTAGTCCCAGTACCGATTGATCTAAAAATCACTTTTTAAGAATTTTACATCTTGTTTTACTTACTCCTAATTGATCCCGAACCAAGTATAAACACCGATGTCGACCACGGCCACTGCATTATTAAAAATATCTCCATTTAATTTTGCGGTAACCTGACCCTTAATTTGCAAAATTCGAATCTTTTAATTACACATTTTATCAGTTACTTATTGAACCATCGAAAAATGCCGATCACGTCTTAAAAAAAACACCGTCGATAAACTTTTAGAGATAAAATGCGGGTTATTTTCCCAAGTCAGCTAGCAACCTGCGGTCTCAGTAGCCAATCGAGCAACTTGTCGAAGAGAATGATGATTACAGTTGGCGTATAATGACAGGCGATTGCAAGAAATTAATGGTACGTCAGAAATGGGACCCGAGGGTTTAAGAAGACCGGCCCCACCATGGTAATCTCGCAACTTGACACCGAAACTCATTTCGTATTTGCGCGATAACTCGAAGTAGCAGTAGGGGAAAATTAATAGAGGCCGATGGGATACCTACCACGTTGCTGGGAAGATTTATTAGAACCGGAATTTGGAAGAATTAATTTATATTAGGTAGAGAATTATCCAGTATTTTAATTATAATTGCGAAAGGGGGGAAACTATGTTCCTTCGAAAGACAATAGTTTGTAGAAGGCTAGAAGAGGAAATTGCCTTTCTATCGGTTTTTTCTACCGACTGTTTAAAATTAATTACATTTTTGTCTTCTGCTAACCATTCCTCTGCATCAGTTGTTATTATTGATTCAATTGATGAAAACTTCTTGGCGTTTAGTATTTATTGCAAAAGTATTTAGTGCAAAAAGTAAATGTTTATTGCACACGGCAATACATATTGTACTTCCAAAAAAAAACATTCATTTATTCATAAAATAATTACAATATGAATGTAAAAGCTTTTGGGAATTTATTTGAATGTTTTTTCCATTAAAAAACAAAACTTCTGGTACTGATAAATTACCCTCTAACCTTTTTAAAGATTCTTCTACAATCCTTTAATATAAACTTTCAGAATGCCTGAACAATTTCCAATGTCTGCCATATCCAGAAGTTTTAGGACCGCGCTGCAACAATTATAGACCAATTTCAATATTAAATAATTTGGCGTCTTTATCAGCATGGTTGTATCAACTCCAAATCAGTTTTGGGTAGAGGAAGTCGTAGAAAGCCGAAATTTAGGCGTGCACACATTCAAGGTATCCTTAGTTCATATCCATATCCATTGTCCGTTAATCTCTATCGGTTGTGGAAGCCGAGTTATAAATGCGTACAGACAGACGGACAGACAGGCAGGCAGAAGCGTTCCATAAAATTTTTCTAAACTTTAGGGTTTAGAAGTCTAAAATTACAATTTTAAAATTGTATCAAATTTCAATTGCTTAGGAACATCGACAGGACAAACTAGGAAGGAATATTAAAAGGAAACCAAACTTTTGGCATAAATAGGAAATTATTACAATCTAAATCGATAAGCAAAAAACAAAGATACGATTGACTACTTACTTGCGCCCTAGAAACAATAACTATCAAGAAAAAAGGAGAAGATCTGAAAATACTAACAAGGAAAATACTGCGAACAATACTTGGACCAAAAATTAAGAAAAAACATAGAAATAGAAAAGAAAATATCGTCCGATATATAAAAGCAAGGAGACTCGAAAGGATGGGACACATTATGAGAAGAGCACCAAAAGAAACCTTAAAGAAAATGTCGATATGGGTTCAATTAAAGGCGAGAATAAGAGGAAGGCCACGAAGTAGATGGTGGGATCAAGCAGAGGGAGATATAAAAGCATTGAAAATTAGAGACTGGAAAAGAAAAACCATGAAAAAGAGGCCAGGACAGATAAAAGATTATAAACGCACTGACATATGAGGAGTATTTCACCTCGTCAATTGAATTCAATACAGCTCTTTCTGAGTTAGCCATAATCCCTCGGGATTGAACGGCCATGATGATGATGATGATCCAGAACTTTCGATTACATTCGGCATGAAA
The DNA here is from genome assembly GCA_949320105.2 of Crepidodera aurea. Lineage (NCBI taxonomy): Eukaryota > Metazoa > Arthropoda > Insecta > Coleoptera > Chrysomelidae > Crepidodera > Crepidodera aurea. Next base: position 18,935,242 of record OX439475.1, on the reverse strand, counting down.
TACTTATACTCAAACACTCCTATTAATAACATAATTAATATATTTAAATATAAATTTAAAGAAGTAAAAAAACACAAAAAAAGTTCGAAGTTGAAAAAAACGCATTCAAGTTTCTAAGAATTATTAGCATCCACCTCGTACATTACCGATGACCCTTAACCGTGTTACTTTTTTATTCAGTTTATTCATCGAGGAACTTTAAATCCCATATTCTCTTACTGTCTGTGCGGCTATCTGGACGATTTATCAAATAGAAACTGGAAAGAGATGTTATGAGACTTCAACCAACAATAAAAAGTAACGAAACTAATAATTAAACTGTTCGTTAAATTTTATCTTCTGGAAATAATAGTTTATTACGTAACGTCACGTAAAAGCACGTATAAACTTTACTTCATATTTTATTTATGAAGATTTTGATCTTAACCAAGTGTATGAAATATTTTTAATTAAAAAATTATGCTTTACGTTAAACACCTCTGTAATGTGAAGAAGTTTTAGATTTGTGTCGTCATCTGGCTTTGAAAAGACATTTATTTATTAGGTGTTTAGCTCTGTGATCTGTGAGCAGGGCCCGCACTAGGGGGCGGACAACCCGGACATTTGCCCGGGGCGGCAAATCTAAATAGCGGCATTTTCGCATTTAATGTGACAAAATATTGATAAGTTAAATACCTAATTAAACGAAATTTATACTTAAATCACCATGCAATGTAAATTTCGCATTTACTGTTTTTGCCTAAAAGCTAAAAAATTGTAATCCTTACTTCTGAAGAAAACAACCATAAAATAATTAACAGAAAAGCCTTGGTTTTGATGTCGCGCACCGCACACATAGAACAGTACGCAGGGCGCCGCGTGAATTTGTTTAAACGGGAATAGAAAGGAATATCATGCATTGACTTGTTTATTACTTCTAATATACAAATGCAGCTTCAATACACAATATTATTATTCTTGCAAATACGTTGAGGTGGTGAAGTATAGAAGTGCAAGTTTATATTACGTAGAATATATTTTTAAATAAAAATATTTCATAGTTCAGTGTGATTTGTTAATTTCTAAAGGTAAGTCGTACTAATATTTTAAATCTGAAAGTACCGAAGTTTGTTTGTTTGTTTGTTATTCAATATTCAATTAACCTCTACCAAACTTTTTTTTACTGAGTGGTCTGCTTAAGACGGGTTTACCAGTAAGTAACGTGATTTTTGGGCTTAGGAAAAACATTTGCTGTGTGTTCATTAAAGGATGGTTCTATGTCTCAATAGTACGATTTCTGTAAATTAGTTATTTCATTTTTTTGTCAACGTTTTGAGTTATCAAATCAAACATTTTCTAAATTGTGTGATACTACTTACGGTTTTAGATTTTTGGGAAAGATAAATCTTTATACATATTTTATATTGTTTAATTTAAGATGTCTGATGACGAAAAAAGAAAACTGGTTACCAGTATAAAAGACGAAGGATGAAAAAGGAAAACCAAATAATTATATATAGAGTTCGTCAGGTAGTGCCAAAACTAAGGAGGACTCAAAGAATCCCAAATCAAATTCGGTTATAAAAGAAAACACGGAATCGTCAGAGAGTGACGAAAAAATAGACGATATTTCTGAATTAACTGGAACTGGCACAATTCCGTCGTCAAATGAAAGCACTATCAAAATTGGCACCGACTTGGCACCTACGGACAGTTCTACAAATTTTAAGCACAGATTCAGCATTGTGGTCAGGAATTTTAGGAGCCGCAGAAAGAAGTTTTTTAGTAAAGCAAGGCCCATCTAAACTTTAGCGCATATTATTATACACGAATTTTAAGCAATGGAGAACAAGTTGTAAGAGACTGGCTGGTGTACTCTATTTCAAAAAAACTGCAAAATTTTTGGCCGTATGTTCAATTCCCTTTCAAAAGAGGGTTTTTAAAGTTGGGCACCTCGTTGAAACTTTAAAAGACCATGAAATTTCTAAAAATTATTGCAGGCCCAAAAATAATGGTTAGAATTTATGTTACATGTATCTTTTTAAATAAATGTTTTTTTTATATCATTTAAAACCATTTGATTTTTATTCATTTAAAATAAATATATATAGTTTGCCGTTTTCTCCGGGGTGCCGTCAAAGCTAGAGCGGGCCCTGCTGCGAGGCTTTTGAATCTAAGGAATTTTGTGGGAGTTAGTTTCACCTGTACTTCAAGTGTTAGTTATACTCTTCTCTAATGTATGTTTGGCTGGTGACATTGGATGTTTTGTCGCCATTCGAGTCTATACAATTCAATCTTTAACTTATTAAGTTTATGAATGAATACTGTTCATAGCGGTACGATGAAATGACAGTACAGTGACATGTCGTCTTAAGTTACATTCATTCATTTTCTTTTATCCTTTTTTACAGTCAATTTTTCAGTCGATTTTTATACCATAATTCTTTATGGAGTCTACTTTTATTACTTATATATAATTTCACACATTTGGATTTGATTGTCGTAGTTTTGTAGCTTGATTTACTTTGATTTTTTTTTGGAAAAATTACGTTACTTTTATTATTTTCAGCCTGTCATTACAATTGTGGTATTTTTTTTTTAATCCATGCTCAATGAGGGTGTATTTCCGAGCATAATGCTGTCCGCTATTTTGAAAAATTTATTTGAAAGATACTGTAGATCTGCTAAATATTTACTGAAGGGGATTTCTCCTTTTTTCAGAGACATTATGAATCTTAAACGTGGTGGCGAATAAATGTTTTTATGTACGATTGTTGAAAAACCTCGTTAGCATTTTCACTAGTGCCCTTGAACTGTGGTAAAACATATTTTCTTTATAGTTTGAAGTTCACCATCAAATGTCGACAATGAGATCATGTAAGTACGGAGCAAGGTTATACCAATATTTTTGATAAATTCACACCGACTCATCCATTAATTTTAGATGACAATGAATCTCGCATGTGTAGTTAACCTTGAACTTGTTATGTCATAAAATTTAATACTAGGTCTCGGCTTTATTGAGAGAGTTAGTCACTTGCGGGCGGAAAGTTTGGTCGGTTGGGCGTGCTTGGGTCTTTCTAAGGAACAAGCTGTATAAATAGTTTTGGAACATATTTGGTTTGTAGACCAAAATGGGCGGTTTCAAACTATTGAAAATTTGCGAAACTAGTTAGAAATTTTAAAATATTTGTTGTTTTTAGATACACAATTATTTTCTGTTAAAATTTTATCGAAAACTGAATGAAAATGATACCAACGTCAAAAATGTTTTCGAATTGTTTATTTTCAAATAGAATCACATCGATACACATAAAACAATAATGATTGTCCTTAGAGGTAAATAATTTGATCGAACTTTATTTTTAAATTTGATATGGCTGTTTTGTGAATACATAAAGGGTGACCCATTAATGCGATATAGTCTCTTTTATATTTACAAAAATGAAAAAGTAAGCGAGAAAATTATAGGCACCCTTCATCACTATATTTTAAGATTATTTTTAAATACGCAAAGTGACCTATAACTCAAAAAAATTGAAAGAAAAAAATAGTTTTGTTTTAAAATTACTGATAAGCGTGATTTTTTAATAATAATAATAATAATTAATGTACTTTATTGGATTCCAATAGGCAATCGACCGAGGTCTTTCAGCCTGTTTTTATTTTATTAAAAATATCTTTCCATGAAAGTCAATAGTAAAAACTTACCGACAAAAACTAAAATATTGCACATCATAAGTACCTGTAACAAACAAAAATTGGTATTATTAACAGATAACAGGAAGTAAAACAAAAAAATACAGTGGAACTCAGTTACTTCAAGTAATTTTAAACTTTTTATACCCTCGATGAAATGCATTGTTCATGAAAATCAAATTTGATGAATTTATGATTTCATTTTGAGATAAACAATCTCACAAACTTTACTGTTAACATTCGCATCATACATTTTTCTAAAACTTTAACTATAAACGCGCAGGAATTCTCCCTTCTTTCAAATATGTATGGCATATTAAACCTTCTATCAATTATGTTGAAGGTAGATTCTTTAATTCCATTTCCTTCATTATTATTCTTAAAAAAAGTTTTATTTTTTGGTTTGATAACCTTAGCATACTTTCTACTGACATGCAGATGTAAATAACTTGTTTAGTTACAATCTATCACATAAATACAATATAGTAAATACTACAGTTAAGTGTTACAACATTGCTGGATTTTTTTAGCCTCCCATTCATGAATTTAGTCAATAAACCTTCCCACATGTTTGGGTGCACCCTGTATACCTACGCTTTTGCTGTTAGCAATATTCTAGTATTGATCGGTAGATCAGAAAGTAATAAGGAGCCATGAGAATTAGATTACATTGTACATTGTGTCAAATAATTATTCAAAATATTGGTCTTTAATCATAGAAATTTATCTGGTCGCCTACATTTGAAGCAATACAACGAATAATCCAGTTATCGAAACATTTTCCTTCTGCGAATTTTATTTTATTGACTCAAAACGTCTTCCAGGAAGTGGTAATTTGAGTTTGAGGGACAAAAAAATCACACGGAGCCATATCAGGTGAACACGGTGTTTGGTCGATGACATTTGTTTGAATTTTTGGATGGCGCATTATCGTGGTGCAAAATTCATCCACAAAGGCCTTTTTCGCGGAATATTCTTTATCAAATACCACATAACTCCCAGATAATAATGTTTGTTAAATGTCAATTATCAAAGAAAACAGTCAACTTTGATTTCCGAGCGACTTTTACGTTGTTTTTTCGGTTTCTGCTCATTACCGAAGTGACACTAAGAAGTTTATTGGTTAGTTTCTACAATCCGAATTGGCAGGTCTTCGACCTGTTTCCGCTGCTCTTTTTGAATCAATAAATCTGAACACGTACCTGTTTTATAAATATTTTGTGTTTTTAGAATCTTTTGTCTCTACAAGTCATACCAAAATAATCATAAGGTTCTTGATTACTTCCTACATATGTGTACGTTAATAAATACAAATATTTCTCAGGTACTAGTGTCGTTTTAAATTATTCATAGATATTATGTACAAAATTGTAAGAGGTTTGTTCAAAAAGACTAAAATTAAGCCGGGGAATATCAAATAGAAGAGCCGGTGGTAACACTTGACAGCTGTCAATTGTCAAAATTGACACTTGACAGCTGTCAATTAGCCGTCAAAGTTCCTTAACAAAGTGCAAATCTTATTTTTATGTTATGAGTTTATGCTGTTTAGGTAACTCAGTTCAAGTATGAATACGATAATTCAACAATTGGCAAATTGGCAGCTGTCAACAAGCTGTGAGCTAGCTGTCAAAGTGCAATACTTATTTTTTTGTTACGACTTTATGCTTTTTAAGTAACTCAGTTCATACATGATGTGAATACAATAATTCGACAATTGGCAGCTATCAACAGGCTGTCAAATAGCAGTTATAAAACAAAAATCTTCAGTTTTTGTTATAACTTTGTTTTTTAGGTCGCTGAATTTAAATATGATGTTTTATATCATGTATGAACTGAGTTACCTAAAAAGCATAAATTCATAACAGAAAATAGGATTTGCACTTTGACAGCTAGCTGACAGCCTGTTGATAGCTGTCAATTGTATTGACATTATACATGAACTTAGTTACCTAAACAGCATAAACTCATAACATAAAAATAAGATTTGCACTTTGTTAAGGCACTTTGACAGCTAATTGACAGCTGGCATGTGTCAATTTGGAAAATTTGACATCGAATTTGAATTTAGCAACCTCAAAAACATAAACCTAGACATTAAAATCGAAAAAATAAGTTATTTGAGCTTTCTAACTCCGTAGCAGCCAAAGTATTGATTTTCGAGCTTCGTGCCCATTGAGAGTTTTCCAAAATTCAGACGATTTGACCGAAGCCCAATTTCCATAAGATTATTGCGGGGTCCTTTGAATATTTTTAAATTGGATACATTTTTTGTAGAAAAAAAATTAACAACCTATCATTGCTCCTTAAGCAACGAATATATTAAATCGCAAACGACAACAACCTGTTAATGTTGGGTATATAATGTTATTTCAAGGTGATTCTCCGTTTGAAAATTGTTTCTCCGTATAATTCGCACAGGTGTAATGCAATAAAACAAAAGCTAGGGGCGATGATCGTAATTCCTATGACACAACAATCACTGTCAATTATGCAACGCAAGAATGCCAATTCCACGATATCATCGGATCGATGTAAAATTTAATAAGGATATTTTCACTTCATTACATACGATGTTCGTAATTAGTGTTTATTAACTCGTGTAAAACTGAAGAATTAGTATCTGAGAATTTCCTCGAGACCAACTTCATTAATATTTCATATTTATTTATCTGCGAAATAATTAAAATTGTAACTGTATATATCTTGCGGGAAATGGCTTGACAAAATGTACGTCATTGACACGAAATTTTAGAGGAGGGTCTGGATTTCTCCGGCAATAAATTTTTGGTTGCTTTGGCTGCATTTTCTTTGATATTTTTTGGTAAATCGGTATTTATTTCATTTATTACTTTTATAAGTCCGTATAACCTTGCATGCCAAAGGAAAAGTGACACTTTCCTCCCTAGTTAAACAAATAGATATTGATTTAAAAAAATTATAGCTTATTTAAAACAAAAAGAAGAACGTTTTCACCAAGGTTCATAAAAAAATATTCTTGCGGGAGATAAAAATTAACAACGACGGCATCGCCTTATTTATGATTTGGAAGAAATTTTAAATTTGGGGGAAATATCCCAAAGTACAAATATCATTATATTTCCGCCAAATTTAAAATTTTTTCCCATTTGGTTTTTGTTTTTCGCTAGTTTTACTTCAATTTTTTATGTAAGTTATAGCTTCTCTTTAACACAATAATCCTTTTACTTTATAGTTTTCCTTATTTTTAGGCACTGATGATGTCCACAGTTGGAGTCGAAACATGTTTGAACTAAGTAAACCAGTAAGGAATTTTAATTTATTAGATTCGACATCCTAAGACCGGTTTCTGTCTTTCGACTTCATCAGTTAGGCTTTTCGAATCCAATAAATAAAATTCCAAACTCGTACAAGTCAATAGCTATATCCGCTATAAGATAACATTTTTAGATGTGCTACCATCTATGGTAAGAAGAGAGTATTGACATTAAATTTTGACTGAATCTAGTCAAGATGTCACTCTCTTCTTTTTTATCCCTTTCAGAGATTAATACAAAGTGAGTAAACCAGTAAGGAATTTTAATTTATTAGATTCGACATCCTAAGACCGGTTTCTGTCTTTCGACTTCATCAGTTAGGCTTTTCGAATCCAATAAATAAAATTCCAAACTCGTACAAGTCAATAGCTATATCCGCTATAAGATAACATTTTTAGATGTGCTACCATCTATGGTAAGAAGAGAGTATTGACATTAAATTTTGACTGAATCTAGTCAAGATGTCACTCTCTTCTTTTTTATCCCTTTCAGAGATTAATACAAAGTGAGTCTTAGGATGTCGAATCTAATAAATTAAAATTCCTTACTGGTTTACTCACTTTGTATTAATCTCTGAAAGGGATAAAAAAGAAGAGAGTGACATCTTGACTAGATTCAGTCAAAATTTAATGTCAATACTCTCTTCTTACCATAGATGGTAGCACATCTAAAAATGTTATCTTATAGCGGATATAGCTATTGACTTGTACGAGTTTGGAATTTTATTTATTGGATTCGAAAAGCCTAACTGATGAAGTCGAAAGACAGAAACCGGTCTTAGGATGTCGAATCTAATAAATTAAAATTCCTTACTGGTTTACTCACTTTGTATTAATCTCTGAAACGGATAAAAAAGAAGAGAGTGACATCTTGACTAGATTCAGTCAAAATTTAATGTCAATACTCTCTTCTTACCATAGATGGTAGCACATCTAAAAATGTTATCTTATAGCGGATATAGCTATTGACTTGTACGAGTTTGGAATTTTATTTATTGGATTCGAAAAGCCTAACTGATGAAGTCGAAAGACAGAAACCGGTCTTAGGATGTCGAATCTAATAAATTAAAATTCCTTACTGGTTTACTCACTTTGTATTAATCTCTGAAAGGGATAAAAAAGAAGAGAGTGACATCTTGACTAGATTCAGTCAAAATTTAATGTCAATACTCTCTTCTTACCATAGATGGTAGCACATCTAAAAATGTTTGAACTAAAATATAACCTTTTGTGCGGAGAAGACTTTGAGTTAACTTTCTCCCTTTTTCAAATCATTATACTCTACTGTGAGTGATGTACTACCTCCTTCTGTTAAATTTCTTTCCAAAGGACCTTTATTATCGTAATTCTGGAAGGAAATATAGGACCATGTGTTATTTAAGCATTTTAGCAAGTATGGTACGATATTAGTGTCTTCTTGGTTCAATAATTTTAAAATAACCTTCAATATTGAATTCATTTTACAACGTTCATATACAGACAAGTATCACAAATTTGCGTTGTAATACGTTTTTTATATTACTAATAAAGTAAATAAATAATAAAAATAAAGCAAAAAAATATCTCATCATCCTTTTAATTGATTAAAGGATTCTTCGGTACATCATGTGATAAGAAGAAGTAAATAACTTTTACTGAATTAATAGGTACAAGTACAATCAATTAACTTGATATTATCCATTGGCGAGTCAATTAATAATTAAAACGAGTTTAATAATCCATCAAAAAGCCAATAAGTAAAGTTGTTTCATAATGTAAAAAGCACTATCACGGGAAAAGGGAGAAGAAAATCTTTTAAGTAAATAAAATTGAATGAACAGAAAATTTTTCTTATTTTTAAAATGTTTACTTTTTGATTCTATCGAATCGTTTACCAAAGCCACTCATTTTTTTTCTTTTTGGGACTTTAAAATGTTAATTAATTTGTTTACTTTGCTACGAGGTTGTTTTTCAGCTATTTTTTACAATTATCACTGGCTGGATTCTTTTTTTTAACTTTGACTGGATATACATCAGATGCAAAGAGGGCACTAAGCAGATTGTCTTTTCCAATCCTGTTCAAATACATACAAAACCCCATAACTTGGGTCTTTCGCCAAGTGAGCCATCCAGCCAACTACCATCCTTTGTAGTTACAAAGATTTATTAAATACATAGATACAAAAGACAACCACCACTTCAATCAACAAACCAACTACGGGTCATGTCGTAGTTCTCAACAAAATGCAAGACCACCGTTTGCACAAATAGCGCTTGAAACTAAACTAAAAGCACAGAAAACATCATAACTCAAGAGTTTAAAGATATGGCTTTGAAATATATAAAAATAGGTAAGATTTTTTAATAATGAGTCCGCACCTAGGGAAAACCTTAATGCCTTTTTTTTTGTTTATTATTTATTATCTTTTGGTAGTGTGTTACATTTTTCTAGGACATGCCTCAAAAGAATAACACTTAACCAACGCATCCAATCAGTCATGACATGTGGAGGACTATAGTTTATTTAAAAATGTTTTATGGCAGATATATATACAGGATTGTTCAAAGCAGAAAAAAAGTAAATATTGATACCCGGAGTCGCAGAGAAACTGAAACAGACTAATCCAGAGAAGAATAGTTGATGCTGGGAATAACTGTGAATCAGAATTAGAAATTATGAATTGCGAAGAAGAATGGGAGACTATATATCGATTAAAGAGGAATTGGGATGGACATGAGTTTCTTATCAGAATGGAAAATGTATCCGCAAATTACTAAAATAGAGACAATGCACTGATAGGTGCAGGAGAAGACCAGCGATGTCTTGGACTGATAACATACAGAAGAGAAGGGAACGAATTGGGCTAAGTGATGTTGATGATGATGATAAAGGAGAGTCTGTCTATCTGTTTGGTGAGGGTATCGATACACTGCGACCTGTTAGATCTATTGTGCCTCCTTCTCCTGCCCATTCATTAAGGATGTCTCAACGATTAGAGCAGTTCCGCCAGTCCTATTGCTTTCAAAAAGTTCAGGATGTCGGTAGGCCTCAGGTTATGTAGATCTCCCTCTTCTATTTGATATTCTCCGAGGTAGGACAAAGAAGAGTGGTCCTATTTTATTCTTCGCGAACATTTCGATAGTAGCGAAAAGAGAATAAAGGAAATTTGAAGAGTAAGTTTGGCCATTACTATAGACCGCAAGTGTTTGAGTACTCCGCGAAACTCGACCCCCTGATAGCCAAACTAAACATATATAAAACAACTTTTTGCGATGCATAAAGGCTAATACGCCACTGGCAACTGCAACACGAACATAGTGGATTTACTGGATAGAGTGTTGATAATTTGTCGCTTTACGCATCAAACAGTCAGGCCCGTAATTTTTGTTATCGCGTCGCGATTAGTCGTAGTACCTCAGCTCGTTGCCGTTTTCCCAACAATAAAAGAACTTAACGGTGCTTCGAGACAATGCTTACCTTCAACTATTTAATGACTTACTCTATCAAATGAGGAAATCATCAGGATCTGATATCTGCTTCATTAGTTGCGCGTGAAATACTGCATAGAAATTTTATGAAAAATTTTCAGATAACGCGCTGGTGTAAACGGGAATGTGGCGAATTTTATGAGTGAGAAGAAGTTTATAGGAACAGTGACCTCGAAAGGCAAGCAGGAATATTTTAATTTTGCTTAATCTTTTGTAAATCAAGACGCGATTCTTACACTGATTCTAATATATCATATATCAAAAAATGGATTCAAGATCGAGAATTAATAGATATTCACCAATTAGTCAAACAATATTATTTATATCAATAACTTTCTGTTCTAATATATTTATTATAATTAAATACCATACCTTTATATTTCTCTCCTATTGTTTATTATTTTCTTTAGTATAGTACTTGTTATAAAAAATAGAACTTACCTGTTGCACTTAAATTATCAACAAAGAAAAATATAAAAAAGCAACTCAAACATTATTCTTCACGTACAGGTTTTTCCGCGTGAAAATTGTTAGAACACAAACAAGTATAGTGCAACAGATAAAGTTAGAAACCTTTGTTTCTGTGGCCTCCCCCAATGTTTATCTGTTATTTTTATTTTGTAAATATAGTACATGTATTCTATTTATGAATAAACATTATTATTATTATTTTTATTATTATTATTATTATTAAATAAAACTCATCAATGTCAGTACCACAAGTTTATTAAAATTTATAAGGGGGCTACTAGTTTCGGCATACTGCCATTATCAGGCCCATAGGGTACTGAAGTCAAAAAACATCAAAATTGAAGAAATTTTTTTAAAAAATCATTAAGAAAATTTTTAAAAAGTGTAACTAATACTAAACATATTATAAAAACTAGTGGTGAAAACCAAACATCTTAATTATTATTATTTACGCAGGAAAGGGTCTAGAAACTCAAATATATTTGTGGATATAATATATATATATATATAACGATTACATACTCGAAATATTTTTAAAAGAAAATTTTTGATGGACTAAATAATGAATGATGTTTATAATTTAAAGGTTGCTTAGTAAACACTGCCCTAATGTAGCCTAAACCCGAAAATGGTAAATATTTTCAGCCGGAACAAGATTACCTTCCCCCGTTTTTGAGGATGCTGAACACGATGGAGGTGTTAAATATCACTTCTGGGTTCCACCAACCCCTCCACAGATCAAAACTCTCCCCGAAACGCTCGAAACTGCTGAGGAGGTCTGTGATTTTCAAGATTTTCGAAGAGTATCAACCATGTAATTCTACGTAATCAACCATGTAATTTATTATATATTATTATTACAAATAAATTCTTCTCTCAAATTACAATAATTCATACCTAAAGATAACGTTATATCTACTACATAGCCTAAAGCCTTATCTTGACTAATTTAACCTACACTTCTTACAAGCACTATTTTGTCAGAAAATGTTTTTTTGAACTTCTATTTTATTAGGTATCGTCTTAGGAAGCTCCAAATTTTATAGGACCGCTTAAATTATCTTTATAAAACAAAATTTGTTTTCTTTATCACACAGATTCAGAGAAAGACAAAACGAAATTTCTTGTATGTACAAACGTAAAAACTCCTGACCTGATGAGCATACACGAATATACAATACCGTGTTATCCCACAATCTGTGTTCACAGTAAAATGATTAATAACATTTTAAAGATGATTTTTCAGTGAAAAGGTTGTGGGATAACACGTTATCGCATATTAGTGTCCAACTATGGTTTGTGTATGTGTAGTTAATGAAAAAAATGTTGAGAATGAAGTTATCCATTCGTCTCATATAGTATTGACTCTAAGTTGATGTTTTTAGTCTCACATTTGAAGCTTAAAAAAGAGATTTGATTATGTTGTGGATGGAAATACATACATATTTGATATTGGGAGTGCGTGATATTATACGATTCAAGACTGACTGCTGGCCTTTTACTAGGGATTTATCTAATTCTACTAACTTATCAGTTGTAATAGTAAACAAGCACATCAGGGTAGTACTATACAAATGACATTGACATGAATTTTTTTGTCAGTTCTAAGTCTGAAAAAAGTTTTGATTTTTAATGAGAAAAAAAACTAAATATTTACACCTTCTTCTTCTAGTGCCTATCTGTTTCCGAATGTTGGCAATCATTCTGGCAATGATGATTTTATTAGCTGCTGTTCTGAATAGTCCTGTGGTGGATGTCTCAAACCAGGTTCTTAGGTTCTTTAACCAAGATATTCTTCTTCTGCCAATACTTCTTACTTCTGCCCTGGTCCTTTCCCTGTAGAATGAATTTCAGTAATTTGTATTTGTTCTCGTTTCTCATAATGTGACCAATATATTCTAATTTTCTACGTTTCACTGTATACATGATTTCTTCTTTTTCTTTATTAAGTTTTTGAAGCACTCTGATGTTTGAGATACTTTGTCCGTCCATGATATTTTGAGTATTCTTCTATATGTCCATAACTCGAATGCTTCCAGTTTCTTTGTTGTTGCTTCTGTCTATGTCCAAGATTCTACTCCGTATAACAAGATGGTGAATATAAATATTTACATACGAAAGTAGAAATATACACCACAAATTTGAACTAAATAAATAAATGCTCAAAATTTTATTAGTACAATCCTGTGGTTTTGGAAAGTAAGCATGATAAGAACTATTCGAGGTCGTCTCAAATATCTTGAATCGTATAATACTCGACATTTTGGTTGGAGATAATGAAACTTTAACAGCAATCTGTGAAATCGTTGTTAGCATCTATTTAAAGTTAACAGGTTGATCAAAATCATATGCGAGCAACTATTCCAAGAATATTAGAGCATCTTTCAAAAAAAATCTCTGGATCTTATGAACGAATCATTGAAGTTATAAAAAGAGTCTTCGAAGTTGAATAGTTTGCACTTTTTCTAGCACCATTGTATTGAATTGTTTAATGAGAATCCCCCAAAAAACTTAGAACTTTCGATATGTCATCTGCTTTAATCATTTTTCTCGCAGCACCAACGTTTTTTGATGTCACCAAAAAAATTGTTGATGTTATAGTCTATTTTTATGTATGAGAGAGTAATAAAACAGCATTTCTAATGCAAAACTTAGTACGGTCATTTTAAATATTTTTACGGAATAATCTAAATATTTCCTAAAATTGTCATAAATGTACCTGAGCTAATACAAGTTTTGGGTCTTTTATTGGTCTTTTATAACCATAAGCTGTACAGAAGAATAGAAAAAGGTTTGGACAGGCCAAAAGCCCTGTGTATTAAAGATAACATAGCCGTATCTTAAGATTATTTTCAATAAGTACCTATTTTATTTTAATTCCAAGAATTTCTTACAGTAATCGAATTATAAGTAGATAAATCCCTTACCAACAAATTTCACCGAAAATGCGATTGTAGGTTTTCCATTTAGTAAGGAGGTCCAGTTGTGTATTCTTGACAGCTTACTAAATGTCGTTTAGTTGCAACATGCAAGGTGCAGTGTGCAGTCTATTGTGAATTCTAGTGTGATCATGGAAAATTTGGAAGTACCGCGTAAACGACAAAAAATCGGTCCTTTAACAGTTAATGAAAAAACATTAATATTTAATTGTTTTAAATCATTTACAGACAAACATTTATGTAAAAGTGTTGATGACACAGTGGAATTAGTTAGTAGTACGCTTGGTGTTGGGAAATCTACGATTTACAGAGTTGTTAAAGAAGAGAAATGTGGCGAGTTTCAAACAGCACGTAAAGCTCCAGGAAAACCAAAATTTCAAATAGAAAATCATTTGAAAGAAAGACTTCGAAGGAAAGTGACTGCGTTCTTCTTTAGAAAAGAATTTCCGACAGTAGACAAAGTTCTTGCCACGGTTCGAGATGATAAGGATTACCCTGAAATGAGTCGAAGCACACTATGGAAACTTTTAAAAGAAATGGAAAAAGCATTCCAGAAAGTCTATTTTAATAGAAAGAAGCGATATTGTAGTATGGAAAAGAAATTACCTAAGGACTATAAAAGAAATGAGAAACCAAAGAAGAAATATATTTTATTTAGATGAAACATGGATCAACGAGGGACATACACCAAATAAATTTTGGCAAGATGAAACTGTTACAAGTCGAAGACAGGCTTTTTTAAATAATTTATCTACCATCAGGAAAGGGGCGCAGACTGAAAATAGTACACATCGGTAGTTCAAACGGTTTTGTTAAAGGTGGTTTATTGACTTTTGAATCTACTCGTACCGGTGACGGTTATTTCATACAAAAATACTCGAGGTATAACTTCACAAAATATTTAAACTGTCTACTAAAAGAAGTGGTACGCCTATGGATTACGAACGCTTTATTATTTTAATACTCTCTCATACATAAAAATAGACTATAGCTGAGAACTACTGAGCTCGACAAACTAAAACTCATAAAAATATAACAGTGTGCATCTAATTTTATGAGTAACATAAGATATGTAAAACACTGCACCAGAATTTAATCTGATAACATTAAATTATAAAAAAATGTTTTGTTTGGCACCCCCATGATTTCTGCCATAGCCAATCTCCACCTTAGCGTGAAACTAAAAAGATCGAGCCGAGTCGAGCTCGTTGTTTTGCATATCTATAACTGACAACTCTATTTGAGAACATCAGTGAAGAACAACAATTGATGTCGATGCGGCCGAAGAAGAACTGTAAGTGTCTTGTCCGTCGTCTACGTCGTCGTGTGTCTTGTCGTTAAAGGTGAAAAGAAATCATGTAAAGTCACTGGAGGTGTAACGGAACAACAATGTTGAATCATCGATTCCGAACTGGCATCGTTTAATTGAAAAGTATTTTATGTAAACGTATTGTGACATTTTAATTTTTATTTTTTTTATCTTATTTGGTGTGCAAAAACTAGCAAACAATGTTCTCGTTTCTGATACAAATAATTTTGACCACTTAGGAAAGGGTAAAACTTCAATTTTAGGTCAAGTTGGTTCCTCTTCTTTCTGCGAGTTGGTTTTGTGCAATTTTAATTTTGTTATTAAAGTTGAGAGGGCGTTATAAGGGCGGTACATCTGGGAATTTTGTTTCTGCAAATGAAAATGGAAAAACTATATTTACTTAACCTTTTCTATACTGACATGAGTCTCTAAAGAAGTTAAAGTAAACGCGTGATTGTCTCTGGATCCGCCACTGTAGGTTGGTGCCCCCTTATCACTTCTTTTTGAATACATAGTACAATGATTTGAATTTATGATGTTAACGTATGTGATTATGGACGGCGTAATATTATGTTCCCATTTTGTTTTTATTAATTTAACTTTTTTATTTACCAACTATAAGCAATACTAGAAATAATAAAAATATAAACAATCTTTAGAACATAAATATAAAGATAAGCAAAAACATAAAACTGCCAAAAGAACAATGAAAGTTAAATCTGTTTATAAAAGTATAAACCACAATATTTTAATATATTGATAATCAAATTAAATGTAGCAGAAATTTGCAGTTACTCGAAACTAATAACATATACAGGGTGTAATTGAAATGTGTACAAATATTTAAACTGTGTAAACTTGGAGATTCCCGGAAGGAATAAAATTCACTAATATGCGTATGGGTTTGAAATTAGGTTATAAATAACTCAAGCATTCCGGAAATTAGACATTGGGACGACACCACATTTAAAATAAGTATTCAGATTACAAAACATTAATAAAATGTGAAAACATTTAATAAGTATTTTTATTCAAAACTTTAAATACGATAACAAGCAAATGTTTAATTTACTAGAGCTTCCATATGACAAAAAATACTTTTTTTTTAAAACCGGCCAGAAATTAGTACTTTCCGGTTTATTTTTAGGTCAGAAAATCTCATTTTGTCGGACCGAGTCAGAAAATTATTGTGATAGTCCGGTAAAAGCTTTTACCGGACTCATTTTTATTTACTTTCCGGCCTATCTTTAATGAAAAAAATAATAATATAGTTAGTCTAAGATAGCGGTCAATTGGTTTCTATAGTAACCGAGTTTTGTATTATTTAAAACTATAAAATAACTTGACATATTTTGACGTTTAGATGAAAATGTGACATTTATTATAAAATGGATATTCAAAATGATGCATTTGATTGTGAATTAATGGAAGATGAAATTATACCAGATGAAATTGTTAAGGCGGCCACCCAAGCAACGTTTGATTTATTATTAAATTAGTTAATAAAGAGTTCTTGTTATAAAAATGTAAACTGAATAATATGATGTTTATAGTACAACACTGCACGTTTAAAAAAAAAATATTGTACGTAATACGTCCCAAAAGTGCGTATCATTTCGCGCTTGTTGTACAATATACCATTTTATAATGGAAGTTAAATTGATCCCCTGCTGAAATATAATTAGAAACAACCCCTTTTATTACCGGGAATAAATATGAGGTATTAATTCTGGTTTTAAGTGATTTTGAAATGGTGTTGTTTGTGGCCTACTATTAATTACAAAATTCACTAGGGTTTCAATTCATATTTTACCGGATGGAGTTTATTTCGTACGTAAATTGTTTCTGAGTACTTAATGGACCTAAACCTGGAATTTGGTCAGTAATAGTAAGCTTACCGGGAAATTTAATACGATCAAGATAGTCTAGCTAGATGGGCCTCTTACCCGGTAATGCATTATGTAATGGATTACAGTTATTAAACTTTGAGTTTTTGCATGGATAGTCCGGCATCAAAACAACAAAGTCTTAAAATTTTAACGTTCAATCAAATGTGAAGAAGATTGAGTTCGCATTTTGCCATTTAGAATTATAAATAAGTTTTTTATTTAGCAAATGGCTACTACATATACTAATTCAATGTTATTTACAATTTACTTGTTAAGTCCCTCTGCTCACTCTAATATAGTTATTAACTTCGTTTTTAAACTTATTAATGGTAGGAGATTGTTTTACCACCTTGGGAAGAGCATTAAAAATTCGAACACCCTCATTCAATAAAGAGCCCCTCAAAAATGCTTTACTGGTAAAATCTACGTTAAAATTATCTTTTGAACTTACATATCTTGTAATCAATAAATCTCCGAGGTATTGTGGAACTTTTCCGTGCATCATTTTGAAAACAAGAAGTAAGTTCGCTTTTTTAATGCTCTCTTCAATTGTGAACCAGTTTGATGTTGTTAACATGGAATTAATTGACGTATACTTATTACATCCTAACACTATTCGCATACATTTATTTTGTAATATTTGTAGTCTATGTAATATTTGTAGTCTATGTAAATTTTGTTTTGAACATGAAAGCAACAAGGAGATACAGATAACCATTAGAGACAGAATTATTTGTGATAATAGCTTATGAAAAGAATAAATTGGAAACAAGGTCCTACAAATCCTTCTTATAAGGATCCAAAATAAAATATAAGAATTATTTAATATGTGTAGCTCTCGAATCCCATACTGCGAGATGCTGTAATATTCTAAATGGAATTCTCCGTTTCAAATTACAATGGATGATTTCCTTTCTAACCCAGTTCAATATCCGACCCGCACCAATTGTCGGAATTGATATTGGGGTAATATGAGAATATAAATCAGAAATGTTCAACAATGTTAGAGTTGAAATTCTGGCAGATAAGTTATTGGCGTCTTCTTTTGTATATTCTTAAATTATATGACCTTTAATAATGAAATTTAGAAAACGAATGAAGAAATTTTGAAGTTAAAACAATCCTTCTATTTTAAAATGAGCTCAAAAATGGATGTTACTAGTTTTAAGAAGTTGATAATGTCTTAAGAATAATTTTACAGCCCTCTTACTACTTTAAAACGAACCATATAGAAACACCAAGTTACAATGGACATTTATAGAGGTATAAAACCATTTTCTCCACGGCCACTACCGAATTTAGTTATTCTGAAACCACTTATAATAACAGAAAAGAAACATTCTCGCTCTTGAGATTGAAAGAAAATTCTGAAACATGTGTCTCTTATGTATTTTATATGTATTACATTCTATCACTAGAGATAGAATCTGTATTCCGTGATTGTTTACAAAAATAAGGTTTGCCGTGAATGTCAAATTAACTGTCAGTATTAGTTGACGTGGTCTTAATATTGGTTTGTAAAAACTTTTAATTTATTAAAAAGGAGAAGAAAATCAAACGATTCAGATGTAGATTTTGAAAATACTCCTCCAGAAATAAAAAAATATGCCGATAATATAACTCAAAATTTGCTACCGCAAAAATCTAAGCTTGAATATAAAAATACTACCTACACAATGTTAAGAGATTGAGGTTTCATTTTACTATATTTAATTTCTACTTTATGTGTCCGTGGAGAAAGTACAGTCTGTTACTCTGTTGGATGAAAATTCGACACTCGTGGTTCCTCACGCTCGCATTCGCTCGCGTTCTGAATCCTCCACTCGTGTCGAATTCTCATTCCAACCTTGTTACAGAATATACTATTAGGCTATGTACTGACGAGGAAGAAACACTTTTGAGCGTAACGTACTAACCCACTGAGATAAAACCTGAGGGAATCGAGCCCCTAGGAGCTTTCGACAGAAGAAAAGCCGAATCAATCAATTGTAACGGTCTGAAAGTTTATTTGAGAATGAAGTGATTCAATTAAAAAAAAATATTAATTTTAAACTCTTTGCGGGAGAAAATATTCTCGGAAAACAAGGAAGTATTTTTAATGATAGCATTTATATTCTAACACCACACACGCATACCTACACATTGACAGCAAAACTCAGTTATGTTTTATGTGAGATTTATAAAATCAGATTAATAGACAACAGCAGATACTTTATTTCGAAATTAGCAATTCATACGTCCAACTTAAATTTCCCCATATTAAAAATGTTTTTTAAGGTCACCTCGATAACAGACAAACAAAACAATGAATATTCCAATTTTCATCCTATCAAGGCATGCGTCCCTCAAGGAAGCGTCATAGGTCCAGTTCTGTACTTGATTTGCACTGCAGACCTCCCCTCTACCAAAGAAACTCTTGTGGCAATCTATGCAGATTACACAGCAATCTTGGCAAAATAGCGTCAATCAATTTGCAGACTAACCTCGACAAAAGACAAAACTGGTTCAAAAAATGGAGGATTAAGACAAATCTGCACATATAACCTTTTCTACTAGAAGAGAAACATGTCCTCCAGTTAAAGTCAACAACTGCCAACTTTCTCAAACATAAAACGTAAAATATCATTGGAGAAGAAGATCCTGCTTTACAAAGCTATTCTGAAACCCCGATGGAACCAACTTTGGGGCACTGCCAGCAACAGCAATATAGAAATCCTACAACGATTCCAACAAGGATAACCGATGCATCGCCAATGCACCCTATCTTATGTTTCAAATATGGTTCTCCAACAAGACATCCCTCTAGCATCAGTGAAAGAAGTAATCACTCAGTGATAGTTATCATCAAAGAGTGTTAGTGCATCCCAATGTTCTAGCCAACAGAGTTTTCGAACAGACAGGCGAATCAAGAAAGCTCAAGAGATTCACACCATCCGAACTGACAGTTAGATTTAGTAGAAGGGTCAATGGAGCCAATCTACACAAGTTATTCACGGTCAGAATAGTAGCTTAATGACTTAGTTAGCGTCTAACATGGGCCTTGATGAAATAATGCCTCTAAATCGTCCTCTTTTTCGGTGCACCAGTGCGTTCTTTATATCCAACATCAAAATCGTCCAAACCCATCTATGCACTTTGTTTCCGATAAAGCATCTAGGACAATTCTGTGTGCTTCAGCTGAAGATTTTATGGAGTGCAGGAAAATCCCCGGCAAATAATATTTGTGGCACGAAATTTAACATGTTTCATTATGAAAAAGTGTCTGGCTGAATGGCAATTTGCCTATGCCAACAGAAAAAAAAATATGAAAAAAGTCCGTTACACTTCGGCGAAATGACGCTGAATTTCAAGCTTGCCGAACGACAAAATGTGTCACTTGTTCATATTTTAAAAATTCCGCGCTCTGCTGCCAGACTATGTTTTTTTCTTCTTTAATGTGTTCATTTTGCTCGTTGCACGACCACAGTCTATAACTTATGTATTATGCATAATTTTGTAATGTACCTCTCTCTATGATAATATTCCGCATGGTGTGATTTAAATTCTACGATTCAAACTTGATATCACTCGCGAGATATTCTAGATATGTTGTAAGTACGAGAAATGAATAATCATGAAAAAAGTCAATTCGGTGTTTGGAATTTTTCAAGATGCGGATATTGGTACTTGATAAACGAACTATTTAGGTAAACTAGTAATTAGATATATTTATTTTATGTAACGTTATCGCAATCTAAAGAGAATAAGAAATTTAATTTACTTTGCTAGTTGATTTTTTGTTTAGATTTAAACAAATAATCAAATAAATTATTATCGGATCTCCGCGTTACTTTTTTAGTTCATGTGTTGATCAGTGTTTCCTTGTCTGAGATTAGATTTTGTGACTAGACAGATTATTTTTAGATGTGCTACCATCTATGGTTAGAAAAGAGTAGACAATAAATTTTGACTGATTCCAGTCAAGATGTCACTCTCTTCTTTTTATCCCTTTAAGAGATTAGTACAAAGTTAGTAAACCAGTAAGAAATTTTAATTTATTAGATTCGACATCCTAAGACCGGTTTCTGCCTTTCGGCTTCATCAGTTAGGCTTTTCGAATCCAATAAATAAAATTCCAAACTCGTACAAGTCAATAGCTATTTTTTTTTGTTTTTATAGCGGATATAGCTATTGACTTGTACGAGTTTGGAATTTTATTTATTGGATTCGAAAAGCCTAACTCATGAAGCCGAAAGGCAGAAACCGGTCTTAGGATGTCGAATCTAATAAATTAAAATTCCTTACTGGTTTACTAGACAGATTATGTTGAAGCGCAGAAATGGAAAGATACTTGGAGCATTTGTAATCGGTGAGAAGAGGTGATCGGAACCTGGGAAGCAAAACGAATAAAACATTAAAAGAGGTCTTTTTGGGTCCACTGAAATAATCTCCAACTTTAGTTTTATCAAAATCTAACTTACCGAATCAGGAAAATAAAAACATTTTGAAGATTTACTTAGAATTGGTTCAATAGATCTTTGGGAACAGAATTAATTGATTAACATTATGAGCTTATTTATAAATTAAAATATTTTTAATATTAACGTTACGCGTTTGGATTGGTTAAAAAATAAAATATTAAGTTCTAACGTGACCCAAAACCGAAACGAAATAAAAAGAAATTTACTTTATAACATAGACATAAAGTAAGTCATAAATTTAAATTTACACACTTTAATTACAGTTTGCATAATTTGTGGATAATTAAGTGCCGCTGTTTAAATCCGGGTTTCTAACATCGATATTAGAACTGTATTTGATATCGTAAGAAATACTAACTAGTCAAAGATTAACTTTTTGTCATGTCATGTCCTCCAGTTAAAGTCAACAACTGCCAACTTTCTCAAACATAAAACGTAAAATATCATTGGAGAAGAAGATCCTGCTTTACAAAGCTATTCTGAAACCCCGATGGAACCAACTTTGGGGCACTGCCAGCAACAGCAATATAGAAATCCTACAACGATTCCAACAAGGATAACCGATGCATCGCCAATGCACCCTATCTTATGTTTCAAATATGGTTCTCCAACAAGACATCCCTCTAGCATCAGTGAAAGAAGTAATCACTCAGTGATAGTTATCATCAAAGAGTGTTAGTGCATCCCAATGTTCTAGCCAACAGAGTTTTCGAACAGACAGGCGAATCAAGAAAGCTCAAGAGATTCACACCATCCGAACTGACAGTTAGATTTAGTAGAAGGGTCAATGGAGCCAATCTACACAAGTTATTCACGGTCAGAATAGTAGCTTAATGACTTAGTTAGCGTCTAACATGGGCCTTGATGAAATAATGCCTCTAAATCGTCCTCTTTTTCGGTGCACCAGTGCGTTCTTTATATCCAACATCAAAATCGTCCAAACCCATCTATGCACTTTGTTTCCGATAAAGCATCTAGGACAATTCTGTGTGCTTCAGCTGAAGATTTTATGGAGTGCAGGAAAATCCCCGGCAAATAATATTTGTGGCACGAAATTTAACATGTTTCATTATGAAAAAGTGTCTGGCTGAATGGCAATTTGCCTATGCCAACAGAAAAAAAAATATGAAAAAAGTCCGTTACACTTCGGCGAAATGACGCTGAATTTCAAGCTTGCCGAACGACAAAATGTGTCACTTGTTCATATTTTAAAAATTCCGCGCTCTGCTGCCAGACTATGTTTTTTTCTTCTTTAATGTGTTCATTTTGCTCGTTGCACGACCACAGTCTATAACTTATGTATTATGCATAATTTTGTAATGTACCTCTCTCTATGATAATATTCCGCATGGTGTGATTTAAATTCTACGATTCAAACTTGATATCACTCGCGAGATATTCTAGATATGTTGTAAGTACGAGAAATGAATAATCATGAAAAAAGTCAATTCGGTGTTTGGAATTTTTCAAGATGCGGATATTGGTACTTGATAAACGAACTATTTAGGTAAACTAGTAATTAGATATATTTATTTTATGTAACGTTATCGCAATCTAAAGAGAATAAGAAATTTAATTTACTTTGCTAGTTGATTTTTTGTTTAGATTTAAACAAATAATCAAATAAATTATTATCGGATCTCCGCGTTACTTTTTTAGTTCATGTGTTGATCAGTGTTTCCTTGTCTGAGATTAGATTTTGTGACTAGACAGATTATTTTTAGATGTGCTACCATCTATGGTTAGAAAAGAGTAGACAATAAATTTTGACTGATTCCAGTCAAGATGTCACTCTCTTCTTTTTATCCCTTTAAGAGATTAGTACAAAGTTAGTAAACCAGTAAGAAATTTTAATTTATTAGATTCGACATCCTAAGACCGGTTTCTGCCTTTCGGCTTCATCAGTTAGGCTTTTCGAATCCAATAAATAAAATTCCAAACTCGTACAAGTCAATAGCTATTTTTTTTTGTTTTTATAGCGGATATAGCTATTGACTTGTACGAGTTTGGAATTTTATTTATTGGATTCGAAAAGCCTAACTCATGAAGCCGAAAGGCAGAAACCGGTCTTAGGATGTCGAATCTAATAAATTAAAATTCCTTACTGGTTTACTAGACAGATTATGTTGAAGCGCAGAAATGGAAAGATACTTGGAGCATTTGTAATCGGTGAGAAGAGGTGATCGGAACCTGGGAAGCAAAACGAATAAAACATTAAAAGAGGTCTTTTTGGGTCCACTGAAATAATCTCCAACTTTAGTTTTATCAAAATCTAACTTACCGAATCAGGAAAATAAAAACATTTTGAAGATTTACTTAGAATTGGTTCAATAGATCTTTGGGAACAGAATTAATTGATTAACATTATGAGCTTATTTATAAATTAAAATATTTTTAATATTAACGTTACGCGTTTGGATTGGTTAAAAAATAAAATATTAAGTTCTAACGTGACCCAAAACCGAAACGAAATAAAAAGAAATTTACTTTATAACATAGACATAAAGTAAGTCATAAATTTAAATTTACACACTTTAATTACAGTTTGCATAATTTGTGGATAATTAAGTGCCGCTGTTTAAATCCGGGTTTCTAACATCGATATTAGAACTGTATTTGATATCGTAAGAAATACTAACTAGTCAAAGATTAACTTTTTTGGTTGAAACTCGAAAGACGGTACATTCATTAGAAAACATATTTTATTGGTAGTGTCATTTTGTACACTATTAAACTATACAAAATTAAAATATTTAAACGTTTTAGCTTTAATCAAATTATCTATGATTTAAATAAGATTGTGTGTACGAAGGTCACACTAAAACTATTTCTTGAAGAATTACAGATCATAAAAAATTATATTTGTTTGGAAAAACAGTCTGTCAAATGACAAAATGGTTGAATCTGGCGCTTTGTTTTCAAACAGTAATAATACATAATACAGTTCCTCATGACCCTGTATATGTATAGGGGTGCAGGTGCGGCTAATGGGGCTAAAAATAGTCTCATTATTTTGGTGCCTATCAATTTGATGGTGGCCAAACGATCAATCTTATCCGGCATTATTTTTAAGAATAAACTTTAAAAAATGAATAATTTTCTTTACCGCGTCTCTAAATGAAATGTAAAAGACAATTCTTGTCCCATTTTCAATCATGTTTACAATAACCGGCTTAACCTAATGATGTTACAGCAGTAATTTAATTTAAAACAATTTTTTATGCTGTGGTGTACCCGAGACAAAATTATTTTCATTAGATTTTCAATCAGCTAGTAATTCTTTCTTTCCATATTGGCTAGACTGAAAGTAATCATTTTAAATATTGGGTGATACGCCTTATATTTGTTTCTTTTAACCCAATATTATTTCCCACACATAACTAGTTATTAGTTATATTTATATTTAAGCATAAAATGTGTGTTAGTTGACCCAATATTTTCATATAATTAATTTTGTAAAACAAGATCATCAAACTGTATTTTTACTGCTCTCTGTAAGTAAGTATTAATAAGAGCGTATATATTTTTTGCCACACATACATGCATTTTAAATGTGCGACTTTTGCTATTCTGCTTAATTGTCAGGTTTATTGCTATCCTTATAAGATGTCTATTTATCCCGTTAACTGTTGAATAAAATGATTGAAATTTGGCATAAGTAAATGAATGACTAAAACAATGTTTCGTGAAAAACGGGGTATCATTTTGAAGACTAATTTTAGATAATAGCAATAAAGGACGAGAGATACCTTATTTGAGAGGTATTTTTGTTTTATGTTTTATAAAGAGCAATGTATTTTAATTAATTCTGAAAGCACAGATTTTGATTCAGATAAAATTTAAAATTGGAGATATAAATAATTCAACACGTATTGTTTGACTTACTCCTGTTTGAAATTTTTAATAACAGGGTATTATAAAAAAAACCTTCGATAAAAAACATGGTCCAAACAAAAACAAGTACAACAGGCTGGTTTTTAAAGTTTCGAAAATGCAGTTTTATCTTCGTTGTAGGATGAATCAGAAGGAAGCTGTATAGTATCTAAAACCAATTTTCCTTTAATTTGAGGCTTACTTCAATTGATATTTTTAATGCGTCTAAATTTTGTCATTTTCTGGAGTATGAAGCATCTACAGGGTGTAACAAAAAGTTGGTTAAAAAGATGTAGGGGAAACGGAAGTTCATGTACTATCCAACTGCGAAGTAGATACAACCAATGCTATATAGTCTAATAGTAAAGACTAAGGAGATCTACAAAGATCAAGGGGGAAGAAAAATAGATAGCATGGTCGTTGAACCATTTGATTGTCATTTTTAGACGACATCATTGTGCTTCTTCCGTAGAGCGCAGACCGTTCAATATGGAACCTCAAATTAATGTTAGAAGATGACAATGTCCGTGAAAATACGTATACAGCGCAAAGAAAGAACAACGCCATCTTCACTTTAATAACAAAATCAAAATTGCCGAATTGAAGATATTCATTCAAAAAGAAATTCCAGATTTTTGCTTAACTTTATCTGTAATTTTGATCAGTTTGAAACACCAACTTCACTTCTTTTTGAACATAATATTACGTCGAGATTTCGTCAAAAACTACTCTAGTGCTTTGACTCACGTAAAAAATGTATATCCTAACAACTCATCGGCAATTGGCAACTATGAAAAAAGACCAAATAAACGCAGTGTATATAAATTGCAAATACGCTATTATAGAGATTCCTATATCCATGAATTAATAAAAGATAATGGAGAGCCGGCCGGATGCTCAAATCAACACATATTTATTAGAGGACGTCGGCGGCGAAGTGGCTGCCAATGCAATGCCGATAACGACGATGCCATGCCGGCTGGCCGGTACCTTGCCGTTAATAAACAACTCTCACCGGGCTACCTGCATGCGAGAAAAACGCACATGCTGAATGCCCTGCTATTAAAAGACCACCTGGGAAAATTTTAATTTTCAATAATGTTTGCTTTCGAGAGCTCTGAATGTTTGTGGAGAAGCTCAATCGTAATTTAGTTAATGTCGGTTTTAGAGACCGATGTTTTGACATTTGATTTAGGGTAAAAACATAGTGGAGGCATCGCTTCAAGCCTCGCCTCAATCATCGCCTCAAGCATCGCATCAAGCCTCGCCTCAATCATCAAAAACAAATACATGTACTAAACGTTAACCGTTCATAGTAAATAATAGAGCATCTCCGTTTCGGGGAATCAAATCAATTTGATTTTAAAGACTCTTCTCAGGAATGATGCCTAAAATGTGATGTATGATTGATGCGCTCAAGGTCGTGTGAACACTAGCCACTAGCCGTATTTTGTCAGTATCGTAGTTGTTAAAGTGAAAAGTTTTAACCCTAAATCGAATGTCAAAACAATTTTTTAAATGCTCTAATTACGCGTATATTTTTCCTTTTTCAATTCGTGTAAAATGGAAGTGTTATCCCTAACAGTTCAGAAACTGCATCCATTCAAATTCAAACTACAGGCCTTTACTTCTAGTTTAGCCATGTTATAGAATAAAATATCGTTTTTGGAATAATTTTCCCTACGGTTATGTATCTTCACTGTTGAGAAATCAACATAACTCCGCCGCGGTGGTCAAAAAGGGCAATCAAAATGAATAAAATATTCAATCAATCAGTCTTCAGATTGTTCTCGAACAAATCCATCACGTGATAGAATATTTAATTTCGGCGTAATTCTTTGAGTCTCGCCGCGGGCTTAAATCATCCTCGCTTCTGACTTCAACAAAACCGACCGGCAAATATCATATTTCACATAAAAAAACTCGAACCCAGAAATGCTACAAACTATTGCGTCATTGAACAAACAATAAGCACCCTTAATCACGCAAAACCTTTTCATCGGTCAGGAAAGGAGATACTAGTTAAATGCACAGAGAGAGCAACATATTAAGAAAAAGACCGATATATTCAAAAAGCTTGATTTAGGACCAATTTAATCTAGAACAAATCAGTTGTAATTGTACCACTCCATCGAGCAGAATGGCTTGTTCGTCGTATGTCAGGGTATTTCGTCGCATTTGAATTTTAAGCAGTATGTCGTAGTCTTTAAGCGCCAGTTTTAGATTAGAACAAATCTGTAGTGAAACACCTCTCCCACAAATTTGTCGTTGGCTGACATGGCCAATTAATTTCGAATAATAAAAAAGAAGTCATTTCGAAATTATAAAGCTAGTTTTAGTCATTGTTAAGTGTTAAAACATTCGTTATTTGTTGAATATAAATTTAAAGTTAAAGTGATTTCTTTTATTACAACTTGTTTAATTTTCAATCGCAAAAAATTAAACATAATTTAATTTTATTTCATTTTAGTAATCAAATAGGCAACACAGCCAAAACGGACATAGAAATGACAACGCCACAATTTTAAATATATCATATTATAGAATCAAAACTTTCTGTCTCCAAGCGAGCAAGAAGGACACAAGATCTCTTCGTTTCAGCGACCGTACCATTCTGTACGCTTCCGGTAGAGCCATTACAACATCCAGAATCTCCACGTAGCCCACACACAGTCCATACGGTTGCAAATTAGCCAAATATATCGCTAAAAATAGTTCATCCAACGGGTGCGAACGGGACGGCATCATACAAGAGTGAGATGCAAAACAAATGGCTCGCTCAACTTAAAAAACACTTCTGCATTCCTAAGCATACACATGTTTGGGTTAGGGGAGAGCGACACTTTAGGAACTGCGAACATTAGAACATATTATAATCAGTACGATTTTCGCTGCGCATCAAGCAAGTCTACTCCGTTGTTGAACACAATGTATTTCGTAAATTCTTTGAGAAATTTTCATTTTTGCCTCATAGTGCGGCAAATAATATATCGTTTTTATAAAAGATAAAATTGATTTTCTGGGAGGCTGCACAAATCATTTCATAGTTTTTTTGTAACCAATGTAATATTTCTATTTGTTACGTTTTGTTTATTTCTCGTTAAAAGTTTAAATCAAAAGTGTTAAAACGTAACAGTCCACAAATTCTACATCAAATTCAGACAGCATTTAAAGAGGCGGCGCAGTAACAACCTCCACCGGCTGACCTTGCAAATGGCTGCATAATCGTAATATTCACTGATTTACGACACAACTCTTCGGAAAATCAACAACAAACCGCACGTAGTGCAAATAAGAAATGCAGTCCATTTTTGCTGCCTCCTGATATAGTGGAGTTGGATTTGGGAACGTTCCGGGTGTTCACATCATTCACTACGATAGGACTTCTGACCCAAAGATTATGTGAGAGGTTTTTGCCTCTTCCTCGTCACATAATATGCACCTTTTGTCCATTATATGGTTTTTTTAGCTTGACGGAGGAAAATCCACAACTGGCGAATACTTTTTAGTCACTTAAAGCAGGATTATTGTACCCGGAATCAAATGAGTCAAAATTATATTTTTTCTGTAGTGATTAAGTTTATTATCAGATACCACAACCTGTTCTCTTTCGAATCCCGGCTACGACTAGCACAACTCTGATAAGAAATATATTTTTTTCGGTAATAAATTTTGCAAACGTGAAGTCCCGTTTTTGCTGTTACGAGTAAGTCTCGGATCTCAACAATTCCTCGAAAATTTATCGATTCGCGACCGCTCAGCGAGCAATTCACCCGGTATCACATCGATCGAATCTCTTCGCCTTTGAATAAATCTCCGAGAGACATGATCGCGCCTCAGTATCTTCCATTTAATGCCGCCATGCATCACCTATCGTCCGTTTCATCTTCCACTTGCAATCATCGCTGCTGACTTTCGAAAAATCATATTAAGGTTATGTAGGTATTCTGCATTGAGGAAGGTACTTTTTTTTATGATAAGTAAAATTCAAATTGTAGTTTTAAATTTACAGGAACAATCACTACAAAGTTTCGTAGCGTAGAGGTTTTTTTACTTGTCACAAAATATGCCAAGAGCAGCTTAACACTGAAACATATTTGATTACTTTGTTTGTGGTTCTATGGATTATAATGTGTTGTACTTTTACCTGAATTTATTGATATTAAATTAGAATCTTTAGATTTTCCAATGCATTACATTTCTTCATGAATAAGGATAAGGTAGAAAGACAGGCTAGGGAGACAAAACTTGCTGATTTAGAACCGTACATGCATGCAATAACATGTATTAAACGTATTTTTCCTTTGCCGAGTTCAAGTAGAACACTTGACAGAGACTTAAGAGATGGCTGCACTAAAGCGTTTACCGGAACTATACAATCGCTAAGTTGTAATCGACTAATGGGTCCGCTACCCGAGCAAATGCAGTTTGAGATAATCTGCGAGCCTATTCGCAATTAGGTATAGACTGCACACGCAGCATTGTCTTACCACAGCGCGTCGTTTGAATATCCAACCAATAGGATATAGTGGAGTGGACATTCTCTCAGAATGCATAACCCTGCAAAATCCAAGGATATGATCTTCATCTTCTTCATCAGCCTCTATTAATCCACTCCTGGATATAGGCCTCTTCCATTTCCTTCCATGTTAACCTGTTTTGTGCTGGGAGCATCCAGTTATTTCCCGCTCTTCTCTGTATGTCATCTCGCCATCTTAGCATGGGTCTGCCTCTGCTGTTTTCAGTGGTCTCCAATGCATAATGATTTTCGTCCATTTCTGATCATTTCGCGCAACGTGTCCGTCCCAACGCCACTTGTTTTTTGCAGTTTGTTCTGTGACGTCACTCACTTTGGTTCTTGCCCTGATATCCTCGTTTCTTTGTCTATTTCTTAAGCTAATTCCCAGCATCGCACGTTGACACACCCGTAGTTGTTGTGCAGGGTACGATTCCTCGGAGAATATCAAATAGAAGAGGGAGATCTACCTAACCTGAAGCCTACCGACATCCTGAACTTTTTGAAAGCAATAGGACTGGAGGAACTGCTCTAATCGTTGAGACATCCTTAACGAATGGGCAGCAGAAGGGGGCCCAAATAGATCTTATAGGTCACAGTGTATCGACACCCCTATCAACAGTTAGACAGTGGAGTGGAGTCGAGTCCACGTTGACTGAGACAAAGGAGATACTAGTTAAATGCACAGAGAGAGCAACATATTAAGAAAAAGACCGATATATTCAAAAAGCTTGATTTAGTACCAATTTAATCTAGAACAAATCAGTTGTAATTGCACCACTCCATCGAGCAGAATGGCTTGTTCGTCGTATGTAAGGGTATTTCGTCGCATTCGAATTTTAAGCAGTATGTCGTAGTCTTTAAGCGCCAGTTTTAGATTAGAACAAATCTGTAGTGAAACACCTCTCCCACAAACAGGTGGTAAATTTGTCGTTGGCTGACATGAACAATTAATTTCGAATAATAAAAGAAGTCATTTCGAAATTATAAAGCTAGTTTTAGTCATTGTTAAGTGTTAAAACATTCGTTATTTGTTGAATATAAATTTAAAGTTAAAGTGATTTCTTTTATTACAACTTGAACCTGAAGCCTACCGACATCCTGAACTTTTTGAAAGCAATAGGACTGGAGGAACTGCTCTAATCGTTGAGACATCCTTAACGAATGGGCAGCAGAAGGGGGCCCAAATAGATCTTATAGGTCACAGTGTATCGACACCCCTATCAACAGTTAGACAGTGGAGTGGAGTCGAGTCCACGTTGACTGAGACAAAGGATGTCGCTTACGTTTAAAGGGTCAGATTTTTTAGTAGCATCAAAGGCGCGTAACAAATTTTATAAACTTTTATTAACGTTTTATCTATCGGAGAACCTCAAGCCTGACTTCCCCCTACTCCCCAGTTATGTGTTAATGAAATACATACAAAAAACGTTTGTTTAAAGCTTCGATGTTTGTTACTGCCGCCATGGCATACTTAGATATTATTATACATTTTTTTAGTTGGCATTTTGTAGCTTTTAAGGAATAATTAGTTATGTAATGCTATAAACAGAGTTAAAGCTTTATTTGGACTTCATAATTTCCAATTCGTACATTCACAGCAACAAATCAATAATGCATTTTTATAATAAAATTACTGCCAATTAAAATCAAATGCCGAAAGTGTACACACCTCTGACAATATCTCACACCTGTCGTGAATGAATTTATTTGCCGGTAGTTAGGCACTTTAACCACGACCGAACCGGCGAACACCTCGATTTGGTAAACAATTTTAAATTGTCTATTCACGGCAGAATTTATACCGACTTTCAACACGTTTCAAGGTTAAATTATGCGAAAAATGTGCTTTAATTGGTTGCTGAAGATGAATTTTAAGAATCTACAAGGTACTTTCTATATATAGTAAATACGGCGAAAGAAAACTATGTAGGTATACACAAAAATATAAGTATTTTAAAGTCTCCGATGATTTTAAGCTACCTCAGTAAGCTTTATTGGTTTATAATATTATTACAGCTTGTAAACCAGTTCATCGGAACATTTAGACACTAGAACATGCAGAAACGGTGGACTGATACTGGGAGGAATAATCTCAAAGCTCCTGGGCGATGAAATACACGATCTAGCCACATGCTAAGTTATTAGAGTCATCACTTGCAGTCTTATGGACCATCTGCACTTTGGTCAGCATTGGTTGGCTCCACACAGCGGACCACTAGATGGGTCACTGCGTCCACCTTGCTTTATTTTTCTGTGCTGTCATTGAGGAATCAACTCAAAGATTGAAATTTTTTCCTCCTAATCTATAGATACATGGAGGACGAGGAAACCGCGGTTACAGCTTTGTGTGGCCCATAGTATGGACATGCCACCCAGCCCAGCCTCCTTTGATGTGTGTAGTCGGACCGCTCCCAACGCCCATCCATGGCCATTACCATCTCCATCATACACCATTCACGGCCACTATAGGCCATCATCCCTCTACACAATGATGATGGCTCATGATGATGTAGAGGGGCCATTAGACATAAAATAGCTCGTTGTCTTCCATTAACTGGTGCCTCAAGAAACAGAATAGAGAGCACTAGAAATCGATGAATAAATGGCATGCTCTAAAAAAAATAAAACGTTTATCTTTCGACCTCATAATAGAATCAACAACTGGTGCAATTAATCCATTCTATATTGGATTATGAAGAAGGTACAATATGTATAAATGATCAAATCATATCAAGGATTTAGACATCATTTTTGATTCCAAATCAGCCTTTATATCGCATATTAATGATAGTATCGCGACAACCTTTACAATAATGAAATTTTGAGAATCATAAAGAACTTCAGAAGAATAAAATACGTGTAAAATTTCTTTGGATTGTGCTTCCAATTTATTTCACTGGCATTTTAGAACTGGAGAATGTGCAGAGAAGGTTTTTGAAGAGCCTTCACTTCCATTCTTAGGAAGTTATCATTCTCGCCGATTTCCGCACGCCCAGCTACTTCAAACTTTTAATTCTATAAGTCTACAAAATCGAAGGGCTATATCGAGGAAATCATAAGTTTTCTTCGTTCTTAGTCCTCGTATGTTATTTTATTATCACGTAGTTCACAAGAGTCCTTTTTTCTCGTTTTGAATTGATATTCTATTACATCAAACTTTCTTTTATTTTGGGTCTTTGTCAAATATTGTTGTTCGGGGAATTAAATAAATAATTAAACGTCTAAGTGTGCACATGAAAATAATCCAATTTATATAGTGAGAAAGTGAAAAAACATTTCTTTGAGTTATTGACAAAGATAACTTTCTTAAAGCATCTAATTAAAGGTGAGGATCATTTGCGGAAGTATTAATTCCAATTAATTTTATATAAAGATGCAAGAACATTTTCTAATTAATATAATTATAATAGGACAAATTGACAAATCGATTGGTTATTGCCTAGGTAACATTGTAGTAATCTTAATCTGTTACAAACATAAAAATTAACATTCTGTATGTTATGACGAATGATATTAGATCGTAAATGACACTACAGTAATTAAAAGCATTAACCGTCAAGTCTACATAATTACATTCTCCATGTCAGAAAAGCTTTTTTTTTTAAACATTTAATTACAAATGAAATTTTGTACTAGTTTTATCTGATAACAATAATTACTATTGTAGATCTGAGTTTTCTTAATTAATTTTATATAGTTGAGATTAATAAAGCGTTTGCGGCAAGCATTTAATTAACGAGTCTGGATTCCGAAGTGCATTTTCAAAATGATAAATAGTGGCAAACGATAAAACGTGATAAGTTTTAATTTACAAACTAAAAATAAATGTTCAAATGTTCAAAATGAGCGTATTGACACATTACTAAGCGATGAAAAAATTCATTTATTACATTCTAAAATGTTTCAGCAGCTTTAGTCATCGGAGATCTGTACGGGGTCGCCGTGAGAAGGGGTAACGTGGTGGATGGATCTCAAGCGATCCCCACTTCGCCAAATTTTGATTTGATTTGACGATTATCGAGTATCTATTTAATGTTGGGCATGGGTATAAACTATTGCTGGTTTTGTAGGAAGAAATATTAGTGTACAGGGTGTGTCACGAAGGTGGCTCATTAGCCATATATGGAGAACTATAGATATTTGAAATTTGAAAATTGGGTTACGGGGCTCTATCAGTACGATCTATTCAATGAAAATATTTTCAACTTCCGGTTACTTCCGGCTATACCGGAAGTAGACAACTTTGTTAATTCAAATGACATGTACCATTTTGAACAAAAAAATATTAACATACCACAGGTCTAAGTTTAACAGTTTCCGAGATATTTGAGATTTTTGTAATTTTTTTTGAAAAACACGCATTTACTTTAATTTTCGTATCTGGCTTAGTTGTTAAGCTATTAATTTCAAATTTTATACAGAGATTGTGAGAATATCCTTCTAGCATACGGTAAAACGTCAAATGCGATATTTTATACAGGGTGTCTAGAATGGAGCGTCCAATGTTCATATTTTCGATTCTCAATAAGTCAATAATTTCAAATGAAACACCCTGTATTTTATTATCACGCCTGAATCAGTTTTTTATTCTCTTTCGATCTGCATTAGCATTCCCTATACCTAAAGTTACGTATTTCTGAGTTATTGCTAGATTTATTATAATTTGGATATACATTGGTGGGTAACATAATCTAGCATGCCATGAAAATTGAAAATGACACTTGTAATAAACAAACCACTTGACAATTAGATTATTTTATTTTCTTCGTTCAATTTGTATGTGAAAATGGCTCTTCTGGGTTACAGTAATGAAGATTTATTAAATATGGTAATTAGCATTAGGTATAGGGAATGCTAATACAGATCGAAAGAGAATAAAAAACTGATTCAGGCGTGATAATAAAATACAGGGTGTTTTATTTGAAATTATCGACTTATTGAGAATTTAAAATATGAACATTGGACGCTCCATTCTAGACAACTGTTAAACTTAGAGCTATGGTATGTTGATAATTTTTTGTTCAAAATTTGATGCTGAATCCAAAAATAAAAAGAAAAATGGTACATGCCATTTGAAATAACAAAGTTGATGTCTACTTCCGGGGTAACTGGATCATTGACTAGATCCTACTGACAAAGCCCCGTAACCCAATTTTCAAATTTCAAATATCTACAGTTCTCTATATACGGCTAATGAGCCACCCTCGTGACACACCCTGTATAACCATGGATGCCTGATGTCTGTACACTGTAACAAATATCTATTTATTATTGAAAAGGACAAGGTTTTAAAAATTTGCCGAATTCCAGGGAATATTTGGACATGAATTTATCAATAGGCCCTCGTAGTTATAAATGTCTAGGATTATTTGTGGAATAAATATCAACATAATTTATCAACTGGCCTACGGCCTTTTTGTACCTTTTATCAGGAAATACTTATCTAAACTATGGCAATATTTAAGATATAACCTTGCAAACAAATTTGCATTTGGAACTAAATACCAATTTAAATAATTTTTGTAAATGGTTAAACAACTTTTAGTTAGCGACTTCCTTTCTATGACAAAATAACCTGAATATTAATTTGTTTTATACCGCGAGCCCTGAACAGTATTGTAAAAACGTAGCGGTTTTCATAAATAAAGTAGACCATGAGAACTGCGTTTAAAAACACCGTACAGATTTATCGATAAGTTGTATTTTAATAAATGATAATTGAAATATTGACTTTAAATTCGTTATTTCCTTGATAATGGCTTCCAATGTGATAATAAATTATTGATATTTTCAAGGTCTGAAAAGAAAAAAAGTTATATAATAGCTTACCAGGTAAAGTGACATAATCCCACGTAGTCAATGGTTTTATAAAAAAAGCTTCAAATAAAATAAGTTTTACTGGATGGGTTTTCGGGCTTATTATTTGTTATTGGGAAAACTTTTAATAAAATCAAAGATTTATTTATAGATAACCTGTGACTCACACTTCATAACAATTTCTTATTCTAACAAAATAAATAGGTATAAAAAATAAAGCAGGCGAATAAACATTTTAGATTACAATTAATACTAACAGAAAAAATATCTTTTTTTCAATTTTATAATAGCTTTTAACCACCGAATACGTCCTGGATGAGCGTAGGTACCTGTATTACTATATTTTATACATAAAAAAATTATTAACCAATTTTTTTTAAGTACTTTATTTCTGAAATGTTTATAATCTTGATCCTGTAATTTGACTTTTGATTTTCCTCCAAGACATCTAGTAGTAAAAATTCTACGGTAGATATTTTGGTCATTTCAGGTTATAAAATATCATATTTTCTTACTTTGTGTTTCAGAGTTTTATTTACAAATGCAGCAGATCCGTATTCGTATTATTACCTATACTGGGCAACTCAGTGAATAGGCACAAAATTTAAGAAAAGAGGAGTTTAAAAAAATATAGAGAATATTTTAAGCGTAAAATATAGCGTTCAAAAATAAATGAGAGGCCTCAAAATGTACTTTTATTTCATCCCATCCGGTTATCACAAGTATACGAAAAGTACCACAAACGGAAATAAAAAACTAAATGTCCAAAAGTTAGTTGTCCTCCAAACACCAAATTAAGCAGATACGAAGATACAAGTTCTGAAAGTTCAGGAGAAACCAGATAATATTCTTTTAATTTTTTTCTCAACCCTCAATATCTTGTATCATTTGATGTTGTTAAATAGTTTTTGCCAGAAATTGGAATCTTTGGCCCCATCGATCGTGCGAGATCAGGATCTACCATCTTGACGTTTATGCTGGTGAAAGGGGTCACAAGATTACCACCGTATAATTGAAATTACAATCCTATAGAAATGGTCTGGTTTGTGGCAAAACGTGAATATGATGCGGAAATTATGAAAACAAATTATATTCCTAATACCGACAAATGTTCGACAAATACAAACATTTTTCAAACGATTTGGAAAAGGAAAAAGTTGTGAACAACATGGAATCTGTAACTATTTCTTTAAATTCAAAAGAGAATGACAGGGTGTTAATGAATACGTGTTACAGAAAATTATTTGTATGCTTTAGACATATAGGGCAGGGTGCTGTACCTAAGGTACCTGGGTGCAAATTGATATGTTGCCTAACTAAAAGGCACAAGTAAAGATGACTAATAATTTTATAGCGGCAATGTTGTACAGGGTGGCCAAATAAGAATGCGAGGTACTGTATCTGGGAAACTATGCATTGTAGAGGCTTGCGGAAAAAAGTTATTACTAAAACGGCCAAGAGAAAAACCTGGAAAATATTTTCAAGTTTCTGAAATGGCCGCTAGGGGCGTTACTGCTATCTTAAATATAAGAAAGTGACGTTTCTGTGAATTCCGCTATATTAACCTAACAAAAAAATACCTTATCTTTAAAGTAGAAGATAATCTGAACCTTTTTTGTTTGACAATTTTTACTGTATCTCTAAAAATAAAGTGGTGGGGGTATTCAAAGGTTTCAGTAAAAAACAACCTGTAGATTCGAAACGGCTGAGCCGATTTTAACAAATTTGGGCTAGTTGAAAAGAGTTATTCTTGGGCTATAAATGCTATATTTTAAGTTTTGTTAGTTTCACATGTCGCCGCTAGAGGGCTTTTTCGACATTTCTACAGAAATGGTTAATTTTCTCAAAAAAATGAAATACATTGGTATGATTTCTTTTTCATGAAAAAGTAGCTAAATGATGCCTTATTCGGGCGCGACTCATAGAGAGAGGTTGTGTTTGAACAATGGGTGCAAACGGTATTGACGTTGCTACTACCTCTTCCACCTCCATTTTAAGACTTAATACTAAGTAATAAATTATATATCGAGCCGCGGCTTGCCTGTGTAAAAGTCGCGCCTTCAAATTCGCGTGCGGCTTGCAGCGCGCGACCTGTCGCACCAACGGGTTATCTGCCTAAGTAGTTGCAAAAATTAAGCTGTCATTTTTTTATCAATTTTCTTCCTACATTCCATCAACATAACCAGCAGATATGCGACCTAAAAATTTGCCCCGCAGCTTGGTGGCGTGTACATTCACTTAATTATATTTCTATTTTCCACATTTCCAACCAATTACACAATCCGAGTATAAATCTTCACCTAAATTGCTTATATGCACAAAATAATTTAACCAATCCCATTCGACAGTCACGCTTTAAATTCGCCTGGTGGAGTTCGCTCACGGTGTCATAGGCGTCCTTCATAAATATGGCTTACCAATGATAATTTCATTATAATATTGTACAAGAATTTTTGAAAACAAGAAGTGTTAAAAGCGAGTGGAGCAACCCTTTGGACAAAGCATAATTAGGTTTGACACGTATCTCATTCAATTATTTTGACACGACGGTTAAAATTTAGTAAAAAACAGGTACACTAAAATTTTGCATATTTATTCATTCTTCCTTCATTCCCTCTCTCTGACTTACGTTCGGTTTTTTAAAGAAAACAAGACATCGATAAAATTAGGGTTTCCCAGATTTATCTGGCAACGTTGCTTTCTTCAAGAATTTAGGAGCTGCTTTGGAAATGGTTCTTAATACAGGGTGACCCAGGGGTGTGTGCATGCTCCATAACTTTTTTCTACCCAAGCTATCGATTTGATGTTTTTTTTAAACAGTAGGTCCTATTTACAAGAACATGAAGTAATGAGCAAAAAGCTCTTAAAAAATGTCATGCAATGATTTAATAAAATATAGGGCGATGCATTTGAAAAACTCGAGTTATTGCTATTTGTAATTTGTCATTTTCAAAAAATCGTAGTAGGCGATAGAACGTCGACTCCGAGTTCGTCTACATCTCGAAAGATGCGCTAAAGCTTAAGGAATTGACTGGAAAAAAGTTGATTAAGTTATCTTGAACAGTTCTGAAGTTCTCATTTTTTTTTGTGGATCTCTGCACAACGCTATTTTGACACATAAATTGACATCTTATTTGGGACATCCTGTATATAAATAGAAATATTTTTAGAATGTGCTTCAGTGTCGGTCCTATCGTTAAAAAAAACATCAAATCGATAGCTTGGGTAGAAAAAAAGTTATGGAGCATGCACACACCCCTGGGTCACCCTGTATGAGATACCCTTCTAATATCTGATTAAGGTAGTACATTCCATACGACAATAGTCAAATGTGTTATTTGACTACTGTAAAAGAGACAGAAGTATCATTTCAGTAACTGTTTATTCTGTCAAATGCACTAATATGCGTATGGGTTTGACATTAGGTTATAAATAACTCAAGCACTTCGGAACTTGGCAATTGGTGTGACACCACATTTAAAAGAAGTATTCAGATTACTAAGCATTAACGATAAAATGTGCCAAATATGCCAAGCTTCATTAAATTCTCAACAGTAATTCTAAAATCGAGAGTACTACCTTCAATCTAGCGGCAGGAGCTGTAAGTAATTGTTGGACAACTAAAACTTTTTTTATTCTATATTCAGTTTTCTCTGATCATACAGAGCACGTGTTGCTTAATTTGTGTATCCATGAACACACTTGCTGGAATTGTTAAGATTTTCTTTTTGGGAATTATGTTAGAGTAAGGTTTCTTTTTTTTTTTTCACATTGTTAGGGATCAAATACCTAGTCGTTTCCCCCCGATGGGCGCTTATTCTCGGCGGCATGGCAAACGGTGATCAAGACAAAGTGTGCCAGGCCAACTTGACTCAACTCTAGCATCGTTTCGTTTCTTGCTTGCTAGATAATTTATTGTGCCATAAACAAATAGTGAAAGATTTTACGGCGAATGTAATTGTCACGACCGGCGACGACTGTACGAGGAAGCTCCATAAAATATGCTACTAGTGCGGTCTTTTAATAGCCTATATAAAATGTCACTCTTGATTATTACGTTGATGTAATGTTTTTTTTATATGTAACAAACTAGACGTGAGCAGATGAGATCTGTAGAAGAACAGTAGGGATAATTCTTCTTTTCTTCAAAGTTAAAATGAAAATATTTTATGTTGTATTGAACAAATTTTGCTTAGAATTAGTACATCTATCGATTCCTGGTGTTATTTTTAATAAAATAATTTCCACCCCCGAGAAGGGGTGGCATCCACTCCCAGGGTAAAAGCGCAAGTTGGCACCATGTCACTTTTGTTTCTTGAGGTATCCTCTAACTACTCACCAATTTTCATGAAAATCGATGGAGATTCAACGAAATCGGTGGTGAAAACCTTCAATGACTGTACTATTTTTGCAAATGAATTAAATGTCAGACCTTTTATTAAGGTACTAGACTTTGTAGGATCTTAATTTTATTATTTTCTGGACTAAAGACATTATATTATGAGTACCAAACATTCGACGTGATTTAAGGGTAGATATGTAATAATGTTTTGTAATAATTATGAATACCGTGACTTAGACAGATTTGAAACGTCAGTTTGTACTATTTCAGTCTAAAAGAAAATTTATTGAACAGCCCTGTTTCCAAATAAACAGAACGAGCCAGGAACAAGGATTTAATATTATCTAGAGATCAAAGTGCTTCTGAATTTGTAATTGCTTTTTATATGTTGTTTTCGAAGGAAGCGTCTAACCGACTAAACGAAAAAACTTTTTATATTCAAACTTTAATCAATAAAGGACTAAAGCGAAAAAAAATTTAACCTCAAAGGAAAATCAATTTTGATTACAGTCAAATTTTCTTATGTGAAAGATCTTTGGAGTAGGGTAACTTATATGCTCGTGCTGACAGGGTGCTTTTCATAAATTAATTCAAGTTTATAAAAAAAACCCACTTCAAGGCAACGATTTTTCATTTTAAAAATAATTTCTCTTATATTGCTGTTGCTGAAAGTGGATGATACAATTTAAAATTATTTATTTTTGAACATCATTCCTTATTTTAATATAAGATATTTATTATTAAAACGCAATTTTTAACGAGTTTTTTTAGTTTAGTTACGATTTATATAAAATATATTTCCATGGAATTGATTTTAATTTCATGCCTGAAAACATACAATTGGATTTAATTTTTTTAAACGCTAATAACCCTCCTATGTTTCCTAAATCGATATGACTAAAAAAAAAATCTCGTCCAATGTCAGAACATTGAAATGAGTCATGGTAAACAAAGTATTTATTTTGCATTGTATACCCAATTACGTGTTTTTTTCGTTAACAAGTAAAGGTAAAGTGACTTTGAAGTTTCAAATCCACAAAGACGTTTTCTCAGAAAATAACAATTAATTATCAGATGTTATTTGTTGTTTGATGTAGGTGGACCACAATGGAAATTTTTGAGCTACATATTTATAATAATTATAG
Organism: Crepidodera aurea; assembly: GCA_949320105.2. Lineage (NCBI taxonomy): Eukaryota > Metazoa > Arthropoda > Insecta > Coleoptera > Chrysomelidae > Crepidodera > Crepidodera aurea. The sequence continues at coordinate 18,894,040 of OX439475.1, read as the reverse complement.
ACGGTATTTCATATTCTATAGTTATTTAAAAAATCATGATAGCACAGTTTCTATGGCAGTGGCATGCTTTTACCTTAGTCTTAGTCGGACAACCCCGAACACAATACAGCATAAAATGTAAATGAGGAAGTGACAATGATTTTAAAACTTGGCATACTGCAAGCAAGTAGTACAGATGTGGATTTTATTAATAAAGGGTTCCCACAATGGAAGCGAGAAAAGGTTCACTGACTTTTCCAGGTTTTCCTGGACCATGCCCAAACTTTTTTCAGGACAAGAATCCACTTTTTATAGAGTAATATAAATAAGTAAATGAAAATAATGACAGAAAATGAGAAAGAAAACTGATGAATTTGTGAGTTACATATAGTAATAATAATAATAATAAACGTCTTTATTGCTTTAAAGTATACAATGACAATATAATAATAATAATTCAGCAAAGGGAGAAATTCAATTTACCGTCTGCATGAGAATAGACAGTGATATTGTTCTTCCACTTAACCCTATAAATATATACTTAGCTTACAAAAAATAAGGAAAGAAAGAAAAATAGTACATTAAAAATGTTCATTGTGAGATTTGTGAGACAACTATTCTAAAACTGTTATGCTATTGAAGCGTATTTAATAAACAGTGTGCATATTATTTGTGGATGTGATAAATTATAACAAGATATCTTTGAATTCACAAATGAAATGTAAAAAGAAAAAAAATAGATGTATTTTTTGTGTAGTAATTTGGTTTTCCATATACACTGGTTGACTTCCCTGACTTCTGCTGAAAAATGCAAAATTACCTGACTTTTCCCTTACTTTGTCAACACTTTTTGAATTGCCTGACTTTTCCCTCTTTTCCAGGTCTGTGGGAACAAATTGTTCGGTATCTGAATTCGATCTGTGTGTGTTGATTCTTTGTGTTTATGAATTTTAAAATTTTGACTTCAAATTTTGATCAAAAAGTAAGCTTAGGGTTTGATGTGCCCCTCCGTACCTCTTCGGGAACATCTTCAAAATGGGGTCCAAAATATGAAAATTTTGTGTGAGTAGACTGTGGCTGTGTTGATAAGAATAAGAACAGCATTCTCAACTGGTTTTTTACTTGTTTTTTATAATACAATTAAAAAAAATAAGATTTCCTTAGGTATATAAGTCCCTTCAGACCTTTTATCACAGAAATGATAAATGGCGCTATTAATATATCTGAAATTTTTCATCCTCTAGTATGACACGTTTAAATTTAAAAATATAAAGTTTACTATAGACTCATACAATAGTTAACAAACATCCTGAAATTTAAATGAATTTTTCTCTCAACTTAGCCTTTGTTTGAATGAAATCTACTGCATACTTCTTAAATTTTGGCGAATGTAGTTCATTTAACTAAAAAAGCTTTTTTTAATAATTCTTCTTGCTCTATTTTTGACGTACTTACAAACCCAAGAATTCCTGCTTTTTCCAGTTACTGAGAGGTAACTACCCCTTTAATGCTGACTGCGATTTTACACAACTATTACACAATCGGTCGGTATTAATTATTCGTTTAACTAAAATGTTCTTCAAAACCATCACAATTCATCGTGATAATTGTAATTTTTGAAAGAAGCCTCCCTCAACATACCCTTGGTCTTCTCCAATATGGGCGATAACTAAACGACAACCTTTACCAGCTGCAAGTCTTTTTGATTTGTTTGTCCTGCTTTTGTCACAAAAAGTTTCATCCAAATAAAAAAGATTTCCCTTGCCTTCTTTGACAAATTATTCTCTTCTTTATCTATGAGCAAACGTATTCGAATGTGCTTCCACCAACGAAGCGACTTGGGTTCGATCCCGAGAAAAATCAAGTGGTTCATAATAACGGAAACCAGCCATGCCTCGGAGAGCATGTAAAACCGTCGGTGCTGGCTATCTAACTGTAGTCATTAAGCCTTGTAGAAAGCGGTAATCGCGGCCTGAAAATTTCTACACCAATTGGACTGAACCACCCGACACACGAACTTTATTTTACTTTTTGTGTTTGTATGGATTCTTTCTCTTGACTTTTTGATTCTTATCATTATTTTATACTTCAGTTAAGGGCCAAACGTTTTATTTTATAAATTCTCCGGTGCTGATACTATCACGCATTTTCAACTGCAAAAATAAAATTCCTACGTATATAAAGTAAAAAATTGGTGCACCACTACTTGCGTTAGGGTAGCTCATATTCGAAATTGTTACTAAACTTAAACGTATGTAATTGTTTTTAGGAATTTTTGGAAATGAAACACACCTTCATGAAGCAACTTTTTTAATACATTTACATTTATATAACACTAAACACACATTATATATATACCAAAAATATATTGGCAAAAACAAATAAATAGAAGATAGATTGAATCCAATCTGTTTATAGATACAGAATTATCACTTACCAAATGTTCCAATATAGAACAAAAGCGAATCCAAGATGGCATTTTGGAAAAAGACAATAATAAATCAATTTTCAAAACTTTTAATAAATATTTGTCTAACTTGATTCAGAAAACACTAGAGTTAACTGAACGTATCACCAACTCTTTCTACAAAAGCAAAATTACCCTGAATTTATTGAAATAGTAAAAAAGCTTCTGCCTATCGATTTCCTCAAACAGTTCGTATGAAATTGTTTCTATTTTTATACTATTTTGGTAACTGATATAATTGATTTTCAATATTTTCATAAAACGCCATGTTGGTTTCACCTATGATTCCAGAGCACACCCGCCAAAGACTTTCTCCTTCATTAAACAAAACAAGAACGTAAAAAAAAATTGGCGGATACACCTATTTCCGCAAGCACCAGAAAAAACTTTAGAAAGTTTTAAACAAAACAATTAAGTTTCAGTAATGATACACGCGGAAATTGTTCATAACAATCATTAAGGAAAACAAAGGAATACCAGTAAAAAGTGAAAGTCGAACAACTGCCTCTAATTTAGACCACTTGAAATTGTTGTCGAGTACGTGTATGAGTGAGGCGAGAAAGTTTTTTTTAACGTATCTAATCATCATCGTGAATAATGTTAATAATTTTATATTTTTTCTGTTGACTCACACTGTACACAGCAGGAAATGATTGGTGGATAAATAATTTTAAAGATATACATAATTTAACTTGGTTAAGAACAATATTTTTTATACAAATGCTGTTAAAAATGTAAAATAATTAACCAATTATAAGACACAAAAAAAAGACCGTTAAAACTGGCCACAACTACTTTGGACGTTTGGATATCTAATGACACAAAGCCTCTAAGGATACATAATTTATACATAAAGTAAAAGGACCTTATAATTTTTACAGAATTGGTACCCTAAAACAAAAGATTGGTCCTGTTGCCCTTCTAAAAGTGCAGTAATAGTAAAATTCAATTACAAATATGCTAGGGTCTGACAGAAGACATTAAAGCTACAGATTTAAAGCCAAACATTTTAAAGATCATTAAAGAGACAATTTTAATTTTAGAATGGTCTATCTTGAACCTAATTAAACCTTAAAATTTTAGTTAAAAAAAATATGTAGGCAATTGTAAATAAAAAATACAAAATAATATTTGTTTTAAAAATCAAATTCAGGGTATTATTTTTATATAACTACTGTGATATAAAAAAATAACTTTTTTATCTTTTACTTTTATAATTTAATAATTAAAGTAAACAAAATTTTTTTGGATTTAAATAGCTGCCTTTATTTATTTTTTTTGTGTCTTCTGTTGATAGTACCAAAACTTCACAACAACGAATTTCTTATAATTGATTTAACACTTTCTAAAACATTTCTATCATCACTCATACAGATCAAAATCGTTTCACATGAACGACTGGTTGAGATCACAAAGTTTTTCTCGAACAAAAACGCAGGTGAGGTTAGATAATTATTAAGAGATACGCAACTTGGTAAAAAGTGAAAGCCGTAACCACAATAAACACAACAATAAAAAAAACAGTTAATTTTAAATTAAATTTATAGCTATACAGTGTGTCGCATCAGATAAAACCCGTGCGAAAAACGTTTAAAGGATAAATACAATTAATAAAAAATTAAAACAATTCCGTTGTTTACAGATTAAGATTTTATCGATAAATAATTTTATTGCTTCACATTTTTCAATTTAACTCTGCAACTTTTTTATTATACCCCAAAGTTACAAATTCATTCAGTTTAGATGCAGTAAAACCAGATGAAAAGCTACAAACAAAAATATTCAGTAACTAGTGGGACACTCTCTATAGCAACTGTAGATAGAATTTATGAACCCGCACCTTCTTAGTAACTGGAGAAAAATGCAACGGATAATCTACAATACGATTTTATGCACATGTAACAATGACCTTCGAGCACAAAGTTAAGCTATTTATTTATCACAATAACTAATATATTAACATTTATGCGACTAGATTTAATTTATTTAAATTGAAACCGCGTATAATTTTTATGATAAATATTGTTGGAAAAAAGTTATTTGTCTGTACAAACAATAGTATTATATCTACGTAATACTAAGTTTTCAATTTATATGTTACCATTACAAAAAACAACAACGCAAATAATATGTTGTATAAAAGAGTCTAATGAGTGATCTAATTGGTTGTATTTGTAAATGATAAAGCGTTTTTAACCCCGATTCATTTTTTTTGTTAAAAAATGGTTACCATTGTTCCGAATAACCAATAACATTGTTTATCCATTTTATTTTAATGTCTTATAGTCTTTGTCTACTGTATCTACTTCTTATATTGTCTTGTTCGTAGATTGTAAAATCTATAGCTTATAAATAAAAAAGTCTTGTAATCACTTAAGTTGCAGTAACATTATGTTACCAAACTGATAACAGTAGACTACTAGGAACTAGCAACAACTAATGCCAGTAAACTACTAGATGCTAATCAACGCCAGTAGAGTGCTAGCAGCGTCAGTAGACTACTAGAAGCTAACCAGCACCAGGAGACTACTAGCAGCTAACCAGCACCAGGAAACTTCTTGCAGCTAATCATCACAAGGAAAATACTAGCAGATAACCATCACCAGGAAACTACTAGCAGCTAACCAGCGCCAGGAGACTACTAGCAGCTAACTAGCGCCAGTAAACTAGTAGCTAACCAGCGCCAGTGGACTACTAGGAGCTAAATAGCACCAGTAGACTACTAGGAGCTAAATAGCGCCAGTAACTAGCAGCTCACTAGTATTGGTAAACTACTACAGCTCTAAAAATATACCAGTAAACTGTCAACGTACCTTTAAAGGACAGTTAAGCTTAGTGTCTGTCATAGTCATTTATCACTTTGTTCATTAATAGTAAGCATTTGTAGCTATAGAAGGTTTAATCGAGTTAGCTTACACGTCTATTTAAGTATTAGTCTATTTAAGTATGTGTATTGTTGCTAGAAACAAAAATTTGCGAACAGTATCGGTAAGTTAAATGTTTCTGTTGTAACAATGTGACAACAATGTTTTGAAATCAGTACAGTTAAAAATCAAACGTTTTGTAATGAATCCTGTCTACTTAATAGTAATTGGTAATTGTTAACAGTGAACATTGAGACATTTCAAACTGTAAAATATAGTTTAACTACACAGTAATGTCAATTGTATCGAATTAGTACAAAATCTTTTTGAAATTAGCCGCAAAACAAGTTGGTCCTCTTTGTGTAGTTGTACGAACAATAAGTATTGTGGCGTTTCGTGCAATCTAGAATATTAATTTTTCGATAACTTATTATCTGTCATAGTCATGTCAAAGTAATTGTACATCGGGAAGAGTATTTGAGATTTCTTGATACTTGTTGCTCGTTATTATTTAAACGGCATGTTTCAGTTTGTAATTTGTCAATTTTAAAATGTAACAAAAAATTTAGTGTTTTTACCTCCTCCAGTGATGTTTTAATTTGTAGCATGTTGTGTCCTACAGTCGTGTATCTGCTTTATTTCCTAGGGCGCACATCCTGTAATTGATAATTGAATTTCTGATATTTAGAAATAGAAAGGTCAAAGTTTGTCGATTTCAATTTAAGTTAAATGTCAATTATGGATTTGAAGATATTAATTATCGCTAAATGGTAATTGTGAACAGTCAGTAATGTAGTTATGCATTGGTTTGTCACGATTTAAATAAGTTTCTTATAATATAACCACTACATTGCAAAATGTTATATCATTATTATTTTCTTTTTATAGTCATATTCTAAACGTTTTGTTGTTTGTCTGCTATATTTTTGAGTTTTGTTATTGCATGATTTTGTGCATCATGAATTGTAATATTTCTTCCTAAATTCAGGTAAAAAATGACTTATTTGACAGCATAAAATGTAACGTAATTAATTCCAATTAGGTCACTTGCATGGTTGCTTTGCAATATGAATGATTGATGTCATTATGCAATTCGCATTTCTTAGTCATGTATAAGAAGTATTTTGTTTGTCTGTTATATTGTATTTTGTATGGTGTTCAGTTTGTTATTTACCACTAAATATAATTTTTAGTTTGTCACATGGTTCTTCTATATCGACAGTAAATATTGTTTACCTGTAATTATACATTGTAAAATTTAATGTAAATTAGTATGGTCTACAGATGTATTTGATTACATCACTTGTTTGTCTGTCAAAAGGTATTTTACGTTTTTTAATGTTCACCAAATTCTTTGTGTTTCCAGTTTGTCTGTCACAAGGTATTTTACATCTTTTGTCATTGTACACAAAAGTTTTGTGGTTCCAGTTTGTCTGTCACAAGGTATTTTATATCTTTTGTCATTGTACACAAAAGCTTTGTGGCTCCAGTTTGTCTGCCACACGGTATTTTACATCTTTTGTCATTGTACAGAAAAGTTTTGTGGTTCCAGTTTTTTCTGTCATACGGTACTTTACATCTTTTGTCAGTGAACACAAAAGTTTTGTGGTTCCAGTTTGTCTGTCACACGGTATTTTACATCTTTTGTCATTGTACACAAAAGTTTTGTGGTTCCAGTTTGTCTGTCACACGGTATTTTACATCTTTTGTCATTGTACACAAAAGTTTTGTGGTTCCAGTTTGTATGTCACACGGTATTTTACATCTTTTGTCATTGTACAGAAAAGTTTTGTGGTTCCAGTTTTTGTCTGTCATACGGTACTTTACATCTTTTGTCAGTGAACACAAAAGTTTTGTGGTTCCAGTTTGTCTGTCACACGGTATTTTACATCTTTTGTCATTGTACACAAAAGTTTTGTGGTTCCAGTTTGTATGTCACACGGTATTTTAAACCTTTTGTCATTGCTGAAAAAAAAATATGTGGTTCCAGTTTGTCTGTCACACGGTATTTTAGGTCTCGTAATGCCTACCAAATTTTTAGTGTTTCCAGTTTGTCTGTCACATGGTATTTTGGTATTTTACATCTTTTGTCATTGTACACAAAAGCTTTGTGGTTCCAGTTTGTCTGTCACACGGTATTTTACGTCTATTTGCGATGCTCACCAATTTTTTTGTGTTTGTAGTTTGTCTGTTAAACGGTATTTTACATCTTTAGTCATTGTACTTACACAAAAGTTTTGTGGTTCCAGTTTGTCTGTCACACGGAATTTTACACCTTTTGTCACACGGTATTTTACCTCTACTGTGAATGCTCACCAAATTTTTTGTGTTTGTAGTTTGTCTGTCACTCGTCATTTTACATCTTTTGTCACTGTTCACCAATTTTTTTTTTGTTTCTAGTTTGTCTGTCACACGGTATTTTACGTCTTTTGTCATTGTTCGTCAAATGTTTTGTATTTCTAGTTTGTCTGTATATGTTCTAAATGACAATAAACATTTCTATTTTCGTTGATTATTTTTCAGATTATATTTATTTAGTATTTATAGGGTAATTTGTATAGTGTATAAAAAATTTCTTGTAATATTTATAGTATGTAATAAACTATTTGTCTCGTATTTTTTTCAAATAATGGGTAACTCCTGATAATTTGTAAATGATTGTATTTTAACAAATAATTTAAAGAAATTAAATTTCTCAAAGTCTAGGTTTGGGAATGACGGCGCTTTGAATAACAAAATCAAAGGGTTGGATTGTGCTATTTCATAGGTTCCGACACGCGTCTGGACCGTTGTAATTCAATGCCTGTGGGGAGGGGGGGGGGGGGCTTAGCCCCAGAAGTTGTTTTCGGTTCAGATGTGATGCAATTTTAATATAATTTATATTATATTTCATACCACCAGTATGATTTTGAGAAGTTTAATCTCTTTAAGCGTAAAGACAACGTGTTTAGTTATCTTTTCGCGAAGATCACAAAGTTTCAGTTACAAAAAAGTCAATTATTTGTCAATCATGTCTTTTAACAACTGTAACATTCGCTAGTCATTCTTGTTTTTTTTATTTGTCATAAACATAGTTATTACACTATTAACATGTGTTAAATTCAATGTATAGATGTAAAACAAAAAAAATATAAAAGTTCATTCCAGTTTGATCAAGTCAAAGTCAAGGTTACTCCTAATAACGTAATAAAATTAAATACAAAACGAGTTTTTTTTGCAATCTAACTAGATGAAAAGCATGACTTGTCTGTTTTTGTTTATTAATTCCAAAAACATTAATCCTGCTGATATAAATTACAAATGTTAGTTCCAAGTAATAAAAAACACTGTAAGAATGTTCGAGTTATCTTCCGTGAAATATTTTTATATCTCAAGTAAAGATTTAAAATTTTTGTCATCACGTAAAAAGTAATCGGGCATAAACAAATGACTCTAACGTGCCCTGAGAGTAAAATTCTAAAAAATTCTCCTAACGTTATCGAGCATAAATCAATCATGTAGAAAGTAATATTAAAAAATTTTTGTGTAACATTCCAAAATCATTAGTATTCATCCCGTCTGCGTCGTCTTCTTGGAGGTTGTAAATATCAGGAGCCTATGAGGTTCTTAAAATGCATGAGAAGTCTCGGTTGTCCTTGTCAGAAGTATTCCATATAAAACGACAACTTAATCGTATTGTCATGTCAAATAAGTCCAATGTCATCGTCGAGATTATAGAGATAAATGATAGAAATTATAGGTGACGATTGAAAAAATAATAATACTTTTTTTTTAATGCAACAGATCACGGTTCTTCATAGTTTGTTAAGTAACTGTTTTCTTTAATGAACAAAGCAAACGTAATGTCATTGTTGTATTTACTTAGTCAAGCAATAGGTCAGTTAAGGATGAAAACGTCGAGAACAGAAGTAGGTCCTTAGTTAACGAGTATTTTATGAGAAAGTCCAGCGTTAGTTATTAATGTTTAATTTGTATTTTATATATTAATAGGTCTTAAAACTCATTCCAAATTTTTAAGTAGGTAAATTTTATATTAAATTTTTTACTGCCGTACAATTTACTCGTCATCAAAAACACACCACAACGCATATTTATCAAAAATTTCTGTCTCAGGCGGTAATCGAACCCGCGTCTCCAGTATCCCGTACTGATGCCCTTTATAGTTATAGATTGTATTATAATGATGTAGGAAAACTGTATTCAGAAATGTACGAAAAATTGCAAATGTGTGCTTTATTTGCAATACATTTGATGAAATTAGTATTGAATTTATTGATCATTCCCCCAATTCGCCTGATTTAGTCCCTTCAGATTATCCTTAACAAGTGAAGTAGTTGTATTTTTTAAAGGGTTAGAAAAAGGTTGCATAAATACATTTAAATACGGGGCAAAATATTTTAAACTGAATATTTTAAGGGGTCATTTCGCTGTAACAATTTAAAAAAAATGTTTTTGTATTTTTTCAAAAGAATTAATTGACGATTTTTTCGAAACGTTTTCTGATGTATTGAATTTTTTTTTTCGAAAGTCTTTTACCGATTTTTTGAACATTTTAAGCACATATTCTACACACACGGTCAGAACTAGAAAACTTCATGTTAACCTTTGTATGAAAATAATGTAGATAAAATTAATTTAAAAAAAATTTTTTTTTCCGATTATTCCAAGAGTTTCTGAAACAAAATTAATTTCCTTTTGTCAGGTCACTAAAGTAAAATGACCCCTTATCTCAATCTCGAGTAAAAAAGGTTTATTATCAAGAAAACTTGTTAAACATTAAGATGCAACCAAAGAGAAACATGTTATAATAAAAAAATATATTTAGTGACATAATCGACGGTAGGTAAACATTATTTAATGTGAGAGAACACTCTCTAAGCGAGTTTTTTAAATTTGTGAAAATACATTACGTGATAAATAAACACGTTTTAAACAAAAACGAACTCGTCCTTGAAACGACTGTTTTGCAAAACATCATTTAAATTGTTTTTCCAACGAAAGTGAATAACTCCTTTGCATAATATTAACACTTTCGTGATTAATGTTGCAAGTTTCTACAGTTACTATTTATAATTTAGCGGACATCGTTTATTGCAGACAGAAAAAAATTAACTGTAATTTTTCTAACGATATTTTTAATGCTTTTCCGCATTTCAATTTCTTGGTGTACGCTGCATTAAACAAATTTTTAATTTAAAAAAGCGAGGAATTAAATTTAAATTGGTAGATTCATTATTTTTTGAGCCACTGTTAAACGACAAAAATTTTCAAAATCAACCACTGCGTGGAAAAATAATTTTTATATACTAATGTCAATAAACCAAAAACCAACCGGAATTTGACGTTCATTATTCAATAGTGTGTTTGTAAAATTGATTTGATTGGTTAAAAAGCGTTGAATAATGAAAATTCAACTCTTTTAATAACCAACTAAATTTAAACAATCAAGATCAAGTACACATTTACATTTACTCTGCAGCACGACCTTTAATTTATACGTCAATGTCAAATTAAATTAATGCCCTTAAAAAATCGATAAAAATAATACTAATAATCCAACAACAAAAAATGAACAATATGAATTTTGGTGTTGCTGATACAACAATTAATTTCTCGAATTGCAGCAACATAACTTTAAGTTTTAACAACAAAGAATTTATTATGAATAAGAATTAATTTAATATGAATAAGTATTTATATTCCTATAATAGTTTCTTTAGCATTTAAAAATGATTTGTTCTTGATTTGATTTAATCAATATTTTTTATGTATAAATTATCTATTATTTTTCGACATTAGTAGATAAAGTATTATATTCAACTCGTTGTGTGGTTATTTTATTACATATACAAATAACCCACCCAAACTTTGAATAATGTAGTATTAAATTGTAACAGGGTGATTCGTCTAAAATTTCTCGAGCGAATATTTTTGTAACTAATTAGGAAATTTGAATTCGATAACAGGATATTTTTAATTTTTAACGGTTGGCAATGTTCTACTACGTTGCACAAGGAGTTGTTCTTTGATAACTGGAACACATGGCACGTTTGATTGGGTAGGTACCAAATGGAAATATTTTAAATTTTTATAAAGTGCAATGTTGGTGTAAATTTATTATTATTTTATTAAATGAGTTTCAAGGAACTTTTTCTCAATTCCAAATAGAACTTTCTGTAGTATTCAGGTATATTCTTGAAATATAAAGTTTTTTGAACAATTTTTCAACAATTTTCAGTTAATATATTCTAAAATCCTTATTTTCAGAAACTTACATATCCATAAATGGAGGAGAGGTGGCCAGCACCATCACCTAACTTAACTTTATTAGACTTTTTATGTGGGCAACTCAAAAACTTGGTTTATACAAAAAAAGTAATGCAGTTGTTACACCCAATAAACTTTAGTGAAAGGGACTGAAAATAAATGTTTTAGCACCTAATATATTGACATTTTCGAGGTACTGTTCTATTTGTTTTTTCAAGGCCATTTTAATCTCTTTGTATACTATAAAAACAGAAAAAAAAATCCGTGAAACTCATTAACTAAAATTAGTAATAAAAAAGTTAACCCAAATATTAGAATTACTTTGAGAAAATGGTCCAAAATTATTCACCATTAATGTTTAAATTTTTCAGTTACCGAAAACTAACTTTATCTCTAGCACCTTCTTTGTGAAAGACGGTGGAAAATTGAAAATCAATCAAAATGAAAAATCATTAAAACACTGTTCCCGATATTTTTAATTTTTGGATAAAAAACATTAAATTTTGTTATTGCTATAAATCGATATTTTTGTAGAACGTTCTTTCACCAAAATTTGCAATGACATAACTTTAATCTTTCATTAAGCCTGAATATTACCAAGTTGCGTAGCTTTACAATAGAAATAAATAAAAATATTTGTCTCACATTCATTAATATTTTCTTAGTTGGAATTTTCACCAGCTTTCCAGTCAATCAGAATTAAAATTTGATTGAATAGTCGGTTTGTGGTTTGAGCGGCTCGTGAAAATTTCAATCTAATTAAAAAAGATATTTTTATACATTTAAAACTCATACATGGTTCTCTCACCGACTCATTCTTCATACGCTAGATTGAGTTCACGATCAGGAATACACTTCCTCGTAGCGCTATCGTTCAACTCACCGGCTTTGACACTATCAACGTTACTGGGCATCGAAAAGAACTTGATTTCGATGTCCCGATGACCATTCAGAGAGGTAACAATTTCCGTCGACACCTCCAGGTCCCTGCAAGACGACGAACTCGACGACCTCGATGTCGGCGTTTTCTTATTTCGACTTTCTTCATCCTCCAGGGATATGGAAGATATGCTGTGTTCCAAACAACTGGTGGATATAGGAGTCGAGTAAGAAACATCTTCTAGATTAAATGTAGGAAACTGGAAGGTCTTAGTGGTGGGCGGTGTTAAAAAGGGAGAATAGCACTCGCGATCTACGTCCCAGATTTGACCGCTTGGATCGCAATAGCGACATTGACACGTGCTCGTCGATTGATTACCATTGATATCTTTACCGTCGTCTAGTTCTTCTATGTCTTCGAAGGAATGATGGAGTTTAGGTGTCTCGCTGATGTCGTTCAATATGTGCAAATGATCAACGAGTTTGGAGGAATCCGGGAATATCAATGTACCGTAAGGGTTAAAATTAAATATATTAAATGGACTTAGAGACAAGTAGTTTGACTGAGTACTGTCGATTTCTGGGCTGGCGCTATCGGTTGAGAATCCATCCTGATTTAAGGGCCTTCCTAGAAGCGGAGGTTTCCTGTCCTTTTTTCGTCTCTTTCGCGGTTTGATGATCCGCGGTAAACAAGTTTCTGAATTAGCCGAACCCGAACTTTCGTCACTGGTAACGCTCACAGCGTCCGCACTATTTTGACACTTGTTATTTTTCTTGTTATTGGAGTTCTCAAAAACTTTTGTCGCCCCATTATTTCTGTTTACCTTGTTCTTTCTGTGGTTGTAACTTTTAGTGAGGATCAATGGTGCGCCTTGAGTATGCACAGCCAATCTAGCCAAGGAACCGGGGTCTTCTTGGTCATTCTTATGATGTTTCCTTTGGTGTTGAGCAAAGGAGATCAAGGGCACTCCTCCTGCCCAACCTTCAACAGAGTGACATCTTTGCAGACGAAAATTCACGTGCTGTTTGTGGTAAACATCGGGCACTACATCCCTATTAGCGTTCGACACAAAGTGTTCTTGACGTATAGGTTTAGTTTTAGCGCGGTTTTGCGAAATCAAACAGGCCCCGATATAGCGTTCCACTTCTAGATTGCCTGCGGAAGCGGGGCTCATGGCAAATCTACGACACCGACACCGATCACATGCCTACCGATACGCTGGTGCGACTTCCATCGAGCGACGTGCACACTCAAAGAAGAACAGATGGAGACTGATCGTCGTCGAGTCGAACGATACGAGAGACACTCTCCGAAGTCTGGTCCCCACCGCGAGAACTCGCTGGTTGCACTAACCTACTTCGAGAGAGGAGTCGAGACTCGAACAAAGAGAGCGCGCAGCCAACGACGACGTCCACCCACACAACTGGGTCACTGGATTTGATTCTTCTTCTTCTTCTTCTTCTCGTGTTGTCTCTTGGTCTTCTCGTCTAATAGGCGTCGATGATGGGAAAATTGGATTAATTGGATGATATGGAACACAAAAAGTGGGAAGTGATTTCACTTTTAAACTACCTATATCGAGATAAACATATTACGAAACTACAATTCTTGTTGAGGAAGATGTAGACGCAGAAAGATGGTGAACGATGTATACAGGGTGTTTCATTGCGTGTGTCTACAGATTAAAAGAAGATATAACACTATTAGGCAATTCCAAAAAACCTACATTTGTTGGGTGTAATCCCCTTCCTAACTGAGATACAGGATGTTTAATTAATTTTGGTCATTTCTTTCTCGACTCGTAGTTTACAAACCACGCGGTATCTTTTTTTCATATTTCATATAGGAACGTGTAAGAAAAAAATCCAGGTCCGGATTAGGAAAAAATTGATAAATATGGCTTTCATTTGGAACATTTGTTATAGTTTTTAGTAGGTAATTATCAATTCAATTATTTTATTCATTCTGTTTAAACAACAATAAAAATTATCTAATTTTTGCATTGTCCTTTTATTAGTTATAAGTGTACCAATTAGTTGATTTTAAAATATAACGTTGACATTTGTTTTTGGGAATAAGAAAAGAGCCAAAAGTCCATATGATTTTTTTTAAGGCACGTCAAAATTTATCCTTGCAGTTTTCTTCAAAAATACATCGATATAAGTCAAACTCAAAATGTCTTTGTGAATGAGACGGTTAAAATCACCGCTAAAAACAACCATGTTTTATCATTCAACTAACTCTATTTAAATTCTTTCGGAGGAGGATTATTTTTTTAGATTTTTTGTCTAACAAAGCGACTGATAGTAAGAATAATATTGCAGATTTAATGAACGTTTCCTTGAACCTTCACTGTTTGCACATTTAAAAACACTACTAAACTATTCAGGCACGTATACAAGGAGGGGCACTGCCCCCCCCCCCCCCCCCCGTCCAGGATAAGAAAATAAAAATAAATTTGGTTTTGTAAAACGGGAATTCTATAAAAATAAAATTTCATCTTTATTTCAAAACCATTAATTGCGTTTTTATTTTTAATTATCCCATTTTTATTTTTCGTACGAATAAAAAATAATCAATTTTCGAAGCTTACTTTTCAGAAAAAATATTTTTCCTAACAATTTTTTAACTTTTCATTAGAGCGCTTGACCTTGAAAATTTAAAAAAAATTCGCTGTTGCCTGCCGCCAATGCATTATGCCCCCCTCCCCCGACTAATAGCCTGGATACGCGCCGGGAACTATTGGGAATAATATTTCTAAAACGACAAGAAGATATAAAAGCAATAAGATCTTTTAAAACCATTTCCAAGATAATGTGAAAGTTAAAAGACCATTTAATTCTATTAGATGGCGATAACCATTTGCAATCAGAAACGTAATTTTACTGTCGTCTATTAGTTTCATTAAACTTAATTAAATCGAAATTGGATGTTGTTGACTAAAACTTATAAGCAGTTTCGATGTTAATGAGCAGTAGCTTGTTGTTAAGATACACACAGTTTGAAAGTTATGAATCCAACAATATGAATTTAGTTTTTTTAATTAAGTAAATGGTGAAATAAAAAAATGTTTTCTCTAATTATTTTTTCTCACATTAATTATAATAAAGATAAATGTATGTTTACCGGGTATATAGGTAAGTGGGTTTCATTTTAACAATGAAAAAAATACGTTAATTATTTTTTTAGGTTGTAAGAGTTTCAAATAATATAACTAAAGTATTTTAGTAGATCTTTTGAGAATAAAAAATCGGGTGCAGGTCAAATAAAAATGAAAGGAAGGTTAATAAATGTTACAACAGTTAACGATCTTTCTACGTCTGGTCTGTCACTGTCAAATAATTTAGAAATGTTTCAGAAGAATGAGTTCCAAAACATAGAATGTGGAATAAGTTACTCCACAGAAATATCACGTAAAACAAGAAAAAAATCAAGACCATCTACTATTTTATATTGAGGTTTTTTATTGAAAAAGAGTGAGAAAAGTCCTTTCCCCACGTGTTGCAGCAAAGGACTTTTCTCACTGTGATTGCGACACTCGTGAGAAAAGTCTCATTTTCCCCACTTGTTGCATAATATACTATTCTATAACAAAAAAAATGCACTTCTCTCTGCTTGAAGAATAAGTTTTTAGTCCTTTCATTTAGGTTTACTAGGTACATCACATTTTTTGTTCAAAATCGCCATTTTTAAAAATAGTTTAACACAAAAGAGGGCGAAAGTTAAAAATTTTACACGAAATACAAACAAGCCCTTTATTTTTCTTTTAGTTTTGAGCGATATCTGTATATTTTGAATGCAAATTTATTCCTCCACCAAAATTTTCAATAGGGTTCATCCTAATTTCAAATTTTGGCGAAGGATTTTTTCTTTCGTAAAATGAGTTTAAATTTTGGCGAAGGAAATAAAAATTCGAATAATGCTATTTCATTTAGAAAAACTGGATTTTAGTGATTCAGAAATAACAATATTTTTTGTTTTTCGCAGAAATTTGTAATATTTAAAAAAGTGAGTATTCGTTTGCAAAAACAAAAATTAGATCTTGTTCTGATACATTTCAACGATTCTTTTTTTGTCTGAGAAATACCAGAAATAACAAAGATCTTGATAAAAATACGTTTTTTTTAATAATCTATGAATGATCAAAAATTGCATTTACGTTTGTCCTTGCAACGTCTAGACGATCTGTTAACTTGAAATTTGTATCCTTATAAAGGAAAATTAAAAACAAATTACATTTACACCCCAATAAAAAAAATCGGAAATATAAGTATGACCTAGAAAAATGTACTGGAGTGAAATTAGAATTTTATATGGTTGTAAAAGCTGTCAATTTTTTTTAATGTTTTCGATTTTATACATAAAGAGAAGCTTGTAAAAAAATTTTTAATAAATTTGGGATAGAGCTTCGCAAGATATGTGCCAAAAACTGCATTTTTGGTATTTTTCAAGTGGATTGCTTCACTATTTTTTAAATATCTCTGGTGGAAAAATTAAAAAAAAAATTAAAATAACCGTGATGAAGTAGAGCATCGATCCTTTTTTCAAATATGCACCCTAACCTCAAAAGACATTATTATTTTGTTTCACTTAATTGGCAATAAATAACCAAAGAATCCTCGAATTTTCTTAAAAATTGGAGAAAATATGTATTTTCATGTCGGGAAGACATGGTAAAAATTTAAGAAAGAAAAATGTATTTGCCCAGCCAAAATCGGCATTTTTCGAAAAAAAATTGAATTGACAGTTTTTCTAAGAGAATCATGCATACATATCGCGATAAAAAAATTGGAAAGAAATGAAAACCGAATTTTTATTTTTTTATTATTCCCTAAATTGGTCACTTTAAAGAAATAAAATATTGGATTTTCTTAGACAAAAGTACACACAAAATCCTTCTTTTTAAGATAAAAATTTTTCGCTACTATTGTTTTTCCAAAAATGTCGTCCAATTCAATTTTTTTCGAAAAATGCCGATTTTGGCTTGGCTAATACATTTTTTTTTTTTAATTTTTACCATGTCTTCCCGACATTAAAATACATATTTTCTACAATTTTTAAGGAAATTAGAGGATTCTTTGGTTATTTATTGCTAATTCAGTAAAAAAAAAATGTGCGCGAATTCGTTTTTTGAGGTTAGGATACGTTAAAAAACCTACTATACGGATCGATACTCTACTTCATCACGGTAATTATAATTTTTTTTTATTTTTCCACTCTTAGAGCCGGAGATATTTAAAAAATAGTGAATCAATCCACTCGAAAAATACCAAAAATGTCGTTTTTGGCACATATCTCGCGAAGCTCCATCCCAAATTTATTGAAAATTTTTTTTACAAGCTTCTCTTTATGTATAAAATCGAAAAAATTAATTTGACTTTACATCCATTTTCAGAATATTTTCGTCTAATTTCACTCCACTAATGGGAAGCCATAGTTCAGGGTTTTATTAATGGAAAAAGTTACTCCAAACCACTGGAAAAGTATAAATAACATATGTGGACCAGGGTAGGAACAGATAGGCCACGGAAAACCAGGGAAATTCAAAACATTACTTAAGAATATTACACAGCCCCACAAAAATTTTGTCTGCGCCAAGAACTTCACTACTATAACTAGGAGTTTTTGGTGTCGCTTAATCCTAATCCGAGGTCCTTCAATTGACCTTGACCCGATGAGGTCAAGCGGACCTCGGATTCGGATTCGGCGACCCCAAAAACCCCTAGTTACAGTAGTGAAGTTCTTGGCGCAGACAATTTTTTTGTGGGGCTGTCTTATTTACGAAATTACCCTCTAATAATGAGAAAAATGGCAAAGCTGAAACGATTTTTCCCAATTTATTTATAGTGTGAAAAAGTCTGAATGTGAAACCTGTGCCGCCTCAAAAAAAAAATGTATATACGAGGGAAAAAAAAAAACAATGCCGTATAACATTCGCTGTCTACGAAGTTTAATAAAAATTGTAAAAATGGGTCAATGACAATCTATTAAATTCTGATATTTTCATCGTTGACTGAATGTGCATTTAATTTAGCACGGCCGATCATGAAAATTTCTATACCCTTTTATTTTGACCATTTAAAGCTAAGAAACTTAACCGAGAAACGAATAAACAAGGTATCTCACAGCTTTCCATTTATTGGCGATTTCACCTCGCAGAAGCTTATCATCAATGCCAATGGCAAAAATTTCTACGCCTTTTACTTTTGATTTCTCCGAATGATTGATCGGTCAAACGCACATTGGCCGGCTACTTTCACGGACCAAATGTCAAAAACCCCGACCGATAGTCGACAGAAAAAAAATTTATGGTGTTACGGAGAAAGTGAATAATGATGACCAATGTTAGAGGGAATGTCCTGAATCGCGGTAAAGGTTTATAAAAATAATAATAATCACATAAAGTATTTGTTTCAGAACACGTTGTGTGCTTCATTAAGTTGTTTCAACTTTTTTCTCAGCTATTTTGCTGATATTTCTGACAGCCAAAAGATATGAATAAGGTCTGAGACTCATCAGCAAATTTACAAAAGAGCGAATGTTTTAAATTCATGATTTCGTGTCATATTATACTTTTATTTTTTCATTTCTACAAATAAATGTCCTTTTCATATAGTGTTCTAAGGGTCTTTGATTGATTTAACGGACAAAAATAGCTCATATTTTTTTTGGATAGCCAAGCACTGATACCAAAATATTTTTCTCAACAAATAAATATATAATCATGTGTTATACAGGGTGTCCCACGACTATTCCCTCGTTCTCTTGTGCCTAAACGGTACAAGATATAAGCTTAATTTTTTGGTGACACATATAAATTGATAATATCTACTTGTTTAAATTATTTGTAACGATACAGGGTGATCCAGAAAATTGTAATTTATCAAGTTAGGTTTTTTTAATGGAACACCCTGTATTTTATGACATTTTTAGATTATACGTTAAAAACTAAGTCAACTTTATTCAACGTTCCCTATTTTACCAATTTTGAGAAAATCGTGATTTAAAGAAAAATATTCTATTTAAACAAGAACTAAAAACACGGAAACCTCTTACTTTCAGTAGGTAACACAAATTTATATCAATTTATTCTGACTTCTAGGGCTTTCATTTGCACTATGTAGGATTTCGATATTTTGCACAGGGTATTTAGGAAAAGGATTCAAATTTTATATTTTTCAAACATCAAAAACTCACTTAACTTAAATGGACCACCCTGTATTTTTATCCTATGTGAAAAAACTTTTCATTTTCTATCAAAAACTATGAGTAATGCATATGTATAAAAATAACGATTAAAAAGTTATTAGGATTTTTCTCTAAAATTTCTGTGAACGTAATGTTTCCTATTGTAGTAGGCCATGGTTTTAAACTCATCTAGTTAGCGGTTGGGTATTTGGTGGAATTGTTGGAGACCATATGATTGGTCCATATTTTTTTGATGGAATATTGAACGTCGTAAAATTTGTACGGTTTTTAAAACAAGAATTTTCGAATCTTCTAGAGGAAGTTTCTTTAGATATTAGTATAAAAATGTGGTTACAGCTAGATGTTGCCCCTCCTCATTTTAGTCGGAATGTAAGGAATTATTTAAGTAGACAATTCCCAATAAATCGATTGGAAGGGCAGGTCCACCTAGATCTCCTGATTTAACCAGAATGGATTTCTTTCTTTGGGGTTACATTAAAAATTTAGTTTACAACACTTCACCTACCACTACTGATGACATGCAGATTAAAATAAAGCATGCGTTTGCTACTATAACACCAGATATCCTGAGAAACGTTAGGAGATCTTTTGAAAAACGAGTGCGGTTATGCATAGAGGAAAATGGTCATATTGAACATTTATTACAGTATTTTTTTTCATAAATGTTTACGTCTTGATTTTAGTTTCATTTCTAATTAAGTTTTGATCCCATACCTATTTATCAACTACAATAAAAAAATCATTGTCTACTAGAATGTAAACAAAACAAAATAGAAATTTTAGAGAAAAATCCTAATAACTTTTTAATCGTTAATTTTATGCATATGCATTACTCATAGTTTTTGATAGAAATGAAAAGTTTTTTCACATAGGATAAAAAAATACAGGATGGTCCATTTAAGTTAAGTGAGTTTTTGATGTTTGAAAAATATAAAATTAGAATCCTTTTCCTAAACGCCCTGTGCAAAATATCGAAATCCTACATAGTGCAAATGAAAGCCCTAAAAGTCAGAATAAATCGATATAAATTCGTGTTACTGAAAGTAAGAGGTTTCCGTGTTTTTAGTTCGTGTTTAAATATAATATTTTTCTTTAAATCACGATTTTCTCAAAATTGGTGAGAGATAGATATAGGGAACGTTGAATAAAGTTGACTTAGTTTTAAACGTATAATCTAAAAATGTCATAAAATACAGGGTGTTCCATTTAAAAAACCTAACTTTGATAAATTACAATTTTCTGGATCACCCTGTATAGTTACAATTAATTTAAACAAGTAGATCTTATCAATTTACATATGTCACCATAAATTAAGATGATATCTTGTACCGTTTAGGCACAAGAGAACGAGGGAATAGTCGTGGGACACCCTCTATAATTGAGAAAACTTGTTAATTTTTTAATTTCGTTATAACAGGTTCTCTAACTTATCGGTCTATTCTGTAAGACATCCTTTAAAATGTAGTCCTTTAAAAATTTTACTTTTAGCCGCGCATTAAATGTTTTAAACAATATAGACAAAGTCCTTTAAAATGTCAGGGGAACGCTTAAGGACCCGTCACCTGCACACTGCCCTGGGATCCCTTCGGGGTCGCCGTGAGATATATGAGCCGATCTCAAGCGATTCCCACTTCGCCAAATTTTGTAGCCCGTCTTCAAAAGATTTGACGAATATCGTATTAATTAATCTATTGCTGGATTTGTAGGATAATATCATTCTATATATAGATTTGAAAAGTGCTTTAAATCCCCACAACGATCTTCTGATTGGTCGACACATCGACGATTCAATGAAAAATCAACAAGAAGTAATTAAATCTATAAAATAAACAATTACTTAATTAAAAAAATATAACGTTTATTTTCTACAAACTTCCTTGAAAACCAATACAGCCTCAAGTTATTTATCAAAACTTGGAAGTAAAAGAAAGTGACCAAGAAAGTAACATTACAAATTAAGCAGAAGTTAATTTTGTTAAAATGCATCCGTGGTATTTGCAGAGAAAAGAGCACAAAAGTGAACGGGAAAAATGTAAAACGAAACAACTATTCATGAGGAAAGATTAGAGTCTAATTTTATGCTAAGTACCAAGCCTCGTTACGTTTTTTTTTCTCAGTATCGGTAAACATCTGAATGATCAAACGATTGCAATTAAGACTAATTGCGAAAAGAATAACCATTTCTATGATTGCAATTTTGCTGGTTTTATCCTTAAAAATTGGTCCTGGCTTCACACGGGTATACTAATGAAGAAAATGATACCAAATCTTATAAGAAATCGAATTCGCATGAGTTTATTGTCGTATTTATTTATTTCAGGTTTTCAGTGATTATAATGTTCTATTGTTATTCCTAAATATAACAATGTGACCTAAAAAGTGACTCATTTCCTACTTTACCTACCCACGGTATTTGCTACATTTATACTTAACCTTCCTGGATTAAAAGAAATAAACAAAATGTACCGGCCTGATAAAAGAGATTTTTCTAATTAAAAGAAAAAAACAAACCTACTCTGTCTACTTTCAACCTACATACATTCGATATAGATAGAAGTTAATGTAGAAATTTTATGTTAACAGATCTTGTGATATGAACTCCTGTCGGGCATGACAATGAAGTAGGTTATTACCATATAGAAGACGTAATTAGTGACGGTGGATGGAACGAACCACGAAAGAAGACCACTCTCGTTCCATGATGGCTTCCGCTAATTTATTCACGTTGTCACTAAATCGGAATTACTGCCTATGAAATAGGGGGAAATCATGTTATGAATTTAGACGATCTAGCAAATTTAATTAAAAAATATATATGAGGGCTAAACAAAAATAGAACAAGGCCAATCGTTTTTGAAACAAAAAATTTTCTACAAATATTTAGGTTAAATGTTAAATGACAGAGTAAAAGTGCCGGAAGTGGGGCGGGGTAGCTAAACATACGTTTTGAGGGTGGGATATTGGTTTTTACGATTTGTGGCTGAAATATGTATCCTATCGAAAACAGTTTAATGTAAAAGTTGTAGATAATGAAAGAATCTAAAAGTTTTGTATTGAACATTTTTCAACATATCCACAAAATTATCGAGGGAAACGCTATCTAAGTTTTAGCAACCTCAAGTTAAAAACAACTGTAAAAAAGATTTATTAGAGGAATCACTGAAATAAATTATGCTTTTTTCTTTAATTCTTAGATTTACTGTTGTTTTTATATAACGCTAGAATTTATTATATTACATTTATTCATTAACTTACATTATTACCTGTTATTAGTTACTAATTTTTTTTATGGTTTAGCTTTGATCTTTTTACGGGTTGAGTGGAAGAACAGGTTCTAGTTATGTCCGGCATAACTGAAACTGAACTCTGCCTTTTGCCCTATATTTTTGTTTTGTTCTTATGTATTTATATTTTTATATGCCAATAAAACATTTGTTATTATTATTATTAAAAAGTAATTTTTTCGTTTTGAATATTAATCTCTCATCTCGGGGGTGTAATACCGGGAGGTCTGGGAAAATTTTTAAAATTTGAGTAGCCTAAAACGCTGTTTTGGAATACTTTTTATTACATTCCATTCAGAAAAAAAAATTTCAAGCTGATGTGGCGCCCCTAACCGCTGCACCCGCATCCTTCGCGTACGCCTTAAACCGGCCCTGCTCAGATATTAAGTTCCAGCTTGTGCCAGCCCTGACAAGAAGAGTTCCTGCGAAATTCAATAACTCAATGTTTTAATGTGTGGGTACATGGAATGCATTGTTTTAGAGTTTTGGCGCGTGTCTCCAAGCGTAACTTTTTTACTTCCCGTAATACATTGGAACTCGATGCGGAGTTTTTTTAGATTTCAATGAAGTTGCTTCAGGGTCATGTTTTGGTAGTATTAAAGGAGCCGCGTTTTAATAATTATATTAATATATTTTGTTTATTGCTTCTTCAAGCTTTTTATAATTGATTATTGTATGAATTTTGCGACATCCAGTATTACTGTGTCATCTGTGAAGGTTAAATATAAATAAATAAATTGTATTTGTTACAAATGGCTTTAGAATATCACAATATTTGCAATAGTAAAAAATTATTTGTTGTCATATAAAATATGCACATTCAATTTTTGAAAATTTAGGATGCGAATAATATATTTGCAGGTGACAAAAAAACATTCCATCTAGCATATAACCTGTCGAATCTCTGGAGGAATGATACATTGACCGTTGGCATAAAAATTATTAATTTAATGAATAACACATTTCAATTAACATTTACCTTTGGATAAAACCCAAATCCAACACAATAAATCAATCGATATGAAAAATAAAATCATCTAATTTGAATATAGTGACAAATTAGCATCAATCAAGTCAACATGCTGATTTATATCAGGTAATTGAATAATAGATCACTTTCAAACATTCAAATAGAATAACATTTAAAGTTGTCTTAATATGAAATATAATTCTACGAGAAACGAAAAATTAAATAGCAGAGAAAGCTCCAAATTCTTAGGTATTACACACTCAAAAATAGTTCTTACAAAAATTGAAAATTTACTATAAATTTTAACCAATCCTGAAACAGTTCTTGCTCAAAAAGTTGTGTTTGGCAACATATTTGAACTGTAATTATACACGTCAAGATTTCCATCAGGAATTGAAATCCCAACTTTTCCGTGTTTTTATTAGTAGGTAGGCAGGTGCGCATTAGTGAATACCTCATAAAATTATAGTAATCAAAGCGCTCTCTA
Organism: Crepidodera aurea; assembly: GCA_949320105.2. Classification (NCBI taxonomy): domain Eukaryota; kingdom Metazoa; phylum Arthropoda; class Insecta; order Coleoptera; family Chrysomelidae; genus Crepidodera; species Crepidodera aurea. Next base: position 18,869,633 of record OX439475.1, on the reverse strand, counting down.
CAAATGAACCTTGCAAAACATAATATCACATATTATGATACATGGAGTAAAAGAGAAACTCTATTTGTATGCGTGTGTGTGTATCATACAGGGAGATTTAAATATTCTCTTTTTGTGACATTTTCAACGTTATTTCATATTTTTAATAGGCGGCAGTACGATGTCTCTGATTTATTTAGTTTTTATATTCATTAAATAAATAGGTACTGAATAGTGCTTTTATAGGTATCACAGCCAGTCAAAATGTTTTGATATATTTAAATTTTAAAATTACCTACCCACTGAATGCATCGTCGAAAAGACGCTCTTCAGGTCTCCAAAATTATAAGAGTCGCGTCGAAAATTAATGAATGGAATTTATTTTCTACTTATACGTTTACACAAGATGTCTAAAAAATTCATCAATATCAAAACATTTTCCAGGAGAGCGTCATATAGTTCCGGTAAACACTTTAGTGCAGCCATCTCACAAATCCCTGTCAAGTGTTCTACTTTAATATATAGCTCGGGAGCAAGAGAGTGGAAAGGATATAAATTAAAAAAATAAAAACATGTACAATCGCTAAGTTGTAATCGACTAATGGATCGGCTACCCGAACAAATGATGTATTGCCATAACTATACAAACTAACTTTGGCGCCTACACGACATAAGATATGGTTAAAGAAGTAAGTGACTTTCATAACGAAAAACATTGAGTGAAGCTGAAATTGAAAATAGTCACAAAAAAGTTTTTGAATTTTCACAAAAACAATACATATACCTCGCTAGACATAAAATCTCATGAGAGATAGAGGTCTGAAAGTTATGTTTTTTTTTTGTTTGAAAAAGTTATGGATGATATTCTGATACGTTAAAAGTTCCAATTCAGATCGAAATCCCGGTGAAAGTTAAATTGAAATAGTCGAAAAGAGAAAAAAGTTTGTGTTCAATGGCAAACTTAAAAACAATTTAAACTTTGTTTTTGACTTTTTCTAGGGTTGAGAAAAATTAGTTTTGTCGGCCGGAGTAGATACAAGCAATTATATTATATGCACATAATATCCTATAACATAACTCTGTGGGGTAATTCTCCTAATGCAAACAGACTCTCTATAGATTAGAAAAGAGCAATTTTTAATTTAGACTATCGCCAAACATGTAGGCATCATTTTGCCAATTATAACATACTTACAATCTATCATATACATAAAGAAAAATAATTCCTGTTTTGCAAAAGTAAATGATACTCATAACTACCCTACAAGAAATGGAAATATGGTGCGTTCGCAAAAGCATGTGTTGACCCTGTGTGGACGCAGTCCTGAATATGCAGGAATAGAACTATATAACGGGTGCCGATCATAATCCCGGCAAATCAAAAGTTATGGAAGCTTTTTTTCGATATCAATATTAGCTGCTGAAACACCCTGTATGCCTAAATTCACCCAGTAGAACTAATTCATTTCGTCTATGGCAACAGGAGTACCCCGCACTCAAAAGAATGTGGAAGCTTGGCACAGAAGATGGAAAAACCTTTTGGGAAGTGCTCATATTGGTCTTATCCACATGATGATGAAAAGAGCGGATATTGAAAGAAAAGAAAGAATTACAACCTTAATGGAAAATCGTCAAAACTTGAATGTTGATTATTTCCCTTGCCTGTCAAATATCAATTTTTAACCAATAACGTACTTGGAAACTGATTTGACGCAGCCAATCAAAACAAAATAAAGCGACTATTCACCTTGGTGGTAAATAGTCGGCTATTTGATCATCGTCCTCAATATTCACCTGAAGGAAGGTATCCAACAATAAAGAAATCGCCCCTAAATTTCAAATTTTTCAAATAAAACCTATACTAATAGTATTATAAAGTTGCTTATAGTTAACAAATTATTGATCTTTAGTAGCAAATACACAAATCCAACTGATTTCGCACTTTTTCTGAAACTATAAATACAGTATGTCCCCCTAAGTTGGAATCATATGGAAAACTTTTTTATTATTAATTTTAGGAAAAAAAGTTATTCTTCCTAAAAAGTTCTGCATTATCTAAAACCTAGAATACAGTCATCAAACATCAAATTTTTTCAGTGGTATACGAGGTTTGTCAAAAAATGTGATTTTTGCTCAAGATTAAAGTACCTTTATTTTTGACAATATAGAAAATTGTTATTTAGAAAAGTTGTTTAGAATTAAAAACTACATTTAAATATGCAGTCGCAGCCTTCTACCTTAAAAACTAATATTTTGCGATATTTCCAAAATAATCCTATATTAAAAAAAGGTCTGCAATAAAGTAAATAATAGTTCTAAAGCTCTCTTTAATAATTTTTTACTATAAATTTCATAATATAGGATTATTTTGTAGATATCACAAAATATTAGTTTTTAAGATAGAAGGATGTGACTGCATATTTAAATGTAGTTTTCAATTCTAAACAACTTTTCTAAGTGACAATTTTCGATATTGTAAAAAAAAGGTGCTTTACTCTTGAGCAAAAATCACATTTTTTGACAAACCTCGTGTACCACTGAAAAAATTTGATATTTGATGACTGTATTCTAGGTTTTAGATAATGCAGAACTTTTTATGAAGACTAACTTTTTTCCTAAAATTAATAATAAAAAAGTTTTCCATCTGATTCCAACTTAGGGGGACATACTGTATATTAATTCATTCTTTTCTATGTAATACCGTCCATTAGGGGGAGTGGGTGACTCAGTGGTAGAGCACTGGACTCATAACCCAAGGGTTGTGGGTTCGAATCCCACCGACGGCAGAAATCATTTTCTGATTTTTAATTAATTAAAAATTTAGAAATTGATTTTCATATACCAGGTGTGATTCCCTACTCGACCATTCGCTATTGGGTTCTAATTAACAGTGCTGTTCCTAAAGTGGCGCTGGGAAACAGTAACAAAGCCTACACAGAACACGAGGCTAATGACCAGAGTAGTCGATGCCGTTGACTCTTAAGTAAAAAAAATACCGTCCATTTTACGACAAACATAGTAGGCACGCTACTGTCAATCTGAATTTTTGACAGTTTGTCATTCAAGTTTATTACAGAATTAAATTTGACACATTTTGTTAAAAAGTATTAACAATGAGTAGATTCGGGAGTAAAAATCTTCAAGAAATTGATAATATAATTAAATTAAACGTACCTGCCAACACAGTAAAGAGCAAAACTAGTATAATTTATACGTACGTACAGATTTTTTTTGACTCGGGAAATAATCTTATTAAATATAACGCGACCATGACAAATTAGCTACTATTTTTATTACTAATAAATTTCTAGTATATTTTACAATTTGTCTCGACATAATTTTGGCATTAATAATCAAAGATTAGATATTAATGTCAAAATTATGTCGAGACAAATTGATCCTAAAATAAACTCGAAATTTAGATGCAATAAAAATAGTCGGCTATTTGTCAAGGTCTTGTTATATTACTGTCGATTAACTTCGAGGTATTGTTCATAATTTAGCTATATAAATATTAAAAACATACGGTCCATTAACAGCTTTAAATTGGCTTTAAAAAAAATTTTAATTGAAAAATGTTACTATGATTTTATGTTAAATTAAACAGTGTCGTTCTAATTGTTCTCTGTTTCTAGTATTTTTATAGGTAAATTAATTGTGACATATTTTAAACTGTATTGTATTGACAGGTCCTGTATCATTGTCAAATGATCCAAAAGGACTAATAAAGATTTATTTAATAAAAATCGATGTGTTCAAGGATCTTTTTGTAAGTATGACACCTGGTGCGTCAATTCCCTAATTTTGTAGTATACGTATGCCATTTTAAGTATCGTCAATGTGATTTATAATGACCCTGTATGTAAGCATATCATTTGCATAGTTGTAATATAATTGCAGTCCGACCGCAGAAAATAAACAAAATAATTATTTCGATCGAAAGTACGACCGACCTACCGACGTACGTACTGTTATTATTATTATTCCTTCCAGTCGAAAAAAGTACTTTCTACGCTTCTCCACGCGGAACGAACCGTAGTTTCTCCTGGGAGACAAAACAAAGGTATATTCCAAACGCCAAGGAGAAACCGACGAGCCATTATAATCATAATAAAAAAGAAAGTGATGTTTTATGACCGAATAATATTATCGTTTTAAGGTTTCGATAGTACAGGAAATATCAGTTATTTTAATATTTGAACTAATTTGTATAAATAAAAATCATTTGCCGAATGTATATAATTATCAGGGGCCTAATATAGGGACTCATGTTATTTGTATATCACAAAATAATGACTATCCCTTCACTATTTATTTATGACACTTTAGTTGAGGTTCATAAGTCAAATTACAATTAAATTCGTAATTCAGATGTTTACACCTATCAAATAAGGCTGCTAATCTGATTAGGGAACATAAATTCAGACTCTCAAAGTCAAAGATGAACAGGCTGATGGGGAAAACCCGAGGGTTTGTTAAACTTCGGCCCAAATGTCCGAACAGAACACAAAATCTAATCAGTTGTTCCCATGGGCCATAGCTACCCTTTGGGTGGGCCGAAGTAATTCTATTAATATTAGATTATGTAATGTTCTACCCATGAAAATAAAATCGTTGAATATATTCAACTTCCAAGTGTTTCTTTCAGAATAATTGTTTTTATTCTGAGGAAGTACCCGTCCAGTTTAGGCCATTAGGTCAGAAAAGAGACGTTAAAATTAACAAACAACATTCTGATTAAGTCTACTATGATCATGTACTCAATGATCCACCTATTACATAGTTGTTGTTGATGTGTTGCATACTTATTCACTTCCTTATGTTGAGAGTGCCTGATAGTATGATGTATATGTTTGCGATATATGTTTTTTTGCATTATGTGTTTTTTATTTAAGTTCTAGTATTGATTAACTTTCAAATTAAAATTAAAAAACACTTAGTTGTTGATTAAAGTACTTTTTGCATACTCAATTTGAAATGAAATATTACTGCGGTGTTTGTATGAATAATAGGCTATCGCAGGCAGTGTAACATCAGTCATAATTTCCAGCAACACGGGTTTGCTGTTGGACACCGGACCGCCAACGGTCAAATACTTCTTGAACCAAACACAAGAGTGATAATTGACACGGAAAACTGTTTTTAAAATTAATTTAGAATTTTGTTTGAAATGTCAAATATATTACAAAGAAAAATAATCACCTGGCATATTAAAAATGGTAACCAGGAAACCATGGAAAGAAGGAAGTGACAGAGGAGTTACTGAAAGGAAGAAAAATGCGTCAAAGGTTTTGAGATTTGAAACTTTGAGAAAAAGTATAAATCCACAAATATAAATCCAGGAGTTGCAGAAAATTGTAATAGAGGAAAACTTATATAGTTATAGTTGTTGTATATTATATTAAGTTGTATGGTACACGGAAGTTCATAACTAACTAGAAGAGTTTGCCAAGGCACGAGGTTTAAACGTTTGAACTCTTAGATAAAAGAAGACAAGTTTAATAGGGATTAGAAGGACTTGACGTACAGGTCAAAGGTATTTTCAGTGTTTAGTATTAGAGTATTTTTGTCATTTTTTTTTTAATTGTAATTAGATTATAGAGAGTGAGTGAGTGTGAATGTTTTATTAATAATTATATTTGCAATTTTCGGCAATTAATTTTTTTGTGGTATGATCTGAAATTACTTTAATAAAATTATAAAAATTTATGACATTTCGTTTCCAGATATTGTTAAAAGTGACAGCTATAAAACCAGTTTGGTTAGAGATCCAAGTATGATTAAATTACATACGGGCCACTTCGTGATACCGCTGGTTTTTTTTCTGGGCCCAGCGTCCAGCAGCTAACTTGAAATTTATGACAGTTATCATGCTGAATAATTTAGACAATTGTAGACTGTATTACACTGAACTGTTAATGACTAATAACTCTTACTTACTTATTTTTCGTAAATTTCTGTCACGAATATTCCAAAATGGAGCAGGTTTAAGCGAAAAACATTTTAACCAAAACGAAGACTGACATACCTGAAACAAATAAAAACGAACGTTAACAAATTATATATAAACATAAACAAAATTCTCATTTTTCAAACAATGTGAACCATTGCTGATCAAATAATTCAATAAGATAAAAATAAAAAACTTTCAGGCCACTACCGAGTCAAATAAGACGCAACAGATTCAATTAATTCATCCTTAAGGTGTTAGAGGGAGAAATATTGTAATAAAGTGAGACAAAAAATAACAAAATATTTCTATAAATCTCATACAGCCTAAACACGATTACATGCCAAAATAACACGTACACCACACTTTACGCCGGATAATGTAACCAATAGAAGTGTAGGGCAACACATTCCTTAACTTCCCACACGCGAATTTCACCTGATTCGTCAGAACGAATTAATTTCCAGAATAATCTACCCCCAGCAGTGGACAAGGAGAGAGACAAAAAGCGTTTGTAACTGCGTACCCAGAAAAAATATAATTTCTTTTTAGTAGTTCGTCAACTCTCCGTTTATAACCAATAGTCTTAATTGGTTAAAAATATGAAATTTTACCTTCCCGTATAAATTATTGATTAGTATGTTACATATAATGACTGGTACGAGGCTCCTTCTGGGGTATATGGGGTATTCAGGGGGTGGTCGACTATTTTCCGCGCAGAAACACGACAGAAGAACTTTTCTGCTAGCATGTAATGAGCTTCTTACAACTCTCGTTATGTAATATACTATTATTGAATTTCTTAATTCTTGAAGTGTTTTATGATTTAATGGTATTTGAATGTATATTAAATTTCATTCATAAATTTTGTTAAACCGTGTATGTTACATATTTTGAAAAATGTAATTATTTCGACGTGATATTTGTGAGCTGTTTTTCTCAGCCTCTCCTCTAAAATGTACAACTTATTTTACAATATTTTTTGGCAGAAGTATTCTTGGACGAATTCATTTTGACTATTTCCCTCGTCTTAATTTCCACCAATCACAAAAGCGCAATTTTGAATTACAAATGGTTTCTAGATGAAAAAACTATATGACAGCTCCTGTCAGTAGTTTTTTCGAGTTTACCCGCGGTAAAACTTGGCAGCTGTTGTCACCAGAAATTACAATATCTTTGATAACAAGTAATTATGGTCTCCTAGGACACCAGAAAATGACACTAGACAATTTTTCTGATTTTATTGTCAATAAATTTTGTAATATTGTTTTTTACAGTGCTAGTTAGCTTATATAGTGAAAATGAGTCGCTTTGCATTCGTGCAGGTGCAAAAATCCTCGTCTTCGACTCCGATTTTTGTTGCCCCAGCACTCATGCTTCTTGTTAAAATACCGGGTGTCCCAGAAGTTTCTGACCCATTTTAACTGCAAATATCTCGGAACTCAGAAACGATAGGGAGGTGCGGTTTTCACTGAACAGTTTCTTTTTATATAAAGTTTTTTTCAATATAAATATTTATTTAGTAAAATCTTATATAGGGTGTTTTAAAAAAACGGTCTTTTTCAAATGCATATAACGTCGATTTTTTTAACGACACACCCTATATATTTTTATTCTGACTGAAAGGTGAACTCTTTCCCTTTCAGAAAATGTATAATATATTGAAGTTTAGATGAAAAATAAGTGAGTTATTTGGTTTTTAAGGATAGGCTGTTATGTAGACATCTACCATTAGATAATTTGTTAATTACAACTTCTGGGACAGGCAGTATTACTTAGCAATGTGTTTTTTCGATTTTTTTTTCGGAAAAATTTGATGCCTTTATGATATTACTTATGGAAAATATGTAGTAAAACACCTATTTAACCCGTCAACAAATTTTGAATTATTTGTCGATATCCACAATTCCTGCACTATACAGGATCTTCGCCCTAAATCCAAGCAAGTTGCGTGAGGTGGGTTACACTGACCAACCAACCGGTCGGTCGTTGTTCTGGTACGTCCGCGTCCGCCTCCGGTTTCCAACTTCCAACCTTGACCACCAAACAATCGGATGGGCTTACTCAAGATTATTTATGGTTCTCACGGATACCAGACCAAAATGACAGATGGTCTTTTTCGGTGACGATACCAATAAACGATAAGAAAAATTATCGTGTTTTAGGAAGAATGTTAATGAGAGAAATTATATTTTAAAGAATGTTGAAAGTTATAACTTTTTATAGTTAAGAATATCCGGTACTATAGTGGAATTTTATTACCGTATCCATAAATATAATCGAAAAAGAAGAATGCGCTCAAATGTGATCATTTAATCTAAAGATTAAATAAAATTCAAATTCAGTACCACATTAATCTTCGAGAAATCAAAGGAAATGGAAGCACAGAGTATGAAAATTTAACAACAGAACTACTCCTATACTTGTGACCATAGATATTTTTTATCAACGCTTTTAAAATAAAATTTATGAGTACGTCTCTGCGGCTTGGCGTGATCACTGCGTGTCTCCAATGTTTACGTTGGCCTCTCGGATTTGGATAGAGTATAGGACAAAAGCGGTTAGATTTTCAGACTAAGTACATCCGTTTACTTTCATTTTTCGAACGTTTATGTACTAATTTCGAGTTTTATTTAGTCTTTGAATAACATTAATCCTTAAACGGTTACGTGCTGGCTATCAGACGTTACGTTTTAAATAACAAATAATGTTTGAGAGTAATTTAGAATTTACAAGACCATAAAACAAGCAAAACAGCGTTGACATATCTTATTCTTATTTTACCAATTTTTAATATAATTAAAATGTAAACAGTAAAGTTGAAGGTTGTGGCTAATTATGGATAATACACAATAAAAGTATGATTAAACAATATTATTTAGGAAAAAAACATTAATGAGTAATACTTAATAAATCATTTCCTGTCCATTTCAAATAACTTATTTTATTTATTGCTTATTCTTTCAAACAACTCATGGCAACGCTTCACAGATCTATATTTCTGTCTTTATCCGTTTCACTGATAAGTACATTTTCACGAGCGAGTAAGTAGGAATCAGCTTTCTACCTGCTAATAGCACGAGCGTAACACCGTAGGGTTGATTTAGAATAACAATTAATTTAAGGTTTTTAATTATCTACTACTTTTTCCTCAAATTTTTATTTCTTATAATAGCAAGTAGAGTGTGCCTATATTATACATATGCACATAGTTAAATTATAAAAAAAATGAATTTTAACAGTTTGTATTTCATTAAATTGACAGAACCGTCCTTCATAAGTCAAAATAAAGTTATTTTACTTAAGGCAAACCTTTCCTGTATTTAAATTAAATACAGGAATCCTGTATTTTAATAAAAGCAAAACTTAAGGAGTTGTTCACTTGATTGTGTACTGATACAATATTCAAAGATTATAAATATAAAAATTCGCAGTTGATGAAATGACGTTGTCGTGGAATGACAGTTTTAAGATTACCTCCTTACCACTGCGAATTTAATCCTATAAAATTGATCTTGGCGCAAGTAAAAGGACAAATAGAACGAGAAAACAGAACATTTAAAATGGCGGATGTACAAAATTATATTAAAGAAGCCATTCAAAGCGTCACTGCAGAAAATTGGAAGAAATGCATCAAGCATGTTCTGGAAGAACAACAAAAAATGTGGGAGATAGACCAACGAATTGGTTAAAATATTGAACCAGTCATTATCAACTTTGCTGACGATAGCGGTAGCGACAGTGCATCTGACGTGGAAGATTAGAAGAAAGGTATGTGTAAAGGTACAAAAAAAAATATAAAATCAAAAAAAAAGTTTTTAGTTTATTGGATTTATTTTTTACTCTTCACGACATAATTTTGATTGATGCCCGACCAACGATCGTTACTCTTTTTAAGTTTCTAACAATTTATTTCTCTTTTTTTTTTATACAGTACATTTATTTTCCGACATGTACGAATAATCGCAAAATCTTGACGATTTTCAAGAACAAAGCGAAAAGCGACCACGCCTCGCGTATGGGTTCTTCGTGTAAAAACCATCAAGATATACCGTCATCATAGATGGTTTTAACTGTTCAAGAGCTTCAACCGAACGGTCGTAAAACTTGTCGAACACCATCACTATCGTAATTTATTTTATTCGAACACATCACACTACTAACTTACTTAACACGCCCGGAAGGTGTAATAGTCTGTATCTATAAGCAAAGTAGCGTTTTGCTCTCTACGAGGGTTATGCTGAAATTTCTTTAGATAAGGAAAACTTTAAAAAAAACAATTTTACTCTATTCGTCCCAATCTGCCAGTCGAAGTCTACACATTTTCAATTATAAAATATACAAAATCATGATAAACATGATTTATTTTCAGCACATCTCGCCAAACTTTAACTGCTCACGTCAGAAATGTTGTTGGGAGAATTTGTATCAATATAATAAAAAGAAGATGTTGTGAGAACGATTCACAACAGATAACAATTGGTTTTTGTTTTAAAGACAGTGACAGAACGAATAAAACTACTCGTCACTAACTCTTAAGAAAAAACCCCCACAGAAGAACCCCCAAAGTTATTAAATCGAGTAACCACAGAACCCCGGCCCTTAGAGTAGGCACATCCCGATAACTGTTAGCAAGAATGAAGATTATTTTACTACATTTTCCATTGTTGAAGTTTCTGTTATACAATAAATTGTATGGACTGATTTCTCAGCATAATTATTCCACAACTAAAGAAGAAATATCGAACCACCTAATACTTAAAGGTACAGTCAACTTTCCTCTATGAGCTGGTCTTTCGAAACCTAAGTTTTTTTTTTGCTTGAGGTAATGAAAGCCTCAAACCTGCTTTAATGGCGCGACCGGAGCTTGTGTTCTCAATAGAAGACAATACAAATATGCACACCTCGTATTAAAAAATTATACTGCCTTCTAGTTGAACGGTCCGAGAGACATAGGATTGCCAAACGTTAACAAAATATTTTCGAAATACGATTCTAATCTTCGTAAACGAGTATTACCTGATGGACAAAACGTTTTAGGCAATTTCTTCTACCTTAAGAAAACAGGTTTGAACCCAATTCTTTCATTTCGACTTCCGATGACATTAATCTTCAGGTAAAATATCAAATTAATACATGTAAAACTTCTTTTTGAAATAATAAATTTAAAATTGAATTGAAAATATTTTAGGAACTGCACTCGTATCATAACCGAGAAATGAAAATAAGTATTGAGGTTAGAGCCTAATAATATTCAACTAACAAAAAGATGTGAAACACTGTTATGAAATACTTAAATAATAAGTAATGTATTCATGATCGAGACATCATCAACATGGCCAGGTCAACTATATTGAAATCTATGCGAAGTGTGCTAGAGTCGTTTTCTTTTAGCTTTGGGCTCCTTCCATTTTTTTTTAATTATACAAACAATGATTTATTTATGTAGATTTCCATTCTACTTCCCAGTCCATTTTTTACGAGCGAAACCTTTTCACAATATAAATATTTTGTAAGGATATTGATAAATATTAATAAAAATAAAAAAGATCACTAATAAGTATATTATAAATTAATAATGATTACAAAACAAAAATATAATGTATGAAAAGCGTAAAAACACACCAATAATTATTAAGTAATACTTATTTCGGAAAACATAAAAATAATTTAATAATAATATTGAATAATAATGGAATAGATCTGGCGAAAAAAATGGCTCAAAAACAGACTGATGAAATCAAGAATTTTTTTTCCCAATCGATGAAGTAAGATCCCCCATCATTCCTGCATGAAATGTTCGACCCAGGCGGCGGAGGAGGAGGGGGAAATCCTCTATCTAAAGAACGGTTTTTCCGACAAATCTCAGCCGGGATGAAAAAGTGAACAATTTGAGCCCCGCCTGGTTGCGCTAGCTCAATTAGTACAGAAGTTACAAGCGTTTCAATAAAATTTGTTGCCCCCCCCATATCTCCCCCCTACTTGGCCCACCACCCCCACCCTCTGGAACTTAAAAGTACTCGTTAGTACCCTTTTATTCACAAAAAATTAAGGCCCTATCTCCACTGCCTCTCCAGAAATAATTAATTAATTTTTTTCATTTGTGCAATTTCAAATCGCCATAATTCGCGAACTAATTGAGTTATCGGGTTTAGGTTGGAACGAGATTACGTGTTTTGTCAAGCTTTTCAATTTTGGGTAAGATTTTTTTTTGTGAGATCAGACGCGGCAGAGATTTGTCGGAAAAACCCTTTTCAAGTTCTTTAGATAGAGGATTCCCCCTCCTCCACCACCGCCTGTGTCGAACATTTCATGCAGGAATGATGGGGCGAACTGATTTCATCGATTGGGAAAAAATTACTCGATTTCATTAGTCTGTTTAAGGAAACAACAAAAATAAAACGACAATGTATTTAATTTTTGTTTTCTTTTTAAAACTAAAAATCTAAATTAATTTTAAAAATAAAAATGGACCAAAAATTTTTTAAAGCCTTATGTAGATTTTTTCTTATTGAATAATCCATTAACTATTAAAAAAATTAAAAACTAACGGATATTAAAAAACTGTTATCCTTTACCATTAATCAGAGGGCATAATTGCTCGTTAATATAACTGGGGAAACTACAAATAACATTCACATGTTTTTGTCACGCAGCAAAATATCTATAGTGCCCCAATATTTCAAGCCGTAGATTTCCCTCACGTGCTCTTTTAAATCGACACGAATTCGCGCCACGTGTCGTAATTTCACGTTAATGAGACAAATCCAGATTTAATAGGTATCCAGATACTAACGTTATACAGGGTGTCACAGTGAGTGATTACGAAAACGACATATTTATTTAAAAAAAAAGCTCAAAATCGCAAATATCAACTTTGACACCTCGTTACTTAAAAACCACTACATCTTTTTTTCAGAGCCTCTTCAAATTTGAGAGTTATACCTCAAGTAGTTTTAGAGTTTTAAAGACAACCATGTCAAAACGCCAAAATCGCAAATGTCAACTTTGACACCTTACATCTTTTATTCGCAGCCTCTCCAAATTTTAGAGTTATACCTCAAGTAGTTTTAGAGTTATGGCATTTTAAAGACAACCATGTCAAAACGTCAAAATCGCAAATGTCAACTTTGTCACCTCGTTACTTAAAAACCACTACATCTTTTCTTCACAGCCTCTCTAAATTTTAGAGTTATACCTCAAGTAGTTTTAGAGTTATGGCATTTTAAAGACAACCATGTCAAAACCTCAAAATCGCAAATGTCAACTGTGACACCACGTTGATTAAAAACCACTATGGAAGCCAACATTCTGTTTGGTAGACACTATTCCTACGTCATTTCTTTATAGCCTCTCCAAACTTTAGAGTTGTACCTCAAGTAGTTCTAGAGATATGACATTTTAAAGACAACCATGTCAAAACTTCAAAATCGCAAATGTCAACTTTAACACCTCGTTGATTAAAAAGCACTATGGAAGCCAACTTTCTGTTTGGTAGACACTATTCCTACATCCTCTCTTTACAGTCTCTCCAAATTTTACAGTTGTATCTCAAGTAGTTTTAGAGTTATGGCATTTTAAAGACAACCATGTCAAAACCTCAAAATCGCAAATGTCAACTGTGACACCACGTTGATTAAAAACCACTATGGAAGCCAACACTCTGTTTGGTAGACACTATTCCTACGTCATTTCTTTATAGCCTCTCCAAATTTTAGAGCTGTACCTCAAGTAGTTTTAGAGTTATAGCATTTTAAAGACAATCATGTCAAAACGTCAAAATCGCAAATTTCAATTTTGACACCTCGTTCCAAAGCAAGTAGAAAAACAATTAGCGTGTAGTGTTAGTTATGCTTGGAATTAAAAAAAATCGAGAAATGATTATTGAAAAAAAAACACAAAATCTGTACTAATCACCAAAAGCATAAAAACTTAGATATTTTTAGGTGTTGACTTTTGTCCATATGCTTGTATCTTCCATATTCAATATTTTTGAAGACAAAAAATCCGATCGTTGCTCTTCTTTTTGAGATGGCAATTCGGATCCCAGCAGCTTCAAATAGAGTCAGATGTCTTATAAATCTTCATGGACTATATAGACTTCAAGTTTATTCAGCAACTACTTCGTCTTGGCCATATCTTGACAATAATCATCTGCTTCTTACTATATTTAATGATATTTCCATATTGTTTTTATTGGCACTTTAGTATCCTGGATTGTTTTTCTGGAAAAGAGAATTGTCCAAAGACTTAATCGACTAATGTGTATCTTCACACCGTTTTCTTTACCCGTTTTTTTAAGTCAGCTTTAATATTATAACATTTATAAAATGAGAGTGGTATTTAACTAAAATTAAATAAATTGTCTCTGTCCAAAATCATTTTAAATGTTTTTGCGCTTCCGGTTTGTAAAATCCTTAGCCTGAGTGACCCTGTAAGAAAGCAACGATGAGAGTGACAGCGAGAATAAACCCAGATATAGAAATAAATAACTGGATTAAAATCAGGGATACACGTTCTGCCAAAGAGCTTGAATGGAATTTAAAAAAAGTATACCTGTTGAACGAGCACATGTTTACTCGAGATTAATTTTAGAACCTTTATGGAAGAGATTTTTATTAAATTTATTTACGTCATGAACGTTTCAGATCCATCACAAAGGGTCTCTCATGTTTAATAAAAAGAATAATATTTGAAAGCTGCGACAGAGTAATATATTTATAACATGACCAGGAAATATTTAATCAGTAGTAGAATTTGATTAGAAATATATGGCAAATTAATGATCTTTTTTGTTACAGTTTTCGATTTGCTAATTTGAATAATTACCGGTTGACGGAATATAAGGTCTGGCAGTGTCCTAGAAAATTTTACTTGAAAGGACTAATGAATGTTAGAAGTAATTAAATATATATTTTTCGATACATATGCATATGCTATATTGGAATTATCGGTTGCTGCAACTCCTATTGTACCAAGTAAACCGAAATATAAGAATTGTGTTAATTAATATGTGAGAGCTCATATTGGATCAAGTCTTTGGATAAGAATTTTACACAAAATTGGAATTTTTATTTAGTAATGTATATTTTTAAAAAGGCGTATTTTTATTTATCCTTCGCCATCATTTTTATAGTTTCTTTGACATTAAAATGGCTGGGTAATTGCAAAACTATGATTATAAAGGCTTTTATTCAAATAACGTACGCAACCGATAAAAAAAGCCATAAGATCATGTTCTGATAAACTGAAGACTTGAATTCACGAAAGCAATAGCTATCAATTTTTATTCACAAACAATAAAGTTACAGCGTAGCGTCATGCGTCAATAAACGTTTACGCAGAATCGGCTTTAAATAAAGAAAAATTTATAATAAAGAGCACATTATTTAGTGCTCGAAGCACGTTTTAAAATCAGTGTCTAGTGATTTCAGTACTTTACTAAAAGACTTACTATACAGTCATCCCAAAAAGTGCTCGCCAGCACTCTTTTGCAGATAATGCTTCTATCTTTCCAGTTTAAATAGAAATAATAAATGGTATAAGAGATTTAAAAATAATAGTTTGTAACCGTTTAGAGTGTTTTCTCATTTTATTTACCTTCAAACGAATAAAACAATTTGAAAAAGGTACTTTATTTTAAGTGCTTAGTGCTGGGTAATTACAAGCACTTATTTTCAGTGCTTATCGCCTAGTGATCGCAGCGCTTTTTGTCTGTGCTCTGTTAAAGAAACCACTTTTTACTGCTACGCTATTTAGGTAGATCTACTGTGTCTCTAGTTTCTCTTTAGTTTTCGTCAATCGTAAATATCCTTTTGTCTTGGGTATGTCTCCGATGAATGGAAACACCATTTCTTTTGTCCTTGGTGCATTAATTTGCCAATGGGAGATTTGTTTATTCACCACCTCTAGCCCAGCTGATGAATCTCTCTAAAGCATTCGCTCTTGATGTTTTATGACAAGTTGATGGTAACAGACTTCGAATTTTTGTTTTCAAATTGAATTGTCAATGTTTTTAAAGTTTAGTTTATTTAGTTTTGAACTCTTTTCCTCTGTTATCCTTTCTGACGTTTCGACTTTCGACAGTAACAAATTATATAGCAAAACTAAATTCTCCTTAATTTCTTTTCGATTTTTTTTGTTTTCTAGCCATGAATTTGTCCCAAATAAATAGCTTGTCAGTCCAGAGAGTATTGTTTTTAGCCACGGTAGTACCAAACCTGATTATGGTTGGGATCCAACGTGTCCGCCCCATGTTTTTCGCTTGATGATCGATTTCTTAACATTAAGATGCATCGAAGATATGGTGTATACCGTACATTCAATTCATTTTTTCTTATTCGACTTACGTACATACACGGTCAATAAAAAAACTATAAGATCATGTGTGTGATAAGTCCAAGACATGAATTCGCGATTGAGACATTCAGTGAGTTAGCTATTAATTTTTATTCGTAAAGAATAGCCTAAGTTATGGCACCCCATTAAAGACGGTAAGGTATTCGTTGAAAGCTATCTTTAAGCAGAATCGGCCATAAAGTCGAAGGTAAAATAAAGAAGCAGCGTTGGCTTTGCGGATAAGAGCTTTCGATTATGCGTTCGCAGTAAGACAACGTTCGCATATACACAAAACGGCTGTTTGTAGTTGGTTTGCTCAGAGAAAGATCTGGCGGATGAAAGTTTCGATTTGGGATACGCCAGGTCAATGGAGTAAAGAGCAAAAAGATACATAGTTAAAGAGAAAAACCAATGGGTTGCTGTTTAATAAAGGAAAGTCATTTAAACTAAGTATTTATGATCCAGACCGTGTCAAGCGGCAGTAACTAATTTTTTGGTCAGGTTTTATGGAAATATTTTTAAGCATAGATAAAAATCTAACAAACTTATAAAAAGAAGTAATGTTTCTTGGATTATATGTGGTCCAAAACAAGAGGACTAGGGAGAAAAAGAGATACAAAAGAAGCATACACTAGTGCTGAAATATATTATGAATAAACTAGAAGCAATTTTAGTGGGAACAATCACAATTAAAATAAATTAATTTCTAGACAATTTCTCAACTGAAATAATATCTAAGACTATGAAAAATCTATACTATATGTTTCTATGTTTAAAAAGGTGGGTATACTTTAATATGTAAAAATAAAGTATTTTGAACAAAGAAGAGGGATTCAAAAATTTAAATACAGTGAATAAAATTAAAAATGTAAAAAAAATATGATTTTATTTTAGGAAGTCTCATATTCTTTTTAAGTTTTCTGGGAAGAAAATTACCCTCAAGAAGTTTAGACTGGCAGTCTTGGAAAAACTATTACCAGTGCCTTTCCTTTCCCAACAAAAATAGTGCCGCATTTGCTGAAACTCTTCGATAATTTTCCGCAGCGAAAGGGTTAAGCTTAAAAAAATGTATGGACAAAATCTTCAAAAAAGTTTTTGGAAAATAACCAAACTACCGAAGAAAAATAAAAAATCAACTGGTGCTGTGGTCAAGAGTCATTCCTCTTCTTATTTCCGATTATCGTCGCTAGACTAACCGACTTAAATAAACATTTCGCTCTATTATCTACTCTATAATTACTATGTCGTTCTTAAGCATTCGCACATAGTTCGTATGGAATTTTATCTAATCGTGCAGCGTCTTGTGACTCCTAATACCCGTATACCTTGTACGTATACGCATACAAGAATGAGGTTCATTCAAGGGGGCATTAACAAGTGTCAGACAAGCGATTATCTTGCGAGAATTATGCCGATGTTTTATTATTGTACTACAATGAAAAATCAAAACCTCTTCAATGGTTGTATAAGCCATTCCATGCGATTGCAGTATGCACAATGGGTTCGCTTGGATATATTAGCACAAATTAACAATAATATGTACATAATATCGTTTTGTATTATTCTTCTATCTGATACTAGTTTTTTAAAATATTGCTGCAAAAGGTTGGCGACCTTTCAGATGGTTTAAAAATTTAATAAGCGGTTAAAGCATTTATAAACATCAGCGTCCAATAATTTTACAGGAGCAAGTCCTATAGTTGTTTCCACTTCCCGAAAATGTATTTATAGACTTTCCAGATGATTTAAATGACGTCAAGCGGTTGTCCACATTAACCACTATTCACTATGCTTTAAGCAGGCCCTTGACTGCCAATCCGCTTGGTCAAAACAGCGCGTCCAGCTGATTAACGAGCGCTTCAAGCACCCTTAGGGCACATCAAGTATCCCATCTTAACACTCATTTGTAGCGGAGTTTTCCACCAGTGAACTGCTCCTCCTGGACTGTAAGTGAATCGGTGTAGTATAGGTACCATTGCTTCGAATCAGGATTTGGGGTTTGTCATCTTTACATTTGTTGCTCTCAAGCAAAAAAAAAAAGATCCTGAGCAATCGACGTTGGTCGAATGAGTGGTATAAACATTCCAGACGTCCAGGCGTTCCTTTTTGCAAATATTTGAAATCATTGACTCTCCTGTTCCCCAGATTGATCCTTTTGAGATTATGATTAATTTGTATAACTAAAGAACCATTTTTTATAAAGTATTTGAAAAACTATTAATAGTTAAATGCTGATTGTATTTAATAAACAAAGTTTTTCTTCTTTTTCACATACTTAATTTATTCCCTATGTCTGATTTTTCGGAATTCTTTATTTCATCTAAGGACAATTTGCGATTTTGACTGCTAGCTGACCCCTTCCGCCCTTTTGAGTGTCTTCCTCCAGGTGTACTTTTGATAGGCTTGTTCGCAGTATTCGTTTTGTTTCAACTGTGTCTCTACTGCGAACGACAGTATATTCATGGCTTCTTTTCACTATGAAGGTCCTTATTTCTCCATTTAACGTATCATATGCATCCTGATGTAGTATCCGCTTTATTTGATTGTTCTGCTCATGTTTCCTCATGTTTCCGTTGATATATACCAAAGTACCCAAAGCCTTAAACTTAGTTTGTCTTCATCTATTGTTGCTTTAAACCTTCTTTGTGGCTTTGACATGGCCATGCTTTTGGTTTTAGAAGTAAATGTTACTATTCTATGTAGTTCGTCTTCCTTATCATTTATGTGCCCCATTCAGTAAGAAGTATGAAGATGTTCTTAATTTCTATAAATTGTCAAATATAGATTTTGAGGTCATTTAAGGCCAAATTATTTTTTTTTTAATACTAAGTTAAATGAGTAATATGCTACGCTATTAGAAATATTACAGATTTACTTTCCAAAGTTAAATATTTTAAAATACACATTTAGTTTATATTTAACATATTTTTCATTTCAGTGCATGTTGATTTCGAATTGCATGGTCTCCGGCTTTTGATGTCACTCTGTATAAAAAAAACAGTATGCCACTAAATATTCTAGAACAGCCATAACGGTTACATACTGATGATGATTCGTCTAATTGAAGTCATTTCATCGACTTGCGAGCGGACCAACAAACCACGTTATAAGTTTGATGTATTGCACATATGAGTCGATCTAATAACGCTCCAAGTGACAATGTAATAAACGATAATAATACACATAAATTCATTATCAACAGCACACATGCCACAGATATTTATTGACCCAGAGAATTTATTTATGGCATCTCGACGGATTACATTTGGATTAAACGGAATTTTTTTAATATTATCAGTTGTAATCTCTCTAGAGCTTGAATAATTTCCGAAAAAATTTACCGAGAATAATTCAAGTTCGCGGGTGATTCGGTACGAAAATTTTATACCAAAAATTATTTTATTGCTTTCCCTTTGCCCTAGTAAAAAAAATAGGAATCAGAGTCTTCATACTATAAATAATTTTATACTACTAGAGAGAAAGGAAAATAAAATAATGACCCATGCAAAATCAATGGCAATTTTACGCGGTAACAAAAAATCTGTGAAGTTAGCTGTGACTGCAGCGCTTTGGTGGAATGACGTTTCACATTATTCGCCATATTAGAATTAGAGTCGTATTTGGTGAACAAGTCTGGCTTAAATCCCGAACAAGAAGATCTATTCAAAGGTTATGGGCAATATTCTTCGTGAAATTATACCATATTTCACCCATAAATCCAGTGTTGACAAGAACAAAATCATATCGAAGTATTAGTTTTACTTCATGAAACAAACATTTAGTGAAGAAAACCAACAGCTCTTTGCTTTATTCGCCAATTAACGAAAAAAGAAGTGGAAAATGAATTTCAAAAACACTTGTAATTAATAATTGATGTTGTCAATAATAACTATTTTTAAATTGAAAATAAATATTTGTCAAAAATAATCTACGTTTGTGTTATTCTGGCATCTGCACGTCACAGCAACCAGTCAAAATCAAGATACCTGATTGGCTTTACCAAATAGATGCATTTTAACCTGTTTTATCCTTCTATATATACGCCTCTGATAACTAAGCATAAAACACAAGACCTAACACTATATTTCAGACTAATTGAAAGAAAGTGTACGGGGATGATCAAAAATGCCGACACCGCAGGGATTTGTAAGATGTAAATGGGCACGATTTGAACGATTTCCTTAATAAGTCATTCCAACTTATATTATATGCATCTACAAGGATAACAACAATGTTCCACTTCATTATCACAACCTCTAGTTTTATATAAACTTATAAGGTAATTGCAAATATGGATCGCCATTATTTTTCCTTTATTATTATATTCATCACGGCCAATCAAAGTGTCACAAAGTGAGTCAGTATGTATTTGAAGACTTAATATCTTCTACAAGATTAAATCAACGTTTCGAAGGTGATTGGATTAGTATAGATGGAAAGATTGTTTAATGCTATTAACTTGCTCAATATTCAAATATATTAATCAAAATGTCAACATGGTATCACAGGGATATTTGTACAAATAGGTTGGAAGCCTATTTGGGCATTTCCGATAAAGATGGCATCAAAAACAAAATAACAAAAAGGGTTCTATTTTAGGCAACTGAAGAAAATATATGATTCAATATATTTGAGACTGACTGCTGGCCTTTTACGAATTCTACCTAATCGTATGAACTTATCTGCTTTTAAATTAAATTTATTGCCAATCCTAATTTTTTCAGATAATTTTGGAATATAAGGGATTTTTACTAGATTTGAATGAAGTATTGTGGGATTTAAATTTTGTTGCTTATTTTTGATATCTCGGTAAAGTTCACGATGTATAAATTTACTTGGCTAGTTGTTCTTAATCAAGACAGATTTAACAAGTGATCATTCATTATTTAAGATATTGTCATTTGAACTGTTTTTGCTCTATCGGAAAAAGATTTGACAATACCTCGTTTAACACAAATTGAGTAGTTTGAATTAAAATTCAGATATCTATTTGTACGTGTTTCTTTTCTAAAAACTGATGTTTCAATACTATTGTTGTTATTGTGTATTAGTACACCAAGAAACGATATTTTTTTATTATTTTCAATTTCAATTGTAAATTTAATAGTAGCTTCCCAATTATTAATATTATATAAAAATGTATCAATATTTTTCCTATCGTGTTGCCAAATTGCAAAGATATCATCTACATATCTAAACCAGACAGAAGGTCTTAAATTTTGTTTGTTTACAATTTCCATTTCAAAATCCTCCATGAAAATATCACACAATTTTGGGGATAAAGGTGAACCCATTGCCATACCAAAATTTTGCTGATAAAAATCACTATTTAATTGAAAATATATCGTTTTAATACATAATTCCAACAATTCTAGAATTGCTGAGACGCTTAATTTAGTTCTATTTATTAATGTATCATCACTTGTCAACTTTTTTCTCACAAGATTAAGAGTTTTATCGACAGGAACATTTGGAAATAAACTAACTACACCAAAACTAACCATATCTGAATTTGTAATTTTGATTTTTGATAATTTTTCTGATAAAGGAATTAGTACTTCCTGATAACGGATCTATTATTTTAAGTAGAAATCTTGCTAAATTTTGACAAGGTGAATTTATAGAACTTATTATTGGTCTTAATGGTATTCG
The DNA here is from genome assembly GCA_949320105.2 of Crepidodera aurea. Taxonomy (NCBI): domain Eukaryota; kingdom Metazoa; phylum Arthropoda; class Insecta; order Coleoptera; family Chrysomelidae; genus Crepidodera; species Crepidodera aurea. Next base: position 18,847,714 of record OX439475.1, on the reverse strand, counting down.
TTGTTTATGAATTTTAGGTAAACCATAAAAATGTGGAGGTTTATCTTCGTTCTTTATCTCTTAGGAATTTTTTATTTTTTGTAAATTTTGTTTTCAATAATTTCGATAATATTGTTATCATAATCTGTTTTGTTCATGACAACCGTCGCGTTACCTTTATCTGCCAGTAAAATCTTTTTACTAATAATATCTAATTTTTGTACATATTTTGGAGTTACCGAATAATTTAAACCTTTAGCCAATAATAAATTTTCTGCGTGATTAAGATCTCTACTTGAAATATTTATTACCGTATTTAAATTTTGTTCTGAATTTCTAAGGTTGTAAAAACTTTTTTCAATTAGATTATTAACGTTTCTTAATTGTTTATTTTTGATAGAATTGAATTCTTTCTCATAATTATTTAAAACACAATGGATTATTTTATCGAAATCAAATCTGGATACCTCATTATACAAATATCATTTAATATCCTCTATATCTTTTTCTAAATTAAATTTGTTGAACCTATGAAACTTAAAGAATGAATTGCATTACGTATTTTCTACTATACCACAAAACCTGTGAATAGAATAATCATTTTGGTACAGATATTCCAGTGAAATAATCGTCAAATTTGGCGATTTTATTTAACCTTAACCTACAGTATCGCGATTTCCTGTTGTACAAAAAATCGTGAATATTATTTTTCTGTGATGGTTATACAGCGAAATTTGAATTTTTAAAAATCGATAGTGCATTTCCGCTAGTGACAGACCCGATTCTCATAGTTAACGATGACATGTAGAACAGTTTTGAATTTGAATTATTACATTTAATTTTGTAATCGCCCATAAAAGTCTTTCAACACTTTTTAGTTAATTAATTTCCGGAATAACGCATCGGTCTACTTTGACGTTTTATTATATTGATCAGTTTAAAGTGCTGTTAGTTGTTTTTTTTATAGAAATACTTGTAGCTAAAATTATCTTGAATATATATTCTTATATAATAAAAGTTTTATTTCCGAGAAACACGGTCTTTCCATTAACGATTTACTTTAAAGACGAGTTTTGAATTTTATTTAAATATGGTAGATTATTTTTATGCGTCTCGTCGAAAGTTCTTTCTACATTAAAAGTTTGGTCGAACGGGAAAAGATAACATTTTAAAAATGCGGATTGCACTTAAAATTTGGAACTGTTTTATTATTTTTCCATTTTTTTTTTTCAATATAAAAAATATTTATAAAAAATTTAATATTGAAGTATACGAAATATGAAAGAAATCCTTCTGCTTTTATTCACTTTAAATAAAAAAATAAAATGTTGGATTTTCTTAGACAAACGTAAGCACAAAATCCTTCTTTTTAAGATAAAATTTTTTTCTCTACTATTGTTTTTCCAAAAATGGCGGCCAATTCAATTTTTTTCGAAAAATGCCGATTTTGGCTGGACAAATACATTTTTTTTTTAATTTTTACCATAACTGCACAAAAGATGTGAAATAAAATCACACAAGCTCCCCAAGAACAAGGACATTAAAAATGTCCTGCACTGCACCAGCGTCTTGACTTCAACAACTACTCCTTGGACTTTATGCCCCACCAGGTATTGAATTACGAAAATCCAGACGTGGTTTGGTGCCGACCGGGGCTTTAAACCAAAAACTTCGTTTTTGTTGTTAAAGGAGTTTGCCATTATTAGACCGGTTTCGGCATTATTGTGCCTCATCAGTAAGAAGCAGGCTAGCTCGACATCCTGTCACTAAAGGATGTCTGATGAGGCACAATAATGTCTAAACCGGTCTAAGAATGGCAAGCTCCTTTAATAACAAAATCGAAGTTTTTGGTTTAAAGCCCCGACCAAACCACGTCTGGATTTTCGTAATTCAATACCTGGTGGGGCATATAGCCCAAGGAGTAGTTGTTGAAGACGCTGGTGCAGTGCATGACATTTTTAATGTCCTTATTCTTGAGGAGCTTGTGCGATTTTATTTCACATCCTTTGTGCAGTTTTGTCACTCCCATGGTCTTTTTTGGTATTGTTCAAAAAAATTCCACCTTCGTATAATTTTTACCATGTCTTCCGACATGAAAATACATATTTTCTCCAATTTTTAAGAAAATTCGAGGATTCTTTGGTTATTTATTGCCAATTCAGTAAAAAAAAAATGTGCGCGAATTCGTTTTTTGAGGTTAGGATGCATTTTAAAACACCCTACTATACGGATCGATACTCTACTCCATCACGGTCATTTTAATTTTTGTTTTATTTTTCCACGGCTCTTAGAGCCGGAGATAAAGAAAAATAATGAAGCAATCCACTCGAAAAATACCAAAAATGCGAGGGGTAAACCGCTACCAAAATTTTGTACACCTGACTTCCAAACTTCCATGACTTCTACTTAACTTCTGTGGACTTCCAGACGACTTCATATGACTTCCATGGACTTCATCCTGACTTCCATGGAGCTCCACGGACTTCATTATGACTTCACGTGACTTCAAAGGACTCTCATTTATTTTCAGTCCTTGAGACTGTACACCAGACTTCCTCAGCGGGCTGCCCCTCGCAAAAATGCCGTTTTTGGCACATATCTCGCGAAGCTCCAGGCCAAATTTATTGACAATTTTTTTATGTATAAAATTGAAAAAATTAAAAAAATTTGACTTAGCTCTTACATCCATATCAAATTCTAATTTCACTCCACTACTTGTAGTACCAGACTCAGCTCTGTAGTGACAGTTTGTTTTGTCCGATTTATAGTGTAATGGCAGATGTTGTGGGTGTTACACCGTTTTGAAGAAGAAAATGTACAGTGGCTGGCGGGCAGATTTATAGGTACAGAAGAAGAAACTCGGGGAGGTGCGTTGTCATAGGATGAAGGCATGTTTGCGTTATTTCAGTGATCCTGGTTACCAAAAAGGTATCGGTGAAGAAATTGATGTTAGTCAAGCAACGGTATCGCGAACTGTCAATGTCGTAGTTGACATTATAATCGTGAATTCAAATGAATGGATAAAGCCCCCAACTACCAACAGTGAAATAGCGGAAGCAAAACATTTATGGCAAAGCAAGTATAGACTTCCGACAGTTATTGGTATAATCGATTGTACCCACATAGGGGTACTGAAAGCAAAACTCCATGAAGCTGAGTACATTAATCGAAAAGGTAAGGCTACCCTGAATGTACAAGACACATGTGATGCCACAGAAATGTTCACTAGTTGGAGAAATTCACAGGTGGGATTACATTTAAGAAATAGAGGGAATTTCAATGATGTGCTACTTGGTGATGATGAATATGGGTTAGAGCCATGCGACATGACTCCATTTAGAAATCCTACTCCTGGTGCTAAGGTAAATAAAGTTTTGAAAAAAGAGAGAGTAATAATTGAACGATGTTTTGGCCAACTGAAACGTCGCGTCGGTTTCCTATTTTACAGTACGTTTATCGCGTGTAATTGGAAAATGTACTAAAAATAATAGTTGCATCTGTTGTGCTGTGTTGCAAAAAGTTTAGGTGATCCGGATTTCGAACCAGCTGCAGAGGCACCAGAAGAAGATGAAGAAAACCACGACAATGATGAACCTATTACTTGTACTTGAATGATATACTCGCAAGTAAAAACGACCTTATGCTTTCGAGGATAACCTTCGATTTATGAATACGGCCCATTATCTGTCGCAATAGTTGTTATCATAACAACCTGTATTAACCTAATTTATAGAATAAAACTATATAGTCCAATAAACGAAGGTCTGTCCGGCACCATTTTTTTTAACTGGCAGTTATTCATGGGTACATTCACCCCCGAAAACATCAGCAATCGGAAGGGTGGGAAAATGGCCCATTTGTCGCAAAAATGTTTTTTTTCGCCTATTTTCGCTGATATTTCTGAAAATATGACATTTTTGTTTGGACGAAAATGAAGATCAGTTCATAACCTACAAAAATGATCCTTACCATTTTTGTCAAAAATTTGATACTTTTCGACATAACCGGCTCCAAAACGCACCCCCATTTTTAGATCCTGCCCTGCATTTAGAAAGCACGCTCTAATGGAATGACACTCCCAAGCGGATTACAAATTTTTCAATAAATCATGTAAAGATTAATATCTTTTCATGATTCAAAGTTCAAATGAAAGAAGGAACCTGTAGCTATAATATCATGTTACTTTTTCCTTTTATCTATTTCTCTGGATTATTGAAAAACCGGGCCAAAGTTTGTTTTTGCTCGATATTTTGACCCTCCTATTTTATTCATATTTTTTTTATCAAGACTAATTTTACCGAATCCTTTTGGATAATGGGGCGTTGCAAGGTGTTAAATATATTCAGAAAGATTCAATAAATTATTGTTGGGTATTTTCATAAACAACATGTTTTTTTAGGGCGTTTTTTTTTGGATTTCCGGAGTTTTCGAAATGCTCGGGTCTATCGGGAATTAATAGATAATCAAGGACCATATCGGTTTTCAACGAACATCATTAGAAAGCTTAGCTTGTCCCCTTGTCGATGGCATTTTTGTTTTCATACTTTTTGGTTTTCCGGAAGATTGAGAAAATTCTCACCCCTATAAAAAATCGACATTTTTTTTTGAGGATTATTTTCTTTTCGTGCTAAAATTTTTTAGGGTGTTTTCAGATTCTCAAAATTGCGAATTTTTGAAACGCCGTTTTTGCAAAAAATATTAGTGGTACGAAAAAATCATACGGACAACTTTTGTAGGGTCTAAGGGTCATATTTCGGCAGATATCGTCAAAAAACGGATTTTCTGGAACTCTAGAGCCATTTTCACGCTCTTCCACAAATTCCACGCAGCTGAGATTTTCGGAGGTAAATGTACCTACGAATACCTGCAAATTCAAAAAAAAAATTTTTTTGACGGACAGACTTGATGCCCAGATTTGGGGTTTTTCTGCCATTAATTTACTGGACTAATATAATTTTTCGCTTATTTAGCAAAATTTAAGTTAGAACAATTTGATAAAAAGCTGGAATATGAGAATATTATTAATCAAGTCTTCATTTTTAATGAAGAAATTACTCAATAGATTCTCACAAGTTTCTCACAATTTACAACCTGTCGAGACAACTTTTTATCAATTTTAATTAATTTTCAATCACTGGAGTTTTCAATAGAGTTGCTTCTCAATGCTAATGAACTGTAATTATTCGAAATAAAAATTTAATTTCGCAATGTTATTCGCCATGTTTGAATTTATTTTAAAAATATGCAAATTTAAAATGGGTTACAAATTGAATACGTAAAAAAACACTTTATTTAAATACAATACGATATTTCTAGTTGATACAATATATTAGAAAGCCTCCATTAAAAATAAAAAAAACTTTCCGAATATCGGCCATGACCGTGACCTTAACAACTAACAATGTCAGCGACTTCTAACTTTACAATTAAAAACGTAACAAGCACATTTTCTTGCCAATGCCATTAAGTTTATAGATAAATTTTTGGCATCTATCGCACATTACAAACATACAAATAAGAACAATAGTGATTTTCTTCAAGTTGATATCATAGGCGCTGCCAAATCGAGTCTAAAAATGGAGGTTAATTTTTTTTAGATTAATTTTAGATTAATTAAAAATCTGTAATCTCCCAATTTCATCTATTTGTTAATTTATTTAATTCTATCACATTTTTTCTTATTTTTGAAATAAACAAACCGGCAGCGAAGATAATAATAATATTAATGAGTCATGAGGAACTGTACATACTCCTACCTCGTATTGAGGCCCTTATGGGGAATATCAAATGCTGTTGCTGTTCCCATTGTTTAATAAGATACAGGGGGAGTTCGATTTGTCTCATATTTTGGTAAAATGTGACACTACTACCACTAATTAACTGATTATTCAAGCTAGAAAAAATCAAGTTCGATCTTAAAAAATTAGTTCAGTTTGTTCATATAAAAAATTTCATCCTGTACATGGTTTTCGAAAACTCTAATAAGGATCTTACAAAGTACACAAATAGACAACAAAAATGGGGTATTTATTTTTTTCCCCATACGATTACTCAATTTCTCATAAAAAAATCAAATTTGACTATACAGTGCGGATCATAAGTGTTACCCCCCTATCTAACTCGTTACTGGACTCTGATTAGAAAAATCGTCGAGACCCGTCGACTTTTGATTTCTACAATGTACATTTTTGTACGAATAGTTTACTCCTAATTTCATCCCTTACTGGAGGGGAGCAACCCTTTCGAAAAATTTAAATAGCATGGGGTGGTGAGTGATAGCTCATTTGAAAGGGGGTTTTATTCTCCATTCAACCGTGCAAAAAATGTTAAATTTGCTTCATTACTTGCTGAGTAATGAGGTGAGGATCATAAGAGTTACCCCCCCTATCTAACTCGTTACTGGACTCTTGTTAGGAAAATCGCCGAGACACGTCGACTTTTGATTTCTACAATGTACATTTTTGTATGAATAGTTTACCTCTAATTTCATCCATTACTGGAGGAGAGCAACCCTTTCGAAAAATTTACTGTAGCATGGGGTGGTGAGTAATAGCTCATTTGAAAGGGGGATTTATTCTCTATTAAACCGTGTTTTCTTTAATTTTTTTATTTTATTATTTTTATTTTATTTTTTTTTATTTTATCTATTTTTTTATTATTTTTTTATTTTTATTTTTTTAATTTTTTTTTCAAAACGTCAGAGCTGAAACTAAAAATAGACTTTATTTTTGCCAGGAGGTCAACGGTTAACATTTTGCCTTCCTGTTTGTGGTGTTTTGTTATTTTTAAACATTAATAAATCAACACGTAATGAAGCAAATTTAAAATTTTTTGGATCAATGGAGAATAAACCCCCCTTTCAAATAAGCTATCACTCACCACCCCATGCTATTTAAATTTTCCGAAAGGGTTGCTCCCCTCCAGTAAGGGATGAAATTAGGGGTAAACTATTTATAAAAAAAAATGTACATTGTAGAAATCAAAAGTCGACGGGTCTCGGGGATGTTCCTAACAAGAGTCCAGTAACGAGTTAGATAGGGGGGTAACACTTATGATCCGCACTGTATAATATATAATTATATATAAATGAAAAGTTTAGGTCAGGTCAGATAGAACCATCGAGTTAAAAAAATATAACTTTTCTGTAAAAAATTTAATTTTTAATAATACAACCATTTTAATTTCCAGAATAAGCTTTCAAAAGTTACAAGCTCTCTTGGATAATACTAAAACATCGCTCTGTATAATATTTCTTTAGTGATTCATCGGTATTGTCATAAACGTGGGTGCTTTGATGTACACGAATGATATTGTGCTAATAGCGAATTCAAAAAAAATTCAGAGATTAATGTAGGCATGGACGGAGGAAGAACCAAGAAAATCATGGACCCAACTGATAGTAGATGTAGGAAATAGGAGGCAAAATAGTGGATAATATATTCTCGTAGAAATGCGACAAAAAATCGAATACAAATGAAACAAAAAAAAATCAAGTTTGCACCGCAATGATAATCAATATCAAAGACGCCATTAGAATGCGACATTAATAGTGTTTTTATTCTAATCGCGAATGCTGTGCTTGGCGATGTTTTTGGAACGCAAACAATTGAAATTCGACAAGAGCGAAAGCGATTCGCGACGCTTTCGATTCTTGTGCCACTTTCTATGGTTCATCACAGGTGACTCGGATCTCTAATTTTAATTTTCGTGCAGGATATACCATTGCGGATGTAAGCAAATCAGTGGGCAATAAGTTTGTGTATCCACAATTGTACCTATATAATAATAATATGTTTATTCAGTAAAGAAATGTATAAAAATATAATATAAAGTAGACAATAGAAAATATAATACATTAGACATACATAGACAAATTAAAAAGGTGAATAAACAGATTTCCACAGAAGTAGTATAACTACTTGTACATGTGAATGAAAAAGCTTAATGGCATAATCACGTAATTAAGGAGATATATTAATATTATGTTAGTCAAAAATTACTAAATATACAGTACAGTGTTTACAAATATACCCAAGTCTACGTTTATTTAAAAATGTCTGCTTGGAAGATCGCCAAATTATTATGAAGTTCTCTCATTTCAATCGCGATTACTGTAGATTTTGAGTAGGGATGACACACCGATATTCTCATTTATCGGCCTCACTTTTTTCTTTATAGATCTTCAGATGGAATTGGGAACAAACTACAGAACAATTTGGTCTACCATATCTATAAATGGTTCACCAAAACCATTAACCGGAATGTAAGTTACATTTTTATCATTACATTTTACATTTCTCTCTCTTTCCACTGGATTAAAACCACTTAGTTGTTAAAAAAGTTTTTTTATTATTTTAACAACTAAGTGGTTTTAATCCAGTGGAAAGAGAGAGAAATTAAAATACAAACCACAATGAGCTTCCGAAATGAATTACATTTTACATATACTAATTTTTTGAGCGTTAGAACAAAACGGATAGGAAGGCAAAGACCATTAGAATGGCCAGCCAGATCTCCTGATTTGTGACCAGTGCACTTTTTGGTTGGGACATTTAAAATATAGTTTATTCTCCGATCTACGCAGGTAATTATGGATATGAGTCGAGCAGTGACTCCAGAGATATTGAGTAATGCAAGAAGGCACTCTCTTATACTTCTATATGGAAGTGAAACGGGGCTCATTTTGAACCGCTCTTTCGATAATTTCTGAATAACATTTTAGAAAATTAAATTATTTTCATCCCTGATAATTTTCACTTCTAATCTCCCAAGTGCTTGGATTATTACCGGAAATTTTTTACGAGTCCCATGAATGTCTTAAAAATTATCCCGAGTCGACAATGTAATTAATAATAAGGAAATTTAAAAAAAAAAACAATAAAAGATGTAGTAATTGTTTAATTTTGATATGCACAAAAAGTAAACAAAAAACTCTTATTTTCATTTAAGCAAAATGTCAAGGCCATTACATGTGTCATTATTTTGACACAAAAATTTTCACTTATTAATCTCGCCCAGGGTACCCAGGAGGATAAAAATGTCCGGAAATTTGTTGGGTTTCCATGGTAACCAAACAAAAAAATAGATTCTGATTGGCTTAAAAATGGCGGTGTGAAATCTTCAATAGTCATACCACAAGTGATTGAATTTTCGCGATAAGTCTGTCGATTCATTTCATAACGAAACTGAGTTGCTTAAAAACTAAAAAAAGCAACTCAGTTGAGTTATGAAATAAGAGACAGACTTATGAGATGAATTCAATCACGAGTGGAATTTTATTAGACTATTTCACAAACAAAGTAAAAGGTCTCATTTTGACGTCTGTCGCTGTAATTATACAAAGTAAAAGGTCTCATTTTGACGTCTGTATCTGTAATTATTTTTTTCAAAATGTCAAATTTTGTTTTGCAATTCGTATCCATGGTTACGCCGTGAAAATACCACGCTGGTAGACCAATCAGGATTGAAAGACAGCTGGTATTATCGCGATAATACCAGCTGTCTTTGGTTTGTGATTGGTCAGATTTTGTGAAAATTCGAAGATGAGTGAAATAGTCAGTTGTATTACACCGTTGTATGTATGACCTACAATAATTGGATTAAGAGATTAATAGAGTGGAGAATTTTGATACACAAAAGAAAATTATATGGTTTGACTGTCTGGAAAAATTATTAACCGACTAATTCTAAATCAAGTTGTATGATTACAAAATACAAATCAAAAATAATCGAGTGAATTTGTAGACCAATTATTTATGCGTTAACCGTTTCAAAGATCTTTTATGTAAAATACCAGACGAGATATTTACGATAATTGTTATAAGATTGAACAAGGTCAAGTTTTTAAATAATAAGAATTTATTTTATCACAACAAAGGGGTTTGTTATGTAATTTTAAGTATACAGGATGACCCACGACTATTCCCTCGTTCTCTTGGTACAAGATTTCAGCTTAATTTTTTGGTGACATGTGTAAATTGATAAGATCTATTTGTTTAAATTATTTGCAATTATACATGGTGATCCAGAAAATTGTAATTTATCAAAGTTATCATATGTGAAATAATTTTTCATTTCATCAAAAACTATGAGTAATGCATATGTATAAAATTAACGATTAAAAAGTTATTAGGATTATTCTCTAAAATTTCTATTTTTCTTGTTCAGATTCTAGTTGGCAATGATTTTTTTATTGTTGTTGATAAATAGGTATGGGAACAAAACGCAATTAATAATTTATAAGACTGAAAAGAAGAACAAGAAGAGAAGAAAGAAATCAGAATTTTGAAACACTGCCACTTTCATTAATTTTTTTCCCACATTTAATAAAGTGTCCAGCGTATAAAATGCGTTCAGCTTTTTTAAAATTTAGTTTGCCAGGGTCTGTTGTAGCCCACTGGCAAATTTTGTCAATAATGAGACTCATTTTTTATATTTAATACGCGATCAGCACTCATGTCACATTCAAATCTTCACCAGAATTGACGCCATCTTGGATAGACCACGCCCTTATGTCACTTTCTGTATAGTTAGTTTTTTTTTAGTTTATTATTTATTATCTTTTGGTATATAATACATTTTTCTAGGACATTTAATTTTCCTAATTTCCTGCTATAGGAGTTTTCCTCCTTTTCAGGGTATTTCTGTATAGTGTCAACAGGAACATATCTAAGAAAAATGTACATGTAAATGATTTCTTAATGGTTTTATCTTTATTTTTCATATTTCTTTACTGTTAAGATAAAGTGTAAAATTACGACTAATTTAATTTGTACGGATAAATGATGTGAAGCTATTGGAAATAATATCTATCATTCAATAAATAATCAATCAAAATTGACGATATATTTTTTTTTCTTGTTTTTTTTTGTAATTTAAAAATTTAATTAAAAAAACTTACACAAGGCATCGTTATTTTTAAATATTAATCCTTACCGTACAAGGTAATCCAAAGCTCATCTTTTTTTTTACATTTATAGTGGGTAGTGTCATTCAGAAGATCGTAATTGATTATTTATCCATACACTTCGTATTAATTCCGTATTAGTCAAAACCTGTACGTATTAACTCATACATGTTATTATATTTATAGAAGTAAGAATTCGTTAAAAATTTAAAAAAGCATTATTGATGTTAAGTCATCCTATCGATTTTTCAATAAAAATAAATTTAAAAGGCAAACAGTTTTAGGAAAGAAATTAAAAAAGAAGTCCATATAATACTGAAAGCAATAGGCCCTAGATGTAGGCAATAGAAACATTCTATGTGACAGCTTTCGGTTTCCAAATAAGGACACAATTTTAACTTATTACCTCAAGCTCAAAAGTTTTCAAAAGTTTCAAAATGCGGACCAAAAAGAGTGGACTATCTGCCACTAGAAATGGTCCTGAAATCCTAGACGAAATTTGCGCACCTTTTACCTGTTAGGAAAACCTCACTGATGTAGGTATACTTTTACAAATTATTCAATATTTGACAAATTAGTTATTGAACAAACTTGTTTATGTAAAGTGTACCTATACATCACATACAATTTTTTAAATTTATGGAAACATTTGTAGTGAAAATAATCACGAGCAGTACCTGTTTGCGATATCTTCTTCAATTTTATAGTTATTTTATACTCATAAAAAGTAAACACTTTATAAAAAAGCAACAGATATAAACACTGTTTTCAAAAATCCTTCAGAATGGCGTTTAATAAAATTCAAACCTTCACCTCACCGGCATGCAATAAATTTGAGATTTTATGCGAATCTCACGTTAAAACATTTTTATTAACCGCTTTACATTTCCACCGATTCTTTAAAAGGAAATCGTGGGAGTATGCAAATATTACAGGAAGCCTGAAAATCCTTGGAGTCGTTAGAGAAGCTTTTTCCCAAACGGAAAATAGCAGGTTGGAATGAAATCTGTTTGTTTTAACGAGATTTTTTTTTTCGTAACCGTTGTAATAGGATAGACTTTTAGTACAAGAGATATGTCACATGAAACATAAAAAGTTGTTTTTACAGAAAACGTCTACATCAAATCCACTTGAATAGAAGTTTCCAATGCAGTATCAAAAATTCGTCTTTTCGATAAAATAATTAAATCATCAGGAATAAGGGGACATACTAAGCGGAGATATCGAATAGCGTTCTAAATTGTTTAATCCTCTGAGGGTAATAAATTAACGGAGCCTGCTAGAATTTTCGGCCGATATGTGTGGAGGAAATCTAGATTCCACCGATATGTAGGTTATCTACTAAGTAGTCTGAAAATTCTATGAACCTTAAGTCGCTGGGTTAAAACAATTTTTTAAAACAGGTAAAACGGGACGCTACTAAAGTATGCCCATACTGAAGGACCACCCTAACAGCCGCCTTAGAAGTCTTGCTGAACTTATCACCACTTCATGTCCACATACAAGGCAAAGCCAGGTCAGTCACTAGCAGATTGACAGAGGGCAAGCGTCCATAAATAGACTGGTACAACGAGCTATATAAAGAGTATAGCTTCGGAAAAAACTTCAAAACATTCATAACAGGCAGAGAGGCATGGAGTAATGGACCTCCAATAAATAGCCTGTTACACAGACGGCTCAAAAACCGAGAAAGGTGTAGGAGCAGGAATTTACATAGCCAAGCCAAAGACAAGATTCTCACTGAGCTTAGGAAAACAAGTGACGATATTCCAGGTAGAAGTTGCAGCAATACGTCACTATGCAGAAGAGTTAGTAAGGCAACAGTTTAAGATAAAGACCATTGCCATATACCCTGACAGCCAAGCGGCTGTAAAAGCAATCAGTTCCATGCAAGTTAATTTCAAACTTGTATGGGATTGCTTAAAAACCCTACAAGAGTTGGGCAGTCAAAACAGACTGTTTTTAGCCAGGCCAAACAGGTTACAAAGGCGATGAATAGGCTGACTCATTAGCCCGAAAAGGGGCAAGATGTGCCCCGATTGGTCCAGAACCTTTCTGTGGTATAGCGAAAGCACTGAGAAAAACATATAACAGTACCTGGATGAAAAAGCAATCTCGAGAATGGTGTAACAAGGCGCCGGCAATGAGACTGGCCAAAGAGTTCATTAAAGAACCATCGCCAAAATTCACGGAGTACCTTCTAAGCCAGAATAGACGATCAACCAGGATCTTGGTTGGTCTCCTGAAAGGGCACTGTAGACTCAACAAACACATGAATAACATCGGACTGGCAAACACAACCATATGTAGGTTCTGCCAAGAAGATGAGGAAACCTCAGTACTACCCGAAGGTCTGACAAGGCTAAGGTTTTCGACGACAGGGGAGGAAAAACCACAACCCTCCCAATATATGGAGGACCTAAGGTCTGACCTATGGAGTCTAATAACAAGGACGGGTCTAGACAGGGTACTCTAACATAACATGAGGGCACACACAATGGAGCTGCAAAGGTCGCAGTGTAGAACAAGTTAAAAGAAGATCTATGATAAATGGAAGAGAAGAGGTAATGAACGAACACAGTGGTGAAGAATAGTTCAGCTGGGAAGACCCATCGCAAGTTATAGCTTACAGTACCAAATACAATTGAACTGATCTATAAGAATTTGATCTGTAAGAAATATAGACAATTTTTGTGGACAATGATAAGTTTTCAACAGACCCACGCCAATTTTATATAAAAATAATAGCGTAGTGGATAACCGACAGTTTTATTTTGTACCGCTAGTACTATCGGACGTAATAGTAGTATATCTGGAGTAAGATAAAGCCTCAGACCTATTAAGATAAAGAGGAATGTGTTAGTCACGGATTTCCCACGACAATTCTTGTTGGGGTTACAGATAAAAGCAGTGACGTAGCAATTTAAGATTGAACGCGAGATATACAGCTAAAACAATGGAGTCACTGGACTGGATAAAAAAATATTCCTGCGGGTTTCGAGACGTGAACGGAGTAGAAATAAATACGGTTTTTCATCTGATGACTAGATGACAAAATCTTTGATAAAAAAATTAAGATAATAATAAAAAAATTCTTGTGAAAAAAAAAAGTTAGGAAAGATAAAAGGTTTTTTGAAATTATGGGAAACATTTTACACATTTTTACCGTTGCAACGACGCCGACGTAACGCTAAGGGGACAACAAATAGAATAAGTAAAAAAATATAAAAACACCATGTACGCTCATGGTCAAACAGACAAACAATTCACCGCAATCAAGGCTCCGCCCGGTCGATTTAAACCGCGAGAATCTATGTGATGTCCTAAAAAACTGGCATGATCGCCATGTGATGTCCTAAAGAACTGGCAGGATCGACATGTGATGTCCTAAAGAACTGGCATCAGGATCGCCATGTGATGTCCTAAAGAACTGACAGGATCGCCATGTGATGTCCTGGTTTAGGCGCTGCTTAGGGGGAGTAGGGAATGATACTCAGCCGTAACAAAACGGACGTCTATTTTATGATAATACTTAATTACAGAGATTATGACAACTAATAATAATGCGTCGACTTCTTATTGAACTCTACATGAATGTCAATATCCATACGATCTCTGAGGAAGGTTGACCTTAACCGGTTATATAGTAGTAAGTGGTTTCCGTCCCGTCCAACCTCTTGGAAAGAGAGAAAGTGCTCGCATGCTCGATGCCATTGCGGCAGTAGCTTCTCCGCACTTTAACAGACAACACATGTCTTAATTCTTACATAGAGACATCAATCTATCACCTTTCATTTTATGAGCTCATAAGGCTCTTACAAATACATTCCACAATCATGGAATAAAAAATTCGTTTTTCTGAGCAATTTGGTGCACATGGGCACAAATTGTAATTTTTCTACCATTTTTTACATTGCGAGTTGTTGTTAACCTGTTCAGAATATATGGAGTATTATTAGGTGTTGAATTTCAGCCCAACTCTTCCAAGCCTACTAGAACAAACAGAAAGCGACAAATCAGGTAATCTACAGACCACTTTTGTCTTAGCCAGATATTTTAGGAGATTAGGTCTAGGAAGCAAAACTCCCGTCTAATCACCGACATTTTTAAAAAGTTTATGGAAGAATAAAGGAAAAATTGATAAAGCATAACCAATCAGAAACCTGTTCTATGGGAAAATATTAAGACGTTAACAATGGTTAGGAAAAAATTCGCAAAGTTCGCAAAAACGGTTTTTCGTGAATAAAAAAAAGTATAAATCCAATAAAAAAAAGTAAATGAGAAAGTTGTAGATAATAAAAATATCTTTCGATTCATTTTTTATAAGTCTCGATCGAGATGTTACTTATCGAGATATATCGAAAAAACCGTCCATAATCGCATTTTTTTGTTTTTGCTATAACTTTTTCAAATATAAGTAAAATTTGATACTTGGAAAAAATATAGCTCGTGGCATAAATAATAGGTACGTATTTCAAATTTTTAAGGAGTGATCATAGAATAACGATCTTGAGCTTATTTTCTTCGGAAACACTTGTACTTTCATCCTATAAAAAGCTTATAGCAATCTTTTAAATTTTCAGTACCAAAAAATGACTTTTTTTTTCGCTTTTTTTAACTGTATCTTTTTCAATTTTAATTGTAACGTTACAAACAAAACAAATTTCCGAAGAAAATAAGCTCAAGATCGTTATTCTATGGTCACTCCTCGAGCAAGAGTAGCCGATTTTCGCAAGCGCCTTTTTTTCGAAAAATCGAAATATCTCGAAAACTAATAAATATTAAAAAAAATTTTAAATACATACGTACCTATTATACATGCCACGAGCTATATTTTTGTCAAGTATCAAATAAATTTATTTAAATTTGATAAAGTTACAGCAAAAACGAAAAAAATGCTATTTTTATCTACGACTTTCTCATTTACTTTTTTTTTATTGGAGTTATACTTTTTTTTATTCACGAAAAACCGTTTTTGCGAACTTTTTTAGGCAATTTCGCCACCTAGGATCGAGATTAATGAAACCGAAAATCATGTTGTTTTTTCTATATACGGCCCTATTTTTTGTTTTCAGGTTGGAATTTTGTCATCACTTCATACCTATTGATTGGACTAAATAGTTCTACACCTAACCCACCGTCTAGATAGTTTTCAACTTTCTACTGCTGCATGACTAACATTTACAAATATTTCCCGATAATCTCCTTTATGTATAAAAATCGCATAATTTTATGCAAGATTGAATTAATAAAACTGTATGTTAATTTAGTCTGAATACACATTTAAACGCGATACTCTAATGTCAACACTAATTCTTCGACTATATAAATAATAACCCACGATCTTATTTACCTATGTATCAAAAGTAGAACTAACCAGTTATGATATATCCTAATGACAGTCATTAACCGTCGACACCTACTTTTTTCCACTTTATTCTGATACGGTACTCATCTGACTGTTCGACAGATTCTATTCTAAATACTAGATATCCGCTTTTCACGAACTCGTTAATTATTTCTACCATAAAAAATCAAATCTATTTTTTTTTTATTAACCATAAATTCTTTTTAAAAAGGATATCGAGTAAATTGTTGAAAATAAATATTTTGCCTTTTTAGGTTTCTTATAAATAGTATTTGAGTATATTCTGAATTCCTAAACAAGTATGCATCATTAATATAAGGCCAATTAAAACATATTTTATCTGTTTCTGCGATAAATTGTCCACATTTTTTTGAACGGTTTTGTAGAAATTATACAGTGTTGTAATGTTAATAACTATGATAAAAATAATTACTATTATTTTTGCGATCCCATACATAACGTAAAATTCTATAAAAGCAAATCCAATCCCAACTGTCAATAAATGGTCGCCCCAATTTGAAAAATAAATAAGAGATTCAAAGCTTCAGAAATCAGCCGCGCTTATGCCGTGTACAATTTTACAGGAATGGTGGGGCAACAACGAAAATAGGGTTATAAAATAAAACAATAGACACAACGGAGCAAAGAGGAGGTAAACAGGTCAAACAAAGGGAAGTGGAACGACACGAAGAAGATGAAGAACAATGGCAAGGAGATATACAAAGAACAGATCGACAAAACGTACAAGAAATAATCATGGAAGAAAAAGATGAAGACACAGTTAGTGCAGAAGAAGAATCAGAAAATGAACAAGATAAAGAAGAGGAAAAAATAAAGAGACAAAAACAGGAAAAGAATATATGATATAACAAATGAGATCAAGGAATATAGAAAAGAAGTAAGACAGGAAGTAATGAGAATAAATGAAAAATTAGAGAATCAGAGTCGTTATATGAAAAGAAACGGTGAAACAATCAAGAAAATAGAAGAAGAAATGGAATCAGAAGAAAGAATCAAAAATACAAGTGGAGAAAAGATTATCATATATGGTAGAGAAGGAATTGAGGTAAAGACAGAAGAAAGATTAAATGAAAGTAGAGAGAAATTCGAAGAAATTAAGACGTAAAACATTAAAAAGGAAGAAAGGAATGTCGTTGAAGAAAATTATATGGAATTTGTAAATTTTAAAAGGGCATTTTTAGATTATTTTTGGGGAGAAATGACGCAGACAAAAGTAATGAGATTAGTAAAATTCAACAAAATTTTAGGGAATGTTGATATGATATAAAAATTGTAATTTGTATTAGCGGACTTAAAAAAGAAAATTTGTGACAGGGTTTTGTGATGTTAAAATGTCAAAGTGAGAGAATTAAAAAATAAATAATACTTCAAAAGTAAAATTTGATAATTACTTATCATCACAATATAAATAAAGTAAAGAGTTAATGCGAAATTATGGGACAAAATATAATGATCTCTACCGGTATAAATTTATTCTTTGCCACACCCTCACTCAGTCCACGCGGATTTGATTGACGGGTGTCAGTATACAGAATTAACCATTTAGATCAACTTTGCAGCGTTAAGAGGCATTCGATTGGTTAAGAAATGTCGACTTATCAATGATTTTTTCATCTCTGCGGTTAAGCGCTCGTTTCGGTAAATACATTGACGGGTAGAGAGAGAGTTAGCACAGCGTTAGGTAAGTAAATTACCTTTCGGTGGGTAATAATGTTTTCATTGTTACGATGGCTCTTTGGAGACAATCTTTCAACGTATTTAAAAGCAACTTGTCGGCACTTCTGGGAATTTTGTTTTTATATGTCTGCAATTAAATGGTTCCAAAAATAGTTTCAAATTGCCCTCCGAAATGTCGACACTCTCGCTCGTTATATACTTTTTACCAAGAGACGTTTTTGAGCAAATTGTCACCCGAAACCACCAATTGTGTCCCACCTAAGCATAGCCCCATAACTTCCCGTCATTAAAGAGCTCGACGTTTCGACCTTAATTGCCTCTTTCGGTGAAAATTGTCGAGAGTGCTAACCTTACAAGTAGTAATCTCGTGTGAGAAATCGATCGGATATGGTAATTCTGACGTAACCAGATAGCGCTTGTGCCAAAATTACCAGCGAGTCTAATTGCTCGTCGATATTTTCGATGCTAAAAGTCCCAAAGAAACGGGAAACGAGTAAATGGGGAATGTGGGTTTATATACGCCTAAATTTACAGAAAAAAAAATCAGGATGAAAAAGCAGAAAAATGACACATGTAGCACTGATTATAGAGGGGCAGCAACAAATCAAATGGAGGATGACGCAAGTAATGAGTGAACATGATGATTAAAAAAAATTTAAATAATAAAGATGACATAAAATTGGATACTGTACAAAGAGCTTAAAGTTCAAGCCTTTTTAAAATTGATTCAAGAGGAATCTAACATTCTACTTTCTTTTGGATGATCATCGCAAACTTCAAAGCTAGTTGGACCATTTTACATTTATTGTTTAGATACACTTGGAGCAAAAGATTACGGTTTCTTTTAAAAGAATGAGGCTTACCACTAGGTCGGAAAGTCTAAATGAATTTATGAAGAAACGATAAAAAAAGGGGAATCTCCCGAGCAAATCAAACCAATGGAATGGCAATCTCATGCGATTAATTTCGTCGATGTTGTCATTTCTGGGTTAAATTCTCTTAGCACGTGCTTACACCAGTCACCAGTTCGACGTAAGTCTGTCATAGGAAGTGTGAATGTGAAATTCTGGATTGCTGTTTGCTGTGTAATTTTTCTATTTCTTGACTATTTGTGATTTTAGTGTAATTATTTGTTTAAATTTTCCGAAAAACTTAACTCACAGTAATTCGGAATAACATTAGAAATAAATGAGGTTATATTTATATCCAAATGTCACGGCCGTCAGCTGATTCAGGTCAGTGTCTAGTTGGTTCTTAATCCATGTTGTACTTTCTACAAAAAGGTTCCGAGAAAGAGATTAGTAAATTATAATTTTACTTTGAAGGTTTAGCTTTTATGTTTCAAAAGTCTCGACTTGAAACGTACTTAACAGTTTTTAATTCTTTTAATCCTTTAATTGTAATACTTATAATTGCACACATTAATAATGGAGATTATTTTTTATCTCTGAAACCTATTAAATTAATAAGAACATTTTTAGTAATATTTTATAAACTTTCTTTGTTTTTTGCCTACAAATATAAATTCAGGGTTTAACATCACGTAACGCTACCTTTTTCGGGAATCCACAAACATGATTAATAGTCGTAAAAAATTTCATTACTAATCCTCATTGATCTACATTCTGGGATCATAAAAAAATACATATACTATCATAAAAGGCGCGAGGATGTGCATATTTTATGGCTAGAGACATAAGGGAATGGCGTAACTTTGTAGAAACGTGATTTGTCTTGTTTGTTTTTTTTGGAATTTCCAGAATAATTTATGCTTTTAATGAGTTCAATTAGCAGATTTGGGATTAAGAGCACCATTTCCTAATAGCACTTTTCAGAAAAAACATCAACATTTTTAGCGCCTCTCCAATACGACCTAAATTAAATTTGACCTATGTAAATACAAAATCATAGTTTTGTTTTTTTTAATTGTTTTATCACCAATACAAAACTCAAAATTACGTAAGGTTAGCTGAAATAACTTAAAATTAAAATAAAAAATCTGTGCTTATTTGGCCCTGGAACAAAAAAATTGAGCACTGAGTTACAAATGCGCCGGAAAAAATGTAAATGTAAAAGTGTAAAAAACTATAATAAATAGATTTGCTACTTACTACAGCGTAGATTGAATCATTCATACCTGCAACAGAAAATTATAAATGAAGAAACAGGGTAAATTTTGTATAAATAAAAGCAATAATTATCATAATGCTTGGCTAGTCAAATCCCCGAATGAAATACGTACAGGGTGTTTCCAAATTGAATGCAGATATTTCACGGGGGTCCGCAAAGGTTTCCTCTTGAAGATACAGGACGTCGAAAAAAAAAATTTTAAACCGGTTTTTGAGATAACTAAAATTTTATGAAATATGAAATATCGGCATTCAATTATGAAACACCCTGTATTCATGGATATGTGGGTTGATAAAATTTAAGATTGTTCAATCCACATATCCATGAATAAACAAAATTTTCAAGATATTAACCGTATAGCCACAATGGACCGTCGCGTCTACCGTGACTCACCCTGAATATTATATTCTTTAAACATAAATTGTAAATGTTAAATTTCTTTCGAAAGTCATGTCTTAATTTGCAATAGTAAAATAAAAATTATACACGCGTTATTCTCAGCCCTGGACAAAATTTTTCACAGTTTAATTCACCGTTGAGATTGACAATCACACGATTTTAAAGAAAAAAATGATTAATAGTGGAATAACTAATTAAATAAAAGATACAGATATTCAAACTAAATTTCCCAAATTAGTAACCGTATTGTAAATATTCTCACGAAAGTTAATTGTAACTAAATTTGTTACTAGAAACTAATTTATAATAAAAAACAGTAATCTGGTCTGCTCTGCATACAATTTATTGCAGAAACTGTGGATCGGTATATAGAAGGCATTTGCCGAGTAGTAGAACACAAAAGTGAATTTTAGTAATGCTAATAAAACTGGAAAAGCCGATCGTTGCATTAATAATAAAAACCATTTATAGCGAGTAACCAAACAATGTTTAAAAGCTCCCTGACAAAAGATGTGAAATTTCAAAGCAGATGCGACCCTATTTAAGTTAAATAAATAAAAACAGTTAACCAAAACTTCATATTACATCGAGACAATCTCTGGATAATATTTAAGAAGTCGAGACGCATTTAAAAAATTGTTTTAATCATTTGATTTGCCTGTTTGAAATTCGACGAAAACATGAATTATCTCATCACTCAGTGTCTAGATTTTTGTGAAAAAATGTTATTTGATCAAAAATAATTTAAAGAAACAACTTCATTCACCTTTAACTTTGGATTAATTCATCCACTGGAGAAAGTTTAATAAATGAGGTCTCGATGATGGATGGTGAAAAATATAATTAAATTACCATGAGGAGTGTTCACTTCCACTCATCAATTACCTTTTACCTTATAAAATAGATTTAGTGCTATTCACGAATTAATTGAATGAATAAGCATTTTTAACGCACAAAAGCTATAAAAAAATTCGTCTTGTTTTAATGCAATCAATTTAACCTCGACAGTTTATTATTTCTGAAGCAAGGATACAAACGTTAATTGAGGTATTAAATTTGATCGGCTTTTAATGTATTTGTAGGTGTGTTTTGTGTATCTGTTATCAAAATATGTATGAGAAACTATTAATTTTTTACCGTCTTAGGATTGTAACGAATCTTTATATTGTTATTAACCGTACAGGTACCTGGGGAACGACGCTGTTTGCTTGTTTATTTTTGTTCTAATTTTATTTAAATTTAATTATTGAGCTCAGTATAAAATGGTAGGTACCTTTATTATTTTAATTCTGCTTGTAGGATGTCTCACGATTCTGCTTCAGTTCTTGTATTATCATTCCATAAAATAATGATAATAGTTCCAAATTTTTGGAGTTTTTATAGCTTTATCGGCTTCATTAATAGACTTACAACAGGTAATAATGGAATATTCTTGATTTTGTGAAAATTTGGTTTTTATAAACCGGCATCTCACGGCTTGCTGAGATGCCAAATTCGTTGATTTTTGCGTCAAAATCAATGTACATGGTTAAATTTTTATATTTTGAAAATGTTTTTCACTATTATTTACACTCTTCTTGTTATCACTTTCACTATTAAACCTTTTTTAAAACACTTTAATTCTTATAATTATTGACCCCTTTATTAATGTTATTTTTCTTTTTTAAATAGAATTGGAGCATTTTAGATTTTGAAAATTTGTATAACTATTCCTCTAACCATAATTAACATTGTGTAGATGATTAATTTCATCTACAAGTTTCACTAATAGATAAATGTTTATGGTTAGAGGTATAGCTGGTACTGACATTTATAATCACTACTAGTGATTCTAGTTCTAATGACTAAAGTCCAAAGTATATCAGTAACTGTCCACAAGACCCCTTATTCTAATAAATTATCGTAAAAGTTTTTAAAAAATAATATTTTTATTTATAGAAAAAAATATCTAAAGTGAAAATTTGCAATTTGACATTTCTCATTTTACTTATCCTTGTTATTGTTGATTGTATTTTTTAAATTTAATTACTTATTGATAAATTGTTTGCTACTGTTAGAAACCTTTATTAATTTTATTTATTCACTCCATCTTAAATTGATTGTTAACATCCTCAGGGATGTTACCCGTTACAATATATTTCAATGTTACGCTCATGGTTATTCTCCCAAACTTGATACCTAATAATATATTGAGATTAAATTTATTTTCAGATCGAAATAAATCTATATAACATGGTATACATGAGTTTTTTCGACGGACATTCCACACAAAAAAATCAGCTGTTGACTTTTCTCACATCACAACTTATTAATTTGTAAAATAGTTCAATATGAAGACTGTCCCATATTAGGAATAGAATACGCATTTGCGAAATTCAAACTAAAAGACAAATTACTAATCTGTCAGTCAAAGTATCATACATCATTCACCTATTCCGCACCGTCACATCAACTAATTGGCCGACCTTAATAATATGCCGAGTTACTGATGGAGGTTCTTTGGTGCACTCGATTTTTTATTTTTCAAACTAGGGTGCACGTGAAAGGTCCACGTTCATTTTTTTTTAATGGAACTAACTGCACTTTTCGAAAGGTACATATACCTCTCTATCACCTCTTTCCTCTTGGTTGGTTTGATTTTAGTATGGAGCCAAGTGAATGCTTTTATGCGGAAGAGAAGTCACCCAATTCTTTTTTAATTTGCAGGCATTCATGGGTACATTCACCCCGAAAATCTTAGCTGTCTGAAATTTGTGTAAGGGCGGGAAAATGTCCCATTGGTCTCAAAAATGTGTTTTTTTTCGCCTAATTTCGCCGATATTTCCGAAAATATGACACTTAGAGAATTTTTGTTTGGATGAAAATGAAGATCAGTTCATTACCTACAAAAATGATCCTCATCATTTTTGTCAAAAATTTTATACTTTTCGACATAACCGGCTCCAAAACGCACCCCCATTTTTAGCTCCTGCCCTGCTTTTAGAGAGCACGCTAAAGGAATGACACTCCCAAGCGGATTACAAATTTTTCAATTTATCTATTTCTCTGAATTATTGAAAAACCGGGCCAAAGTTTGTTTTTGCTCGATATTTTGACCCTTCTAATTTATTCATATTTTTTTATCAAGACTAATTTCACCGAATCCTTTTGGATAATGGGGCTTTGCAAGATTTTAAATATATTCAGAAAGATTCAATAAATTATTTTTGTGTATTTTCATAAGCAACATGTTTTTTATGGCGTTTTTTTTGGATTTCCGGAGTTTTCAAAAATGCTCAGGTCTATCGGGAATTAATAGATAAACAAGTACCATATCGGTTTCCAGCTTAGCTTGTCCCCTTGTCGATGGCATTTTTCTTTTTTTTTTTTTTTCATATTTTTTGGTTTTTCGGAAAATTCAGAAAATTCTCACCCCTATGAAAAATCGCCATTTTTTTAGGATTATTTTCTTTTCGTGCTTAAATTAAATAAAAGATCACATTCTGACCTTTTCATCAATATATATTATAACAAGTATTTTATTAAATGCACGAGAAAAAACTCTGCCTTCAAACTTTCTCAAATTAGATTTTTTTACAATAAATTTATTAATCAAGTGCAAAAGGTGAAAATAAGTTGGGGACAACTTTTTTAGGTAATGAACTGCTTTTCATTTTTTGCCTAAACAAAAATGCTCTAAGGGTCATATTTCGGTAGATATCGTCAAAAAACGGATTTTCGGGAACTCTAGAGTCATTTTCACACCCTTCCACAAATTCCACGTAGCTGAGATTTGACGGACAGACTTGATGCCCAGGTTTGCGGTTTTTCTGTCGTTAATTTACTGGACTTGTAGAGACGATTTTCTTCCTGTTTGCTGTGACAGACATTTGTCAAGATTTCTCATAAAGGGGATTTTGTTTAAGATAACTGACTTTCAAGATCGAAAATATCTAATAATGTGACTATATCTAGCTGACAGGCATCTTTCGAGTAATCAGCCATGCTATCCGGTGTCGTAATGATTGACGATACTGTCTTGGCAACTTTTTCAGACGATACAGCTATACTTTCATCTCATTGTGGTCTAGCGACATCAGAAAACCTGAATAATGTGGAGTTCTGGTTCCGGAAACGACGAATCAAGGTTAATATCGACAAATCCACGCATATCGCTACTCCCTAGACATGTCGTCTGTCCTCAAGTTTAAAAAATGTTCCTATACCAACCAAAATTGTTGTAAAGTTTTTAGGAATTATTCTGTATTCCTTATCCAACCAATATTAAAGGTTGTACTCGAAATAATTTGTAATGCACATGTGCGCTCTTTGTGAGTTCAAATCTGGCTGTATGGTTTTTGTAACAAACTTTTTAACTTTGATGCGAAGATGAATTGCCTACGAAGCAATACATCTTTTCTTGTGATTTAAGGGCTGAAGTGACCGTAAGAACATTTATTCCTCTCTATAGTGTGAAAAAAATCCGTTGATTCGCCTATTGAGCGTTTTCTAAGCTGTTCTCAAGATGTCTTGTGCGGCGGAGGTAATCTTGCCACCAAAAGTAATCTGGTACCTGCAAGAACTTAGGGATTTTATAATCACACGGGTATTCGTGCCACCAGAGCAAAGGGTTGCTACCTGCAAAATTTTCTAGGAAGTATAGGAATTATAGAACTTCCCAATTACCTATATTTCCTAATAAATTTATGATTTGTACTTTATATGTATTAAGTATAAAATGTTTTAGTATTTATACAAAATTGGTTCAGTTAAGTTGTGTATTAAGAACACTTAAGAGTGTTATAGGCATTCAATTTTTGAAATGGATTTAAAAATTATTCAAAGTATTCATGAAAGTGAACTTTTGGTGCTTGCTAATTTTAAATATAAAAATGAAAAAACATTAAAAAGTGGAGAAACATTTTGGCGATGTATAAAAAGGTTTTTACAATCGGACCTGATCATATAATCACTAAAAAAGAAATCAATCATAATCATGAAGCTGATATACCAAAATTAAACCGTGCGTGACAATATTGTAACGACGAGTTGTAAAAGAAAAGCAACCGAAGACATCGCAGAAAAGCCAATGAAAATAATATGTCGCGAATTGGAAATTAATTTACCAACTACATTCACTTTAAAAGATCGAGAATATGTGAGAAAAAAACATTTATAACAGTAGGCGAAAAGTGTTACCCATTACTTTTAGTGGCACGAATACCTGTGTAATTTTAAAGAACCCTTTTGGTTGGTGGCACGTTTACCCGTATCCTTTACGGTACAGGTATATCTGGTGGCAAGAATACCTCCGTCCACTACGTGTTTGTTTCAATATTTTTATCTGGGATTTTAAAGGTTTGGTTTTTTGCACGTATTGCTACATATTTTATATTGAATTGCAAAGACCAGTGGCGGCGAAAATATGTTGAATTTCAACAGGAATTGGTCTCACTTTTGATTAGTATTGGACTAGGACTTTACCGCTGACCCATCCATCCCGATATATTTATAATTCGTAACAAAATTACAGTGAATTTTGCAAATACTATCGCTTGGCTCCAGACTAAGATCGTTCAACAGTTCTTTTATCTGCTTCTTCGTTGGTTTACGAGGCCTAGTTTCGTGTATGAGTATGCTGTTAATCTTGTGAGATGTAGGTGGAAGGAAGTATCGTTAAAATTTATAAAAATGACATATTTCACGTATTTTTTAATTAATCTGACGGTTGTGCTTTTTAGAAAAGGGGGAAACATAAAATTTACCGTTATTATCTGAATGCTTTATTGTATGAATCAAACCTAAATATATGGCCGGCGGGATTTATTTATTTATATACACATACAGGGTCCGGCAAACCTCTGTCGTAGTTCTATAACTCATATTATGTAAAACTTACAGATTTATTTGAAAGGTATCTATTAATGGTTTAACAAACATTTTAAAAATATTTTCATGTATACATAGTGGTCATAATGCCACACTTTTTTACATTTTTAAAAGAGACATAGTACTACACACCCCCAAATTTTTTTTGTAAAACTCCCAGTCATCTGGAAGAAAACAACACTTTTCCCCAAAATATTTGAAATTGCACATCTCTTTTTAAAAAAATCGCAACTTTTTCAGATTTAACGCTAAAGCTTTAAAATTACTAATGTACAAAGACAAAGGACTGGAGATTTTTTTAGACCCAGTTTGAATTTTTTATTTTGTACAGGGTGGTCTAAAATAAATTTTACATTTCAAAAACTTCCCCCCTCAACTTTGTCATTTACTCTCCGTACATATTTTTCGTCGTTTAAAAGTTAATATCTGGACCTACAAATTTTTTTGATTCTACCATGCATTTTGTATAACGATAAGAAACATTTACACTTTTCATTTAAGAAAAAAGCCAAGATGTTCTTCGCCAAAACGATATTTGCCCGAAAATTTATTAAATTTGACAAACCGAGTTTCAATATGAAGTCTAGCATATATAGACACCAATATTTAACTCGGAAAAAGATGATTAAAACCAAAACTATTACACATATTTTTAGCACATTTTGACAAGTGTCCATTTTAACACAGCCACTCAACGTTCCATTAAATATTTACCCTAAATCCATGATTTCTGAAATTGAATTGGCAACGTTGTATTTTCAACTTTGAATTTATGAGATGGCTGTCATTTGACAAGCAAATTATTTATGTCCGTCAAATCAACATTTTTTCCTTTTTTATACTTTTCAGGTTTATTCTAGTTATAAATTGCTACATGGGCATTTGTAGAAAAGTTATGTATGCGTTTGTATTGGAAAAATATGTTAAATAAACGTCTCAAGGCACTGAATTTGTTTTTCCGCGCAAAAATTTCTATTGCTAGAGTGATTTATCATGTTTTATAGCATCTGTGAAAATTTCATGAAAATCCCAGCCGGTTCCATATTCTTAACGTTTACCCAGAGATGTGCGTGTCAGTAGTTGTCAAAATTTGTATGTTATTATGGAATCTTCTATTGCATTGCATCACTTTCTCTTCTAATTGAAATAAAACCACTTATTTTAAAGAAAAAGGGGGCTTTAATTGACGTTTCGACTTTATTGAATGAACGTCGTTTTCAAAATGACAACAAAATATATAATAAAAAATTTACTATAAACAGGTTATATTATCTCTGTGTTGTCTGCCGTTGCTAGACAATAAACCGAAAGTTTAACTTTTCTTGTAAATATTTCGGAAGATCGAATTTTCAGACATGAGACCTGTATTTTTGGGATTTTTAGATAGGAATTAGTCTACCCTGAAAGTATCATTGAATTTTGACGAGTGGATTTTGAGATCTTCCGGATATACATACAAACCTTGCTCGTTTAATAGTATTTGATTTAGAAAAAACACATTTTTGGTAAAAATCTTAGTAGGCTGTTCTCGCTTAATGAAGTGTCAGAATGTTTATTGTTTCTATAGAGACAGTTCAGATTTATTTTTGCTGTTTTTATTGTACTTTGTAAGCTTTGAGCACCTTTTAAAAAACGGAACTTTATAATTTTAAAATAAATTAGAATTGATGTTTATACGAACCTTTTATTAAACGCATGTAAAATTGGTATCTTTAAAACAAATATCTGGTCACCGAGCTTCGCTCTTAACATTAACAATGAATATATAATTTAAGTATTTTTATAACATGACAAATTATTAATTAATTCGCGAAAATCACGGAGTGGGCGACATCTACTTGAACTACTGAAAGGGAGATAAATAAAAAGTTGATTGGCGATTGGCTTGAAAGTAGGCGGGAAAATTAAAAAAGCTGTCAGTGTTAATTTTCAATTGGCTGCAGCTGTTGTTGACGTTTATCAACTGCTTGTCACAGAGGTTAGTTAAATGCATTAAAAGTTGCCTAGTTTTTGGGGATTTCACCCTTTTAGAGCAACATCTACTGACGCTTGATCTTCGCGAATTGTCACGGTGGACAGGCCCCGTTTCCGGGACGGGCAACAGCAGCGTGTAGGGCACACGTCCCGTCAACAGAAGATCGCTCAGCTCACTCTATTTATCACTATATAAGAAAAACTCTATGTTCAATTGATTTTATTATTTATTGATCTGCAGTGAAGGAAAATTATAGGTCTGATATTCATACTTGGGTAAAAACCTCCACAAAAACCTGTGACCAGACTCTCGACGTGTGGCAGTTCAGTTACAAAAATAGTTCATTCGTACACTACATTACAATTTGTTCTTGGAAAATACAAAGTCACAATCAACCTCTTTAAAGTTTCTTGTAAAATAAAAAATTGAAATCTGTTAATAGTACACGTGTACAAGCATTTATTCTTTTTCTCTCTCTCTCTATGATAGTGAAAACTTAAATATTAAAACTGTCCGCATAATAAAATAGTAGCCGTAAGGGGTAGTCTCACACTATCGGGGAAGGGAAGAACCTTTACTCGATGTGCATAAAGCATTTCCACCCGCCAAAAAAAAAAGATTAGCTTTAGCTTAGGTTAGATCTTTGTAATAAATAAAGAAAAGTACGATACGTGTGACATTTTGACATTTGTTACATTCTGACAGGTGTCATATTTTGACATTTGTTCATTTTGATAGTTGTTACATTCTGACACGTATCACATTTTAACAGTTGTCACGTTTTTACAGGTGTCACATTTTGACAAGTGTCCATTTTACCAGTGTTACTCAACGTTCCTATAAATATTTACCTAAACCCATGATTTCTGAAATTGAATTGGCAACGTTGTATTTTCAACTTTGAATTTATGAGATGGCTGTCATTTGACAAGCAAATTATTTATATCCGTCAAATGAACCTTTCCTTTTTTATATAAAGCGGCAAATTTAAAATTGAATTCTTTCAGATTAAAACGCCAGAAATTAAATAAAGTCAAACCTTTTTACTGCTATACTATACAGAAGAAAGGAGTGCAGTATTTAATTTGCAGAACGTAGTACAGGTTCAAGAGGTAGAAATTTTATTTTTACCTCATCCTTCAATGCATATTTGTAGTTAAAATTTAAATTTTAATACATCTGATCGGCCTAATATAGTTTTTGTCTAGATTTAATCTCGTTTCCATGGTTTTTACTCTAATAAACCTGTTCTTTTGACAGATAGGTCAGACTTTATTTATTCATAGCCGTATCGTATGTATTTTAATTGATTCAGAATTTTGTATTATAAAATGGCTTCATTCTAAAAATATTATCAGTCCTCCTACATCCTTGAAGGCAGAATTATTAGTAATAGCAAGGCAACATAAAAACAAATTCAAAAAATATATTATAGATGAGATGGCCAGAGAAAAAGGAATTAGAATTCTCAGATTGCCTCCGAACCACGCAGAGTTAAATTCAATTGAACTGATCTGGTCACAATTATTAAAACGTTATGTTTCTCAAAACAATAAAACATTTAAATTTCCTGATGTGCGAAATTTGTTTTTGAAGGCAGTTTCAGATGTAAATAGAGAACATTGGGGAAAATGCATTGGTCATGGTAAAAATGTGGAAAAATTCATTTAGGAAAGTGGATATATCAATGGATAATTTAATAGAACCTATAGTAATAAATCTCAGAAAAGACAATTATAGTGATACCAGTAGTTTTAGTGAAGACAGTGACTTTTAAAGATAGTTCTTGAACTAACTTTTTTTTAATCTTTGAGTTTAGGTAAGTACTGAAGCGTTACTTTTAATGCCAAGAGATTAAAAACAGTTTAATCCCAACATATAATCCTCCTTGTTATTTATTGGTTAAATTTAATTCGTTCAATGTTAAAGTGTCAGATGCATAAGGTTTATTTTTATTTTTTGTAAATAATATAACTTCAAAATTTAATCTACGATGTGGGTATATATATTTTATATGCTTTGACCTTATTTATATTATAGAAACTTATTTTGCAAAGTACGCCTATGGAATGTGACGTTATATCCTCTCTCCTTTATAGTATATTACTATAGAAACAAGTTGCCGTTGCTAGGAAATAAAACTAAAAGCTTAACTTTTCTTGTAAATATCTCGGAAGATCGAATTTTCACAGACATGAGACCTACATTTTCTGTCGATTTAGATAGGAATTAGTCTACCCTGAATTCATTGAATTCTGACGAGTGGATTTCGAGATCCTCTGGACACACACACACACACACATACAAACCTTGCTCGTTTAATAGTATTTGATAACATTGTTCATTAAGACAGGGATACTTGCTTGGTTATCTACTTTTAATCCAAAGCCTCCTGATGGCTTTCGAGGACAAACAGGATGACGGTAACAATTAAATAAAATAGATACAAATAATAGAAATGTTTGGTCATCAAATCAATTAGTGCTTAAAAATTTAAGATCGGAACGAGAAAGCCATTCTACTCGATTTAACCCGTCAGTTAAGAGAATGTCAATGATCGTGAAACTATTGTCTGACCATATATTTTTTTTTTTTAAATTTTTGTTTAAATCTACCTTCTGTTCCGTTTCGGTTTGTTTGACAATCGTGGAAGAAAACAGGAGAAAGTTAGTTGTAGTTATAGAAACATCGTAATGAGGTCTTCCATCTGCGGACGATTTATGAGGAAATCAAACGATTCCTGGGTCTTTGTACTCGCGTCGCATTACATCCACATATAAGTGCATTCGCATATACAGTGTGTTTCAGTATACCATAATTATACTATTTTTTTTGTCGGATTGTTGGCATTGGGATCAGTGTGTGTTGAAGAAGAAACTATCGTTTCCTTGTCAACGTTTCGAATTTAATTAAATTCATCCTCAGGGCTCTGTAACAATGATTGATGAATACACTGATCTGAGCTCCGACAAAAATAGATGTGGGATCACTAATTTATCCAGATTTTTATACTTTTTTTTATAAATTATATTGCCTTGAAAAGAGTTTTTTTGTTTATCTACTGAATTATTGAAGCGGTAAC
Source organism: Crepidodera aurea (assembly GCA_949320105.2). Taxonomy (NCBI): domain Eukaryota; kingdom Metazoa; phylum Arthropoda; class Insecta; order Coleoptera; family Chrysomelidae; genus Crepidodera; species Crepidodera aurea. The sequence continues at coordinate 18,816,309 of OX439475.1, read as the reverse complement.
ATCCCATATCTTAAGTAGAATAAGTTATCCATTTTCTCAAATGTGGCCAAGAAGTTTTATGGAATAAAACAACTCGAAGTCGGAACCACATATATTGTTTTCTAAAAATTGTGTTTTCTCTTCATTGAATAGAATTTTGGAACCCTTAACGTACTTTACCATATTTTCTCATAATTTTAAATAATAATAGACCAGGGCCAATAATTTTTTTAACAAAAAAATTCTTAGCAGTATGTCGGAAAATATAGGGTAAATTATAAGTAAATAATATGCATCCTATCGAAAAAAGTTTAATGTAAAAGTTGCGTTAATCATTTTAAACCATTTTTTGGTTTTTAATTTTTATCATCAGTTTTTTATTCTCTTTCGATCTGTATTAGCATTCCCTATACCTAAGCTTTATATATGGAATTCGTAAGAGATAAATTAACAGAAACAATTTGGTTGAATGCTGCTTGATTATATCACAAAGTAGTTACTGGTAAAAAGCGACCGTACCTTTATAATAAAATTAAATTTAGAACGGATGTGCACAATTTCAACTTATGATATAAGGGACTAATATCTCTCCCACCTCATCGTACTGTCCTTTACTGTCGATCTTTTAGTTTTGATATATATAAAACATATAATTCTCCTCCTTCAAACTAATGTCAAATGTAAATTTTAAAATATGTTTCAAAAAATATCTGCTAAATTACTTTGTAAGTCAAAGTTGTTTTCAGTCTTTTTTTGTGATTATTAAGTTATATTAGAATTATTTAGTTGTATAAATGTCACGAAAATAAATAAATTATTATTAAAGTTACGTATTTCTGAGTTATTGCTAGATTTATTATTATTTGGAGATATTTTACATAAATTGGTGGGTAATATAATCTAGCATACCATGAAAATTGAAAAGATAGTTGTAAAAAACCAATTACTGATCAATTAGATTATTTTATTTTCTAACTCAATTTGTAGTGAAAATGGCTCTTCTTCTGGTACCCTCTTTAGACCGAAAGCCCTTGCCCTTGCGCTAGGACGCCATGGCATATTTAGGATTAACAAAGGATCATGTTTTAAATCTTATTATTATTCTAGTTATCACATTATCCCACTTTAGCGAAAATTGGACTTGGTATATTAATTAATATTTTGTTTTTATGTCGGCAATTGAAAATGGACAAACTACATATACACGTATACCAGGTGTCCTAGATTACATTGCTTATGTGCAATGAATGTCATTTTTAATCAAAATAATTAGATCGAAGTTATGATATAATTGTATCTTAAACGAGTGGTGAATACAATGTTTCAGAATTCTTTGCAAATTGTTATACAATTTGCCGTCACATTATCTCATTTTAACGAAAATTGCGCTTGATCTATTAATACATAACAACATAATTGATAATAATACAATTGCATTTACATTATATTTTTTAACGTATTTAAAATGCCAATGCCAATGCCAATGCCTCCATAGCAACTCATCAGTACATCTGGGAATTTTGTTATTATATGTCTGCAATTGAAAATGGTCAAGTTATAAGGTTATTAGTCCAATAAACGAAGTCCGAAAATCTCAGCTGTCTGAAATTTGTGGAAGGGCGGGAAAATGGCCCATTGGTCTCAAAAATGTGTAGATATTTCCGAAAATATGACACTTAGAGAATTTTTGTTTGGATGAAAATGAAGATCAGTTCATTACCTACAAAAATGATCCTCATCATTTTTGTCAAAAATTTTATACTTTTCGACATAACCGGCTCCAAAACGCACCCCCATTTTTAGCTCCTGCCCTGCATCTAGAGAGCACGCTCTAAAGGAATGACACTCCCAAGCCGATTACAAATTTTTCAAAAAATTACGTAAAAATTAATATTTTTTCATGATTCAAAGTTCAGATGAAAGAAGGAACCTATAGCTATAATATAATGTTACTTTTGCCTTTTATCTATTTCTCTGAATTATTGAAAAACAGGGGCAAAGTTTGTTTTTGCTCGATATTTTGACCCTCTTATAAATTTATTCATATTTTTTTTATCAAGACTAATTTCATCGAATCCTTTTGGATAATGGGCCTTTGCAAGGTGTTAAATATATTCAGAAGGATTCAATAAATTATTTTTGTATTTTCCTAAACAACGTGTTTTTAGGGCGTTTTTTTTTTTGGATTTACGGAGTTTTCGAAAATGCTTGGGTCTATCGGGAATTAATAGATAATCAAGGACCATATCGGTTTTCAACGCACATCATTAGAAAGCTTAGCTTGTCCCTTTGTCGATGGCATTTTCTTATCATATTTTTTGGTTTTCCGGAAAATTGAGAAAATTCTCACCCCTATGAAAAATCGACATTTTTTTGAGGATTATTTTCTCTTCGTGCTAAAATCTTTTGGGGTTAGGAATTGTACTAAATAAAAGATCACATTCTGACCTTTTCATCAATGTATATATCAAGTATTCTATTAAGTGCACGAGAAAAAACACTGCCTTCAAACTTTCTCAAATTGGATTTTTTTACAATAAATTTATTAATCAAGTGCAAAAAATAAAAAAAAGTTGTTATTTATTGCCTTATCTTTTGTCTTCAGACAAAAACGGTAGGATATTCAAGTTTTGGGAGGATATTCAAATTTTCCGTTTTCACCACAATAATTTTGCGAATTTTCAGATTCTCAAAATTGCGAATTTTTGAAACGCCGTTTTTGCAAAAAATATTAGTGTAGCGAAAAAAATCATAGGGACAACTTTTGTAGGTAATGAACTGCTCTTCATTTATTGTCTAAACAAAAATGCTCTAAGGGTCATATTTCGGCAGGTATCGTCGAAAACCGGATTTTCGGAAACTCTAGAGCCATTTTCCCACCCTTCCACAAATTCCACGTAGCTGAGATTTTCGGAGGTAAATGTACCTATGAATACCTGCAAATTAAAAAAAAAATTGCCGGACCGACTTGATGCCCAGGTTTGGGGTTTATCTGGGGTTAATTTACTGGACTATATCCACTGATAGGGTCAAAATTGTACCTTTTAGGACAATTTTGTAGGTAGATTTTAGGTTACTTATAAAAAATCTTGTTAAAATTATTAGTAAAAATTATAATCCTCCATTTTTTGTTATTTGATTTTAATGTCGCAAATTGAATATCAAAATTCAAATAAAACTTTTTTTTGGGTGACGTTCTGAAGCAGCACTTTTAGAATTTTCAAAAAAGTCGATTTTTTTTTAAACACATATTTTGAAAGTGTAATACCCAAAGAATATACTGACCAAAGGAAAACCCGAAATATTGAATAATAGCGGAATTATCGTGTGCTTGAAGGCGGCAAAAGTTTGACTAAAATGGATCCAAAATCTGCTGAAGCTGGAATTTTCTGTACTGTTTGGATATCAAAAATCATTTCACGCTCCTAAGGGGATTGCTCCCCTTAATGAGAAAAAAAAAACAATTTAACAGTCACTTTTATTCAAAAACATTTAAGATATAGATTTATTAAAAAAACTAATTAAAAATCTACAAATCAGCTGTTTTACTGTTTCTATAATGTATTTGAATATTTTAAAACGCATAAAAATTCAGGTCCTTGTCCACATAATTAACATTTTTAATGACTCCAAAATTTAAACGAATCGTCCTAATACAAACAAAATAACCGTTTATATCTAGAGTTCGTTTTACCTTTAAATGTGAAAGTTTTATCCAAACTAGTATATTTATCCTTCGTATGTCAATAATAAATAGAAACACGAGTTAAACGACCAAAGAACCGACTTGTCATGTCGTGAATTAGAAATCGTCGTAGTCCTCGTCGTTTATTCGTCTAATCCGTAGATGATTTTCCAAACCGAATCGATGTAAATGTCCTGTCATGTCACGCGGATGCACATGCACCGAAACCACTTTAAAATGTTTAGAGTGTCCCAAAAGTAATTTTAAAAATTAACAAAAAAATAGTTATACTTCATGGAGAGGTTCTCAAACCAGCAGAATAGATTTGGGTAAATAAGACTTTTGATTTGTAACCAAAGAGAAAACATAATATAACATAATATTTTTTTAACATAAAATTGAATAAGGAGAATATAGATCTTAAAACGAAGATTAAACCTAGACAGAAAATCAATAAAAATCCAATAAACTACCATTATTTTCTATACTGGACCCACATTGGCACAAAAATGGTCACTTATATTGGATTAATATCGGAAAAATAAGCGTTGCCAATATTAACGTTAGAAAAAATATTTGGCTAATGTAGGTCCAATGTTTTGGCTGCAGCTCAATAATATTGACCCAAGATTCATATATGGGACCATAGCCAAGATTCATTGCTACCTGGATAGGAATATGATCTTCTTCAAACCACCATTGTCGGCTCTTCCCTGTCCCGAGAACACTGACAAGTACCCCTATAATACGAAACGACCAAAGAGAAGCAGAAGCAGAACTTAGGATATCCGTAGGTAAAATGAAAAACGAAAATGCTACCGGATTAGACAGAATTCCTGCTGAAGCTCTGAAGGAAGCAGCCAAAGTAAACATTAAATGACTCTTAAAGGTGCTAAATGAACTACTGACGCTCAACAACACAGGTTATGCTATAAAAACACTACAAATAAGAAAGGTATCAAATTATCTCGTCAACATCATTTCAGATTACTTTAAAGAAAGACATATCCAAATAATAAAACAAGAAAGGATAATAGTGAAAGCCGGAGTCCCACAAGGGTCCATATTAGGACCTACGCTGTGGAATATTCACTATAACGATGTATTAGATAGATATCAAGTTAACGGGAAGAGCAAAAACAATTGGTTTTGCAGACGACCTAGCATTAGTAGTAACAGCGGATGAAAAAAGTGATTTAATAAGGATCACAAATGAAACCTACAAAGAATTAGAGAGAGCAGAGAGAGCCAGAAATTCAGGATCGCGATTCACGAAGTAGATGTCACAATTTGCGGTTCCGTGAAGTGCGGCTAGGAGACTTCCAAATGGTGGTTTTTAGTGGGTAAACCAGCATTAGCACCTACACGCTAGGTATCCCACACTACCATGAGGCGAAAACCCATGGTGTCTATAAAAGATTTTCCACCAGCCAAAAAAAAACCACCATTGTCAGGGCGTGCATCGATTTTCTTGACTTGTTCTCTCCAAGTCTGTCTGTTACCATATTCTACTCATGAATAGTTGTATTTGACTTGAAAGGTCAATGTTTTTATATAAGAATTTGATTTAGCTTGACATACAATTCGTGAGTATGATTTTAAATCAAACTTTTTCAAACTGTTTGAAATAGTGTTACTTATCTGGACAAATAATCTGAAGAGAGCGCATATTGTTCTTTCTGACAATACTGAGAGTCTTGTCTTGTCCAATATTTGCAGTTATTTAAAACTATTCAAAACTTTATCTACACTGTTAAAAGTCGATCAGTACTGTACTCTGCTAATGGTCGTTAAAGGAACAAATATGTTGTTGGACAAACTGGAACAATGGGCCTTGGAATTAGATGTTAAAGAAGATAGGAATGAAATTGATGAAATTCATTTTTGATCGTCATACGCATTTCATACGCTGGACACTTGGTTAAGTGCTGGAAAAAAATTAATGAAAGTGACAGTGACTGTGTGGCTTTCTGTTTATCAACGGCGAATTTGCGAGGTCATTCCCATCAAATTAATGGGAAAATTGCTGGAGAGGATGTTAAGTTTATGGGGAAATATGAAATTTGAAGAGTGGTTTGTTTTTGTGACGTAAGCACCCACTGAGAAGATATTTTTAATAATTTTACTCACACGGGGTAAAAAACTATAAAATATTGGTAGAAATATGCCATATGTTGAGCGCTAAAGAAAAAAAATCCAAGTGTGCGAAACAGCCGGCAAAAACTAGATATTGGATCAGTTAACAACCTTTTTGCTGTCATTTTCTTTCTTCATATACTATGCAAACTGGGAAAACTTGCAAAAAACTTCAAGTTGATAATTCAAAACATAGTATTAAACCGAAAAAAAAATTGTTTTTAAATTGAAATAACCAATAACCCAACATTTTCCTACTGACACCCTAACCCCGCTCAAGATGAATCCTTTGTTATGGTCCGGCGTTTTTTTAGATCAAACTACAATGTTTATATATAAACAATAACCCGCAATATCAAGATATAAACCGTTTGTCAGGTATAACGATCACCTAAATACCTGTTGTTCGTAACGCATTCAAATGTTACAAAAAAAAAGAATTTGAATGAGTCAATAAAACGGATGATAAATAAACAAATCATTTAGGTTTTATATAAGAAGTGGACAAGAAGAAGATTATTGAGGTCAATACCTCACCTTCTAATTTGCATCTATTTCTGGCCGAGTTCTTGAATAAATATTAGTGGAAGAGCCTCGGCGTAATTTGCAGTTATAGAAAAAGTTACAATTTTCAAATTTTGGTCAGATAGTGATTTTTTTTTTCCAAATCGCTTGCTTTTGGAATCAGAATTCCTGGTGTAATGAACCTAATTTTCTTCGTTAAAGAAAATGAAATACTATTTGATCAAAGATTTTTGAAAAATTAAATCAAATGTTCGATTCAGGGCTATATAAAAATTAATAGCCGTCTCCAAATTCCTACTTTCGTAAAAAAAAAACCGAGGTATCTACTGATAACGCGTTTTCAATATGTTTATTTTTGTTTTTACTGTTAAAGAAAGCATTTAATTATTTCGAATTTATATTCTGAAATACATTAGGGATTTAAGAATTTTCTTTGAATTTTATTTTTGCACTTTGATAGTATTTACCGAATCGTAGTTTGAAATTTAATTATTTATTTTTGGATTCTGTCGAGTTAAATTTTTGAAAACTATATTTCACTAGATGTATCAATTTTACCTGACTGGTTTATAATTGCGGTTATTTAACTTTTCAGATTCCGGAAAATCTTTTCCGTATTAATAGCGACTAAAGACTGTTATTGGCACTATCTGATAAACTAGTCTGAGATCAACAAGACCCCTGGAATTTCGGTATCTCTATCTGAATCTACCTGAGCCCCTAAGGCGCCGTTTCCAAGGGTTGTGGAGTAAACCACATTAAATAATCTGGCGCCCGAGCGTTTTCCGATATAAGGCGTCATGTATAAGGCATACTTTTTCTTACAGGCAAGAAAAAGCCTTACACTGCACAAATTAGGGTTTTTTGGCTATTACATAATTTAAAAAAGTAGGAGATGATCCGCTATAAAATACAAACATAATAACACCAGCAGAGATGAAAATCTCATTTTGTTGAACCGTTAAAAAATTAAAACCTGGTGGAAAATTAAGAAAAAATAATTCTTAAACTGCAGGTTGTCTAAAAAATATATTTAAATTTAAATTAGGCATATTTTGGGTAATATTTAATAGTTAATACGGTACTTATTTGAAAATTACGACTTTAAGGCATTAATTACCATTTTTAATATAAAAATGGGTTTTCAAAATTAAAAAAATACCAGTACTTATCCAAAAACAGCATGTTAAAAAACCACAAAACCGCACAAATAATTCGTATCAATTAATTATCTCAAAGTAGCTTTACAAACCAAAATTAATATATGGGTAATAAAAGGCCACTGTGCCAGACTGTCCGTGTCAGCGAGGCCTACAAAAACCAACCGAGCTTCACCTCTTTTCCCATATCGAGAGATGAGAATGAATACTTAAAACCGCCTCTTCTCTTACTAGGTCATCGTCTGTCTCTTATTAACGTTGCTATTCGAGTTTTAGTAAAGTTGCTTAGCGCCACTTGTCTCAATTTTATTTCATATCGTAGAATTTTTTCGAAATATTTATTATTTACGGTTTTAACATACGTTTTTCAAGAAATTAAATCGGATATGGAAAAGAATATAAACAAACGATCGAACAGGTTAATAGATTAATGACCTAGTTAACAATGAAAATAGTTTTTTTGAGTTATCCATACCTGGCAATCTAAAACTTCAAAGTTCAAAAGAAGGCGGAAAGAATACTTCTTGTCAGTTGCAAGTAAGATTATTTTTTCGCTGGCAAAAAGTATGGATGTATACTATTTCCCTCGTCTTAATTTCCACCAATCACAAACGCGCAATTTTTAATTACAAATGGTTTCTAGATGATTATTTTTTTCATCTGTCAAAACAGTCAGATTTTGTGGTTTCTGCCAATAAGAGCTCAGGTCCTAACCAATCATTGTGTTTTATACTGATAAAACCGCTTCTTCGTAATTGTTTTTTGATTAAACTGTGTTTACCTTTTTTGAAATGTCAAATATAAACATTTAACAACTTCTATTTAGCATTATCAATTATTATTATACTAAAATGTATTGCAAATCTATGTTAATACCCAAATTTCAAAATTTATTTGTAAACTAACCACACACAACATCAGTTTTTGAATACCCAAATGCTTAAAAATCCATAAATCTCTTTAAAACTGACAAATGTCAAACTCTATATCCGAATTAAGCCAAACGCAACCACGTATGCCTTGGTGGCCCCGTATTTAAAACTATAACATCTCAATATTTTTTGATGTTTCAATTTAAATTGACAAAGAAAATATTGAACATTTGTGTGTAAACTGTCTTTTGCATAAATGGCTATATTCTCTGTTTTTAATACAAAATGATTCAAAAAATAACCTTCCAAATACCACACGTCCTCTGAAATTTTATAGATTAAATTTTAGGTTTCCACACTCGAACGCCTTTATTTCAGGTAAAACCACTCAAACAAACTGATTTGAGATAAAATCACGAGTGATTTTATCAATCAGTTTGTTTTCGTGGTTTTTCCAAATAAAGCCGTTTTCGTGAAAACCAAAAATTTAATCGATAAAATTTGGAGAACTCGTGGTATTACCTTTGAAAAAACTGTATGACAGCTCCTATCAGCAGTTTTTTCGAAAACTTGACAGCTATTGTCACCAAAAATTACAATACCTTTGATAACAAGTAGGTAACTATGGTCTCCTAGGACACCAGAAAACGACGCTAAACAATTTTTCTGATTTTATTGTCAATAAATTTTGTAATATTGTTTTTAAACAGTGATAGTCAGCTTATTTAGTGAAAATGAGTCGCTTTGGAAGTGATTCTATGACTAATATTGATCTGGCGATTGAGAAAAGTGTACCGTACAATACCGTTAAAACCCATACGTCAATATGGAAACAGTTTACGGAATTCTGTAAGGCAAAGAAATACGAGCTTTTGGAAACTACAAGTTTAGAGCAACTAAACCTAATCCTGAAAGATTGAGCGTGGAATATCAAGAAAGAACACGGTAAAAATGACAAAGAACTAGTTGTGAAGACAATGTCGAACACCGTTGCAAAAAAAATGCAAGAGATGTATTTTATGAAGTGGAAATTAATTTTTGATCCATTTAAAGATATCTATCTTCAAATCTAGTAGGGAAGCTCGTAATGCGAAACGAAGGAATTTGCAGATGTGCGCCAATAAAAGGAAATCGAGCTCTGCTTCATTAAAATTGGAAGAATATTACGCAATGGTTTTATTATGGGACGAAGACACTCCGGCGGGACTCCAGCGAAAATTTTACCATATCTCTTCAGTAGAAGTTGCCTGGAGGTGAAGAAGCAGTCAATTGCAGAGTTCATTATTTTAAAGAGGAAGTGGATAATTGTGGGATTAAAACAGGTAGATAACATAGTTAGATATTTTTTAAACCCATCATGGAACAAAGAACAATCAAGTGAATGGTACAAAAACACTCCAGTGGGAAAAAACGAACTTTCGAAATGGACTAAAGAAGCAGCAGAGAAGGCAGGATTAAATACAAAAGAAATAATAACAAACCACTCTATGCGGTCGACAGCAGTCAGTAACCTGGCTAAAGGAGGGGTAACTGAACAACAATTAATTAAAATTACTGGCCAACTCAATTAAGCCTTATCTGCAAATGGATGATCATTATTCCAACATCATAAACACCCTTAGAAGTGACGCCTCAGAACCTCCAGCTAAAAAGCAGAAGATCCTGCAGCCACTCCTCGAGCTTCTCACTCTACGGCTGGACCCATCAATAACATTAATGATTTACCTACACCCAACGTTATCAATGAGTTAACAAAGATTTCAAACAATACTCCTACTATGTACGAAAATTGCAATTTATATTTTAATTGTACCAAAAATAATTAAGTTTGTAGTATTTTGTGATTAAATAAATTAATGAAAGGGTTTCTTATTTCAAATTCAACGGTGTATTACAATGAGGGTACCAAAGTAATAATTTTACCAAATTTTCAATTTAATGTTTATTTGCAACAATAATCATGTCCCAATTTACTTCTGATTGGCCTATTTTTACTTTTAACTAGTTTTTTGTAAGCTGAAGAAAACAGTTGAAAAATTGAAAAAAAATTGAAAAATTGAAAGAAAAAAAAATTGAAAATTTGGTAAAATTATTACTTTGGTACCATCATTGTGATACACCGTTGAATTTGAAATAAAACCCTTTCATTTGAGCTAAGTTTGATTCCCCCTTTCCATTTAATTTTTTTCATTGCGATGACGTCCCTGCTTCTGTGATGACGTCACAGATACCTGTGTACCTCAGATGAAATTACTGTATGTCCCAAAAAGATTACCCAATTTTCAAAAAAATCTATTCTATAGTTTCTGAGTTATAGCCTGTAAAAAAAATATTGGGACTCCGTGTATAATAGGTAGAATGTTTTGTAAGCTATGAGAAATCGGAATAATCTGTGACCCATGAAATAGTCTTGTCAAATACAATTCGGGCATCTACCTTTTCCTGTGAAAAAAATTGAAAAAACACAATGCAACGTAATATTTTTTTAACAAAATGCATTCGTTCAGGTGCAAAAAACCTCGTCTTCGACTCGGATTTTTGTTGCCACCAGCACTCATGCTTCTTGTTAAAATATTACTTAGCAACCTGTTTTTTCGATTTTTTTCGGAAAAATTATAGGCCTTTATGATATTACTTACGAAAATCGCACGAAATATCTTTATAAGAATAGATCACAAACAATTTTTCTAGGTTAGATAGAACATTTTAATGCCTTTAAGATGAGGTGTAACATTTATATTTAAAAAAATAACTTGAATTATCAGAGACGAAAACTCTCAAACAATTGATTTCGCAAGTGTAAATCTAGACAATATTTTTTTTTCGTAAATAGAAAAAATATAGCTGGAAAGAGCATACAGAATTTCAGTAAATCTGGAACAAGAAGAATTATAAAATGTTGGTATTGTTCTATCCACTTAACCGCAATAAAAACACACATTAACGTTGATTAAAATGAATAGTCTCATAATTTTATGATTAATTGTCGAGCGCGTGGTCCCGTCTCAACTGTAATTTTTTTTCGTCTTCAATTAAGCAACAGAAATTAAGAAATAAATTGCCAGTTGTTCTTAATACAAACTCAGTTAGTTTAATTACTTCTTCGCGCGGTATAACAAAAAATAATAATACGAAACAGTAAGTCGCAATTAGTGCGAAAAATTGGTGATAATTAAGAAAATAAAATATTTTTGCGTAATGTTAGCAAATAATAAATTTTTTAAATTGTAAATTAGAGATAAATTCGACCTATCTCAGGAGTTTTGCAAAAGTAAATCGACAGTTGTGGCCAAACTTTTTGAACCTTTAGTACAATTTTTGTTCTGCTATTCGAAATAGTTAAAGCGTACCTACAAGATTTCTTTTTCGAATTTATATACCTTTGTTATTTTAAGGGATTATGTATTAAAATCAGAAATTACAATTCGAAACTCGTGCGACTAAAACAGTTTTATCTTCTGGGGCGCAAATGACACCCTATTTTTTCTAATTTAGATATGACCCAAATTGCGATGATATTGCAAAATAAATGGGATATTTTATCGTTTTGTTAAATTGTCGGTACTTTTTTTACGTGCGTTTTATCTACCAACAGCTGTTGTATATTTAAATTACGATGGTGTTATTAGTATCGGAATAAATTAGTGTGTTATGTCAAACGTAAAACATTTCTCCGTTTCATAGTCGGACTGTTAGAAATGTGTTAATGGCACATGATTTATTTGGAAGAGAAATTGACTGAGAGATGAAATATAGAATTTATAGTCCGTGAGTAAGAATACAAGTATTAGTATTTTGTTAAGATTGTCGGAATCTTTAAAAGGTTTATAGTCCAATAAATGAAGGTGCCATCAGATCTGTCCGGCACCATTTTTTTTAATTTTCAGGTATTCATGGGTACATTCACCACCGAAAATCTCAGGTGTCTGAAATTTGTGGAAGAGCGGGAAAATGGCCCATTGGTCTCAAAAATGTGTTTGTTTTCGCCTATTTTCGCCGATATTTCCGAAAATATGACACTTAGTGAATTTTTGTTTGGACGAAAATGAAGATCAGTTCATTACCTACAAAAATGATCCTCATCATTTTTGTCAAAAATTTGATACTTTTCGACATCACCGGCTCCAAAACACACCCCCATTTTTAGCTCCTGCCCTGCATTTAGAGAGCACGCTCTAAAGGAATGACACTCCCAAGCGGATTACAAAATTTTCAATAAATCACGTAAAAATTAATATTTTTGCATGATTCAAAGTTCAGATGAAAGAAGGAACCTGTAGCTATAATATCATGTTACTTTTCCTTTTATCTACTTCCCTGGATTATTGAAAAGCCGGGCCAAAGTTTGTTTTTGCTCGATATTTTGACCCTCCTATAAATTTATTCACATTTTTTTTATCAAGACTAATTTCCCCGAATCCTTTTGGAGAATGGGGCTTTGCAAGGTGTTAAATATATTCAGAAAAATTCAATAAATTATTTTTGTGTATTTTCATAAACAACATGTTTTTTAGGGCGTTTTTTTTGGATTTCCGGAGTTTTCGAAAATGCTTGGGTTTATCGGGATTTAATAGATAATCAAGGACCATATCGGTTTTCAACCAATCATTAGAACTGGACTATTTTCGGTAAACATGATTGCAGCTCCCGAATTGTATATCAAATCAAATAAAATTCTTATATAAAAAAAAATTGACAAATCAAAATAGTTTGATTTGATACATCTCTACCTATCAATTATTTGGTGGTATATACAAAAAATTGTGTAAGTTGATATTACACCTTAATTTTTCCTAAGTCTAATAACTTTTAATACCTTGCGACAAAAACAATAGCTATTTGTGTTACTAGGGAGAAAAGTGTCTTTTCCTCCAAGGAAAGTACTTTTCATCCCTAGGGTGGAAAATAAGAGTTTCTTCCCTGATGTGAGGGAGGAAATTGGGTAGGGGGAAAATAAATTTTCTGATCAACGACCAAAAAATTGTCTTTCATTTTCTAACTTGAACCGATCAATACATACTTATCTATCCTAAATTATACAAATGTGATTCTCTTGCATACATTTTAACTTAAAATAAGAAAGTTGATAACTTCTTACCCATGAACTATAATGAACAGATAAAATATTATCAGTCAACTTATTTTTAGGTGCAAGAGTTTCAATTAGTTTCCATTAAAACTTTTACTTAGGGTTCAAAGTGAATAAATACATACATATTTAAGAAGAGAAAGTTAAGAAGACATACTTAATTAATGCATTTCTTCTTTATGGGCGTGTAACAGAACAAAACAAAAACTTGATTGTCTATTTAAATAACAGGTTATGAATCATCAATATGGAAGTGGTGTCGCTTAAAACATTATTAAAATCAGCGGAATGATAGTTTGTAGTTTGTAAGAACCATGAAAATTTAAACTTCGAATTTGTCACCCCCTCCCGTTTAAACAAAACCAGAAATTAAAAAGCGGTCTTCAACAAAACATTTCTACGTCCTTTCTTAACTTCTCTTCCAAAAATTAAACAACTAGAACGGTTACTTTAATAATAGTGAAGAAAGAAAAATCAGAATGGACGAAATAGGAAAATCTAAAATTCGACTTTGTCGCCCCCTCCTGTTCAAATCAATCCAGATATTAAAAAGCGGTCTTCAACAAAACATTTCTACATCCTATATTAACAACGCTTCCAAAAATTAAACATCTAGAAAAGTCAGAATGTTCGAAAAACGAAAATCTAAACCCCGACTTTTTCACCCCCTCCCTTTTAAACCAATTCAGATATTAAAAAGCGGTCTTCAACAAAGCATTTCTACATCCTTTCTTAACTTCTCTTCCAAAATTTAAAGATCTTGAGCTGGTAATTTTAGAGACATGAAGTAACAAAGGTCGGAATGTAAGAACTACGAAAATGGGCACTTTCACATTTGGCGACACGACAACGACACGACAGCAACACGACACCGACACGACATAATACGTTTTGAGCGTTTTCATACTTCATACGACACCAACAATGATTTTTGTTTCAGTTTTCTGATCGTAGTGCATTAAACAAATTCATTTAACACGAATAAACAAAAAGAATTTTAAATAAAAACGTTCTAAAATTTAGGCAACAACATAAATTATAAGTTTTTGACATGATCTTTAAGTAACATTTTAAAATTATTAAGAGTGGTACATTTTTTGATAGATTCAGGTAATTGGTTAAACTTTTGGTCTAAATGACTCCACCTGGCTCCACCTGTCAATAAAATACTCCTTTAAACCATACAGAAATTAAAAAAAATTTAATAAATATAAAATTTTCAAAGAAAGAAAAAGTACCGTTCAGATTTCGATGCAAGTGGCATCAACGAAAAGCATAAAAATTTCGAACATTTTGGTTACTCACAAATCGAGCTTCAGAGCCTGTGATAAGAGTATTTAGCAAATAATTAGAAAAAAATGTTAATTACATCTGGCAACGCCGACAAAGAGGTTATGACGCGCGCGAAATTGTAACGTATATCTATGATACCGTTATTTTTCGCCCATCTCTAGACGCGTTTTTATGTGTGATGTCCCAGAGCCCTAATCTGAATTGCCAAAACATGATTTTGAGTAATATATTAACTTAAAAAGTATTTTTTGTCAAATATGAAGCTCCAATAAATTAAAATTTCCTCGTTACCGTATTTAAAGTTTTGAATACAAATAATTATTAATGATGTTTCCACATTTTATCATTAATGCTTGGTGTCGCCCCAATCTCTAATTTCCGCAGTGCTTGAGTTATTTATAACCTAATGTCAAACCCATACGCATACTAGTGCATTTGACAGATTTTACGCGGCGTTGCCAAATATAAATACTATAATAGTCAAATAACACAGAGTACACATTTGACTATTGTGGTATCAGATAAATAGAGCGTTGAAAAGAGTATTGTCCCAGACGATTGACAAGTTCACGTCAAAATTTCTTTTTTTTTCTTCGAAAATGGGACAAACAGATCAGTATAAGTATGGCGTATACTGTATACGTGATTTGTAGGTACGTGTAGTGGATTTCTGAAGTTTAATGTGGCATGTAAAAATATCGAAAATATTAGAACATATCAATTACACCTTTGTGGAATACTTTCGTAAAACGTTTTCAAAAATTCGTGAGTCTCACAGCATGAATTTAGTTCAATTTCACAGACGTGGCTGTAAATTAGTATTGATTGCACGTTCGTTTGATAAAAGATACACACAAAGTAGGTACAACTAACTCTTAACTCATTCACTTTTTCACCTCACTGGTCCAAATGCGAAAGGTAAATAGGCTTAGGCTTGTTGATGTGCATATGTTTTCGCAATTATTTCGGTTCACAGAAACAAAATGCAATCGGTTACCCCAAGGCAGTCACGATCCCGTCTTAGAAGTATGTCA
This sequence comes from Crepidodera aurea, assembly GCA_949320105.2. Lineage (NCBI taxonomy): Eukaryota > Metazoa > Arthropoda > Insecta > Coleoptera > Chrysomelidae > Crepidodera > Crepidodera aurea. The sequence goes on along the minus strand of OX439475.1, from coordinate 18,800,536 downwards.
GACGCGCGATTTTTTTCTTTTTTTTAAATTATTTGTACATAATCTCATGAATTAATTTTCTTATGCTATTCAATTATTTGAATTTTTGGAAATAATATATCGTGTCAGTCTGTACCGACTAATATTTGAAATATAAATATTTTGTTATAGGGTCATTCCATGTGAAAAGCATATCAAATGTCACTCGACCCTCCGCAATCGCGCTGCTTTTTTGACAGCATAAACTTACCATGGAAATAAGTGATTTCCCAAATTTTCAGCCTAAAATCTTTTAGGCTCAATTTTAAATTTGGTTAACGAAAAAAAAAAAAAATACGCGTTTCTTTCACCACTTGGGGGGTCTTTTTTGGACGTTTGGGGGGTGGAGTCAAGTAGAAAAGAATTTTAAGGCCCACCATCGTGTTCAGGATCCTCGAAAATGTGGGGGGGGGGCTTACTTTAGGGGCGTCAAAAATGTATTTGTATTTTTCGAGGTATTTTCCGACTCACAGAATGCACTATATATATATAAATCGCATGTAACTCATGAAAATGATATAAAGAGTAAACCAAGAGTATATGGATTTGGAAAAGCATGATTCTAAGAATATCTACTGTGAATTTCAGCTAAATCGGGGTATATGTATTTGAGAAATTTGAAAATAAAAAAATAAAAATTTCCCCATTTTCCGGCTTTTCCGAGGGGAATTATTGAAAATGATTGGCGTGACCGTGTTCTACGGAAAATTTTACTTCAGAAATGTCTTTGTTGCATTTTTTTTTGTCCCGTTAATGAGAAATACGAAGGAAACGCGTATTTTATTTTTTTTTTTTCGTTGCCATTTTGACCAAATTTAAAATTGAGCCTAAAAGATTTCCTTGTGGTATTTTATGAAAATTTGGGAAATCACTTATTTCCATGCTAAGTTTGTGGTGTCAAAAAAGCAGCGCGATTGCGGAGGGTCGAGTGACATTTGATATGCTTTTCACATGGAATGACCCTATAATAAATGTATAAAAATAATATGTAAACTGATAACTACAATCAAACGAATTGAAACTAAGAAATCTCGTGTGCTAAAAGCGGCGCATTTAAATGATTAATAATCGAAATATTAACCCTTCGATAGTTCGATAGGAGCTATCAAAGAAAAAATCTCTATATACATAACGTATTGTTCCCATTCTTCACTTATGGATTCTTTGCATTGTATGGTAATAGAAATTAGATAGATACTACGAAAGAAAATTATACACTTTGTGTTTACGTGCGTTACCTTACTCAATTACAAAGTACGTACTTCTCACACGTTCTCAATCTAACATTTATTTGTTAACCGCCCAGGTGTACCAGGGGTAAAACTAAGCTTTATTCGACCATGTTAAGCGAAGAAAAACTAGGTTTTACGCGTGACGCCTTATACCGGAAAACGCTCGGGCGCCAGATTATTTAATGTGGTTTACTTCCACAACCCTTAGAAACGGCGTCTTAGGGGTACAGGTAGCTTCAGATGGAAATACGAAAATTCCAGGGAAAAATAATTTCCGGAAGCTGACAACATACATGGATAAATAACCGCAATTATAAACCAGTAAAGTAAAATTGACTTACAAAAAATACCTCTGACAATTGATAAAAAGAACTTGTGACCTTTTCCCTCGAGATTCATTAAAAATTATGCGGAATCTTTAAGCAGAATTTTAATAAACCCATTCTTACTTCAACGACTTCTTTCGTCTTTTAAAACGGAACTTTTTGAGAGAAAAAAATTCAACAAAGCGAGTATCTGCAGTGACTACAAAGCGTTCCTTATCACAAAATCTCGTTGATCTCAAGGATTCCCTCTTTCAATTGTCCTGTTGCTCGTGCCCTCGTCGGAGTTTCTAACGGCTAAAGAAAAGGATATTTCACAACTTGCATAAGCGATTATTCGCATGTGTACGTCCGAGAGAAGAAATGGAGTTAATCGTGTCACTGATTCGTTCGTTGTAGTCGTTGCGAGACCGACGTTTTGTCGCAACCATTATGAAATTAAAATTTTATGTTTTTGTTTCTTTTTTAAACGTTCGGATTAAGTTCACAGCATTTAGATATTACTTAAGAGGTATATAACACCAAAGTAAAACTTTATAGCTGGTGCATTCCAGAAATCTTTCGAAGCGAGAAAGAAAACAAAGGCAGTAATGCACTTATTGGATATGCTTTGGACATGCGGTTCCCGAGCGGTCAAACGGGTTCAATTGTTTGCGAAATGATGACCTGAATGATTTTATAAATAGCCCAGTTGCCAGAGAAGAATATTGACCAAAGGCTCTCACAAAATGTGATATCGATGAAATTTGGCAGTTAAGTACTTGAAAGGGTGTAGAAAACTTATTATTATCATTTTTTTACCGCATTCATTCGACGCAATTTTTATTTTCAAAATAGTGTTTATATAAATCAGAAATTAACTTTTGAATAAAGTTAAAGATAATTTAGAAATTATATAAATAAATAAGTTTTATTAAACAGAGACAATGTTCATCATTTTAATTTTTTTTCATCAAAAGTAAAAGTATAATTATGATAAATGTACAGGGTTATTCACTATAAATTACCCACCTGAAAAACACATTTTTTGGATATTGGAAATCCCATCTGATTTTTAATCACCCTGTATACAATATTTTTTAGTGCCACAGTATAGAATTTGAAAAGTTAGGATAGAGACATGTAAACCGTTTTTCTCGATTTTAAACCGTTTGGCTACTACAGCTACTTTAACTCAAAAAATGTGATTTTTCGGGTGGCTGTAGATCCTTTATTATCCAGATTAGACATCAAGTGTAATACATCGTTGAAATCAGCTTATCGAGAGGATTATAAAAATGTAAAAATATATAGGGTATCCTATTAAAAAAATATATTATTTTTTTGTATCCCCTGAAATCTGCACGCCACTGTACATTTAATAGCATTTTAACAAAAACCAGTTATAACCATATAACTTTTATTTGAAACTTTTTTTCTATAGGCTATAATAACGATAATAAGGGATGGGTAATTTATAATGAATAACCCTGTACAAGGATTTTTTTTCAAAGGACATTGTGGACTAAAAGGAAATGAATTAGTCGATTTAGAAGCCAAAGAGGCTTGCAGAATGGAAGTAAATACGGTAATCTCAGCTTTTTCTGATTTAATAAATATACATAAAACATATCTAAGAGACAGATGGAGAATTCATTACAAAGAAATGGCTAGTGCATCTGGAAACCAATATTTTCGTCTGCATCCTCATCTACCAGATAAAATTGTCCATATCACCACTTTTGATTATAACAGAAAAAAAGCGTCAATCTTAACACGACTAAAACTTAACCATGGCCGTTTTCCTGCCCACCTTCATAAAATAGGCATCCAAAACTCCCCATTTTGTGTATGTAATGATTCTGCCGTTGCAGATCTTAATCATATTATATTGGAATGTCCCAAGTACACAGAAAAGATCTCAAATCTGTATAATTCTATTTTAAGAAATAGTATCCCTCTCCCAGTAAACTTAACAACCCTACTAGCCACCGATAACAAGGATATATTCGATTTACTAATCAAACATACAAATAATAAAATTACATTTATAGTATACGGTATAAGTAAATATTAAAATTCTGTGGCTAATGGACTAGCTAATGGACTAGCTCCCCCCCACACACACAAGGATTTTTTTTGTTATGCCTCTATTAATATATATTAGTCCAGTAAATTAACGCCAGAAAAACCCCAAACATCAAGTATGTCCGGCAAATTTTTTTTTTGCAGGTATTCATAAGTACATTTACCTCCGAAAATCTCAAGTACGTGGAATTTGTGGAAGGGTGGGAAAATGGCTCTAGAGTCATCTGAAAAAAATTAGACTAATAATTGAAAGCAATAATATATTTAGAGTTGTTTAAAATGATACAGGGCGTCCAAAATGGGGCGATGACATATTCAAACGACGATATCGTTCTTATTTTAAATAGAACACCCTGTATTTTATAATCCTATTATGTAGCAAATTCCATTACGTTTTAAAAATTATAAAGGTCTACTATGCCTAAATCTATTAACTTTATTATTTTTTATTTTTGTTAAATTTTACCTTATTTTTCCACCGTAATGCCTAAATATAACACCCTGTATTTGATCAGCTTAGACTATTGCAACATTATTTTTTATCTAATATCTAATGATACACTTTCCAACAGTTCCCAGAAACTTTTTCTTAAAAATTGCAAAAATTTCCTCCCATTTAAATGGCCAATAACTTGGTCGCCTATAATTCCACCGTATCCATTAATGTTCCACCGGTTCTGATGATCTATTGTGTGGAACAAATATTGGTTTTGAGTATCTTAATAATAAAAATTATGACGGTTAACTAATCCATTATTATGAAAAGTGGATTCATCTGTAATTTTTTCAGATCATAGTCTAAGTTGATCAAATACAGGGTGTTGTATTTAGGCGCTACGGTGGAAAAATAATATAAAATTTAACAAAAATAAAAATAACTCCAAAATTAATAGATTTAGGCATAGTAAACCTTTATAATTTTTAAAAGGTAATGGAATTTGCTTCATAATAGGATTATAAAATACAGGGTGTCCTATTTAAGATTAGAACGATATTGTCGTTTGAATATGTCATTGGAGAATCGCCCCATTTTGGACGCCCTGTATAATTTTAAACAACTCTAAATACATTATTGCTGTCAATTGTTAGTCTAATTTTTTTCAGTTAAAATTGGATTTGGCTGATTCCATAGGTTTCGAAGTAATTGGTTTTCTTTAAGTGCTTACATTTTTAGAAATATCAAAATATCTCGAAAACTAAAAATGTTAGGTATAGGAAATACTTAAGAAAGTTTATCTTATTTTTAACGTATAATCTATAAATGCAATAAAATATAGGGTCTTCCATAAGAAATAATATAACTTTCATACGCCAAAATTTTTTGGGACAACCTGTACATTTCAAAATAATTTTAAAATGTAGCCTTTATCAACCCACACATCCATGAAAAAAAAAATTCAAAATATTAACCGTTTAGCCACAATGGACCGTCGCGTCTACCGTCACTCACGCTGTACATTGCTGAAAAGGTCAGAATGTGATTTTTTATTTAGTACAATTACTAACCCCAAAAAATTTTAGCACGAAAAGAAAATAATCCTCAAAAAAAATGTCGATTTTTCATAGGGGTGAGAATTTTCTCTCAAAAAAAGCCCTAAAAAATATGTTGTTTATGAAAATACACAAAAATAATTTATTGAATCTTTCTGAATATATTTAACACCTTGCAAAGCCCCATTATCCAAAAGAATTCGGTGAACTTAGTCTTGATAACAAAAATATGAATAAATTTATAGGAGGGTCAAAATATCGAGCAATAATTCAGATAAATAGATAAAAGGAAAAAGTAACATGATATTATAGCTACATGTTCCTTCTTTTATCTGAACTTTGAATCATGAGAAAAAATTAATTTTTACGTGATTTATTGAAAAATTTATAATCCGCTTGGGAGTATCGTTCCTTCAGAGCGTGCTCTCTAAACGCAGGGCAGGAGCTAAAAATGGGGGTGCGTTTTGGAGCCGGTTATGTCGAAAAGTATCAAATTTTTAACAAAAATGCTAAGGATCATTTTTGTAGGTAATGAACTGATCTTCAATCTTCATTTTCGTCCAAACAATAATTCTCTGAGTGTCATATTTTCGGAAATATCGGCGAAAATAGGCGAAAAAAACCAGATTTTTGAGACAAGTGGGCCATTTTCCCGCCCTTCCACAAATTTCAGATACCTGAAATTTTTGGGGCTGAATGTACCCATGAATACCTGCAAATTAAAAAAAAATGGTGCCTGCCGGACAAACCTGATACCTTCGTTTATTGGACTATATCTTCAGTTTTATAAAAATCAGTGAGAATTTTACAAATTATAACTTCCGGTCAAATTTTCTATGTTTAAAATGCTTTCTTTTTTTCTTTGCGTACATTTTAGGCAAATATACTTTAACTTTTTCCGAACGCCTCGCCTGAATATTTATATTCAACAGCTTGGAGCGCGTAGTTTTCGAATTCGCTGTCTTATTTTTAATAATTGTTTATAGTAATACAATTTTTTTAATAACTTATAATATAATTTTTTGTAAAATTTTCCGCTCTTTCACGTGGTACCATTGGTTTTTCGAAATTTTAATTTTTTTATTTGAGATATATTGAAAAACCAAATTTTCGATTTTGTTTTCAAAATTGTGCACTTAGCATACACTTTAGAGAATCAAAGATTTTTTTATCGTTTTCTACACCCTTTCAAGTACTTAAGTGCCAACTTTCATCGAGATCACATTTTGAGCGAGCTTTTAGTCAAGTGATATTTTTAAAAGATTTTTTATTAGTTTTCAGCCACTTGAAATTCATTTGTCCTAAGATTTCCTAAAGTTTTGTACGACTATATTCGGTAGATCTGAGTGTGAACGCTAAAATATTTTTTTTTTAAATAAAACTATGTACTTTTCTCCTGATGTTATTTATTACGTCATTGTTTTCGGCGAGACTTAGGCTTTTGCTCTTTTACAATTAGGTAAATAATCTTTCCACAACACTGTATTGGTATATAAAATGTTATTTTTAGAAGATTCATAGTGACTCTTTCTTTCCCCGTAACATAATTCTGCAATATAATTTTTGCAAATTTCTGAAAGAACTTATTACCTACTTGACTGAAAGAAAATAAGGTTAGTTTCTAATTTTCTCACAACGAAGAAACGAACGGTTACGGCGATAGTTGATAACCAAAACTGATTACATCAATGGTGTAAACAAAAACGTACATAATGACGATGAAGCCTTTGGAAAGCTATCCGTGTTGTGTGCTGTTCTCGTAAAACTCCAATATTTATTCATTGAAAGTGGAACAGTTGGTACACTTGTATGCAGCAAACTTGAATAATGTAATTTTTGATTGAGTAATCGTGGGGAAAAATAAATCCGCCATTTTTGTTGTCTATTTCTGTACTTTGTAAAATCCTTATTAGAGTTTTCAAAAACCATATACAAGGTCAAATGTTTTATATGAACAAAACGAACTAATTTTTAAGACCGGACCTGATTTTTTTCTAGCTTCGGTTAATTAGATGGTAGTAGTTTTGCAAAAATATGAGACAAATCAAACTAATCGTTCAAAGGTAATGACCAAAAGAAATTTCAGTCAAAATTCACAATCCCCTATATATTATTAAACAATGGGGGCAGGCACTTTTTAATGACCATTTGATATTCCCCAAGGGACCCTCAAAACGAGGTAGTAGTATGTACAGTTCCTCATAACTCACCCTGTATATCAGGAAGAGAGTATATACGTATATACGTATTGATAGATTTCTTGCCAACATTTTTCTCTTAATAATTTTTTTATTATTTTCATATTATTTTTCAACACAGTGATTTTTTAAACCAGTTCAATTAAGGTAACATCATACTTAAAAGCCATTTGAAAGTACATGGAGAAACTGAATTGAACTAATCAGTTTTAATTAGTTATTTTGTTTCAAAAATCGGGACGACACCAGTGGCAAGAATGCTCCTTGCCCGGCATGCCGGCAGCCGGCAACGACAGTAGCACATTGGTAGGTCGTAAAGGAATTTCGAACCAATAGATTCTTAATAACTTTTATTAGGGTTTATTCTGCTATTTTAATGAATTAAGTGCTAATAGAATATTTAGAAAAATGTTTATATTTAGGTAATGCATCTCACCCTAGCTTTAATCATTACCACTTTAGTCTGGAGGATTAGCATAGGTAGGCGCAAATCTCATACAGCCAAAACTGATTAGTTTAATTCAGTTCCTTTGTGTTCTAAGATAGCTTTTAAGTTTGCTATTGTTACTTTAATTGAACTAGTTGAAAAAAATACAAGTATTTGGGATAAAAGTAATGAAAACAATAAAAATAAAATATTAAGAGACAAGTGTTGGCAAGAAAACCATTGCAGAAAAAAAAGAGGTTAGTATTTGTAATTTGCCCAGTTGCCAGAGCCACAGAGATTTTAAACGCCCAGTATAAAATAAAGCGAGACCATAAACATACATACACCCTGTAAATTTGAACAAAAAAGGTATACTTGTTTTAATAGCATAAATTCAGCTCATTTCGAGATATTTGCATTAAAAATATTCTAACCACAGTATCTCTTTAATTTACTTTAACATATTTCAACATAGTAGGCTTTGAAACTAAAATGAAAATGTAGATCTAAGTAGGTAATGAAAATGCCACGACACAACCATTTTTCTAATTCAGAAATGAGAGATATGATTTGTGTTTATGCACAAATAAAATTTTTTCTGGACTTGCTAACAATTAATTATTTGACAGCTCTACATTTTCATTTTAGTTTCAAAGCCTAATATGTTGAAATATGTTAAAAAGTAAATTAAATAGATTCTGTGGCTAGAATATTTTAAATGCAAATATCTCGAAATGAGCTGAATTTATGCTATTAAAACAAGTATACCTTTTTTGTTCAAATTTACAGGGTGTATCATAAAGACTTGAAAAAAATTCAAAAAAGGCCAGGAATAAAAAAAAATGATACTTTTCTTCATCCAGTAGAGTGTAGGTGGTGCCCTCTTTATCTAATCTCAAAATTGATAACGCGCTTATGATTTACTAACTTAAAAATATAACCATACCAAATTTCAAGTCAATATATTAAATAATAAAGAAATTATTGCAAAAAAAACGAAAAATAAATTTTATCTTCAACACCCTGTATCTTGACAGTAGATAACATTTGATCCAAAGTTATTTAGTACAATATTAATATTTCGAGGTCGTCCTGAACCTATGATTAAAATATTGACCATTCCTTATGATACACCCTGTATATGGGTGACCTCTATCTACCATTAAAATATCTCTGTTTACCAACGGGACGCCCTGTATATGCTTTAAAGGAAAAATTTTATTTCAAGGGGGAAAACAATCTCAGCTGTTTTTTACTATACTTGGACATCTTCAAGAGCATTCAACAAAATTTTTCGAACATTCACAAAATCTCAGCTGGCGAAATAATATCAATGTTTGGATATTCTATTAATAAGCTACATTAGCCTGGGGTGGATCTCAGGATGCAGAGAGAGTATTTCAACTCCAAAAAAAGAGCTAAGTTTCAAGATATCGGACATTGTCCAGGTAATATTAATATTAAATCGTTTATATTATATGAAGTGCAACTTGTACATTATATTTACCGATTTATGTTATAAACTTAACGGCTTTTAGTCATTCTATGATTAACATCAGCGGTTCAAAGGTAGTCATTATTTTGTGTAATTTCTAACAGAACATTAAACCTCTACTAGCTAGGCAACAATTCTTCTAAAAGTTAAGTTGGTTGCCTAAGTTCCAAACGCTTTTAGTAAGATTCAGTATTACCAAATGGATGGTTTTACGATTTGTTTTCTTTATTTTTAATTCCATGAATGTTGGTATGAATAGAAAGTTTTCAGGATTTCGCTATTAATATCCGTGTATAGATTTTGTAAATTTTAATCCGGTTAGATTTGCACATGAATTGTTTATTCATTTCGGAAGCTCATAGTGGTTTGCTAAACAAGCATGTGATTTCAAGTGAGAGAAATGCCTGTATAAATATACAATTTAACCCTTTCACACAGCCAATAATTTTCCAAAGTAGTCTAGAATATCCTGTTATTCACGTTAGTGGGAATTTTTAATTAATACACTATACCTTGAATAGGTGATTAAATTATGCAATATTTTTTAAAAATTAATAAGTATAAATGCTGGAAATTTTAATTAAACTTTTGTTCATCTTCAATACACTACATTTAAAATTAACCATTCATAAAAATATAGATATTTAAATTAATGTATTTATATAAAAACTCGATGTTTAATTTCAATTTTGACCTCTAGTTTTCTCGAATTCAAATATACAAATATTTCTTACTCAAAGACCGAGATACACTCGCGTTTTGTTTTCGAAAATACCCTTCCCCTCGTTTAAAATGAAATTTAACACCATACACCAAAAGGTAGAAGGACCTCCGCCCAGAAACAATAATATTGCATACTTCGTCCGGATCCAGCCCAATTTATTAACTAGGCCGGTGAAAAAGTTACCAAATGTTGGCTACAGTGACTACACTCTATCGGATTAGTAACTAACCTATGGAACTAACCAGTACCAATCCGAGGACATACCAACATATAACATACAAATTTTAGAATGCTTCCGTGATATTGTACTGCCTGCCTTTGTAACATAAGGTAGTTAACCCAAATTGAAGCTGCAATAAGTAAAAGCATGCAATACACAGTAGCCGAAAGGGCTCAAAGGGTTTCTGTGTTTTTAAATCACATGCCGACGTAAAAAATAAAAGTTTTAATAAAAAAAACGCCCCGGAAAAATTGGCATGCGCCCCTCGTTAGAACAAGGGTGGAAAATTTCAAATTTTTTCACCCTTGCTCCAACGAGAAGCGCATGCCAATTTTTCCTGACTGTTTTTTTGATTAAAACTTTTATTTTTGACATCGGCATGTGATTTAAAACAAGACAATCCTATTTAATTTTGTACATTTTCACGTGAGCCTTTGAGCCCTTTCGGCTACTGTGGATTGCATGCATATTATTACAGCTTCAATTTGTGTATTTTTAAATTCGCGACATGTTATAAGCCTTTTTAGTAATGTAAAATATATGCTTATCGAAGAGCATTTTAGAGTAAAATATTATTCCTAAGTCCTTTATTTCCGTAACAGTTTTTAAAGGTCGAGAAGATATTTGATAGGAGTGGTTCAGAATGCTTTTTCCGCGTCCAAACAAAATGTGATAACACTATTCAAAATTAAGGTATGGACTATTTGTCTCACAGTAATCATGAAAGTTATTGATATCTTGCTGCATTAGTACGATGTCGTCAGCATCAGAGATTGAGTGATATATTTTTAGATCATCGGCGTACATTAAAAAATTTGCAAAACGAAAACATTGGGATATATCATTAATGTAGATATTGAATAAGAGTGGTCCCAGATGAATTCCTTGAGGAACTCCAGAGGTGATTTGGCGATATTCTGACTCGTGGTTATATAAGATTTAAGCCCATTTAGCAGATTGCCACTTATCACGATTCCAGCGAGCTTCTGTAGCAAAACTGAGTGATCAATTTTGTCGAACGCTTTGCTGAAGTCGGTATATAGCAACTACTTGGTGTTTGTCATTGAGGATGTGCAGAATATACTCAATATAAGTGAATAAATTGGAGTAAACTGATCGTTTATTCATGAAGCCATGTTGTTCAACATTAATCGTGGTTTTAACATCGAAGAACAGAGTATCGAAAATAATGGACTCAAAAATGTTGGCTATAATTGACAGTTTTGAAATAGGTATATAGTTTTTGATGAGCAGTTTGTTGTCAGATTGTAAGATTGGGATTATATGAGCTTTTTTCCACATTGAAGGAAATACACCCTCATTAAGGGATTTATTGAAGATTGTGTGAAGTATTCAGCACAGTTCTTAAGGAATGTTCTTGGTAGCTCTTTTATTTGAAAGATTTTGAAGTTTTTGAAGAATAGATTGTAAGGAACTGTTCTTCTTGTGGTGCCCTATCCGTTGCGGTCGTTCGCGATTAACATGGCTATTTTAACTTTGTTCGCTGCACTCCGAAAAAGTTCTACTGAAGTGAGTCGTTCCCATTTACGCAGATTATGCAACTATGAATGTCTTCGTCTACCCGGTCCTCTTTTGCTGTCTGTTTTGCCCTGTAAGATGAGTTGCAGGATACAATACTTCTCATGCCGCATTATATGCCCAAGGTATTCCATTTTACGTTTTTTAACAGTGAATGAGATTTCTCTCTGTTTCTGTTTCTCTCCTCGTTAGTGATGTGGTCGGTCCACGGTATTCGTCCACATTTCGAAGGCATCCAGTTTCTTCATCATTCCCATATAAAAGAATTGAAAATATGTATCACTTAGCTAATTTGATTTTTGTCTTCAAAGATATCTTTGCTAGTAAATAATGACTTCATGTTGTTAAACGCTGTTCTCGCTTTTTCAATTATTGATCTTATTTCTATAGACTGGTCCCATTGAGAGTTTACTAATGATTCAAGATAGTATTTCTCGACCTGCTTTACTAGTTTGGTATTAAGAACGTTAAGCTTTAAACCATACTGTTCACTGATAGCTTGGATCTTTCTCAGTAGATGTTGAAGTTCTTCGATACTGCTGGCAAGTATTGCAGTATCGTCAGCATATCGAATGTTGTTGACGAGTTCACCATTTAGTTTTATGCCCACATTAGCGTCGTATATCTGTTGAACAGTAGAGGAGATAGTATACATTCCTGGCGCACACCTTTCTTTATTTCCAGTAGAGGAGTTACCTACTTTTACACACGCAGTTTGTCCCCCTATCATTCTTATATCTTTACTGTCGAGAACTACCTTTTTTAGTATGGATATGAGAAGTTCATGGTTGACACTATCGAAGGCCTTTGCAAAGTCAATGAAGGAGATGTCTCTGTTATAGGATGAAATGTTGTTATAAGATTCTTGCTGGGCTATGTTATGAAATAATTCTTCTCGGATTTAAAACCGAGAGAAAATATTCAGAGAATGTTTCACACATTTCATTGGATTCTGTAATTATTCTATCGTTATCTCTCAACGTGTTAATTGAAGTAGTACTATTTTTTTTTTGATTTCACGAATTGCCAAAGATGTTTTGGGTTTGAATTAATGCTGGTTTCACAATGATTGATGTAGTTTTTATAATCCTCATTGGTTAGAAATTTTAAACAACCACGCAATAGTTTGAATGTTAAATAGTCAATTTGATTTTTGTGCTTTTTCCTTAAACTAATAGTTTATTGAACAAATAAATGAAATAAAAATTGAATTAAATCTCTGAACAATTTTTTTAAGCTTTTCCTGGTCACAAACAGGAGTTCAATAACAGAAGAACAAAAAACAACTCATACGATTCTACTTTTTCCTGCCTACATTCTATGATATTGCATATTTAATATTATTTCTACCTTTTATTTTGGCATGGTATGAGATCACCATAATATAAACTTTCTGTTTATCTAATATCACATCAGAAACATAATCAAACCCCTTTAAATAAACAACAAATAAGTATGTTGATATTGTATACATATTATCTATACATGTCTATAAATATGCAATGTAAACACTTACCTTGTAAATTATCCAGCATAAACGTCAGCAGCTTCGCAGTACCATTTGGTTCACTATAGATGGACAGGATATCCTTGTTCAGAGGATTCCCAGTGAGATTGAGGCTGAGTAGATTGAACAGCTTGCCCAGCTCATAAGGTAGTATCCTCAAACAGTTGTTCGCCAAATTCAACTCTCTGAAAACGAATATAAGTATAAAGTTTTTGTACTGGACAATTACAAATATAAAATTTTGCATTTTTACAATATAAAATGTATAAAAGCGGAGAATCTAACTACAGCAAGGAGTCTTTATGACCAATTGTGTCTGACAGAACAGGCCCCAACACAACCAGTTAATTATGCCTCTTTATGAGAAGGCACAAATCTCATCACAGTAGTCACAATCCCTGCACCTTTTGGTGTCGAGGGTATTCCGTAAATTCTTTACTAAATTAAAACCAACTACATCAAACAAAAACCAAATAAATTCGTTATATAACATTAATTGTCCACATATATATGACAATCGAGACCACCATACAGGACAATAGATGTCACTTATGTACAACCATCCAGGCCACCAATATAAGACAATTAAGGCCACCAATATTGGACAATTAAGGCCACCAATATTCGACAATTAAGGCCACTAATGTTGGATAATTACACCAGGTACATAGGGCAATTACGGCCACCTAAGTATATAGGACAATCGAGACCATCTAAATAATTTGCATGCGAAATTCAATTGAAAATAATAATAATAATAATAATTTCAAGTTTAATGAAATAAAAATATGATCTAGAGAAAAAAACCGCTTTAAAGGACAATAAAAGAAATGATTCACATAAAAGCAAAACAGGAGTGCTGTTAATTTTAAATATATCCATATTAATTTAATTCAATAAATTTCTGCTTCTATCATAGTTTTATCAATCACATCTTTTTTTAATAATTATGATACATTTATTCTTTTAAATATTTAGTTGACTTTTAATCTCTGCTGAGATTTGTTTTATTTAAATAGGTAAATATTTTTTTAAATTTGTGTAACCTAATTATTAAGGGTCGCTAGTAATTGACCGAATTTTATCAGTCAAAGCGTCACTTTTTTTTTTCTGTGCCTACAAGGCAAATTATAATAATTTAGTTTTGCTGTACTACTTAATAAACAATCTTGATTAAAAAAATTACAAATGATTTGCTTTTTCAAATAAAAAACTTTAATTTTAAAACAATGTACTGAATATTTAAAAATAAGAAATAACCAGTTTTTGATATATTACAATTTGCATAACCAAGCAATTTAAAAATTATCAATGACCTTGCCACAATTATTTTATTATTTTATTTACTCACTTTTATTTTCCATGTAAATATAGCCAACAACAAAAAACAAAACAATTTATTTCATTATGAAATAATAAAAACAAATAAGTAGTACTATAATATCAACAACCAATCTTGAAAACTTAAAAACAGGTTCGAATTTTAATTGGCAGATTTTTTTGAAAAAAATTATATATACCCATATAATAGTTTTAATAAACAGACCTATAATTAATATTAAGTTTAGGATTTTTGCCAGAAATTTTGTAATTATGATTATTAAAAGTTTAATTGTAAATCATCTAAAAAGCCTTAAAAAATGAGAGCTGTTAATTAATAGGTGTTAGATCTCATTCCATTGTTATTTTTGTTAGGTTTGAATAATTAACAAAGTAAACAAAATTTGTATCGTCGACATTCTATTGGAAGACAAGATATATAGTTCATATATAACAGAGTTGGCACTAATATAGAACCTTGTTGTACACCATAGACACTTTATTTTGAATTCTATCAAAGGAGGTTTCCCTTTAACTAGCCTTATTTAAGTCAGTGAGCCTGGAATCCCCAAAGCGAAGTGATATATTGCAGATAAGACTCGTACTAGTGCAAAATAAGTTACCCAATTTAAAAATTGTTACTAAAAAAGCAAATTAACTTATCCAAGTGCATTGGATGATACTATTCTTACAGCAAAAGTGGCTGAAGTTAGTTTTTACATAAAGACAATGCGTTCATTGAACTGGAATTTATTATCAACAGATTGTATTGTTTGAATAGCCAATAAAAGACAAGATTTAATTAATAAAATTGTGTTATATTTCGACATTCAATTTATCAAAAACATTTATCTGATTTTTTAAAATTGCAAAAATAATGATTGTCATTTAAATTTTGGTTACTATCTAAAAATTTTTAAATACTTTACAAGAAACTTGGCAATTTTCAAAGTAGAGTCGAAGGAAGAATGAGTGGTTTGATCATGAATTGAGTTGAATGTTTGAAAAAAGAAACTTTTTGTACAATAAATTTTTAATACAAATGACTGAAAATATTTGGAACAATTATAGAACTAATAGAAATGAAGTTACAAATGCAAGAGAGATATATATTTTGGAATTAATAATATCACTGATGTAAATATGATAGCAGAGAATTTTAATAATTATTTTATAAACAATATTGAAAATATAATTTGAAATAGTGTGCTTAACAATAAAATTGTAATTGCATGAAATCATTTAATAAAATAAATGAAAAAGATTTTAATGACAATTTTACAGGAAATAAATAACTAATCTTTATCTGATTTACTCGATATGGATGTGATAAAAGCTGGCAAAAATAAAATGAGTGCATAGATAATAAAAATAATAAATCTATCTATAAAAATGTGAGGAATATAGACCAATTAATATGTTACCACTCCCTGAAAAAATTATGGAAATACTCATTAAAAAACAATTTTTGCAGCAATAATATCCTGATCAATTGGGTTTCAGAGACAATAACTCTTGTGAATCTTGAATACAATATCAAAATGGAAAGAATTAGTTGACAAAAAAAAGTGAAAAGTTGAGAAATTATGGAATAGTAGATGAGGCCTTAAAGTGGTTTGAAAACTATCTAAATATTAGATTTCAGCAGACAAACATAAATGGATGTTTGTCAAGTAAACGACAAGTTAATTATGGAGTTCCACAGGAATCGGTACTGGACCCATTAATGTTAATAACCTATATAAATGATATTACAAGTTGTTTTGAAGACAACGAACCTATTTGCAGATGATACTGTCATTTCAGTTTGTGGTAATTCCTTAGAGGAAGCACAAGAAAAATGCAAAGGCAGTTGAATGTGTTTGAAAGTTGGTTAAAGGATAATTTTCTTTCTGTTAACACTAAGAAGAGGAACGTTATGGTATTTGGAAATTATGAAGAGAATGGGATTCAACTTAAATTATTTAATGTAGAATTGGAGCATGTTTATGAATGTAAATATCTCGGTCTCTTATAGAATCGGTAAAAATTTATCTATGTTCGCTAGGCTCACTGTATATAAATACATTTGATTTATTTATCTATAAAATATTACATAATATGCTACCTAAATATATGGCTGATAAAATGAAATTTGTAAATGAAGTTCATGCATATAATACAGGATCTGCTTCTAATATTTTTGTACTGCTAGCAAAAACAGCAGCAGTAAAAAAATCACTTTTTCATGATGGTCTGATTTTTTATAACAACTTGCCATTGTATTTTCGTTTTAGTGATAAATTTCAAGAATTCAAAAGTAATGTTAGTATAAATGTAAAGGAAAACTTTGAATAAATGTTGTATTTAGTTGTAGAATGGGAAAATAATGTATTTGTAACTTTAATTAAGTAGTATTTAATAATATATTTGTAGCTTTAAATATATTTTCTAATAATAGTAATTTGTATGTAGCAGAGAGTTGCTAATAAATACTACTATTACTGCAAAGTTTTATGCTTTTTTTTATAAGATTGGGGCATTTTAACTTTAAATTCTAGTGATGCAGCTTACCTGAGGTGTATGAGCTCTCCCAGCTCAGCGGGCAGTGATCGTAACTTATTGTTGCTCAAGTCGAGATGCCTTAAATTCACTAAATTACAAATGTCTGGTGGCAGTCTCAGCAACTGATTGTTCTTTATGTACAACGCAGTCAGGTGCGTTAACTGGAACAGGTTGGAGCTCAGATTTCGAATAGTCCCTGTTATCTCCAACTCTGTCCAGTAGGACTTTTTCCCGCTCGCCTGGTCCTCTGGGGACATGTAAGTGTGCGTCCGGCGATTTGTAGACCCGTTGTTCTCGAATTTGTCTTTGCGTGGCATAATTTAACCTAAAAAAGAACATTTTTGGATTAGCTATCATTACTGATGGCTTCCTAAATGACATGACATAGTATTTGACAGCTTTGGTTTAAACCTTCGCTTAGAAAACAGATGAATACAAAGTGATTCTAGATATTTTTTGGCAATAGAATAACTTTACCAGTGGCGTACCCGAAAAAATAAAACTTTATCAAAATCAAATAAATGTAAGAAATAACTTTCTTACTATTTTAAACAGGAAAAAGGTAATTTTATATTAATGGGTCTATATTCCTTCTCATTAAAATTTAATAGACTTGTTTTTATTTAATCAGGAAATAGTAAATAAATCGGTTGCTTTTTTTTAGATTCAAATGAAATAATTTAAATATAATGTTGCTTGGTCAGACACAAAGGGAAGCATTATTTTATACTGAGAAAAACATTATTTTTAACCATAAGAATGTATATAACAAGTACTTGTTCTTAAAATAACAGAAAAATATTTCACCTTGAATTAATGAAATATTTTCTAAATTATTGGGTGCACAGTAAAAATTTTAAAAATTCTGTAACAATTATTATTTATAATATACCCACTTAAGTATTCCAAACATTTTTGCTTTGCTTTTTATCTAAAATTACACTCATTATGTTTTTTTGCTGCAAATGAGTAAAATTCATCAAAGCGTAGTCAGTAAGTTAAGAGGACACTGTAAGTTCAGAATTTAGTTTTATTTAATTTATTAATAACACAAAGATTTCTATAAATTTGTGTAATATTGTTTTTCGATAGCAATTTATGTATTGGAAGTCACAAAAATAATTGTGTATCAAAAATTTCACTGCACATTTCCCACCTTTTTTTTTATTTCTACAGCTGATAAAAGCATAAATGCTTTCACCACAGTTCTGTTATACTGATATATAACAAACAATTTTCCAAATTACTAATGTCTCAGTAAGTAGAGAGTAAAGATTTATTTTTATTAAGTACAAGTAATGCCACCAATATAATAAAATAATTACCAATGGATAGATATGTCACTAATTTGAAAAAAAAAACTACAAGAACTGTGGATTTAGGTATTGTTAATAACAAAATTTAAACTACCAATAAGTTACCATACCTAATAAATAGCTATATTATTATATCAACTTATTTGAGTAGGTACCTAATTTAGTATTAAGTTGTAATAACCAATACATTCTTTTTATTATTTCTTTCATTGTGATAAAACAGTAACAATACATTTACCTCTAAAATGTGATAAAAACTAAAGTCAAAGGTCCTTATTCAACAGACACCTTGTGTACACAAAGACAAACTTGGGTTATTTGGCAATATGTGAAAGCTTTGCAAGTTAAAACAAATAGAGCATAATGTGTGCAAAAGATCGTTCTTTCAATTTAAATATTTGACGATTGACAAACCATTTTGCAATATACAGTGCTTCGATTTTGAATGAAGAGTAAGAGTTCAAAGAACTCTAGATGACCCTGTAAACAAATGGTTTCCAGAGCCAGAAGGGATCTAGTTGAATGATAAAAAAACTCGCAATATTTAGCACACTAGATGATTTGGCCTCGCCGAAAATAGCTTTGTATCACATTATGTGAACAAACATCGTGACGTACTGGTTTGGAAAGATCTTAAAAAAGAAGTCATCAACATTATTGGTTATTATGTTGTATTATGACAGTGGTGACGTATTTTACGGGTTTCGATAGTCAAACTAAATAAATAATATACTAAACTAACCGACTCACCTTCATCTAATCCTAAATTAATAAAAATAATAGAGATATGTACAGTTAATTCGCTTTTCCAATTTTTACACCTTTATACACAACACCGCACTCACGAAAAGCTATTGCAAGCTTGCCAACCGTTTTTTTGACAGTTCATATCAACCAAAAAAGTTCCCAAATATATTTTATTACATTCAAATTTTAAACGCGTTCTAGCCTAAATTGTATATTTTAAAAACTCCATACTAAAAAGAGTAACTTTTATCATAAATTTTGGAATTTGAAAATGAATAAATTGCAAAAAAACTTAATTAAATATTTTAAAGACACCTCTATGACGATTATAGGGAACTCATTATTTCTTTAGCGTCGAGTATGGTGGCGCCATCTTGATTGCAACGGCTAGAGTTGAGGGTAGAAGCAATTCCTTATGAAATAGCAATCTGTTATGTGTTATAGTGGTGTAGTTCATTTTAATACCTTATAAAAGTCCATTAACGGAGCTGCCGGCAGGCACCTAGGGGCGGCTTCAGTTCCCAAAGATCCCGAAATATGAACTTTTTTTCAAAAATAAAGGTTGCTAAAATTCTGTATAGCTTATTCACCATCGAAATAGAACTTTTTGGTTTAAGACAAGGGAGTTCCTACTCATTAAAATTTGTCAGATAACACTTAATAATGCTCTTTAAATAAAATTATAGATTTTATAAATATATATCCCAAAATATACAGTGCGTTTTAATATCCAAAAAGAAGAACGTTTAAACTAACAAACCACTATGAACTACAACTACAGAAATGAATTACGTAGACTTATTGTTTCAGGGGAGGCTTTAGCAATTTAATACTATACTCCAAAAAAAGTCGAAATATACAGAATGGTGCTTATCTGCTTGTAGTTTGATTTGGAATAAATTTAGATTTCGCAATATGGGACGTGGGATGAATTAGAACTTCCATCTATTACATTTTGGCCCGGAGAAATCCCGAAAAAATAATAATAATAAAAAATATTTTGGACGATTTCGCTTATTACTTTAAACAGCAATATTGAACGTATAAAATTTGAACTGGTAGGAGTAATTTTCCATCCATTTGAAAGTATGAAGTTTTTACTTTTAATAATTTAAAAGCAAAAAATATGAGCCATAGTGTACAGGTTGGCCAACTATAAGAATGCCAGGTACTGTATCTGGGAAACTGCCCTTCGTAGAGGCTTGCGGCAAAAAAACTTATTACTAAAACGGCCAAGAGAAAAACCTGTAAAATATTTTCAAGTTTCTGAAATGGCCTCTAGGGGGCGTAACTGTAATCTTGAATCTAAAAAAGTGATGTTTCTATGAATTCCGCTATATTAATCTAACAAAAAATTACCTTATCTTTAAAGTCGAGGATAATCTGAACCTTTTTTGTTTGAAAATTTTTGCTGTATCTCTAAAAATAAAGTGGTAGGGGGTATTTAAAGGTTTCAGAAAAACTCCCTGTATATTCGAAACGGCTGAGCCGATTTTAACAAACTTGGGCTAGTTGAAAAGAGCTATTCTTAGGCAACAAATGTTATAATATTTGAAGTTTTGTTAGTTTCACATGTCGCCGCTAGAGGGCTTTTTCGACATTCCGAAAAAAATGTTTAATTTTCTCAAAAAAATTAAATGCATTGCTATGATTTTTCTTTTCATGAAAAAGTAGCTAAATGATGCTTAAACAATCTCGCAAAAACCCCATCTCGATATCTTGTTCCTAACCTAAAATTTAGGCCAAATAGAATTTTATACGGAAATCCCTTAAATTTTTATTAATTTAAACCACCGACATAACCTTAAACTAGACGGCTAATGCCATATGATAAAAATTGATCAATTACGAGGATGACTGGTGTCCATAATGCATGCGCATTGTTTTTGTCATATTCACCGACATAACCTTAAAGTCTATGTTCCGACATTGGCGTACCTTAGGTAAAATGATTGGGTCTAGAACGAAAATAAGTGGAATGATGAAAACAATTTAGGATTTAGGTTGGAGTTTTCATTTACTGATTGGAAATATTATTATTTGTAAGAACAGGATGTTTTTTATAAAATAGTATAGTATAGGTATAAATAGCTGTATCGTTCGAGTAAGACATATAGTATCCTCAATTTATATCATTGAAATAACTTTCTGAAGCAAAATGCTCTGAACATATTCTTGTTGACGAGTGCGGAAGTGGTTCTAAAGGTCTTCCGATTGCTTTGAACCATTCATTACGTTGGTCCTCAGGTATTCTAAAATATCATTGTGAAGCAAATATACATTTGTTCGCGTAAAATAATTACTTTTTGGTATAATAAATGTGTGTGAATCAAAGTTGTTGAATAGATGCATGGTATATAACAATTTTATTGTGTTTCTTATATTGACTTACCTATGAAACATAACACCTTTGGGATGGTTTGTTGAACGGTTCTTACACCAAAGTACAAAACAGTTCATTTTTACAATAAATTCACTATTTCTCTATCGAATATCGGTTAAACACCAAACAGAACAGTGGACGCCTATGAACAGAAAACAATATGTCTCGTCTCCTCGAATCGGCAAAGCTCGAGAACCGAAACCCAGATATTAGACGTACTGGTGTCCATTGCGCATTGCGCAGAGACGTTTTCGGAACGTTCAATTGGAGTTTCTTGTGTGGTGGGAATATGGATATTAGCCGTCTAGTTTAAGGTTATGTCGGTGATTTAAACTAATTAATTCTTTTTATTATGTAAGTTGTGGCCCTAAAAAGGTCCGATTTAAAAAAGAAAGGTTTTTAATGCCCCCTTAAATGCTCGAAATACTGACCATCACGCTCTATGTATTGCTGAAGCCTCTCATGGGTAGACAAAAATGCAGCTTCAATTTCGGCTCTCGGTATGTTAAATAATGCATTACGAATCCGGTTTTTCATATCTTTGGTCGTAGGTTGAGTCTGAAACACGATGTCCTTTAACAGCCCCATAAATAAAAATCAAGACAAGTTAAGTCTGGTGATCGCGCAGGCCTTGGAAACAGACTTCCTCTTCCAACTACAAAAACAAGTTTTGCCGTGTTTCCAGTGGCACATCTTTCAACAACAACGGAAATTTATTGACCAAAAAGTCAAGAAAGATATTGTCATTTAGGGATTGCTCGAAAAAATATGGCCCAATAATTCTGCCCCCCAGTATGCCACACCACACATTTAAACTTCAACGTCCTTGGTGCTGAACTTCACGCAACCAATGCGGATTTTCTGCAGACCAATAATGCATATTGTGCAGATTGACTCTCCCGTCACTTTTAAAGACCGCTTCATCGGTCTAATGAATTTGAAATAAAAATTCTCTATTTTTTTGTTAGGTTAATATAGCGGAATTCACAGAAACATCACTTTTTTAGATTCAAGATTGCAGTTACGCCTCCTAGCGCCCATTTCAGAAACTTGAAAATATTTTCCATGTTTTTCTCTTGTTTCTCTCTAGTTTCCTAGATTCAGTACCTCGCATTCTCAGTTGGCCACCCTGTATAAGAAAATGTTGTCAAATAATCATATTCAATTAATCTAATAAGACCACATTTCAGTCAATTACTGAACAACTATTCTATAACAATAAATTGTCATTAATTCTGACACGCAACGTGTACATCAAAGAGGTATATGTCTCCCGACTACGATAAGAGGTTCTATGTTAAAATGCTTTTACCCATTTGGTACAAAAAAATTTTAATCGGTTTTTCTTTGTTATTAGAAATTTTCGGATTATTTCTCCCGTACGCAAACCTGAGTATTACTAGTAATCAGCGACATTCAATTTTCAAAAAATGTTATACCATTCTTCTATCCTTACTTGTATTGTCAGGATATGCATATGTCCAGTGGTTTGGAACGCAAATCGCTAACAAAACCACAAGAACATCAAACGTTATATTACTGAGTTTAGTGGAAATTGTTTTAACAATGATTTGCCTCACTTCAATAATGGAAAAAACTTTTTGGAACAAAGGAAATTGGTCACAGTTTATGAAGTTGCAAAATATTATTAGAAAAAAGATGGAAATCGATAATTTTTGGCGAAATAAGTTCTACTTTGTTTTGGAAATAGTATTGGGACACGTTGCATTTATTTTTGTAACTGCCGTGGATCAATATAAGTAAGTAACATTCTAAAATTCCAGAAGATCCCCTAATCTCTAATTACAAGGTTTGATTTACATTAACTATCTCCACTGTTTTGTCAGTAACACTCTGTATAACAGTCACAAAAAAGAAATTAATAGTGACAAAAACTCTGAACCTCAAGTTGAAAAATTACGACAATGGTATTGTTTATTTCTCACGTTTTGAAAAAATTGGGGGTGCTAATGTTTTACATTCTTGACATTTTCGTTCGAGCTGGCTCTGAATTAACCACTTTCTCTGGTAGCATTAAACATATTACTTTAAGGTACCAGTGCCTTAAAATGCTCACATTAAAGCACTAGTGCCTTAAAGTAAATGTCAAATTTTGACAGTAAATTTGCAATACAATACTTATGTTAAAATTCACACAATTTGAAAAATTAAATCCTTCCACAATTCTACCACTATCAACTGACACGACCGCATTCCTAGTTGACGTTTGAGCAGATTCCGCTGATATGATGGCACTGAAAGCAGTTTTCATTCAATCGAATTTTTACTTTCCAATCAATCTTCGATGTATCCCTTGGCGAATGTTGAAGATTTCCATCCCCCATGCCGCTTAATTGTCGTTAAATTTGCTCCACTATCCGCTAGTAAGCTGGTCGACGAACGCCGAAAACAATATGTCCAGTATAGAGGTTCGAATTTGGAAGTTTCAGAAATTTAACAATGGCAGCAGGAATTTTTCCAAACGTATTTATTCCGACAGGGTTTTTCGAGCACTTGCCTTTCACATAAGTTAGGAAAAGCCTCCGATGTTCCAAAATTCTTCAACGATAGTGAAATTTCGTGGAACCTTGGTTTTGGTATCTAATATCTTAACCTATATCGAACTGGAAGTGCCCATAAATTCCAAGTTGTCTAGAGTCTTCTCTTTCGTTGTTAATTTTGCATACCATTCGGCATTCGTTGAGAAATCTTACCTAAAAATTTCTATTGTGGAGGCGCCTCTCTTGTGGAGGCCCCGGGGCTGCAGCCCCGTTTGCCCTCTCTTAGATCCGGCCCTGCTTGCAATTATGATACGAAAAAGAACCAATCGCCAAATTTTTGAAAATAATTTTTAATAGGCTTCTAAAATTTGTGTATACAGAATACCGTTTTTTATTGAAAGTATTAACGAGCTGTTAAAAGTTAAATGTTTAAGGATATTTCACATTTCACAGAATTTACCCCATTTCAAATTATATTTAAAAAATAATTACAACAGCTGGAATCCAGTTAACGAGACTTTATAGCCTTCTAATCCAAACTTCGTCTATATAACACTGAATATAGTTAAAAATTACCTTGTATCTAGAAATTGAAATGTGGCGTTTGGTTGTGAGTTAAAATGTTTTCGCAATTATGCAATTTTAGTAAAATCCTAGATTTATTAGATTTTCTAGTTTAATATTAAAAAAACCCTAATTTTAGGAACTTTTTTGGCAATCTGAATACAATTGATAGATGGAAACATATTGCATCGACATTAATCAAAGATCTAATGTTTTACTACGTATTCCTTAACACAATTGTAATTTACAATACTGCTTTAATGCTAAAGAATAATTTTAAGGAATTAAGAAACTATCTTCTTAAATCACTGAATATTGAAAACAACAACGTCGCTTTCTATGGAGAAAATACAGGACCTACCATATCCATCATTGAAGATAACACATTCTCCAAATTACTAGAGGCGTCGAAAATTGTGAATTTATTATTTGAATGTGGTGAAATATTTAATAAAATTTTTGGTTTTGTAATTCTTCTTATAAATATTTCAACAGTTTTAATAATTCTTGTATCGCTGAATACGCTTTTAATTTATGGAGATGTTGGTCAATTAACCTTTGACGTTACCACAAACTATATATGCGAATTTCTGATGTTTATGGTAAGTAAATTTGCTAGAATGGCTAAATCGACACCTGATATGAATAGCATTGTAACTCAAGTTACCATCTTATCCTTCTATAACTTAAACTCAATCGTAACTGCAAATTCTACTTCAATTTGTTGCTTAAACAATTAATTATTTGACAGCTGTACATTTTCATTTTAGTTTCAAAGCCTACTATGATGAAATATGTTAAAGTAAATTAAATAGTAGTGTCTTTATCTAATCTTAAAATTGATAAGACGTTTATGATTTACTAACTTAAAAATATAACCATACCAAATTTCAAGTCAACATATTAAATAATAAAGAAATTATTGCCAAAAAAACAAAAAATTAATTTTATCTTCAACACCCGATATCTTAGTAGTAAATAACATTTGTCCTAGAGTTATTTAGTAAAATATTAATATTTGGAGGTCCTGAACCTATTATTAAAATATTGACCATTCCTTATGATACACCCTGTATACATGAGGAGCAGTTGGGCTGAAGTCTATTTTTTCTCAAATACCATATTCGCTTTCCTTTGAAATTTAAAAAATTTAACTTCAGCTCAACTGCTTTTAACATATCAAAGAATATTTTTTAGATAATGCTTTTTTTAGGTATGGGACTCTTTTGTGATCTCAGCTTGTGGCCTTATTAAGAAAGAATCTATTTTGTTGATACAGTTGTGCTGTAAATTACAACATTCATTACCACATGATATCAAAGAACGACAGGAACTTTTAAACTTAGCACGTCAAATTAATAGAAAAACCCCCATGGTGTCAGCCGGTGGATTTTTTAATGTTGATTTCGGTTTAATTTTTTCTGTATTTTCATATGTCGGTACATACATTGTGGCTCTTATACAATTTAGTCACATTGATTTTTAGGTCATTATTAATCAATCAGTTTAAATATAAAACATTTGTGTTTAAATAAATAAATTGTAAATTGATCTTGACTTTTATTTTTAACTTTCATTTTTCATTTTACATTTTTCATGTGAGAGTCATTCAAATAATGACACATTACTTGTCATTGTGTCGACCAATCGGAAGAGTTTAGATATAATAATGGATCTTTTCATGGGTTGTTCAGACAACAAGGATCGTTACCTTTATTACCAGTGCAATTAAATGAGCTATTAATGTATAATCCCTGAAATTCTTTGTCTTTTTATAGTCTATGTATAGTGTCACGTACACCACTCGGGGGGCGTGGCTTAAACAAGAAGGTTCCTGAACAGTTTTAATAATTTTTTAATCAGTAATATTTTCGCTGCGAATCAGGCAGGTCTTCTCCGTCGTCTCAAATACGACGTAATGTTTTTAAATTATTCAAGTGCTCCAACAGTGCAGCAAATTAAATGAGTAAGACTTTGGCCGCGAATCAAGCCAGATTCCTCAAAATATTTTTCATCTCCACTGTCCAAATGCAGTACAAAATTAATTGCTCAAGTAACTAGTACTCCGTTGAATTATTTGTCGTTTTTATAAAAGATAAAATTACAAGTGGCTACACAAATCATTTGTAGTTATTTGTGTAACCAAATGTAATATTGTTATTGTTACGTTCGTTTCCGCTAAAAGTTTAAATAAAAAGTGTTAAAACGTAACGTGCGAGTTTTACTGGGAGGTTTCTAACAAACTACATTTATACAGTCCACATTTTTACATCATATTACATAGAGCATTTAAAGAGGCGGCATAGTAACACTTTCAACGGCCGACCTTGTAAATGGCTGCCCAAACGTAAACTCCACTGATTTACGACATATGTAAAAATATAGTAAACTATAGGTTAATTTATTTATCACAAATGACTGTAGCTGAATTACATGATATAATATTGTAATGAACTTTAATTAAAAATATAAGGAATTAATACAGTTGGGAAAATAATTGTACAACTATCCGCTGGTATATAGAAAATCATTTATTTTATATAAGAGTATTATTTTCTTTCACTTGATCTCTTGGTACATATTGTTTGTTAAATTGAATCAGCACAATCGAATAAGAAAATAAATAAGAAAATACTCTGCTCGATAAAGTTCTGTTGATGTCATAAAAACCAGCGGCGTTCGTTCTTGTTTTTAATAAGCTCACAACGTCGCTTAATATAATCAATTCTTTTCTTTCTTCGGAAGTTGGATCTACAGTTTCTTGAAGATTGTAGCAGATTGATAAAGTGTTTCTAGATTCTTTGTTAACATCTTCGCATTTTTTTATTAAAACGGAATGGTAGCTCTACAAAAAATATATTTAATTTCTCGACCCAATAGTTGACACTTTTAGATTTTTTTTTAGTAATAGGTACAGCTTCTTAAACATTTAATGCATGTTGGCATAGTAACTTTATAAAACTAAATAAGTCTAGGTAGGCTTAAGTAAATTTTTTGACTGACATTGACTACGGACATTAGAAAATGTCGCCAAGCATTGCACCAGGTCTGGACGTGGTGCAGTGCTTGTCGAGATTCTCTAATGTCGTAATTGTGAGAGCTACACACAAACGTGTGAATTTTTCAGTTTAAATACTATACTCTCATTAAACACTTTGGATTTTTCCGAAATATTTCGATTTCTACTATTAAATATATTTATTTACAAAGAGATATTGAATTATTCGCATTTGTCTTTTAGAAAGTCCCGTTAAGGGACTCCTGACAAAGGCTTATTACAGCCTCCTGCAGCAATATTTGTATAATATAAAGCAGGAAGCCTCCTGTAGCAACATACGTATATTATTCAAATATTGCTGCAGGAGGCTGTAATATTCCTTTGTCAAAAGTAGTCTCTTAACCTAACTATTGTGGCATGGTCAACCTTAATAAAATACTTACGATTATCATAACTGATAACAAAACCAATGAAAATATGGTTCTGAAATCATGGAAAGCAACAGAACTTTTCTGGGAAGGATCGAAACTTAACATTAAATTATTTGAAACATCAAGTAGCATTATGATTAATAGTTCTGTAACGAATAATATTTGCCATCCGAATAATCTATTAAACATATCCACCAATTCTGATAATAGTATGTAGTAATCGGTAACTTCTTTAATACTTTTAAGATTGTTTAATCTCTCTATAGATCCCTTTGGTATCAAACTGTTAAAAATATTGTGCAGATCGTTGCTTTTTATCAACAAATTATTGATCTTTTTATACCTTCCAGCGAGGGCAGTCGCAAAATGAAGAATAACTAGTACTGTTAGAACGGAGTGACAAAAATTAAGGTAGTAAGGAATGTAGAATCTGAACAATTTCCAATGATAGTTGTTGTACCAGACATAACCATCGTAACCACACATACAAAACATTACAAGATTGTTAGCAATTAGTTGAAACTTCAATGGTCTGCCAGAATCTTTGCTGCTTGTATAACCTAGCTTCTTATCTAAATGTTTAAAATGTTTCAAAAAGCAGTTCCACGTCTTCGCATTCACTACTGCTACAACTACAGTTACTAAATTTAATACTGAAATGCCTAGTACACATAATAATCTTAAAACTGCGTTGGTAGTCGTGAAATATGGAAAAAAGTATACTACAATACCGTAAACTGAAAAAGCACATCCTGATAATAGTATCGCAATCACTACTATATGGTAATATTTAAATTTTTTCATTTCTTGCTTCCCTTTGTTTAGCGGAGGTGTTATCGCCAGTTTTTCTGTTAACTTTAGTAAATCGAATATATAAGTTATGTCCAAATCTTTGTAGTAAAATGTCATTGTTAGGGCGGACAAGTTAGATACGACAAATTATTTAGAATGTCAACAGAGGAATACACACTTACTTTCCACACGCGAATGTTTGGATTAATGAGAATTTTATATTGCTGTAATTATCAACACGATAGGATTAAAAGAAAAGTGTCCCATTTATAGCGAGGTTACTTTAGGTGACAATCGAGTTAAAACCAGTATACAGTGTGGTTCTTGCTACGAACAATTAAAGCCTGGCAAAAAGCCTAAAACAGATAGACCAGGTACATAAGACATCCGATACAGAAACCTGACAGATCCAAACCAGATCATAATTTTACCGAATCGAACTAGTATTGTTGTGAGTAGATGGATTATGAGAGAGCATAGAAAGGCCATCCCATCCAAATCCTGTGAGTGCAAATATATTGAATATAAAATTTTTTGTTTGTATTTTATTTCTTCCCAAAGGTATTACACTATTAAAAGTAGCCTATAAAATCACTAATACAACGACGACTAATAACTGAAACTCAAAACATCATAGGGCAATATCAATGTGGATTCAAAAGAGGCAGATCAAGGGAGAAGAAGGGATGAAGTTGGGACCAAAGATTAATGTTAAAAAAAACAGGACAAAATGGGGAAATAAGAATAGGAAATAAAAAATTCGAAGAAGTTCAAAAATTTAAATATCTGGGTGTAATGATAAACAATAAAGGGGAAAGCAGAACGGAGATCGAAGAAAAAATAATCGCAACAAACCGAGCATATCAAGCTAACAAACATCTGTTAAAAAGAAAAATGTTGACTAAACAAACAAAGTTGAACATATACAGAACAATAATAAGGCCCATAACAATGTATTCAGCAGAAACTATCACTATGACGAAAACAAGAAGATAAGGATAAACGAACGTAAGATATTAAGATCAATTCTGGGACCAGTGAAGATAGGAGAACAGGAATATAGGAGAACGAATAAAGAGCAATTAGAAGCACTGAACGGAGAAGACATAATAAAGAAAATTTAAACTCAAAGTTATCAAGTGGCTGGGACATATATATGTAGACAAGGACCAGAAGCAGTAACAAAGGCTAAGCTACAATGGCAACTAGGAGGAAAAAGAAGGCGGGGAAGACCCAGATCGAAATGGTTAGCAGAGGTCGAAGACGACTTAAGCAGGGCAGGAGTTACAAGATGGAGGGAGAAGACAAGAGACCGGAAGAAATGGCAGCAAATTAGAGAAAAAGTGCAATAATGAACCGATGATGGGACTGATCCACCCCGATAAATGGATTTAGAAAGCTAAAGCGGCGCAACCTCACATGAAGTGTTAAGCCATATATAATATAGTATTGTTTGTCTCCAAAGATACATTTTAGAGCTTATACAGTGAGCATCATAAGTGTTAGCCCCACATCTAACTCGTTACTGAATTCTTGCGGGATACGTCAATTTTTGATTTCTACAATGTACATTTTTGTATGAATAGTTTACCCCTAATTTTATCCCTTACTGGAGGGGAGCAACCCTTTCGAAAAATTTAAATAGCATGTGGTAGTAAGTGATAGCTCATTTGAAGGGGGGTTTTATTCTCCATTCAACCGTGCAACAAATTTGAAATTTGCTTCATTACATGTTGAGTTATTAAGTTTTAAAATAACCAAACATCACAAACAGGAAGACAAACTAAACTAACACTAACCTTATCTGTTATTCCAATAAATGTTCAAAATGTTCCTCGTTGACCTCCTGGCAAATATAAAGTCTATTTTTAGTTTCAGCCCTGACGCCAAAGCCAAAGCTTCTCGAGTAATTGTTGCACACACTTACGTAATCCGCGCTCGCAACTCCTGAACACTTTCGATTTTAGGTAACCCCATAGAAAAAAATCTAAAGGAGTTAGATCTGGTAATCTTGGAGGCCATTCCACAGATCCTCGGCGCCCCATCTATCGTTCGGCATAAACAATGCGGGGAAAAAATTAATGAAAGTGACAGTCGCTGTGTGGACCTATAAGATCTATTTTGCCCAAATTTAAATGATTACTGTATTGTTAAAATAAAATATGAATGCAACAAAACTACGCTACTGTTTATTTGTTCCTAACAAGCTATCATCAAAGATCCTGACCTATTGCAATATCTGTAATCTGTAAGAATAACAAACGTAAGAATACATTTTATTAATTCTGAGCCAGCAACAAGAATCTCATTTAATCGTAATATCAATAATACAAAGTCTAAACGTTCATTCAAAAACCGGCTCTACTCTTTTTAAACAGTGATGCGATTAACTGGCAAGATAACATCGAGAAAGTTACTCTCCATTTTAAATCAGTTTGTAGCGATAAGAAATATGTCCAGTGCAGAGTTTCTCGTAAACGATTCCAAATATTCATTTTTGAAGGATTTGGGGTTGAAACAGAAGAATTTGGGAGTATTTGACGGGGCTTGGAAAGGATCTGGATCGGTAATATTGATTTATATTTTTTTTGTTTATATTGTTTAATTAATTCATCAAAAAAAGATTATTATCGATCAGACAGTTTGTGATTCCTGATACTTTATCTAGGTTGTCAAATCGATTTGCCCTAGTAATGGTAAAGTTATAGCAGAAGTACAACAAGGCTCGATAACGGAGTATGAATCCTGTGTACAAGCTTCAAGAGAAGCTTGGAAGATTTGGGCAGACCTTCCAGCTCCGAGACGAGGTGAAATAGTTAGACAAATAGGAAACGCTTTAAGAGAAAATCTGGTACCTTTGGGAAAATTAGTATCCTTGGAAATGGGTAAATAGTATGCATATAGGACAAGGCTTTTCAATTTAGCTTCTTTTTATAAATGTTTATCTACAATAAAATTTTGGAAATCTCAATTTTTTCGATTCCTAGGTAAAATTTTACCGGAAGGTATAGGAGAAGTTCAAGAATACGTAGACATTTGTGACTACGCTGTTGGATTATCAAGGACATTGGCTGGTTCTATTTTCCCTTCCGAACGCCCTGGGCATGTACTTCTTGAAAGATGGAATCCTCTAGGAGTCATAGGTGTTATCTCAGCTTTTAATTTTCCCATTGCAGTTTACGGTTGGAATAGCGCTATAGCCATGGTATAAAATATCATATTATAATTCTATCGTAGTACTGTTTTATTATTGTTTAGGTGTGCGGTGATACTGTTCTATGGAAGAGTGCTGAAACAACTCCTCTTATAGCTGTAGTAACTACGAAAATTATAGCAGATGTATTGGAAAAAAATAATTTACCAAAGGCAGTTGCAACACTATGTTGTGGAGGTTCCGAAATAGGGAAAGCAATGGCTGCTGATAATAGGGTTAAATTGTTATCCTTTACTGGTAGCTGTAACATAGGCCAGCAGGTGAGTCTAGGTAATTGGCAGAAGTAAAAAACCTATCAATTTCGTTAAAAATGCTCCCAGAATTATGCAAAAAACAAGTACGATAAATCGTGTTTATTTAAGGTGGGTGTGGAAGTACAAAAACGATTCGGCAAAGTACTACTTGAACTTGGAGGAAATAATGCAATTATAGTGGCAGAAGATGCAGATCTGGATATGGTGGTTCAAGCAACTCTTTTCGCATGTGTTGGAACGGCTGGGCAAAGATGTACAACCACGAGAAGACTGATTCTTCACAAGAAAGTAAGAAACTTAAAATAAAATTAGTGCTATACATTTATTTGGATCAATTCATATATCTTACTAGATGTAAAATTCCATAAAAAATTGAATAAGAAGGTCACAAAGTCATATCGTTAGTTTTCACATAAATTGAGGACCACTAGTTTATTTTTTTTAAATGCGACACCTGATTAGATGCAAATAAAAAGGCTCGCCTTTGATGGTAAGTATATACGCAAGTTTTGCAGACATCTAATGTAAATTTGAGTTCTAACTTCTGAAACCGCGCTTGAGATAAATGTCGGACACTAAATGATAATTTCAATGATCAGCTATTAAAAAACAAAAATGTGGTTGCTTCCATCCCCAATCTAAGATAAAAACATTTTAAAATGCAGGATACTGAATGTATTTTTTTTTTGCTTTAGGTTTATGATGAGGTTTTAGAGAGACTTAAAAAGGCTTATACTCAAGTACTACATAGGATAGGAGATGCTTTGGAAGACGATACACTAGTAGGACCACTTCATAGCAAACAGTCTATACAAAACTATGTAGATACGATAGCCGAAATTAAAAAACAAAAGGGAAAAATCGAATTCGGAGGAAATGTAAGTTTATACAGGGTGATCCAGGGTTAAACCGTTAAATGTTCAGGATCGCTTTTTCAGAAAAAAGTAACAGTTTTCAAACAAAACATTTTGGTTGATTTTGATATAACTTGGCATGCTCATTTAAGGCAATGAGGGCCTCCTTTTGATGTAACAAGAGTGAAATTATTAATTTCTGAAAGTTACATGTTTTCTAATAAAATAAATAAATTTTTCCTAATATCAAATAGATAATTTTTTTGTTAGATGCAGGGAAAGATTTTAATTTTTTTCTCAAAAATGAAGCGAGATACGAATAAAATTGAAGAGGTAAAAAATGTGTTTTCAATTGTTAATCTAAAAAAGTAATAAACACAAAAACAATGGCGTACAATGATTTGTCCTAATATCAATTATATTACCTTGTGGGACGCCACTAGAATTAGTAATTTAACTCTTAAAAGAAGCCTCTTATTCAAATCAACCAAAAGGTTTTTGTTTAATTAATAAAAAATTGATTTCGTCTAAAAACTTTGACAACTTGTTTCTTGAAAACGAAGCAAGTTAAGACACATGCTTATTGGAAATAGAAATCTTATTTTTTTCTGAAAAACCAATCCTGAACGTTTGACGCCCTGGGTCACCCTGTATTTAGAGTGGACAAAACAAGTTTCTTGTATTTTTAGACAATATAAGAAGCACTTTTTTCTTATTTATTAAGATTTTTTAAGTAATAATATTCCAATGGTACTATGTTTAAAAATATTCATGGATTTTCCTTAGTTCCGATTTATTAATTGCTCATAATTTCCTACAGATACTATTTTTATATTCTGATGAAATTAATGCTATTAAAGGATGCAATTTTATTAAATAATGTGCTTCGTTCACAACCCTTACAGACCAACTATTTTCATAGCGAGAGCAGACTTTCAATCTATACAATCCGTACATTACTATGCCATTTTCCCCATTCAAATCGGCCCACTAATAGCAGAGATATAGACTAAGCCCCTTTTGGGGCTCTTACCCCTTAGCTTGGCCTATATATTTGTGCCCTTTACCCCTGAAGCGGACCCATATCAGCGAGTCGACGTTATCAACACCACCCGCCAACTTTAACTCCAAGCAATGACGCGTAAAATGAGGGTTTTTGATTGTAGAACTCTTGCTGCACCCTTACTTGAGAGCAACACTAAGTTGTGAACTAATCAGTTATACTCTTATTAAACACTTTGGATTTTTCCAAAATATATCGTTTTCTACTAGTTCGTATTATTTATTGTAAAACGAATTAAAAAAAAATCATCAAATTTAAAGTTTGCAAAATTAAAATCCGTCCCTGTAATTGCTATTGTATGTGAAGCGGGGATTCAGTGTTGCATTCTGGCACAGCGGCAGCACGTTTTCTGCTTTAAATTGTAAGAAATTCGTTCCAACAGAGGTACTGATGTGCACTGTATTTTTTCTATAAAACTTAATGAAATTTTCTGCAACTTTGGCAAATTATAGAAAAGGGAGCTTCAAGAATGATTTTTCCTAATTACATTTTATTTCATGGTATATAATTTTTTTAAATCAATCAAAAAAACGCAAAGTTATCATAGCTGTAGATAAATATTTTTCACAAAAATCAAAATTTTAATCTTGAGTCGCCCTAGATTTAACTCTTCTCGACAAGTGTTTTTTAGTTTCAAGTCAATATCATACGTCGTTTTCAAAAACGACGTGTATAGCACAACCCTTACAGACCAACTATTTTCTTAGCGAGAGCGGACTCTTAATTACAATAATTTATACAACAAATCAATAATGGAAATATATTTATTCATATTTTATTTGATTTGCGCTTTTTTTTTCTAGGTACTTAATAGACCAGGATTCTATGTTGAACCCACCATAGTAACTGGACTTGAACATGATAGTCCCCTGGTTCATAACGAATGTTTTGCACCAATTGTATATGTTTTAAAAGCAGATAGTGTTCAACAAGCAATTTCTTGGAACAACGAAGTGCCACAAGGATTATCTTCCAGTTTATTCACTCAAAATATAGGAAATATCTTTGAGGTAAAAAATTAATTATATAAGACAAATCAAATCCGTTCGATTTAGAGAAGAAAACTTTTTTAAAAAAGTATGAGATAATAACATTTTGACGAAACATTTTTCATATAAAGGGGACTGCGAAAATAAAAGTATGATACATCGACCTATTCTAACAAATATATTTAAAAACTCTCCTGTTCATACTATGTGTAGCAACTATAACTTAATAACTGACCAATTTGATATATTCTATTGTAAGGTGTGGCAAATTAATAAGTTTTACTTCCAGCAATAATCATGGGGGCCGTTACAAAAAATGCTGGGGGAGGCACATTTTTCAAATCAAAAAGTATTGCATTAAATTGAAATGAAGATCCTTTTGACAATACTTACAACGAGTGTGGTTTAAAAAACATTGCGAAAAGGAAATTTGATACTCCAGCCAATTTATGTTTATCGCGTCTCAACTAATAAATCTAAAATCCAGAGGGGGAAGGCGTCCGCCCCTCATTGCCCTTAAGTAACAGCGCCCTTGGCAATAATATTCTTATATTAGTCTTAAGCTTTTTCTATTGTTATTATCAGAATTATTGTGCAAATTTTAACTTAATTCCTGTTCTG
The DNA here is from genome assembly GCA_949320105.2 of Crepidodera aurea. Taxonomy (NCBI): domain Eukaryota; kingdom Metazoa; phylum Arthropoda; class Insecta; order Coleoptera; family Chrysomelidae; genus Crepidodera; species Crepidodera aurea. The sequence goes on along the minus strand of OX439475.1, from coordinate 18,764,704 downwards.
TAGTTGGAAATCTTTTTTCTGTAGAACATTGTAAATAAATACAGGGTGTCCCAACTAAAATTTGCACCCAAATAATTCGAGCTTTGTTCAATTTTTGAAAAAATGCCGATACAGGTCAATTTTAACCTAGAGGGGGCTCAATTTGTATCGTAGTTTCAAACTTCTTTTTTCATCCCTCTAGCGCCCAGAACCACCACTTGACACCTATTGAATTTGGGGCAGGTCGGGTATGTCAATACAAATATTTTGATTTTTTTTTGCTCCAAAACGCATAAAAACACGTGATTCTTGTAGAAAACACAAAAAAATTAATGCCCCCTAACCTAAAAATTGGAAAAAAATTTCAATTTTTTTTTGCTCCAAAACTCACACAAGGCGTGATTCGTACAAAACACAAAAAACATTTTTATGCTTAACCAAAAAAGTAAAAAATGTAAGACACATGATGTAAAATAAGAAAATGTATTAGTATTTTGAGCGGAAAAGTTCGATTTAGGCTAAAACCATTTATTTTTTAGTGGATAGGACCTAAGGGTTCAGACTGTGGCATCGTAAACATTAACATTCCCACCTCTGGAGCCGAAATCGGAGGCGCGTTTGGAGGAGAAAAAGCTACAGGTGGTGGCAGAGAATCTGGCAGTGATGCTTGGAAACAATATATGAGAAGATCTACCATTACAATTAACCATTCCAAAGATTTACCGCTGGCGCAAGGAATCAAATTTGAATAAGTTTTATACTATTTAAAATAAAAATGATTTGTTACAAACTTTGAATATTTTTCTTGCGCACTCAGTGTAGGTATTGGAGGTAATTTTAGGGAAGTAAAATTATTGAAATTAGAGGTTTGAAATGCTGAAATGAGTAATTGGGAATAAATACCAAATCATAAAAAGTCATACCCAATAATACTGGAGGCGAAAATGTAAGTAGGAAAATACTTAAAATATGCAGCCAAGTGTTGAGTGACCTCTTATAATTTGTAAATTTCAAATTTTTATATTGTATTCATACATTTCAAACCTTTATTTTCATAATGTATGAATGATGTATAGTAGAAAAACATTAGGAAAAAACGTATATAATTTCTATTTGTAATATAGTCAATAACATTATTTAACAAAATTTTAATTCCGAATTCAATTAATGACCAAAAAAATTATTATTCTTACTCCATAAAGAAATATTTATTAATTACGCTTAAATCAAAACAAATCCAAAAGTCAGTAAAATTGTAAACGTAAGATTAATCAAATATTTACATGATAGATTTATTTTCTAAATATATACAAGAATACAAAGTTTAAACATACAAATTGTATAAAGAACTTCTGCTAATATCGGAGCATATTATTCCATACATATGGTTTTCACAAAAACCAAAATCTCTGAATGTGAAATAAATATTTGTGTCTAAATTATATTTCTATAGGAAAAGGGTAATATAGTCTCAACTTAATAAAAGAGACTAACAGCTAGACAATTCATCTTTAAATGAAAAATATTATCAATACTCAAATTTGGTATCAGCGGAAGTGTCAAAAATTTTAGTATTAACATACAAATTCATAAAAAATCACTTAACCCTTTGACTGCCGGCTAAAATATTAGGCCAAGCCCCATGTGCCGACAACGCGGCTAGCGCGTGCTATTCATGATTCATTTTATGGTTGTACTATTCATCTGGCAACAATAACAAAGACTGTTTGTGTGAAAGCACACAATACTGACTGTCTACTGTGTGCCTTCATACAAACAGACTTTGTTATTGTCGCCAGATGAATATTACAACCATAAAATGCTTTGCGGGCACATGGGTGAAACCTAACACAACGCGCTAGCCGCGTTGCTGGCAGTGAAAGGGTTAAGTGGTTTGTCGCACGGTATTGCAGTTTGATAACTCTGTTAATATTGATCCGATCTGGCAACGCTTTGCAGCAATTAAAACGTCACATCCCTAGGAGGCTACTATGTGTAAAATAAAGAGATCTGTTAATTAGATCAGCAGTGAAACAGTGGTGAAAAATTCGATATATTTTACAATATTACTTCGAAAAGGGTCACAACGAAGCAAAGACTCATCAAAAAATGTGTGCTCATTAAGGGCAAGGTCCTTTATGTGAAAGTGCAGTAAGAAAATGCTCGGTTTGGTTGTGGAAGATGCACGTCGGTCCGGTCGACCTTGCACTGAACAAGTCGACGAAATTTTGGAAAAAGTGAAGAAAGACCCATACTTGAAGAAGACCGGCTATACAAAAAAACTGGATGTTTCGGTACCACACAATCTAAATGATTTTCATCCATTTCTGAAAAGTTTGGTTACTGGTGACGAAAAAATGGATCAGTTAAGATAATAATGTGCGAAAAAGATCATGGTTGAAGGGAAATGAGCCTGCTCAAACCGTTGCAAAGTCGGTATTGACGTCAAGATGTATTTGGTGGAATTGGAAGGGTCCTGTGCATTATGAGGTACTTTCGCCTGGCCAAACAATTAATTCGGAGCTATACTGTCAACAACAAGAGAGATTAAATTAAAACAACAGGAATTGGTCAACAGAAAGGATGTTCTCTTCCATCATGACAATGCCAGACCACACACTTCTTTGACAGAGCTTGGATGAGAAGTTTTGTTGCATCCACCTTATAGTCCAGACTTTGCACCTTCGGAATTACCATTTGCTTCGATCATTGCAGAATCATCTTAATGCCGTAATATTGAATTTCGTAGAGGACAGCAAATGGTTATTGTTTTTCGATAAGAAACCCCAGACGTTCTTCAAGGATGGAGATATGGTTTTGCCCGAAAGATGGCGAGAGGTAGTTAATAATGATGAAAAATATTTGTTCTATGAAAAAAATTGTTTTCTCACTTTTCGCTATGTATTTCCAGAGTGGCCCTTTATATTGATACTTTAAGCCCGTTGATAAAGAATTGTATTTATAAATTCACTCACTAAATGTTAAAATCAGGGAGTTAAGGTTTAACAGAAGAATGTCAAGTTTCTATTTTTATGAGAAAAAAAACATCTACCAAATATTTGGAACAACTAAATCATGACTTGACTGACCACTACATTAATATTCCTTCATCGAGAGATTTACCAATAAAATGTTGTGTTCTTTCCCCAAATGTCTGAAAAATGTTGATTTTGGCATGTATATGATAAAATATTTCATTTTTAAACATTCTACATTTAACTTTTAATGCTTTGTAATCTGAATACTTATTTTAAATGTGGTATCGCCCAATTTCTAATCTCCGGAGGGCTCAAGTTATTTATAACCTAATGTCAAACTCATACGCATACTAGTGAATTTGACAGCACTGAAAGCCAGTTACTGATAGCACACTTGTCTGCTTCACTTTTACGCGGCGTTGCCAAATATAAATACTACAGTAGTCAAATAACACAGAGCACACATTTGGCTATTGTGGTAGCGAGAGCATTACCTTAAATGAAAAATTTTGCATGGAAACTAAGGACAAATATTTCTTTCTTTAACATTATTAATTATTATGGCATTAAGTAGCCTTTTAAACAGACAGATAGAACAGAAATAGAACCAAGGAAGATGTTAGAAGACAAAACGAATCAAATCCACCAGCAAAAGGAGACAGAGATATGCTAGATAAAGGTAAGTTCTTAGGCAAAATACCTTTTGGTTCTGATTTCTAATATGAATGGAATTTATACTCGACATAGCTGCAATGAGCACTGAGTGCTTACCGCTTGTCCCAACTTTGATTTTCAATATTATTTGTGCGAATTTGCATCATTTAAGCTTAAACTGTTATAGTTCATTTTTCTGTAAGTTCATTTATACAACTATTATACACGAGTCCTTAACTTCAAAACTAACAACCACACAAACATCAATGTTCCTTTTTTTCTTTCCGTTTCCTCTTTCTCTTTTTATCACTTTGAAAGTCTTCATTTTTTCTCGCTAAACAAGGCTTACAGTACCAATTCTCGTTTTCATCAGGTGGTACTTGAATGCCTACACATACCCAATGGTACCACGCATCGCATCCGTCACATCCAATCATAGGCCTTCCGTCGTCTTGTTGTCCGCACGATGGACATATCCAAACCTCGTTGCCTTGTTCGTCGATCTTTTTAAATGCTTGTTGTTCTACCTTTTTGGGTTTAGGGGTAGTTTTAGGCTTGAGAGGATGCAATCGAGGACGACCGGGCGTGCGAGGAGCTGATGCTGGCGGCGGCGGTTCCTCAATTACTTGTTTCTCCACAGGCGGAAGAGGAGATACTGTTTTCGTTTTTGGAGGACCGGTTACAAGAGGAGAGAATTTCGCGAGACCTCCTGGGGACGGTTCCCGTTTTCTTTCCTCAATTACTATTTCTTCGTCCTTCTTGATAATAGGTTTGATGTTCAATTTTCTGTTTATTTCAGGTGTTTCAGGTCTAGGTAATGGTGAATTGACTTTAAGTAGAATTTTAGGTATTGCTGGATTTTCTAATACCTTCTCCTCCTTATCGGCTTTATCCTTCTTCTTAATTTTCTTCTCTCTTTTCACTTTTTCTTTGCCCTCTTTTTTAGGTTCTTTGAGCTTTTTCTTCTCACCCTTTTCTTTGACTTTATCCTTTTTGTTCTTTTTCTTAATTTTATCCTTCTTTTCTTTCTTATGTTCTTTACTTTTCTTTGGAGTCATTTCTAGAGGTGTAGGAGTCTTTGGTGGTGCAATGGATGTACTAGAGCTCGTTTCTGGTACTTGTATAGGTTGCTGCTGTTGAGGGGATGCTTGCGAAATAATCTCTACAGGTTTAATCTCAACCGGAGGGATTTCTTTTGGTTCTTTTATTTTGGGTGGTGTGGTAGTAGGGATTGCTTCCATTTGAGGTGGCAAGTTAGGAACGCCAGAAGGAAAATAGGGATTTTTTCCAAAATTCGGCAAACCTCCTAGATGAGGAAAAGGAAACATAGGATTTAATTGAGAGGGAATTAACCCAGGACCTCCAAAATTCGCCAAAAATGGAAAGGGCATGTGAGATGAATGCATGGAGGGCAATCCCATATGCGAAGGAATCGGCGGTCTCATATGGTTCAAATGTGGTTCTGGAGTTTTGGGCCTATTCACGATAATATCAACCAATTCTGATTGTGTGAAAATAGGATGATGATGATGATGCTGTGATTTTCTTGGTCTTTTAACTTTGTTTTTATTTTCCTTTCTTTTCCTTTTCTCTTTCTGGATTGGAGGACTCTGATGCAGCATGATTTCTGGTGTTCTAGGAGTAGAAGGGGTACCAGGTGGCGAACCGTCATCAAAATAATGTGGACTTCTTTTTAATGGTATTGGCTCAATGGTTATATCACTAGAAAGATTAATTTTATTTACGATATCGGTGGATTCGTCTATAATCATGTTTGGAGTGGCAGCTCTTGAATCTTTTTTCTTGTTTTCTTTAACACTTGATATTTTTCTTAGGATATTGATTTTCTGTCGATCAGGCTCATTAAATAATTTTTCCACTTGTTGGATGGTCATTGAGGAACCAGATGAACTTTGCGACTTAAGTGGAATTGGGGTTATAGTAGTATTAAATTTCTCAGTTTTAGCCTTAGCAGCTGCTAGAGCTTTGTCTGGATTATCCCGAAGTATCTTTTGGGGTAAAACTGGGCTAACTTTAATTTCATTCAACCTAGAAGGTTGAAAAAGTGGCAGCGGTAGCTGAGAAGATAAATTCGGATTCAAACTAGCATTAGCGGCTGCTGCGGCAGCGGCAGCTGCTGCTTTCTGCTTCATCTTTACTACATCTTTCATACTAGCATTTTTTTTCGTAATTTTTTCTTCAGATATGAATTGTTTAAATAATTCTTTATTGATCTTTTTCTCTCGTTTCTCAGACTTCTTCTTAACAATGGGGTGTTCAGAAGGAAGTGTAGTGGGTGTTGTAGTAACAGAAGCCGGTGCTGGAGGGGGCGGAGGAGGTTCAGCAGGAGCTGGGGGCAAAGGGGCTTTTGCTTCTGGCAGTTTTCCTTCACGTGCAGGCGATAGAAATCCAGAAGTTGTCATCATTACACTGCTGATTTCCCGTGTTGGTCGAGCTCCTTCATCTTCACGTTTCGAACGTCTAAAGTCGGGGGAGACGTCGGCAGGTTTCTTAAATTGAGGAGTAGTTGGTGTTGGCATCGCATCGACTATTTCTTCTTTTACTATTTCTTTTTCCTCTACTTTTATATCTGACTCTGCAAAAATAGTTTAATATTTGAACTGTTTATTGTTGAAATTAAATTTGAAGACTTACCAATTTCCAGGAGAGGAAACATGGGAGGCATGTGCTCATGGATATGTACAGGTCTTGTCACTACCTCTTGGCTTCCAGGTTTTAAAAAATTCAAATTATCTTCCTTAGCTATTGGAAATTTTGGAACTGGTTGAGCAGGTGGGCAAAAATTAACATAAGTTACATATTCGTCCAATTCCGCTATATTAATTCCCATTTCCTAAAAATGAACAGTGTTAAGGGGTCAGTTCCTCAAAAATATTTGAAATAATCATTTTTTATTTCATATTTCGATTTTGTTGGGTCTTGGGAGCAAGTAGCTCAAAAATTATGCTCGTATCTTCCATAGAACGGTTTTTACAGCGTGTTAACGCCCGTAAAATTATTATATTTATATAATTTTATTTGCGTTTATCTTGAAACGGGGTTTTTTCAAACCGTGGGCGCGATTAAAAGGAAACTTTTTGACCGATTTCAAAATCTTTTGTTTGGTTCTCTTTGTTACCCAATTGGTTACAAAATTACGTAGGTTTTTGAGAAATAAAAATTTTTTTATAGGTGTTTTTCTATGCGAATTTGAGGGGTTTTTTCAATCTTTAATTCCGGATTGCGCCATTTAATTACTGATGACTTTTTTTTAATGACTACGTCAATTCGTAGGTCTGTTTGTCTATTTTAATAAAATTCTTGGTTTTTTTGCCCTAGCTCAATTTTTGATCGAGCTATCACGCTCACCATCCGAGGAGGGGTGTAGGGCACAGACCCAATGTAAAACAACAAAAAATTCAGGAGTGCAAAAAAAAAAATAACTGGAATCATCCACAACTTGTTTTGTAATTCCATTTTTAAATTACCCCTTTTTTCCTTATTTTTGAGGAACTGACCTCTTAAAGTATCTTCTGGCAGTATAATAATAGATAATTCACAAATAATAATAATACTAATAATATTGAGGAATATTAAATCTAATCGGAAATTAAAATAAACAATTTTTATAACAGTGCTAAATAGTAAGTTTTTCTATTCTAATCTGCGGTAAGTGGTTACTTTTCTGCACGTGTTAAGGACAAAATTTTTCCTACGAGCTTCATATCAGATAACAAAAAAAAATAAAAAAATGACAATATAATCAATATCTTGCACGCCCGTAGTAAAACTGTTTATATTTTCTTTTAAAATGCTTGAAATGAAGTTATTGTCTTTGTAAATTCTAGTACATCAACTGTAAAATTTTGAACTCAAGTATTTTTATGTTATAATGTAACTTTCTACTTACCCGAAATGCAAGACCTAAATGGTCAAGATTTGCTTGTGTATGTCCAAATTCAGTGGCATAATCATTTGTGAGCTGACTGATTTGCTTCAAATAAGTGACAAGCAGATCAGTTAAGGCCTCCAAAGGTGTGGAATTAATTGAATGCCAACCAATGGTTTGCAAAATTTTGGCCATTGCAATTTTGCAATTGTCTCTAGCATATAAAGCACTCATGATTAATTTTATACTGTAAATCGGAAAAAATCGACTTCAATGTCTACAGATTTTTTCTTATGAAATTTATAAGATGAGGGTAAATCGTAGGATAACTCTGCTAAAACTTCAGCTTTAATTCCCAAAGATTCTGCGTGTTTCAAAACAAACTTCCTAAAAAATTATTAACAATGTATTTTAATAAATACACAAAAATGTTATATAATAATGTAATTTGTTCAATCTCAGTTCAGGTCATCAGTTTATAAATGTCAAGGAGATAAGTCAGTTTAATAAAACAAATTGAATAAAAAGGTTGATTTTACACAAAGATCATTTAAATAATGCCCAAGCAATTTCAATTTTTGTTGTTTAAATTAAAATACACACAATATTTTTTGCAAATTTAAAAAAGAATGACCTTTTTTAAGTATGCAGTGTCTATCTAAGGTAATGTAAGAAGGAGAAGGAAACAAACATATCAGTAAATATAAAAGAATAAAATTATGAATAGTGATGTTTTTAAATTTTTTTTTTTTTATAAAATGTACTTAGTAAGTAAATGCAAATATCACAGGATTAAATAAACTGTATGAATTAATAGAATATATATTTTCTGTTTAAGATAATTTCATTTTTGATGCTGTGTTCATATAGGATTGTTGTCAAATAGATTTCTGTGTTTGGTAAAGAATTTTTGTGTTTTGGGTATTTATGTTTAATGTTTTCAAGTATTTGTTTATTTTTATATATGAATGAGAGTATGTTATACATATACAACTTCTCATTTTTGTAAAACTATCAATCTTATTAAATATTTTTTAGATTCACTTTCCCAACTTAATATTGCATATTGTATGCAGGCTTTTACTAGTGCAGAATATAATATTTTAAAGTCACATTTAATGTTCTTTTTTAATTTAAATTTATACAACATTCTAAGTGTTTTCAAGATATTATTGATGTAAATGTTCCAAGACAGATGAGAATTAACAGTTATTTCCAGATTCTTTATATTTTTTTATTTCAATGTATTATTTTCACTGAGTACCTGTCATTAAAATTGAGTTAAAACCCTGTTTGTAGTTCGTTTCTAGATATATATTTTAAGAAAATTACCTTGTTGATGTTTTGTGTAAAGAATAAACCTTATTGTTAGATAAACTTATTGCTACCTCCAAAAATTTCATATCAATACCAGCATTATGTTTTGTCCCAAACGGAGGATTCATTAAAACAGTATCAAAACATTTGTTAAACCTGAAATATAAAGATAATTAAGTAGCTAGAAAATCTATAAAGTAATCATAATTTACCTTGAAGGTAAACCTTTCAAAATATCACACTGTATAACATCAATATTATTTACTTCTTGATCTTCAATGTTCTCTTGACAAATTTCTATTGCATCCCCATCAACTTCAAAGCCAATAACAAAAGAAGCATCAAGCACAGCTGCCCCAATTGTTAGGGCTCCACAACCGCTACCCAAATCAGCCACTAATTTACCAGTGATATCTCCATATTGTGACTAAAATAAGAGATAAGATGAAACATACTTGTTAAAATTATAGGCAAATATTTTTTAATATCCACAACTCACTGCAGTGTAATATGTGAAACAGATTAGATAAACACATTTTATAAATATATATCAAAATTTAACATTTAACCTATAAATACACCTATGACATTGACATGTTTAAAGAAAGCCAACCAAATAAATAATAATTTCCCTTAATAAAATAAAAAATACAAACTTTTAAAACTATTTAATTAAGTTATCTATCTATACCTGAACTGTAAATAACATGTGAGAGCCCAAATGAGATGGTGTAACATACTGTTCCAACAATATTTTAGGATTTTCAAATTCGGAAATGCACTGTAATCTTTCTTCAAGGTGTCTAAGTTTTAAACAAGGAAACATTAGGGCTTCGCGTCGAAACGAGGCAACACTGGAAGTATTAAGTTACCAAATGAAGAATCTTGACTGATAAAATAACCAGTTGATTGGGAATTAGCTGTTTGTAGTGCACTTCTTTGAAGAGAATTCATTGAATGTCCATCAGCTTGAACAGTTGTAGATCCTAGTACTGGTAGAGCTGAAGAATTTAAGGTAGATGCAACACCTTGTTTCAGAAGTAACTGTTTCTTTTTTTGAAGTTCTTCTAAGATTTTACGATTTTCCAGTTCTGCAATTAAATTATTTCTAAATTGTAGTTTTGATATCATAAAGTAGTATATTAATTACCTCTTTGAGCGTTAGGTTGCGGAAAAGCCATCAATATCCAATATTAGAAACTCCAAATGTAAACATGCGCCGTTCGTCAGCCATTAAAAAATATGTTTGTAACATTGTAAAACTGACACTTGGCAATTGACGTGACAATGTCCGCGTTCGGGTATGACACTGCATCCACTGTGTTTTGCTCGTTTTGCACCGATTTATAAATTAAAACGGTTTGCGACATTCTGCCTTTTTGGATTTTTTTTTATTTCAGTCATATATATAAATTAAACACAAAATAAATAATAGTATTTAAAAGTAACAGTTTCTAGAATTTTATAGTTATTTTATGTTTTGTTGCCTCTTATTCGTCAAATGATCAATTCTGACCTCAACAAGATTATAGTCGGAGACCACTGCTTGACTTATTAAGATTGAGTAGGATTAAAGTTTGTTAGAAAAATTTTTCAATGATTTTGGATAAATATACTTATTAAAGGAAGTTATTCAAATAAGTTTCAACAATAGCTAATCAAACTAATTTTAGCTTTTTATAAGTAGGTATTAAACATTCGTTTTCTGGTTTCCTATAATCCCGAAATACTTCTAGGACATCCTTTTATTTATTTATTTATATTCCAAATAAGCTTCTATATTTAATTATTGAGTTAAAGTATTTTTCAAATTATACAAATCTACATTCGTAATTATTACAAATCTGAAACATGTTGGTAAATAGTTGTAACTTGTAAAAGTATCCAATACGTTAATATAAAAAACATTGTTGATTTGTCCCATTTTGTATAATTTAAATTACATTTTACAGAATAATCATTAATAAATGTCAGCAAGCAACAGTATCAAATCAAAGAAAACGTCAAAGGATGGAGATAAAAAGAAAGCACACAGTAGTAGTTCAAATGACAACAATAATTCAAACGAAAAGGGATCTCCAGAGAAAGTAAAGGCATATTCAGTAACCTATTACTATTATTATAAAAATAATCTTTAAACCCTATTTTTTTTAATTAAAATTATTTTACAACATAATTTTAAAAATGTGTAGGATTCAAAGCAGTATGCAGGAATTGGACCAGATATTATACGCAACTATGCAGAGCAATCAATGTTTGAAACCCATTTGACTGAAGATGTCTGCAATACTCTGAGTGAGGATATTAACTATAAACTTCGTTATATTATACATGTGAGTAGTTTTTTTTTATAATTTTAGTTAAGAAATTATATAAAATTGTATTGTTTTTACTTAATGTGCCTCTTTTTTAGGTTTTTTTAATTTCATTAGATTTTTGTCATTTAAAAAAATAAAAAATCGTCTAGTTGTACTCTTGACCGTTAGTCTTACATTTAAAATTTTGCATTTACTTTTTCTTTTCTCTGTAATATTTTTTCCCCATATATTTTAATATTGTCAATCGATTTTTCATTAAAAATTACCACTTTGGGTTTTTAATTTTGTGTGATACTTATTGTTTGTATAATTGACATTGGACATATATTATTAAAATCACAATTTCTGATGTATTTTCGTTAAAAAAATAATAATTAGGGTTTGAGATAATTTCTCACACCTTCTCACATCTTTTTGTCGCCGCTTGTCGTTTTTTCATTTTAAAATGGCACTAAAGTCGAAAATAAACTATCTGTACTGTTAGGTTCTTACCTATCTCTTTTATTATAAATTAAATATTTGTAGATTATTTCCATACTTCAAGAGGAGTAGAGACAAACATTAGACAATTATATATATAAGTGATATTATCTCTACAAAAGATTAATTATTCATTTTCAGGATGCTCTGTTAAAAGCTAGATTATGTGGAAGAGATGCTATAACATCAAGGGATGTAGAAGAGACTTTTAGTAATTTATCAATTGAAAAAGTATATGGTGCATCAACAAATCCAAACTGGGTGCCTTTTTCTGATCTGCCTGGGTCTGGAAATGGTGACCAGACATTTTTTTATTTAGATGTAAATATATTTAATGTTTTATTTGAAAATCATATGGTTGCTATCTAGGTTTGAAAATGCATTATTTTTAAGGATAATCTTGTGAATCTCATAGAGTTGGTGGAGGAAGAAAACACTTATGTTCAATACGGTGATGTAGAAATAACAAACAAATGGTGTCCTGAACCGGATCAGAATAATTCAGCTTTGAAAAATTATTTTACAATAGCATGTCAATCTGTGATAAGTGGCGAGGAAGAATTAAGAAACATGGTGTTAAAAGACATAAGCGAAAATCCCCAAGTAGGACCTATTGCTCAATGGTTTTATCACTTCGGGTACTTTTTACTCATGAAAAATATTACATATGATTCTCTTACATTAAGAGCATTAGATTTAATAGAAATTTTAGAGAATAGTCCATTAAGCAGTGCAAGTGTTTCTGCAAAACAGCTCAAGCTTCTAATTAGGTTATTGTTGCAAAGGTTAGTGGAACGATTCTTATAATAAAAAAAGTTACAAAACCATTACCAACAAAAAGTCGAGATTTTTATCTCAAAAACTTGAAAGTAAAATATGCTGATTTGACATAAAATATAAAAAGGTACAACAAAGTTCCATACGAGAAAATAAACTGAGCGAGTAATTTGTAGATGACCACCAAAACGTCTTTATTCAAAAGTTTAGTCAAATAGAAAACGATAAAAATGGCCATAATTAATTAATTAATTCTCACTGGATCAAGTTGATTTGTATGTTTTAGTTGCAATTTTAACTTAAAAATTAACTTAACTTAAAAATTAACAAATACAAGTTAATTAATTAAATATTCTAAAAACAATTAGGGAATTTTAATTCATAAATTAATTTTAGTGGTCTTAAGTAGGTAATTAATTTTTTTTTGTCTATAAAGAGAATAAAACCGATCTATAAGTAAAACATGTTTTGAAATAGTTACGATGACATTCAAAAACATTGTTCTTTTCGACCGTACTTGAAAATACTAATCATTGTTTTAGGTTGTTGCTGACGTACAGTTCTCCAGACGTACTCAGAAGGATGTGTTTCACTTTATCTATTTTGTGCCTCAGACTGTCTCTTAAAGAAATGACTATTGCAAAAATCAACCAAAAATTAGATGCGGTTACAAGTAGTGCGATCCTTCCTGTATTAACAATAATTTATTATTTGGGAATTGATGCAGTTAGAGAAATATTTTTACCACAAGTCACCTTTTTTCTTGATAGAGTTGCTTCTGAAAACAATAGCGATATGGTATATATAGTATTGGTAAGTAGTTCTTTACGGAAATAAGTTTATTATAATATCAATTAAATGAACCAATAATAGAAGAAGAAAATTATACAGACTGTTTTAAAAATGTACTTTTTAAGTCCCATTAGTATTTTAATATAAAACGTCAGAGGTAAACCTCAAATATTGACTGTTAGTAGAAATGTTAAAAAATGTCATTTACAAATTTGCATGATTTGTTTGTATTTATTTATCGTTTATGTGTATGTGGATATTTTAAATGAAGATACAAATAAAAATAAACTCTGTTCCCACAACCTATAAATTATTATCAATGAATAGACCAGGGTCAAACCGATTTTAAATACCCGAATTCATAAAAAATTCTTAGCAGTATGTGGATGGTCAGAAAATTTAGGGTAAATTATAAGTAAATTAAAAAATATCGATGGGACAAATTAAAAGTTCCGGAAGGGGGGTGGGCGTAGTTAAATATACAACTTGAGGGTTGGATATTGGTTTTTTACGATTTGTGGCTGATTCAAAAATGTAAAGCTTTTGTATTCAAAATAATCGAGAAAAACCGTTTTTTTTTTTTTTTTTTAATTTTTATCTTCGGCAAAAATATTTTTTTATGAAACTCTGTGAACACGTTCTTCTTTGTGTTTTAGATACGCTGTAATTTTTTCAAAGCAAAATATTTATTTTTCGATTTTACACGAATTTAAATTTAAAAAAAGGTTAATTTTCAATCGAAAAAGTTCACTAACAAATTTTCAATTGTTTAACTTTATCAGTGATCATTTTCTTCGTTGAGACCTCGACTTTAAGATGGTAAGAAAAATATATCGTTCGTATAGAAAAATATCGTTAAAAATGAAGAAAACCTAAAAACGACTTTTTCATAATCGATTTTTCAATTAATCTAGACAATTTTTTATTTCTTATTACAAATAAGCATTGAAATTGATGAAAAAGGTTAATTTTCATGTAAAATAATGTAATTTACACAAATGAAAATGTCATTTATGTTCAATTAACTAACTATTAATGATTTTGAAATTACCGAAAACATTGTTTAAATAATTCCATAATAATTTTTATTTTCGAATATGCAACCCAATTTTTAAAATTTTGATATACAGGGTGTTGTTTAATCTTTTTCATCAATTTCAATGCTTATTTGCAATAAAAAATTGTCTAGATCAGGGGTCGGCAACCTTTTTCGGACGATGCGCCATTTTCAAAATAAAATTTCTTATGCAGTGCTGGGAGGTCTCACGATAAATTGTACATAATCTCACGATCTTACGCTCAAAAGGCGGAATCTCACGAATTTGGATATGTATATTTGGCTATACTTTTAATGTTTTAAGATATTTAAAAATTTGTAATTTTTTTTTGTATATTAGGCTTGCCTGTTTAATAAATAAATTATATTGGTGCTTTGTCGGGCCGCGCAAAAAGTAGCAAAGGGCCGCATGCGGCCCGCGAGCCCAGGTTGCCGGCCCCTGGTCTAGATTAACTGAAAAATGATTTATGAAATTGTCGTTTTTTGGTTTTCTGTATTTTAAAACGATGTTTTTCCATAGGAACATTATATTTTTTTCATACCATCTTAAAGTAGAGGTTTCAACGAAGAAAATGAGCACTGAAAAAATTGAAAATTTGTTAGTGAACTTTTTCGATTGAAACTTGGGCTTTTTTTTAATTTAAATTCGTATAAAATCGATAAATAAATATTTTGCTTTGAAAAAATTACAGGTTATTTAAAACACAAAGAAGAACTTTTTTACCCAGTTTCATAAAAAACAAATTATTTTTGAGGGAGATAAAAATTAAAAACGAAAAAAACGGTTTTTATCGTTTTTCTCTATAATTTTGAGGTTATGTTGAAAAATAATTAATACAAAAGTTTTACATTTTTGAATTATCTATAACTTTTATGTTAAACTTTTTTCGATAGGATACATATTTCCAGGCCCGCAGAGAAAAAAATCGGGCCCGGGGGTAAAAATTACGCGACCCTATAGAATTTTTAAAATTAGTAGCCCATAACATTACAAAAGTGAATCATAGTGCGAACAGGAGGGAATACCAAATTTGTTTAGCTCTGAAGATGACCCATTGTTGGGTTGAAAGCTCTTAGCTAAATGAATTTTTAATAAAAAAAATTTACACACTGCCCCAAAAAATACGAAGTTTTATTTCCCTCATAAATTATCGGTTCAGAATTGCATATAAAATTTTCATTAACAAAAGATCAGAAATGGTTATTTTTAAGGATAACAATAAGAAAAACTTTTATTTTAGGCTATTTATGGACTTATTTGTAAAGCTGAATATAATGATACCTATGTACATAATTGGTTTGATATACTTATTCCAAATGAATTATTCATATATTGGAAGCCGTTAAGATATACAACTAATGGTAAGCATAATTTGTTTTCCTTGAATTTGAATAAGTTTGACAGGGAGAGGCAATAAAATAAGTCATTTCAAGGAAGTAGTTTGAATAAATATTAACTTAAAACGCTTTTAACAAAACTTTTAAAACCTACCAATCAGTGAAGTTGATTATTTTCAATTTATAGGTACTGAAAAACAAGATATAAACTTTGTGGCGGTAAAGTCAAAGCTTATAAAGATGAGACGAAAAGTAGACTGTACAATAACGAGGAATTACAAACCTACACTGGAAGAAGTTTTTACTTTACCTTCCAACAATTGCAAAATTAAACGAAAAATTGATGAATTCAGAATGGGAACGAAAGTTTACAAAAAACAAACACATATTACAGTTGGTAAAACGAGTTTACTTTTGTCAGTATTAAATAGTAATAACAAAAATAAGTTAGAAAAGTGTTACGATCATTCCATGTTGTCCTATAATCTATAATAAATTATTTATTTAACGATGCCTGTGTAAGATTATTTAGTTCATTTAGTATATCTGAAAAAAAGGAAAATTTTGTTAATCTTGAAATATAATTAAAAACATTTTTGTCGGGGATTAGACGGGAATTGTGCTGTTCCAACCTTAATCGCCTTAATATTTGGCAATACAAAAATGGACTGTATATAACCCAATATACATATAAGATAAAAAGAAAGTGTTATAATATAAAATTTGACAATACATATTCAATAAAAAATAGATTAGTTAAATATGTTGGATGTTTTACAACAATCTTAAATAAAAAGTCCTACAGAGGAAGCTTAAGAAAGTTTCAGAATTGAATAATTGATTACTTACCAGATATATGAAGATTGGTACTATTTTTATTAGAATTAATAAATGTTTTGTTTCGAAGATGTGTTAGTTTCAAAGATGGCATTATCTCTTCCGAACCTTGATTTTTACCATGTCTGATACCCAGATCGGGCACTTTAAATGTTTCATTTCTAAGTGCTGTTCTGTATAAAATACTGCGATCTTTTAAAATTTGTCGTCCTCTAGCAATAATATGATCAAAATGTTTTGTTGAGTGATTTGTCACTGAAGTTTGGTCACCATCACCTTTTTCTACAACAAAATATATGAATAAGTATGTTCTTTTTGGGCACATAATTCAACATCACTGGGTTACCTTTAATTGAAACATTTTGATTTTCATCTATGAAACAGCTCCAAAGAGATTTGATTGATGTTACAAGGATTTTGCATCGTTTTAACACCCTTTGTTTCTGTGGTAGTACTTCATATGCTGCCTGTACTTCATGAAGAACTAAAAATAATACAGTATTCTTGGAAGAGAACAAATAGTTTTTGTGTTTTATCTAGTGGAATATTTTTTTAGGACCACAAAGGTTTAACACAGGATTCAAGTTCACTTTGACTAAAAAATATTTACCATGTTTTAATTTTTTGAGTGCTATTTTAATCACTTCTATATTAGTTTCTTGTTCTTCTTCTATCACAACTGTTACAAAATCCATTAGAACTTTTGATTGTCTTACTAATTTTTCAAAACAGTTTTTACTTAATGTTGAATGTGATTTAAGTCTATCTGACATTTCTTCTACTAAGTGTTTGTTTTCTTCAAAAATCACCTGTAAAACGCATAAAACAACCTATAAAGATTTAGGAAAAAAAAAGAAAATAAATTTTACCTCGCAAAATGCAGACGGATCTATTATAAGATATATTAATCTTTGCAAAATCTGTGCTTGATTTATCCAATGATCTTTTAATATGAGTGCTAGTTGAGTATTACTTAAATTTATATCTAACAAAACTGAAGTAAAAGCTGGAACCAGTTCTGTTTCTAGTGCTTCTAAGCTCGCCATACTGCTTCTAATTTTGCCACAGTCTAAAAATGTATTGAATGCACAATATTGTGATTTTTGCATTTTAAAGTAACTTACTGTTGGTACAACTTGAACATGATATGGCAAACAAACCAATTTGTAAAATTCTATCAACATGAAGATCAAATTCAACAATTAAATCGTCTAATTTATCTTGCTTTCCTTTATTTATTTTATCAAAACAAAAACTGTGTATAGTCTCCAGAGGGAAAGTGTATTCTGAAAATACTTTCAAACTCAATTTTAGGACTGCTGTATTAACTTTGCGTTCAAGTGCACATATATTATTTTTGCATGTGTCCACAAAAAGATTTAACATTGCTGTATTAGATTTGGGTTTGTTTATCTCAGTTGAAAGACTTCCAAGAGCCTCTAAGACCTATAAAAATGTTTGGTGTGAACAGAGAAATATTATAATATTAAAAAATGAACTTCATCTATCCCCAATAACACGGGTCCTGTAAATAGTGATCGTGTGACTTTACCCTCCTGACATTTTTGTCTTATACTGAATAATTCCCAATATTTTTAAATTGAAAAGCCTTTTATATACTTTTAAAAATTTTTACTTACAGACTGACTACTCCCACGTATCCTTTTATAGTCCTCTTCCAATGTTACCTGAGCAATAGACATTGCATGACTTAAAACTTCTTCAAAAATATTTTTTGTTTCAGTAAAAACCATAACTGTATTATCTTTATTAGAAAAATCGATTTCTTTAATTTTTTCAAGTGCAGTATCCACCCAACTGATAAAATTGGCTTTGGATGTTTCCAAATTTGAATTTTTCGATAATGTTTCTTCAATTCCATCTAATGACCATAACATTTGTTTTTTACAGAAAAATCTGATTTCCTAAAATAAATCTGATTAGAATTAGAAATACTCAGATAATTAAAAATAAAAACTAAAACTTACAGTTAGTGGTTGATCTACTTCCGATTCTTTTACAAATATATTTATAAGTAAAGAAAGAATTGTAAGTAATTGATGAAGGTATAGTAAAAGTGTTTCCTTATATTCCATGTTTTTATTTATTATCTTATGAAAGTCTGTCAGAAGTATAATTAACTTTGTAAGTTGAGCACACAATCCCTAAAAATGGTACATGTAAAGTAACAATTTAAATATCAGAAACATCTTACCTTAAACCAATTTAATAAATTATTAGTATGAGATATATGAACGGTTAAGGTATTGAGGTATTCTTTAGTGGCTGATATTTGTCTCAGCACTAATGCTGAATACTTTTTAATCTTGTTTTCCATTGTGCCCCGAATTTAATTGTTTACAATCAAATTTTGAAATTGACATTTACAAAAAATGACAGCTGACATTTAACGAATACCTAACGGTTTATTTGTATTTTTCATTTTTCCAATCAATCAAGTAATAAAAATGTATTGGTTATTGCATGTTAACAAGAGAATTTAAATATTACTCATTTTATCACTTATTTTTTCTATCCACGAAAATACTAATTTAGGCCATACAAAATGAGAAGAAGAATAGTTCAAGTGTAACGTAACCTAACCTTCAAACTGCAAACATTTATGTCAAAATAATAAACAGAAAAGGGCAAATACGTAACGTATTAAAATGAGTTTAACAGGAAGAAATCGTTCTAGTATATTAGATAAACCTTTAAGTAAGGGTAAGGGTGAAGTTTCATTAAGCTGTTTCGCACTATTATTCTCAGAAGTAGTTCAATATTGCCAAAACAAATCTCAAACAGTTCCAGAACTACAAAATAGGTAAATATTATTCCTTATTCCCTTGATTGAATTATAGGTGCATATCGTTTTATTCTAGATTGCACGATTTGGGAAAGCGAATAGGCGTGAAACTTATTGATCTCTATTTTGTTAGAGAAAGGGGAGGCAAACGTGAAATCAAATTGTTGAATATTTTACTATTTGTAAAGTCTACTTTGTGGAAAGTAAGTTTTTAATTTACATCTGTTTTTTGGGATTATCTTTTACTATAATTACTTTTAGGCATTATTTGGCAAGGAAGCAGATAAACTAGAACACTCAAATGATGATGAAAATACATATTACTTAATGGAAAAAGAGCCTATTGTAAATCGCTTTATATCAGTCCCTAGAGACAAAAGTAGCCTTAATTGTGCAGTACTCATAGCTGGAATAGTAGAAGCAGTTTTAACTGGAACTGGATTTGTAAGTTTATTTTTATTTTATTTTCAGGATTTAAAAAATATTCATCTCATCTCACATTTTCGTTTTTAGCCTGCAAAAGTAACAGCTCATTGGCACAAAGGAACTACTTATATGGTCAAGTTTGAGGAAGCTGTTGTGGCAAGAGACAAGAATCTTGAAGAGAGATAAATGAATGAATTTTTATTTATTTTGTAAATACATAAATAAACATAAATTTAGGATAGACAATTTACTTACATTTTTATTTTTAATACATTTTTTATTTGATTTATGAAAAAAAAATTGTATCCACTCTGTATTTAATTTAAAGTAAGAATCAATATTCTAATAAGAATAAATAGAATATATTTAAAAACAATTAATGTGTTTTAAAAATTTGTTTTTGCTTTATTAGATGTAGTAAACAGTTTTTTATAGTCTTTTCATAATGACCACCTAATGTTTGAAAAATACTGGGTGGAATGAAGTCAAGCGACAAAAGTTTGTTCGTCAATGCTACGGTAACCGCCAAAATGGGTCCGTTCACTTTATTTTTTTCTAAATTATTAAGTCTAATATTTCTCGCAAGCAAGTATAGTTCGTGTAATCGCTTTAGTCTGGCCATCTGAGAAGTGCTTTAAAGTCGACGTCGAGTGTTCTACTTTAATATATAGCTCGGGAGCCAGAGAATATTTCTCGAGTTGATAAAATAGAAACATGCATTCGCTAAGGTGTAATCGAAGCGGCTACCCGACCAAATCATAGTTTAACTGGTCTTTGCGTCCTATTTGCTATTATAGTCTGTCCAAGTAATAAGTCGGCGGTACCTTTGGCGGTGTGGTCCTTTCTTTCTGACTTATTATAGTTCTTCCATTTTCAATTGCAGAAATATAAAAACAAGTTTCTTTGTCGGCATTGGCGGCTTGTCCGCACATCTAGAAGCAGCCAAAGCCGATCAAATCAACTTACCGACTCATCTGGGAATTTCGTTTTTATATTTCTGCAATTGAAAATGGAAGAACTATACTTGGACAAACTATACCCACAGATTGAGTAAGCCGCATTGACAGCAAGACAGTCCACTTTGACTGTCTCAAAGGATGCCGCTTATGTTGGCGAGGGCCGGCGAGGTTGTTTTTTTCGTAGCAACAAAGGCGCCGCTTTAATGTTAAATTGGGGCTACTATATGTATTACACGAAGTATACTCGTATAGTTGGTGTAATACATATAATAGCCCCAATTTAACAGCTTTAAAAGAGGCGCCTTTGTTGCTACCAAAAAAAATCTTTAAGCGGACGCAGCATCCTTTAATTGACTGCTTCAAAGGATGCCGAACAGTTAATCCATGATTTGGTCGTGTAGCCGAGCCATTAGTCGTTTACAACTTAGCGATTGCACATACTTTTTATTATTTTAATTTATATTTTCCACCCTCTGGCTCCCGAGCTATATATTAAAGTAGAACACTTGATAGCAACTTTATAGAATTTTTCAGACGGTCGCACTAAAGCTATTACGAGAACTATACTAGAAGATATTTAAATGATTGAAATTAAATTTTTGAAAATACCTTGAAAAAAGGACTAGAGGAAATGGCAGATATTGCATCACTAGAGATTAATTTCTTCTTTCTTAACATTGCAACAATGATGCCAGAGTTTCCACGATTTGCAAAAACAAAATAAGAACAGTGTCATCAATTCCAACATCTCTTATTATTTTTATGTGTCCTATTTTTATTTATTTGTGTACCTTTCTTTAATAAAAGTAACAAAAATATTTTTCCTTTTACTGTACTCAAACTTGCAACCTTATATTATATAGTCCACATAATTAACATTATTTTTATGAATTTTATCATAACAATTTATCACTCTTTAAAAAAAATCGTGCACATCTAATTGATGAACGATGTACCTTCTTCAATTTAACTCCACTTTCTCCAAATCATACCATAATTTAATTAAATAGGTACTATTCAAACTTTTTATTATTTATGATTGACATGTCACGCAAAGTTATATTTAAGAAACAGGAAGCTGTTATTTTTTCTAATCGATTATTGCTGCAAATGAAAGTACTCATCAAATATTTTGTAAATGCACGGTACCATAATGTACCTAATAAATATGTTTTTGTCAATACTTAATTAATAGTAGATTAATACTAGATCATCGTTGCGTTAGTTAATAAATTAAAAAAAACAAATTTAAGAATTATTGTGGATATCGCCATTAAGACAGTGGCGGCTCGTGAACTTTCTCATATATATTTTTCATAATTGGAGATATTAAAAGAACTTTTTTGTTTACCATCCA
This sequence comes from Crepidodera aurea, assembly GCA_949320105.2. Taxonomy (NCBI): domain Eukaryota; kingdom Metazoa; phylum Arthropoda; class Insecta; order Coleoptera; family Chrysomelidae; genus Crepidodera; species Crepidodera aurea. The sequence goes on along the minus strand of OX439475.1, from coordinate 18,742,740 downwards.
CAACTAATTAAGTTTCAACACAGCATGCATTTGCGTCATAAACCGTGGACAACTAAAGGAATAAGAATCTCTTCAAAAAATATGAGGTCACTTATATATAGAATACTGTCTCGGAAAATTATCAAATCTACTAAGAAAAACTATTATAAAAATCGCATCTCAAGAGCTGAAAACTCTTCCAAAGAAACCTGGTCTATTATAAATGACTTAAGAAATAAAACCCGTTCTTCAAACACAGTTAATCCTAGTCCTGATGAACTAAACAATTATTTTGTTAATGTAAGTAAGAATATCAGTTCTAACATAGCTGCGTCCTTCCTCCTAGTAGATAAGCACGAACTAGTGCAAACCATAATCAGCATTCAAAATAAATATTCCTGTGGAAATGATGGCTTGTCCACTAAAATATTTTCAAATATACCTGGTGTAGTAATTGTTTGATTTTCAAACAATTAAACAGATAAACTCATTCAACCGGCAACGCCGCACCAAAACACATTTGCGAACAGCGTTCAAACCAGGAAGCGGCATCGTCAAAAAATAAGTTTTTTTTACTCTATTTCACAATAAAATATCACGCCATAATCTAAGACGCAATTCTAACCGTTTCGTCTAGACAATATAAAAAACCCACGCTAACGAACTTTCTAGAACAATTGTGCGAGCCGGGGAAGGGATAAATTTGAAACCAAAAAACTTCGCCGAGCTTAACTCAGTGTGTCTCTAGCTGCGAATCAGGCTAGGACCCTCCAGTGTCTATTCATCACTCATGCAGACCACACGCAAAAAATATTTTCTGACTGATGCGGTCTTTTTAGTTTTTTTTTTACCTATGTGCTAGTGTTTGTTAAGCACATATGGTACTTATAATACTTTGTTCATTGATTACCAGTTAATGTAATCCTTTGTTACGTTGTTGTTTATTTATTTATTTATTTAACTTAAAATAAATCGTTAAATAAAAGTGTTAGTTGTTTTTGTCCATGGAGTGGGGAAGACAAAGAAATACAGTCCACTTAGAATACCACGATGCAGTTTAAAAAGGCGGTAACACATTGTTGGTCGTCCTGGGAAACTGGCACAACATAGGGTTTATTCCAGAACCCTCAACAGTAATTAACATTCATTTCGGAAGCTCATAGTGGTTTGTATTTTAATTTCTCTCTCTCTTTCTATATCGAAAGACGAAACGTCAATAAAAAAACTTTTTTAACAACTAAGTGGTTTTAATCCAGTGGAAAGAGAGAGAGAAATTAGTAATTAACATGTTAACTTCGCTGGTTAATGGATCCTTCGAATCTGGTATCTTTCCGAACTGTCTAAAAACAGCTATAATAATACCACTTCATAAGGGCGGCGACAAAACCGAAACCTGTAACTATAGACCTAATGCTTTATTACCTACCTTATCGAAGATAATAGAAAGGCCAATGAAAAATCGCCTACTGCCCTTTCTTTCCAAACTAAACATCCTAACACCTCATCAGTATGGTTTCCTAATTAAAAAATGCGCCAGTGACGCAATGTTTTCTGCTCTTAATGAAATATAATCATGTGTTAATCATGAAATTTTAATTAAGAAACTACAAATTTATGGCGTACAGGGTTCTCCTTTGCAATGGTTTAAAACTTACCTAGAAAATAGAAATCAGCAGGTGCGTGCTAATGGTATTCTTCAAATCTGCCAATTAGCAGTGGAGTACCTCAAGGTTCAGTATTAGGTACAATTTTATTTTTATTATTTTTCAACGATATCAAATTCTTAAAAATAAGTGCAAGAATTTACTTTATTTGCCGATGACACGAGTGTAACCTGGAGTGGTTCTGATATACAGACATTACAATCTAGCATAAACAAAGATCTAGGAACTATCAAGTCCTGGTCTACTCGAATAGGCTTTGTTTCAACACCAGTAAAACGGTAGCAATGTCTTACAGAGGTACTTTGCTATTGGTTGGATGCTAGCCTAAAGCGATTTGGCTTTAATGTAATGCAAGATACTGCATTATAGTAGTGAAAGCTCTGAAAATATTTCTATTGACGATTTACGATCAAGAGTCGCGTTGTTGCCATATTAAAAACATGTCGTAAAATCTGGGATAATACAGAAAATACACTGGACTCATAATCCAAGGGTTGTGGGTTCAAATCCCACCGACGGCAGAAATCATTTTCTGATTTCTAATTAATTAAAAATTTAGAAATTGATTTTCATATACCAGGTCTGATTCCCCACTCGACCATTCACTGTTGGGTTCTAATTAACAGTGCTGTTCCTAAAGTGGCGCTGGGAAACAGTAACAAAGCCTACACAGAACACGAGGCTAATGACCAGAGTAGTCGATGCCGTTGACACGGAAGTAAAAAAAAAATAGAGAAAATACTTTAACTGTGTTTAGGATTAACATTAAAAATTATTAAAATAAATGGAGGGTCTATGTGTAAATATTCCAGAGGAGGCTCAGCCTCCGTTGCCTCCTTAGGCCAGCCGCCACTGCATTAAGATCATGATTCAATTTAAAAAAATAAGTAAGGTAATGGCAGTATGTTGATGATATTACAAGTAGTAATTTGATATAGTTATATAAAGTATGTTTTTGGGTTTTCTTATTCTCCAAAATGTATAAATTTATTAAAATATACGTATTATAATTAGGTGATTGGTTTTTAAAACTATACACATAACAGAAAAGTGTTTTAGTTTCACCGCTTTTATTGAAAAATGAGAAAATTTTAATTTTCTTTATTTAAATTATTACTATTTTAACAAACAATACAAATTTTTTCTTATATTAATTTGTTTCTTCGATTCTTGTATGCAACTTCTCCTCTTCTTAGTTTTTGTTCTTGATTGTTTCTAAACGTATACTCTGCATAAAAAAAAACTGCCATGGGAAGTACCACAAAAAGAAACCCATTACGAACATTTTTGGAAGTTGTTTTAAAGTATTCATAATTGCTTATTTTCATTGCATCGAATCTCTTGAGGGCCGTATCAAACTAAAAATATAATTTATATAAGACGTATATAGCCGAGAAGGCTGCAGTGAATTTTTTTCGTACTTATTTTCCCAGGCTGTATATGTACAAATAAGCCGTTCTCTTAGTGACAAAAACAACATTTTTGAGTATGGCTAAAATTTTTGGATGGATTTAAAAAAACTCTTATTTTCCCAGTCATAAATATTTTACATTTACTAAAGTAGAACAAAGTTTGGTGCACAAAAGAGATGTGAAAATAAAATAAATTAAGATCACACAATCTCCCAAAATCGATTGACAATCTTTAAATTGTCAATACATGCAACCGACGTCTGCACCAGCGGCGGCACCACGGGGGGCGGGGGGGGGGGCCGTATCCCCCCCCCCGCCCTTTACAAAATATCGTTTTTGGCGCCCCTTCGATTTTATAACTAGTGATGTAATTGCTGAATACCAGTCTTTTAGTTTATTATTTAGAGAACTTAAAGATAATGAAATTAGTGTAACAACTGAAGAAATATTACCATATATCATTTCAAATGATCTTGAAAATGCATTTCCGAATCTAGTCAAATTGTACCGAATATTTATCACTATATAGTTGCGTGAAATTAAACGAAAATATTCTGAAAATGGATGTAACAGCTAAGTCAAATTGGCGCACATTTTTTTTACTGAATTGGCAATAAATAACCAAAGAATCCTCGAGTTTTCTTAAAAAATGGAGAAAATATGTATTTTTATGTCGGGAAGACATGGTAAAAATTTTTAAAAAAATTTATTTGTCCAGCCATAATCGCCATTTTTCGAAAAAAAATTGAATTGGCCGCCATTTTTGGAAAAACAATAGTAGAGAAAAGAATTTTATCTTAAAAACAAGGATTTTGTGTGTACTTTTGTCTAAGAAAATCCAACATTTTATTTATTTATTTGAAGTGGCCAATTTATGGAATAATAAAAAAATTAAAATTCGATTTTCATTTTTTTTCAATTTTTTTGTCACTATATTTATGCTTGATTCTCTTAGAAAAACTGTATTTCAGCCCAAAAAATGTTTAAAAAAATAAAACAAATATTTCAGGTTCTAAAGTAAGATTTTTGTGAGGGAACGAATCGATATAAATCAATATAAAAAAATGAAAATCGAATTTTTTTTTATTATTCCCTATGTTGTACACTTTAAATAAAGAAATAAAATGTTGGATTTTCTTAGACAAAAGTACACACAAAATCCTTCTTTTTAAGATAAAAATTTTTTCTCTACTATTGTTTTTTCAAAAATTGCGATCAATTCAATTTTTTTTCGAAAAATGCCGATTTTGGCTGGACAAATACATTTTTTTTAATTTTTACCATGTCTTCACGACATAAAAATATTTATTCCAATTTTTAAGAAAATTCGAGGATTCTTGGTTATTTATTGCCAATTCAGTAAAAAAAATAATGTGCGCGAATTCGTTTTTTGATGATTGACTCTTAGAGCCGGAGATATTTAAAAAATAGTGAAGCCATCCACTCGAAAAATACCAAAAATGCCGTTTTTGGCACATATCTCGCGAAGCTCCAGCCCAAATTTATTAAAAAAAATTTTACAAGCTTCTCTTTATGTATAAAATCAAAAAAATTAAAAAAAATGACTTAGCTCTTACATCCATATAAAATTCTAATTTCACTTCACTAATAGGCACTAATAGTGCAACTGCTGAACGCACTTTTAGTATATTAAAATATATAAAAACCTATCTTAGATCCACAATAGGTGATCAAATGTTGAACGATTTGGCAATATTAAGCATAGAATCAGATCATTAAAAAAACTTGTATGTGCCCCCCCCCCGCCCTTAATTTCTAGAACCGCCACTGGTCTGCACCCCAACAACTACTCCTTGGGCAATATGCCCCAACAGGTATTGAATTACGTGAATACAGACGCCGTTTTGGAACCCGAATAATCGAGACTTATACCCAAAACTTAATAACAAAATCAGAAGTTTTGGGTATAAGTCTCGATTATTCGGGTTCCAAAACGGCGTCTGCATTCACGTAATTCAATACCTGTTGGGGCATATTGCCCAAGGAGTAGTTGTTGGGGTGCAGACGTCGGTTGCATGTGCGCCAATTTGACTTAGCTGTTACATCCATTTTCAGAATATTTTCGTTTAATTTCACGCAACTATATAGTGATAAATATTCGGTACAATTTGACTAGATTCGGAAATGCATTTTCAAGATCATTTGAAATGATATATGGTAATATTTCTTCAGTTGTTACACTAATTTCATTATCTTTAAGTTCTCTAAATAATAAACTAAAAGACTGGTATTCAGCAATTACATCACTAGGGGCGCCAAAAACGACATTTTGTAAAGGGCGGGGGGGCATACTGCCCCCCTTTGCCCCCCGTGGCGCCGCCGCTGGTGCAGACGTCGGTTGCATGTATTGACAATTTAAAGATTGTCAGTCGATTTTGGGAGATTGTGTGATCTTAATTTATTTTATTTTCACATCTCTTTTGTGCAGTTTATTTACATCCAACAACCTTTTTTGGAATTTTTATTGGTCAAAAAATTTCACCTTTAGTAGTATAAAGTTTGGCTTATCTCGGATAGCGGAATGTGAGACTGGTTGAAAATTTTCGGATTAAAAAATTTGATTGATTTTGCACTTATTTTTGCAAGCTTCAAATTTAGCATCAGTCTGGCTGATTTAAGAAATTGGCAAATGAGTCTGACGAAAAAAAAAATCGGAAAAATAGAAAATTTTGTTTTTTTTGCAGACTGGGAAAATAAGTACCGAAAATCGTATCTGCCTCCTGTACTATAGTAGGATCTCGTAAATAAATAATGAACAATTAGGTACTAATTGAAATTGAAATAAACGAAATAAAGTCAAGGTTCCATAACCAAGGAATGTGACTTTTGGCATTTTGGTTTTCATGAGCAGTCGTGCATTTGATGAGCACGATTTATTATTAGATAATATAGCTTTAATAAAATTATAAATATATGCTATTGTTACAGTATTTTTATCAGATTAATATCACACGATGAATATTGCGATTTTTTAAGTTTTAAAAGGTTAAATTAAATTAATTAAACCTGATTTTTTTACGTAACGTAAAAAATAATAAATAATAATTTTTTAGGGTGCAGGTTATTGTTATTTATTATAATATAACTTCTAAATACAAAACTCAGATATAAATATTGACTGCCCTAATAAATATTAAATGACTAAGCACATATTTTGACTGAAAGTTAAATTCTGTAGTACTTTTCGAACCCGAAAGGCACATATTATTTAAAAAAGGTAATTAAAAAAACAGAGTGAATATGTTATGTTTCTCCACGACTATATAATAATGCACAAATTATTTTTACATATTTAGCTGAATAATGACATAAATTGTTTACACCAGTGAAGAATGAAAAAGAATTCACTCTCGTTAACCAATCACATTCTATGATTATCAGAAATCACGCTAAAATGAATAAATCAAATCGTCTCTTTTAAAACGTCAAATACCTAACTAGGCAAATCGCTTCTGACAGCGCGTCGTTTGAAACGTCAAAATAATCATATAATCATAATTTTACGTATATATAGAGAACAAAATGGACAACAGTAGCGATAGTGAAGAGTTAATATGTACGCCTCCCGAAATTAAACAAATTGCTCAATCATCCACAATGAATTTGCTACCGGAGAGATCAAAGCAAGACTATAAATTAGAGATATTATATTATTATATTATACGAGATATTACGGCTCTCAAACAACACGGTGGCTGGAAAAGTACATCCGTAGCTGAGGGCTACGTGGATGATTCAATGACAAATAAAATGAACACTGCGAACAGACTAGCAGTACTAGCACTGCTAGTTTTAATCATAATTCAATACCAACCACGTTAAATATAAGCAATTGTAATAACTTTACCATAAATTTTGCAAAAGAATGAGTCTAAATTAAGTACCTATATTTATGTTATTTCTATTATTATTCCTAATAATGTTATAATTTCATTTAAAAATGTAAAGGTTTCTACTAAAAAGTGAGTTATCTATATCTATGTTTTTTAAATTTTCATAAATAAATGTGGTCGAAAGCTGGTAGAGATACTTGACTCTTTCGCGGGCGATCGAGGTTCGATTTCCAATAAAAGATTTTTTTTATACATAGTCGTGGAGAAAGTATAGTATTTTACTTGTGTAGAATGGCTATTATTCACTTGGATGATTCCAAAACTCACTCGCTGCGCTCGCTCGTTTTGGAAACTTCATCCGCGTGAATAATAGCCATCATTCTACACTCGTTGAAGAATATACTATTATTCATCATATTTTAGATACTGTATTCATTAATTTTCTTGAACTTTCACCGGAACCGTATAAATTTATTATGCTTCCTTCCGACTAGTAAATAGTCAATATTGGATGAAATTATGCGTAAGTAAACACTGCACTACATCCAAACCATTTATTTTAATAACCAACGCGTTTTATGCATATCTGAATACGATATTAATTTTTAATTTTTTTAGGTATGCATGACCGTGACTTACTTTTCGTGTGATTTTTATACCTACGGTGAAAAGTATTGTAAGGAGCAGGTTGTTTTTTTGAAGAAACATCTTCGTTTCACAATCAATATTTTCTTGATATACTAGTTTTATAAAAAAAATATAAACGTTAGTAATTAATTTTAATTTAAAATGTCAAAGATCAATAACATTAGAAGTTGATTTTTGTTTTTGCCTTGAATAAAAAAGATCGTTTCCAAAATGGTAGTTTTAATAAAATGGGCATACTCGAGTAGCGTCCAGTTTTACCTGTTTTAATCCGGGTTCAAATTTTGAGACGATTGGATAATCAGGACAGGTAGAGATTAGAGATTAAAAATTTGTTTTGAAATGAAAGGTAATTTCGACACAGGGACTGAGTGACTATATCCTTCATAGTTTCTCCTGAAGGGCAGCGGCAAGGGTCGAGGCAGACATTTTATTACGCGCTCGAGCCGAAACACGCAGGGCTGGCTTAAAATATTTGTGAATGCTTCCGCTAACTTTTGTGACTATTATTGAAATTTATGATGGAGTTCCCGTGCCGATATATTTTATTCATTACATATAAAAGATTGTAATGGTCGATTGCATCAAAAAATCTTAAGAAATGCTTAAATTAAAATATTACTTTACATAGAAATTGGTTGCACGGTACAATTTAAGTCGCGGCTTAGTCATTCTGGTTGCACAAGTCTCTACCAACGTTAGTTGATAATAGAGTTCATCAATAGGCGTAGAAATAAGGATTCATTCCTCTTTCGCCACCTCCCGTTTCACCACCTAGACGTCTTAATTGCTTTTTCGTCCTGTTTCGCCACCCAGAATATTTTGGTGTAATTAGTAATCACTAATATTCCCGGTTGACCACCTGAGATATTGAATCGTCAAAAAGTAATTAAGGGTAAATGACGTCATTATATAGAAATACAATATTTTTCGAAAACATCGTTTAATTGCAATAACAAACTAATTTATGTCATTGTCATATAAAAATATTCTAAAACTTATCAAAATCTATTCAATATACATAATTACACTATAAATAAGAAAATGTATATTTGAACATTTAAAAACAAAATTCAATTTATTATTTATTTTCATTAGGTTTGAAATTTTTTGTAAACATTCTAATAAATCAATATCAAAACTTTTGAAGTCTGCCACAATTTTATGTAGTCGTTCGTCCATAGCAACAAACTTGGTTTTTCTTCTTCTAAGCCTTTGTCGAGGATGCTGACCATCTCTTCCTCGAAAATGGTTTGTACAGATGTTGTCTCCTCACGTGCCCTTTTCTTCGCCCTGTTCATAGCCAAGTCGACTTGATTTTTCGCCTCGTCTGCTTCGCATGTGTGGTGCCCTCTTTTCTCTATTTCGTTACTGTAACAAGAAAAATCGTCAGAATAAAGTATCTTGTTAGTTAGTATTTATAAATTAGTTAGTATTTATATAGTATAGAAGTTATAAGAATTAAACTTACTCTTTCAAGGTAATACTGCCGCAACAACCATCTCTTCTTTGCTTGCATAGCCATAAGCACTGTCCATTTTTATAGCGTTTCTGGAAATAATGATGGAAGCCACATTCCAACAGAATTTCCGTTCCGCGTTTACTAGTAATAAATTCAAAATTAGCCATACCGAATGGAAAATTGTTCAACAATAAACTAAACTAGAATTTGCCATGTTTGACTATTTATAGGGGTAGTACTAATTAATAATATGAGAAGAATTGGTTTGTTATTGCATTTAAACGATGTTTTCGAAAAATACTGCATTTCTATATAATGATGTCATTATAGGGGTAGTACTAATTAATAATATGAGAAGAATTGGTTTGTTATTGCATCTAAACGATATTTTCGAAGAATACTGCATTTCTATATAATGACGTCATGTACCCTTAATTACTTTTTGACGATTCAATATCTCAGGTGGTCAACCGGCAATATTAGTGATTACTAATTACACCAAAATATTCTGGGTGGCGAAACAGGACGAAAAAGCAATTAAGACGTCTAGGTGGTGAAACAGGAGGTGGCGAAAGAGGAAGACACCAGAAATAAGAGGTGACTTCTCGAAAACTTACCAAATTTGAAAACGCCAAAAACTTTGTAATATTTTAACAAATACAAAAACAAGTATCTCATATTTTCTGCCACCTCAGTAATGGTAGAAATTAGACTTTATTTCAACATTAAAATATGAAGAAAATAAAATAAAAATGAGAATTGTAAATCAACATTTAGAATATCTAACACTAACAGAAAAATGATTTACAACTTCTTTTTGTTGGTTTTTTTATACTTCAGAATACTACTAAAATACTTGTGAACCAACCAACAATTTAATTATTCAAACTTTCAAACTAGATCAAAATATTTGATACTTCAAACTTTAAAATTTTATAGTTTGATTTGATTTGAAGCACTGCTAGGCTTGATTTGAGTTTGACTTGATTTCAAATCAAACTCAAGTCAAATTCTTAAAATCAAATCAAACTCGTATATGCCATGAGTTACAGATTATATTCTCTACATTTTTTTTAGATCTTAAAAATTGTAATCTAAATAAAATTTAATTATCACATTTTTTTTAATTATTTAGTGTCGTTTTAGTCGTTTTCAGAGCTTGACAATGACATAAAAATCATAAAATTTTTTGAAATTTAACATGTCAAAAAACATATCTTTTGAGACGTTTCTGGTAACGATTTTTAAAGGAGAGAAAATGCCGAGGAAATAAAAATTATTCCAAAGAAACTTCAACCTACAGTAAAAAACAACAAGATATTCAGAATTTTAAATCAAGCAGAACACGCCATGGGTAGAGAGAGGATTAAGTTTCACAGATTTAACAAATTCAATTTAGAAAAAGATATAGAGGATATTAAATCAAATTTTTAGAGATGCTTGGGAGTCTGGCCGTAAAGTACAGTGGAATTAAAATTCTAAATATCTTGTTATTTTTTACTGGAGGATGAATTCTTAGGCCTTGTGGAATAATTATATTTTCCCGGTATTTGATCATGAAACGCAAATAATTATATGAATGTATTTCTAATTATACGGTCGATATTTCACAATTTGAAAGGCCCTCTCTTACAAAAAGAGTTAATACCCTCTATATCACGCCATCATCATCAAGAAAACTTCAGTTACGACGAAGAATAAATTCTCACAATATGCAAATGCACTGTCCTTCTCACTTCTTTAAATTTTAATTTCAGTTTTTCAGGTTGTACTTAACAGTACGATGATTTACCTGTAAAATAAAAAAGGTCAGAAATAATATATTTTCAATACATTTGTGTAATTAAATTTATTTGATTGAATTTGTAGGTTTTGTATTTAATAATGAAATAAAATCTGCTTATAAAGCTTTACATATTTGCCCAACACATTATTTTCATGTCTATGTGTTAGTAAATGTTTATTAAGACAGGGCCTGTGAGTAAATGATTTTTGACAAAAAGAGTGTTTCAATAAATGTTTATTTAGATCGCACTTCTGATTAAATGATTTATCACAAACGTTGAATTTAAAATTTTTTACACCTGAATGAATCGATAAATGATTATTTAGAGATCTTGTGAGTATATGATTTATCACAAACGTTGCATTTAAATTTCTTTTCACCTGAGTGAATCAATAAATGTTTATTTAGAGAGAACTTATAAGAAAACGATTTATCACAAACGTTGTATTTAAATATCTACCTGAATGAATCAATAAATGTCTATTTAAAATATTTTTCCGGGTAAATGTTTTTGCACAAACGCTGCATTCATATTTTTGTTCATCTGCACCATTAGTAAAATGTTCAAAAGTTAAAACTGTTATCACTTATTAAATGAATTTGTTCTTGTTGGACGCACTCTAAAATTTCATCCTGGCATTTAGGTTCAATTTTGATTTGGTCTTGAGATATTTGCCGAGATCCCATTTCTTCCTCTTCAATTTTGATATCGGTATCACTTATTAAATGAATTTGTTCTTGTTGGACGCTCTTTAAAATTTCATCCTTGCATTTAGGATCAATATTTACTTGGTCTAGATAAATCATTTCTACAGGCCAAGATTCCATTTTTCTTCTAAATAGCTGTACTCACGAAAAATAACTGACAGTAGTGTGCGATTTTTTTTATTATTTATTTTCTTTTGGTATATATTACATTTTTCTAGGACATTTCATTTTCCAAATCGATAGTTTTATCGAATTCTTGTCAGGATAACCCTCTTTATTCACTCTGTCCCCCCCTCTTAAATCCAAGAAGTAACAGCCATATTAATCGTTTTTTGAGTAATTTGTTTTTGATTGGTACTTACTACATCAGTTTAGAAATGAATTTTGGTCCATTATCCCTTATAATAGATTTTTAATAACTTTAATGGGGCTTTATTCCGCTATTATGAGGTGTTAAGGGGAAATCCAGATTTGTTTAATTTTAGAAGGGTTTTAAGAACAAACAATACATTGAAATATTTAATAGTAAATACAAAACATTTTAATGAAATTCAGGATGCAAAAAATTGTGTTTAGAAAATTCTTATGTAAAAATATTGTAACCATTTCCCTAAGAATAGGTAATTTTTTTTTGTCTGGAATTAAAGAATCATTTCAGCTGATATATTTTATTTACTTATACAAATGAACCAAGACTGAAAGTAATTGAGTGACAGATAACACAACTAGGTACTAATGCTGTTATTTTTAAAAATAGCAATTATAGTATAACGTTCTACAACTTTTTTACTACTTTTTTTTCACAAGAAAACCAAAACAACAAATTATTTTTTTTCGGATGTAAGACAATGTAAGAAACTGAACAACTAAACGTCGATATGTGCTACATTTTAAAATTATTTTGAAATATACAGGTTGTATAAAACGTCACAAAAAATATGTCATAACAACGGATTTTGACATCTTAATTTTAAAAATCTTTTTCTTAGTCTCATGTTGTTATTATATTTTGTCCACGACTGTTTTAAAATGAACCCATTTTTTATTAGGTATCATAATCATTATTCACTACTTTTTGTCACACTTCTGTCATATTTCCATTGGTAACATATGATTTTTTATTATTTTAACAGTAGACTCACTTAAAGTCAAATTACTTATTTATTTAAAACGTCAAGTTTGCCAGAAAAATCAAAAAAGTTATATATAACCGCATAAAACCAATTTGAAAACTATTTCACAAATACATTCTAAATTGAAAACACCTATACCAGTCAAAAATAAATCAAATATAATCAATGAACCCCCGTGATGAAGTATACATTGGTCAAACAAGTAGAATACTTAAAGATAGAATAACCTCTCATAAAAGTGACTGCATAAGGAATGTGAGATCTTGATTGACTATAATAATGCCAAAATTCTCGATAATGAACGAAATCTCAATAAGCGTCTCTTTCTTGAAATGGTTCATATAAATAACAATGAAAAATCAATGAATAAAAGAACAGATATCAATGACCTCAGTACAATATATACACATCTATTAAAAAAACAAAAGAAAATTTCTCAACTCGTCCTCCTTGAATTGACGTTTTTATATATTTATTCTTACTTATACATTTTATAATCTTACTCTGTATGTTACTGATTTTTTAGAAATTGTCATTTTGTCATTTTAAATTTTAACATTGATGTTTCTTTTTGTATGTAATTTTTTCTGAATTTCATATTATTTGTCTTGATAAAGAAAATAAACATTTTCGAAAGCTCGACTTAAAACGAAGAAATCGTACTAATTTATTTACTATTGACTGCTTCCCACTAATTTTATCTACATAAATTACTATTGAACAGTCACGAAAATATCCACTTATAACTGCATATGAATCGTTTTTCTCGGAATCAGTTTTCTTTTAGTTTACTCTACATTGTGGACCCATTATCCGATGCTAAGAAGTACAATTAAGAAACAGGAGTTTATATAATAAAGCTATTATTATTAATGCAAAAAGTGATTTACTATTTTTAAACTACAAGAACGGTAAATGTATAAGCCAAGGGATTGGTAATAAGAAATTTAATAAAATGGGCAAAGACATTGCGACTTTCTTATACCAATAACATACAAAACGATCAGTCTACAAGTCATCAAAATATAAAGTTAGATGTAAATTCAATACCAGCAATTAATTTAACAAACTGTTTTCTAAATGTTCTTAATATTCTCCTAAGCAATAATAAGCAGTCGTGGACAAAGTATAGTATTCTATTATAAAATTATCCGGTAATCACTATAATAAATTAAGATTATTTTTTATGTCATTGTCAGGTAATTAAAAACATTTTTTTTAAATATTTAAATATTTATCCCATTTCAAGAGTGTAAACACAAACAATCCACTATGAGCTCGAGAAATCAATTATAATTAGTCGTGCTTCTTTTCAATAAAGAGTTTTTTTATTTTAGAATAATTAAATTAATTGTAAAACAGCTACAACAGTGTTTCTTTCAATTTTTATAAAAGCTTTTTTAGATTTCTGGAAGACAATAAACAATTACTTACACTTTATGCTTCAACTTTGAATAATTGCAACAATTTTACTTTCACTATGCACTATAAGAAAAAGTAAATCATTTTAACGTTTATAAAATTATGTAAAAAAATATTAATAGTTGCGAAATTTGTTTTTACTATAGCATTAATATTAAACGAATTATTACTGGCCATACTATTTTAAATAGTATTAAAAACTATCCAGTTGATATCTTTGTCATAGGAAACAATCATAAACATCCAAAAAAATGATTACTATGACAAATCATTTTGAAAATTCCTTTTCTTAACATTTTTGATTATTCAACCACTCCAGAAAGTAGATACATAGGTAAACTGTTTTTTATCAATCAAAGCGTCAATGCCAAATAGTGATTAATCTGATCAAATTCAAAGAAATTTAATTAAAAAAGTAACCGGGTATCCGCATGCCGTACTTAAAGTTATGAAAAACCTTCTTTTCTACTATTAAAATCTACAAATAGTGGGAGCGATACACGAATAAAATATTTCTTATTTGTTTGATTGAAGACGAAAACGTTATATAATTAATCTGTATTTTAATTAATACATTTAGTGAGAATTACCGCTGTAAATTGATAGTTGAGTTAAATAAGTATAATAAATCAGTAAGGAATTGTTGTTCTTGATATGAAAAATATTGTATTTGTGTTTTGATTCACCCTAATAATTTAAGACAAAACGAGTATTTTTATAAATTTTAACCATAATCGAAAAAGCTATAGATAACTGTAAAATTTTTTTTTTATCGTTTTTAACTGTAAAAAGTTCGAGTTTCATCAGATAGGTATAAGAAATTACTGAAAAACCATGAAAAATTGACCAAAATTTACCCGGATCGAGAGTACCTCCCCCTCCCCCGTTTTGGAGGATGCTGAACACGATGGTGGTATTAGAATTTCTCTTTTCGCCAGCCGAACCCCCTAAAACGGCCAAAAACTACCCCTAAGGGGGTTAAACAAGCAGTGCATCATTTCCCTGTAAAACAATTGTCTTTCCCCCCGTTTTCGAGGATTCTGAGTACGGTGGCGGTGTTAAAGATTACTTGCGAACCTCACCAAACCCTCCACCGGCCAAAATTGGCCCCGACAGATGTGCTTTTCTTCTTCTTTTTAACAGCGACAAAACGCCTGTGCCCCCGTTTTCGAGGATCCTGAACACGATGGAGGTGTTCAATGTCACTTCCGACCCCCCACCAACTCCTTTTACAGGTCAAAATTCAGCCCCGACTTTTTTTTAATTCAGCGGCAAAACGGGTGTCCTTTTAAGGGGTGAGTTTTGACATGTGGAGGGGTTAGTGGGGGTTGGAATTAATCTTCAACATTACCACCGTGCTCAACATCCTCGAAAATGGGGGGAAAGACAATTTTTTTACTGACGCGCCGCCCGTTTAACCCCTTTAGGGGTAGTTTTTGGCCGTTTTAGGTTCGGCTGGCAAAAAGAGAAATTATGATACTGCCATCGTGTTCAGCATCCTCTCGATCCGGGTAAATTTTGGTCCATGTCCTTCCGACTCAAAGTAGCCACTATTTATGTCACTAATTAATCACCCTATATGGTGCGAAGTATAGGCAAAATAGTTTTATGATAAATATTGTCAAATGTTTCTCACACTGTTGTTCAATAAAATGGGTGCGCTAAGTACCAAGTACTTTTTTTAAAAAGTACTTGGTACTTAGTTCTAATTGATTCTGATAATGGCAGTGTAGTCGGCCATCCCTAGCCACCTCCACTGCTCGGGCCACCTGTCGGTCCCCCAAATTGATAAAATAAATATAAAACTAAATAATTTTTGTTTGTATTAAAGAGTTGGTTGTGTTTTTTAATTCTAAATTGTAAAAAAACTAGTGTATGTAATTCATGTCTTATTTTCACTCATGGACTTGACGCGGCTCATGCGTCAATATTTCTATTCCTATAACAGTATCACTATATGCACTTGTTTCATACACACGGATCATGAACCTCATTGTCTCAGGATCCATGGCTTATAGGTTTTAATAAACGTATTTGCTTTAAGATATGCATGTTTATTTTTAAGATCTCTAATACATATAGTTAGAATATTAATTTTATCTTCAATATCTTTAGTCCTATATATATTTGATTCCAATTTTATATTGTAAATCGTTTTGAAGCAGAAAAAACCTTTTTTAAAGTAGTTAAACCTTTCCGATACCTACTTCTGAGTAACTAATTAACAAACTTCGTGAATGAACCATAATCATAAAATTTATTGACGATATCAGCAGGCTGAATTAACATCCGAATAATCGACTCGACAGAATAAGCTGATTATTGAAATAATCCGATTACGTCCATCACTAATTTTAGAACAGAAGGGCCAAGTTTTCACCCTATTTACTCTATTAGCCAAAAGTCAAGACCAAACATTCGGCCTCCTAGACAAATGTGTTGACGAAAAAATCTTTTTCTGCAACCACAGTCCAAAACACTCTGCATAGTTTTATGCTTGAAACCTTGATAATTTCTCACTATAATTAAAATATGACATGAATCTGCCAGAAAGTGACATAAGCGTAATAAATATACTTAATATGTAATTTGTTATTATAATAAATATTTGTTTGGATATAAACTTAAGTTGTTTAATTTTTAGTAAAAGGTGTAGTTGTAGAAAAAGTATAGTGAGCAACACTAACAGAAATGCACTCTCGCCTGAGAAATTAACACATTTTTGTACTTGTTGCACAATATACTATTCATTGTTTATGTTTTATTTATTAACTACACTCCGAATAAGATTGGCAAAGAAATGCAGTATTAGATTAGGATTTACTTAGAACGGAGAGCTAAGTTGAACCCTGAATAAATAATTGTGTAGATATTTACAGTGAGCCCATCAATCAATAGAATTCATTTTAAATTAAGTTGTGCCTCGGGGACTATAAACAGCTAAATTAATTCTTAGAACAACTTAGTTCTTGAATCTTGTGTAAGCAATATCGCGAAAATGTATCATATTCCAGATTACCTTACTGGGCAAGATAAGATTTTGAAACAGATACATTTGTCTAGCCAGACTAACCTGCGGACAAGTATAAAATTTAATTTGAAAAGACGACAAATAATTAATTACAGTACATTACTTTCATTTTCTATTTTTTTTTACTATCGCCACTACTATCCTTCTCTTCGAATATTGCCCGGAGTAATATCATCAACATTAAGAACTACAAATTATATACTCTTATTTTCGTAACCTGCCAGTGTCGTTCTGCCTGTCGAAAAATATACACTGCCATCGGAAAAAAATCGGTAAGAATAAAAAAATTGTGAGAGTGTTACTGTGTTATTTTTAATCATCAGTGAAAGGGTAAAGTTATTTTAGCGAATTTTTTATCAGGAAGGGTAAAAAAACGGACAGACAGACTAATCATATTTATGACTTTGGGGTAAATTAATCCGGGAATAATGTGCTCATATGAGTTACGGCAAAAATGTCAAAGTACATGAGTTTTTTTTAATTCTAATAATGTCTACAAATTATTAAAATAGTAGTTCTTCCAATTTTCCAATTTTGTATTAAATAATATTGGCAAGTCGTTTGTCCCTTCGCCTAAAGACATTTTTCGTTTGGAAAGATGTTTATTTTTATGCTATCCAAGCCATTCATTAAGTATTTAATACTGTTAATGTAAGTAAGTTTATTCTAAAAGTTAATCCATCATTCTTCAAATTCCTTTTCATTTTATTCTAGTTTGCAAAATACGACAGCAATTATGTCCTGTTAAACACGTACTTTAGATATTCCCCTTCAACTTACTTTTAGATGCTAGACATCATTATTAATTTTTCTGCTTTTTCTGGAGCATTTGTTAAATTTTTGACGTAAGTTAACATACAATTTCTCTTCTAATGGAAATAAAATCACGTATTTTAAAGAAAAAGGGGGGATTTAATTGACGTTTCGACTTAACAAGTCGTTTGAAAAAGCGATAACACAATATAATTTAGTATAGAAACAGAACTTTTGATAATCTTAAAAAAATATGACAGCAACATAGATGTTTCTCCTATATAAAATTTATTACATTCGCATGGAATTTTGTAAATACAAATTTTTGTATTTTTAATTTCATTATTTATTTTTTATTTACTATTGAAGATTTTAATGTATTATTAGTTTGAAAAACTGTTTTTAAATTAAATTTATTGCCAATCCTTCTAATTTTTTCGGATAATTTTGGAATTTAGGGAATTTTTACTATATTTGATTGAACTATTGGGGGATTTAAATTTTGTTATTTATTTTTGATGTCTCGGTAAAGTTCACGATTTATAAATTTATTTGGGTAGTTGTTCTTCATCAAGACAGATTTAACAAGTGATAATTCATTATATAAAATATTGTCATTTGAACCAATTGTTTTTGCTCTATCGGAAAGAGATTTGACACTACCTCGTTTAACACATATTGAGTGGTTTGACTTAAAATTTAGATATATATTTGTATGTGTTTCTTTTCTAAAAACTGATGTTTCAGTACAATTGTTATTATTGTGTGTTAATACATCAAGAAATGGTAATTTTTTATTATTTTCAATTTCAATTGTAAATTTAATAGTAGGTTCCGAATTATTAATATTATGTAAAAATGTATCAATATTTTCCCTATAGTGTTGCCAAATTGCCAAGATATCATCTACGTATCTAAACCAGACAGAAGGTCTTAAATTTTGTTTATTTACAATTTCCATTTCAAAATCCCCCATGAAAATGTCACACAATTTTGGTAACAAAGGTGAGCCCGTTGCCATACCAAAATTAAGTTTATAAAAATCACTATTTAATTGAAAATATGTAGTTATAATACATAATTCCAACAATTTTAGAATTAGACGTTTAATTTAATTCTATTTATTAATGTAACTTCTTTTTCACAAGATTAAGAGTTTTATCGACAGGAACATTTGGAAATAAAGTAACTACATAAAAACTAACCATTATATCTGACTTTGTAATTTTGATTTTTGATAATTTTTCTAAAAAATGTTTTGAATTTTTGATAAAGGAATTAGTATTTCCTGATAACTAAATTTTGACAAGGTGAATTTATAGAACTTATTATTGGTCTTAATGGTATTTCTTGTTTATGTATTTTAGCCATAAAAATGTGGAGGTTTACTATAACGAGAAGTAAGAGATCTTCGTTCTTTATCACTTCGACATTTTTTATTTTTATATAAAGTTTTGTAAATTTTGTTTTCAATACTAGTAGTTGGATCTTTATTTAATTTTGAATAGCAATAATGTCGTTAATTTTGTTATCATAATCAATTTTGTTCATGACAATCTGCAGCTAAAATCTTAATTGTATTGTCATTTTTTAAATTTTTAATTGTATTAAATTCTTCCGAGGTTAAATTTTGATTAATTTTATAAGATTTTTCTAATTCAATTTTGCAATGTACCTTGTATTCGTTGCTTAAAGTTAACATATTTGCTTTATATTGTATATACTAAATTGCAAAGTACAAAGTCTTACAGTCCTTACAGTGGGTACCAAAAGTAAAGAATTCATTTTTGCTGTTGATATGATTATATGCGAAAAAAATTGTTTAGATTTTTCTTCGCCGTTTGAAAATGTGCCGCTCATTTTTTTAATTGCAAATGGGTGAAACCTCCTTTTAAAGTTAATTTTATGCTCTATTCTTATCTCAAAATTGTATCCAAAAGTTGATTTTTAATTAATATCTCTATTTTATAAAATATTTTCATAAAAGCATGTACATACCACCTCCTTGTGTATATGCTGCACCACCTGTATAAGTCATCTTGGAGGGATGTCTGTTATCTGCCCCAGATGCCAAAAATTAAGAATTTCTGAAGGTTTCTGATATTTTTAGGATCGAGACGCCTCGACTCACCGTTAATACATTTTTTCATACTGTGCTTGTTTTTTGCTTGAATATAAGCATAATTAACCGACTCTGTCGCAAAAAGTCTACGAACTGTATATGACAGTTAAAAAAATTAAAGGAGCCTGTCCACTTTCTAAGACCCTGTATAATAGTTTCATGAAAATATCATGATAAATAATATAATCTTTCTTCAGTATTAAAACGTATACAAAATGTCGTTTCAGAATCTTCAAGGGTTGCTGAGATATTAGTTAAAAATCAATTCACTTACTTATTTAAACTTAAAATTTGAGTATTAGCATGTCCGAAAAAGCCAGTCTCCTGCTTAGCAATAAAATGCATATTATTTAAGCAGTTTTGTATAAATCTACATTAGAATTTATGGTTCTTTTAACAATTTTTCATTGTAACTATGATTTTTCATAAACAAATATATTTTTTGAAATCCGACAACACCTCTAGCCTGTTTACAACCGGCAATTTAATATAACTCCAGTTATATCTAATGATCATCAAATATATGCATCAAATAAAAATTAGAAGTTAAAAAAATGTAAAAAAGTTAATTGCACGGAGATGACTTTATCACTTTATCACCGACGAACTTGATCTTTAGGTCTCCCTTTTTTATTTTCTGAGTAACAAGCCATTTTCTTGAAGATCTATTTTTTTAAAAATCGCATCCACGAGGTTTTTTCTTCATTATTCTCAGAATACATTTACGTTAAATAATTGTTGTTTGAAAGATCTGTTTTTTGTACTCGATGACATTGAAAATTCCATCTTATTGTTTGTAGTAGTGGCAATTGAACTTTTTAAGTATCCTTACCAATAATTTGGGAATCCTTTACTTCCAGTACCATCTTCGAAGACCATGGTAAAGTCTATTTATTGTTATGTAAAATTTGTGTATTATTATTCTGTTTGATTTGTCTTCAGAAAAATATTGCTTCCTTCTCTCCTTTCAGAATATCTTTTATCAAATATTTGTTATATGTGAGTTCACAGCCTATTATATAATAAATGAATACACTTTACAATGTTGGATGGTTGTATAAAAGTCAATTAAAATTCATTGCTATAAATCATTTTCTTTTACTACCATACAAAATGACTATTAGAGACGTTAATTTTGAATATTTAATTTTTAATCACTATGCTTTCAATAGTGTCAGTATTTATTTATATGTTTATCTCCAAAAATTATCAAAAATAATACCAAATTCTGGTTTGGAAGAACCCAATGTCAAACAACTCATTTAAAGATATAAATAAACAATTTTACAATAAAATTGATTGCTTCTATATATATCGTCAGATATTTTTGATTAATATGGAATTTTTTTAAATTAAAAACGAAAAAAATAGGTAACTTTTAATTACAGATCCGGTAGCACTACCATTTTAATTAAAAACAGTATACTTTTAGAAAATTGAATAAAAATTAATCGACCCTTTTTCCCATCACAACGAAAACATTTTTATAACAATTAAAAATAATTTAATTAAGAAATTGTGCAAATATTGTGAAACTTTACTTTGACTCAAACTGTAAGAGGTTCATTACATAATCAATGTAGCTTATGCTTACTATCAGATGTACCTAATAATATGCAAATTTAATATAAGCGTAAAATGAGCAAAGTGAAATTATAAAAATTAGCTTTAGGCACACAAATTAACATTTCAAAGAAGTCACGTAAAAAATCTATTTCTATTTCAATTTGTAATAAATATACTTTCTCGATTACTTGAATCGGTATGGTTATACATGGATGTTTATACAAAAAGAACAACTTTAATGTAATTAGACGAACCAACATTTTGATATGTGAAAAATATTCAAATTAGTAGTAATAGTAAGAGAGATGACAACCAAGATTTTTGTCGGGTCAGAAAATCGCAACCCGTAAGCGTCCAAACGCTTGATTCGATTGAGCTGAAATTTGGTATGTGGGTATATCGGATCATCGTAGAATGAATCCGTTTGTTTTTGGTTGAAATCGCCCCACCAGGGGGCGCAGTAGCCGTATTTACATCGCGAAAAAATATAAGACTTAAAGTTTTTATTTGATATTTAGGTGCCTCACTGGTTTGTAAATACATCCTGAAATTTTCATTCCTTAATTTTAAAACTAAGCAATGGAAAAAAAATTAAAATTTAAAATCCAAATGACATTTGACATGTCATAGAAAAAGTAAACAAAATTCCGACCCTAAAAAATTGTTTTACTTTTTTTTGACATGTCATTTTTACTTTAAATAAATTCGAAACGAATTTTTTTTTGGGATACCAACTATGATATGAAACATGGTTTTGGTTGTCATCTCTCTTTCTATAAGAACTATACTGAAGTGAAGTAAAAAAATAGTCTGGCTAATATGTGAGCATGGATAATATATCTGGCAGGTGAAAAACTTAAAAATGTTCTAAAAAAAAATTTTCCTCAATTTCGCAGTCATGAAAATGTATCAGTGAAAATGCAAAGTTCGTAAGATTTCAGTTTAATCAATTTGCTAATTTTAATTTGCATTTTTTAAAATCAATAAACTTTATAACACATCAAAAACAAGATACGAACGGATTTAAAAAATCCGGAGATTCCGGTTATTTTTTAATAACATAAAAATATTGAAAATTAACCCACACAATTCCATAAATAACTATGAAGCGAAAAAAGAGAAAGGTATTCAGCGGCAGGTGCAAAATTTCTGTTCAATATAATATTTTAAAACAACTGAAAGGAAAACCTGAAACAAAAGTATATTTTCACAGTAAAAGTTTCTCCAAAATCGCAAGGACTTACAGGAGTTTTTTAAAATGATATAAAGTTCACAAGAAACGATTAGTGGAAATCATATTCGCTTTCTTCCATGTAAAATGGACCACAAAAGAAAAAAAATTATTGATTCACTCAAATATTATTAATTTGTAAAGACTATATCAATCCGTAAAATTATTAAATCGACCGTCCACATTCAATGCATCATAATAGCTAATTATATTACAAGTACATAAACAAGGGCTTTATTGAACGAATAGTTTTAAGGCCGAGCGAGCTTGCGAGTTAGACTATAAAATGATGAGTCAATAAAGCCTGTTTATGTACGAGTTATATACATTTTTGTGTATGATTTTAATTAAAGAAAAATAATAAATTGAAAAAACAAAAATTTGATTATACCTGTATACGATTTTAGCTCACAGCAGTTGCGATGACAAGTAGGTAGGTGTTTATTTTTTAAACATGTCAAATTAGTTGTCCTGCAATTTGTCAATGCCGTTGACAGTAAAATAAAGTGCTACTTTATGGACGCAAAACTATTCTATAAAGAGCATTTTATTGGTAAATCCTACATAATAGCTATTTATATTACAAGTACATAAACAAGGGCTTTATTGAACGAATAATTTTATCGCCGAGCGAGCTTGCGAGAGAGGCTATAAAATTATGAGTCCATAAAGACTGTTTATGTACGCGTTATATACATGATTTTATGTTCGATTGCAATTAAAAAATAATAATAAATTAAAGAAATAAAAATTTGAAACGATTTTGGCTGACAGCAGTTGCGATGACAAATAGATGTTTATTTTTTAAACATGTCAAATTAGTCGTCTTGCAACTTGTCAGTGACGTTGACAATTACTTTATTTTACAGTAAAAAAAAGTGCTACTTTGTTGACGCAAAACTGTTCTATAAACAGCGTTTTATTGGTCAATCGTACATAAAAACACTTATTTAGAGTATATTTGCAAGTCAATCCAAAAAATCGAAGTGGACGATAGTCAACAATAGTTCCTGATCTGTTTATCAATTTTATATTTTGCAATTGCACTAAAGGCTGCAGTGCTACCTGCAGTTGTAGCGTTAGCTCTGGCGCTCTCTGAAATACTTTCGAGAATAAAAAGTTAATGTTTTGTTTTCATTTCTTTCAGAAATTATGAAGATCATCTTTATCTTTTTAACAATATACGTGGCACTCTTAAGGGCAGATAGATCGGGATTACCAAACTTGGGATCTCCCCGAAGTCTAGTTTTACCCGATTTGGGAACTGCCCAAAGTTTTTTACCTGCTTCTTTCTCCAACGCAAAAAATGTGCACGTCAAAGTAACAACGAGAAAACATTCTTCTCAACCTCAAACGTTTAGACATTCACAAAATGTAACACCGGAAGGCACTGTAGATTTTTCAAATAAAAATAATACGGAAGGATTATCATTTATACCCTTAAATGCAGATGCTGGTGTTTCTCTAGATTCTGGTAATTTCTTCGAGAAAAATTTGCACGAAGCCGGCGAGCATGTTCCTCCATTTCCTATTATCCCATTTAATTCACTCAATAAAAAATCTCATTCTCAAGACTCTTTCTATAACAAATTCCCAAATACTGGAACCGCAGTTCCACAACCCTTCAATATTAACGGAAACGTGCATACGGGTTTCCCTCATCAAACAGGTCAAACTTTTAATAAAAACCAACAGATTTATCCAGAAGTAAACTACCCGTCAACTGTTTCATCTAATCACCAAGGAGGAGGTAGTAGTTATCCAGAGGTAACTAATACTCCAACTCATCCAGATACTGCTATTGATGGACATGAAGTAACTGTACCAGTAGTTAATGATTTTACACAACCACCTTCAACTCATCACTTCGTACCTGATTTTCCATCAAGGAATGAAGTTGCAGTTGACAATAGAAATCAATTTATACAACCTCCGATTGATCAACATCAACAGCATGAGGAAAGATTTGAGGATACTTTGGAAAGAGAATGGTCTGAATTTAGGGTAGGTTATACTATAATAATCAATATAAATGGTAACTCTTTACTTTAATGTTTCTTATAGACTAGGTTCAATAAAGTATATGCGACTGTAGAAGAAGAACGCTTTCGCAGAGAGGTATTTTCAGAAAACAGAGACAAAATCCAACGGCTCAACACAGACTACGCAGAAGGACGAAGAAATTTCGTCCACAGGATCAATCCTTACGCCGATTTGCTTCTTCATGAATTCACCAATCAACATTGCGGTTATAACCAAAGCAGGAGTACGCCCAGACATCCAATTAAGCCAGCATCAGCTTTCGTACCAAGTGCCAATGTTGTTTTTCCTGGAAGCGTTGATTGGAGAGAAGTTGGAGCTGTAGGGCCAGTCAAAACGCAAGGAAAATGCGCCGCTTGCTGGGCTTTCGCTGCGGTGAGTTTTTCAATCAATGTCCAAAATACCAAATCTTAATATATTGTTACGAAACTGGAGATCGTTATCTTATGAAAACAATTCAAAAACTTTGCAAAACTTTTATTCAAAAAAATACAACTGACAACTAAAAAACTTATTAAGGATATCTGTCACTGTCCAAAATATCCAGTGGCGTTTCATCTACCATGGGCGTAGTCTGGATTTGTAACATTGCGAGAATTCCTCTCTATCTGTTGTTTACTCTATCTGGATATCCGCTTGTTTCGCAGTCTGCTACCCATTCTACCGGCTCGCATACCCTTATGATGTCACCTTCCCGGACTGTTATTCCATCAGGAAATACATTGGCAATTCTTACAGGAATGTCTTGTTTTGTCCTAATTAAAGCTCGTGCAAGTAAAAATTTAGTAGGAGATTCTTCACTATTCTTCACTATTCCAACGCAGCACCCAGGGTCCTCTTCTAGTCTACCCTTAACGATATTTTCAGATGAACCAGGTATTCTGACCGTTTTAGCAATTCGCAGTCTCACAGAATGCCCCCTTTCAGATGATTTTGTCAAAATGAATTCTTCACCTCCGAATTTCATGGTTCTCTGCTCACTATCGAAAGAAAATCCATAGTCACTTATTAGATCCATCCCAAGAATTAATTCATCTTCTATGTCTGCTACGAAAACTGTTTCCATAATTCGTAGTCTTCCGAGGGTTAGTGTGACGTCAGCCTCCCCTTGTATTGATGCATTCTCTCCGGTGACCGTTCGTAGAACGAAATTAGATGTAAGGGATCTTACACTGCCTGGTTCAAGGATACCGCTGCGAACTAGGGAAACTGGCGCACCAATGTCTATAGTGAATATAAAGTCTTTTTGGTTCACCTTTCCCCTAATGGTCAAACTATCGGTGGTTCTTCTTATTCTGTTGACGTAGATAACCCTGGGGGCTATGCTAATTTTAGTTTTCCTGGTACCTGTCGTCACCGGTTCGTACGAACGTGGAGGTGTCCTGAAAGGTGACAAAGCGTAGTGGTACCTTTACCCTGCAGTCCAGCTTGAAATGTCCGCTCCTACCACATCTGAAGCAATTTCCTCTTGGATGGTTGGAGGCGCTGCTATTCCTGGATTCCATTTTTTCTAGTATTCTTAGTATGTGATATGTCTCGCTCAGCTTATTTCCCTGAGATTGCTCTTCGATTGATACCGCTCTCACTTTGGGCCTTGTGGGGATATTGAAAGCCGCTTCCTCTTCCAGTGAGCGAACTAGAGCTTCACCGCATCTCTTGAAATGTGTCAATCTTAGGGTCCTCTGTATTTCGATGTCCCTCAATCCATCAATGAATACTTGCACCGACAGTTGTTCTGCGAAATCCTCCGGGGCCTCTGGGTAAGCTAGCTGGACGAGTGCGTGGACGTCGGCTTCAAACTCCTGCAGGCTCTCATCAGACTTCTGTCGATACAGTTGCTCCCGATGTTAATTGCCGTATCTTCTGTGACATTGCCAAAGCAGGTCCCCTCAAAGCCACTGTACCTAAGTGCAGTAGCTTTTCTTCATCGTTCCATCCATTGGCTGACGCCGCAGATTCAAACTGCTTACGGTACAGGGACCATGCTGGGAAAATCTTATTGCATTTGTGTAAATCTATCGACTTATGCTTTAATAAAGCTTGTGGCGACAACAGGCCATTTTGGTTACGGTATGCCGCACTATAGTCACTGCAAATATGTATGTTTCCTTTTTGCTTTTCAACCTGCTTCAACAATTCTCTCTTTGGCGTGACGTGGATCTACTGTCTTTATAGGCTGTTGAGCTTGTGTGTTTCATTTTCCGGAAGGTACTTTTAATTACGAATTTAATAGGTAGATAAATTAACCATACTTTTCATTTAATTTACACCATTTGCACTTTGCAAAAAGCTCTATTCGCGTATCAAAGAGCAATTTGTAATGAAGTAACATCTATCAAAGGAAAAGATATGCGTAACCCTAAACGATAAATTCACTATAAAAATAATCTCTGATTCAAAACCAGCCAATTTATGAAATGGAAGCTCTAGTGGGTCGAGCTTTAGTAAACATTGACAGATAAAAAGAATTTCTAAAAAGACCACAGGACAAATATCTCAATATAATGCAACTTTGAATGCACCATTAATAAATCCTTCTCTGCTGTATAGGCCGGAGCGCTGGAGGGTCATCACTTCAGAAAAACTGGCAATCTCGAGGATATTAGCGTCCAAAATCTAATCGACTGCACCGAACCATATGGAAATAATGGATGTTCTGGAGGACTTATGGATCCAGCTTTCGAATACGTTAGAGACAACAATGGCGTGGATTCCGAACAATCGTATCCTTTTGAAGAAAGAACTGCCGAATGTCGATTTAGGAGGGAGAATGTTGTGGCTAGTTGTACTGGTAAGATATTTATTAGACTTTATATATTAGGTTAACGGTAAATTTTTCTTTAGAACATACACTCTTTTAAGTTTGTAATAAAATTTAAAAAAACTAAATTTTAAATTAAACGGTAAACGGTTTTGTAAAAAAATCTATTTTCAATTGCAGAACAAATACCAATGCCGATCAAAGTAACTTGACGGCATTTCTGCAATTGAAAATTGATAAACTATACTCATTGTAGTTGAATTTTTCTACTATTTCTACATTTGATATCTGATCTAGAGGGTGTTGCTGTGATACAAATTCAATTTTTTACTAAGCAACACCAGTACAAGAAATTTATATTACGTGGTTAATAAGTTGTGACTAACTAAAGAAATGGGTAAGATGGTTAAAACTTCCGCTGTCTTCGTTATAATGATTTATAGTGGTTTTGTGCGTTAATTTTTCCGTTTTAGAATTCCACAAAGGACCAGGCATCTTTCTTATGAAAAAATGGCTTTCCGTCAAATTTTCTGAAACGTTGATATGTTGTAGAACTCGATGCTGTGACAAAAAGTGTCTATTACCGATCCTAAGGCTAGTTTTCGAAGTACAGGCCTGTTTTATTCGCTCTCTCAAAATATATTTAAATTATTTATTGTGAAAAAGGTTTCTGACCAAAAATATTGTTTTTTTCCTTTGTTTTTGTGGGCTAAGGTCAATAGGGCCTGATGAAACCAAAGATTTTCTAATTTTTTTTGACTTTAGCCCACAACAAAGGAAAAATACATTATTTATATTAATAACGTAATTAATTCATTTAGTTTTAGTATGATGATAAGTAAAATAGATATTAAAAACATCTTTCAACTAGTAAATATGGGTACACATTTTAGGAAAATTGGTCATAACATTACAACAAAATTTTGCTCAGTTAAATATCGAACTTTTTTTAATGTGGGAATGTATTAATTTATAAAGTTGACAGAGACATTTTTAAAATACAGGGTGATGCACAAAACACAGCTTTTCTAATTTTTAAAGTTTTGTTGTTTAAGATAATACAACATTTTTATAACACATCGTTTATTCGGGGCGACTTGTTAAAGCTAAAAACACTATATGCCCTTTGTAACCACATTTATGAGTCACCCTGTATAAAATATATGATTCATCACCAAGAAGTAATTACTTAAACTATGTATTCATAATGCAATGACATTTGCTCGTATTTTCACAGGTATACCGTTATAAAAAAAATGATTTCTTCAAAAAAACCGTCTTACTTATTTACGAACCAACCTGTAAATAACTAAATTCTACGGTAATTGTTTATAAAATATTAATGCTAAATAATCTACAATTCATATTTTCTACAACAAATGCAAATAAAATAGGTCTGTTATGAGACATCTGGTTACAAAAAAGTGGCATTTCCGATGTTTAACACCCTGTACCTCGAATTAGCCATAAGATCGGGCCAATGGAAAATTTTTGCCAGAACATCGAGTTCTACAACATACCAACGTTTCGGAAAGCCATTTTTCCATAAGAAAGGTGCATGGTTCTTCTATTTTACTTTGAACCGTTTTCTCCTCCTGTCAAGTTATTTTAAACTGACATGTGGTTTTGAAATGTTTCAAATTAGGAGTTTACTGTTTTAATTTTGGAGATTCATTTTTTTCTACACCAGTTTCAGCCCAAGTTTCATAATAATAGGATAAAAAATTACACAAAAATTTTTACCAAGTTTTGTGTGGTTATATATTTTTGGAACTCTATATTATATTTTTAATTCTTACTATCAGTTAATTGGATCTCAACTATTTAGAAAGCTGTTGGTTAATAATTTTTTATTCAATACCAAAAAATTTCTTTTCTTAAATGATATTTTTATTAAGTTATGTAGGTAAGTATGTTATTTATATTTGCCCCGTTATATCTCGCGACAAAGATATTTTAAATTAATAGTTGTTTACCTTATTAAGCATAATTATTTTAGAGGGATTCCCAAAATTTAATTCTTACGTAATCTTTAACCTTAGGAATAAAAAAATTTAGCATAATAGTATCAAACAAAATATCTATTGATAAATTTTAGAAAAATAGTCAACCTACGCATCTGTCAGTAAACAAATTAATGGCTAGCTCTTTTCAATTTTAATTTATACTTAATTATCACTCTGTTACTATGAACAAAGAGTAAAATTGAGTAGGTACTTATCTGAAGAATATAGTAAAATTATCAAAGATGTTAGAATTATGTAATCAATCAGAAAGTATAAGTTTGTGTCAATAATTATACCTACACGGGCGTCCCAATATTTCTTAAACAATCAGTTTATTCAGTAAATATTAAACATCAATATATATCACGATCAAAATGAGAATACAACGTTATTAAAGCTTGAAAAATGGGCAATTAGATCCAATAAAAAAGTCCTGCGCATAATCCTGTTTTCAGAATGTTTATCACAATTTCAAACTTGCTTATTTTCGAGGAATGGATCACTCATACGGAGAAATCTCGGACAAGTGAAGTAATTAAATATGTTTTTGAAATTTTGGGGAATACCAAAGTATTCATTTCTGTAGCTCATCGTGACTAAACAATTATTTTGTTAATGTAAGCTCTAACATAGCTCAGGGTCAGGATGCTCTCTCCTTCCTCCTACCTACTAAAAGGATCACTACTAGTTTCTTCCTAGGACCAGTAGATAAGCACGAACTAGTGCAAACCATAAACATCATTCAAAATAAATCTTACCTGATGTAGTAATTAACATGTTAACTTCGCTGATTAATGGATCCTTCGAATCTGGTATCTTTCCGAACTGTCTAAAAACAGCTATAATAATCCCACTTCATAAGGGTGGCGACAAAACGGAAACCTGTAACTATAGACCTATTGCTTTATTACCTACCTTATCGAAGATAATAGAAAGGCTAATGAAAAATCGCCTACTGCCCTTTCTTTCCAAACAAAACATCCTAACACCTCATCAGTATGGTTTCCTTCCTAAAAAATGCACTAGTGACGCAATGTTTTCCGTTCTTAATGATGATGTATACATCACTTAATGATAAACTTTTTACAGCTTTAGTATTTTGTCACTTCACAAAGGCCTTTGATTGTGTTAATCATGAAATGGTTTAAAATTTACTTAGAAAATAGAAATCAGCAGGTGCGTGCTAATGGTGAGGATTCTTCAAATCTGCCAATTAGCAGTGGAGTACCTCAAGGGTCAGTGTTAGGACCAATTTTATTTTTATTATTCATCAATGATATCACAGTCCTGGTCTGACTCGAATGGGCTTTGATTCAACACCAGTAAAACTGTAGCAATGTCTTACAGAGGTACTTTACGGCCTATAACTGCAATAATCCGATTCTAACGGTGAACTCAATTAAGATTTTAGGTCTTTATATAGACAAATTCCTGAAATGGTCAACTCATATTGATATCTTGGCAAAAAAATTATCTTCTGCATGTTTTGCCATTAAAACTGTTTCTAAAGAGCTAACCCCTACTACTGCATTAATGACCTACTTTTTCTTAATCGAATCTCACCTTCGCTAAGGTTTGCCGTTCTGGGGTTCTTGTAGCTTATACCACTTCGAATCTATTTTCAAATTACAAAAAAGAGCAATTCGTTACGTATTTGGTTTAAGTAGTAGGACACACTGTAAAAATTACTTTAAAAATTTCAAAATTCGAACCCTTCCTGCTCTATTTATCTTTGAATCCGTCTGCTTAGTTCGCAAGCACATTCAAAAGTTATCGGAAAGACCAACTCGTAGATATCCTACAAGAAATTTAGATACTAATGTTTACTTAACTATTCCCACCTCTGACCTAATAAAAAATTCTATTACCTACAATGCAAGAAAATTGTATAATAACCTCCCGATACAGTTAAAATCTATAAATTCATATGATAAGTTCAGGGCCCCGATGTTTGAAATATGCGAGTACAACTCGTCTGCGAGAATGTACCACGTGACCATCTCGAAATCAGTCAACGTTGCCAAATTTAAATTTAGACAGTTCAACAAAAAGTAGAGCAAAACATATATTTTAGTTCACTTGAAACCTTCGTACAAGAAGAAATAGAAGAAGTGATTAAGACAGACAGCCAAATTATTGGATTCAGACCAACTATAAGCTCTTTAGATCCATTATGGAAATATTAATTCTTTTATTAAAAATACAAAACATTTTTTAGAAAAATTATCAAAGATTAAAATGACAATTTTTCAAAGCAAAATATCTATTTTTCAGTTATACGAAGAAAAAGCCTAATTTTCAATCGAAAAAAAAGTTAGTTTATAATAATTAATAATTTAATTAAATAATAATTAATAATTAACAATATATATTGTTTAAAAAAAGTATAATAATTATAATATTTTTTTTAATATAAGATCGAAAATTCAATGTTTTGTCTTGGCAAAATTACAGGTTATTTAAAACACAAAAAAGAAATTTCCAAATGTTGCTGTCGATAAATAACATTATAACATTAAAATTATAATTGAAATTGAAAATATAAAAAAATTACCGTTTCTTGATGTACTAATAAACATCAATAACAATTTGTTTTAAAACATCAGCCTTTAGAAGATAAAATACAAATACGATAAAACCATGTTTTTCGTTTTTAATTTTTACCTCTTGCAAAAATAATTTTTTTATGAAACCTCTGGTGAAAACGTTCTTTTTTGTGTATTAAAGTAGTAATTTTTTCAAAGCAAAATATTTAATTTTCAAATTTATACGAATTTAAATTAAGAACAAGCCTAATTTTCAATCGAAAAAGTTAGTTTATAAATTTTCAATTCGTGTGCGAGAATGTACCACGTGATCACTCCTCACTCTCTCAGCGTCACAAAATCGGTATGTTTGAAACCAAGAGAAATCATATACAAGTTCGCATAGAAGTGCTCTACTGGGTTGAATCAGTAGAGTTGAGTTTAGTAAGAGAGGAAACATGCGCAATAGCGCCGTGAAGGCGTTAAATGCAGTGTTGCCGATGCCAATTTATCATATTCCCTAATATCCCAAGTCAAATTCCCAAAATTTGGGGACAAAAATCTGCTGATTCCCCAAAAATTCCCCTCAATAGGTTAAGTACCTTACCTTAGGATTATCTTCTTTGTTTTGACCTTTTATTAACCATTTATCCATATTTGCACAAAATCGTATCGTTATTTCGCGACAGAATACAAAATCAACTTATCTAACGCAAAGCTAGCAAATTAGAAGCGTCTAAAACTAAGGGAATCACAGAAAGGTTTTCTCTATGTTCGCGTTCGCACCGCTCGGAGATAAACGAACTTACCCGATTATAATATGATTTATTATAACAAAAGTAGGTACAATGGACAAATGATTTGCTGCTGTGCAAATGGTCTTGAGTTCTATGCCCAATCTGAACTGTTTTTTTATTTTAATTTTAATTTTAATTCCTGCATGATTATTTATTATATTGTTTAACGATGAGATTTCAAAATCCCCGCATAATGCCAATCCCCAATAAATCCCCAATCATCTTGAGATTCCCCGCAGTTTGGCAACGTTGGTTAAGTGTCGAGACTATCAAGTCAAATTTATATTAATTATAACCTATATCTTTGATATTAATAGTTTGGTATGTGATTTGTAGTTTGTATTTTATTATATATATCATAAAAAGAATAATTATATAATATTTAAAATTAATAAAATCTATAAAATGAAAAAGTTCTATTTGAAAAACAAACACCAAATAAAAAATATATTAAACTATTTTAACTTACCAGACTGAATCTGCAAAACTGGAAAAAACACAAAAAAATATATTTTTATTGGCTGCGAACTTCACTAAACACTATTTGTTTTAGGAATAAATAAAATATTTATTGGAAAAGAGAATTTACAGATTTCTTTCCCTTAAAGTAGGGGAAACCAGGACTATTTTTATTATACTAATTTCCGATTTACCCTAAAACAAATTTCAAAAGGTCCTATTTATTATAATCCTAAACAGATTTGAATGTACTTTATTGCCAACATATTCAAAGATTTCCTGTAATATACTTTTATGATCAATTCTGATGAAATTTCAGATATCAAAACCGGTAACCAGAAAGTTCATACAAAAAAATACTCTTATATTATTATTATATTAAAAAGACTTTTATAACTAACAGTTTTTTATTTAAAACCCTATCTCATCAAATTTTTTCAGTCGTATACGAGATTTGCCAAAAAATATGAAATTTACTCAGGAATAAAGTACCTTTATTTTTGAAATACCGGGTGTCCCAGAAGTTTCTGACCCATTTTAACTGCAAATATCTCGGAACTCAGAAATGATAGGAAAGTGCGGTTTTCACTGAACAGTTTCTTTTTATATAAAGTTTTATTCAGTATAAATGTTTATTTAGTAAAATCTTATATAGGGTGTTTTAAAGAAGCGGTCTTTTTAAAATGCAAATAACGTCGATTTTTTTAACGACACACCCTATATATTTTTATTCTTTCTGAAAGGTGAACTCTTTCCCTTTCCGAAAATGTATAATATGTTGAAGTTTAGATGAAAAATAAGTGAGTTATTTGATTTTTAAGGATAGGCAGTTATGTAGACATATACCATTAGATAATTAACAAATGAGCTCTGGATAAAATTATAAATTGAAAATGTATAAACTAATTTTTTCGATTGAAAATTAAGCTTTTTCTTAATTTAAATTCGTATAACTGTGAAAAATAAATATTTTTCTGAAAAATGTTTTATATTTTGAATTAATATTACCATAACGGATCTAAAGAGCTTATAATTGGTCTGAATCCAATAATTTGGCTGTCTGACCTAATCACTTCTTCTATTTCTTCTTGTACGAAGGTTTCAAGTGAACTAAAATATATGTTTTGCTCTACTTTTTGTTGAACTGTCTAAATTTAAATTTGGCAACGTTGACACGATTTCGAGATGGTCACGTGGTACATTCTCGCAGACGAGTTGTACTCACACATTTCAAACATCGGGGCCCTGAAGATCGACTAGGGCTTTTCTTCAAGAAAGACCATTTTACACAGTGGCAGAATTCTACAACGTGCCTTAGACTTTTGTGTTGCAGCATATAGGAGCAATAATTAAATTAAGTTAATTTGAAAATTTTAATTTGATTATTTTTTTCATCTGTCAATACAGTCAGATTTTGTGGTTTCAGCCAATAACAGCTCAGGATCCTAACCAATGTTTTATGTTGTCATGTTTTATACTGATTATTTTTTTCATCTGTCAAAACAGTCAGATTTTGTGGTTCAGCTAATAACAGCTCAGGATCCTAACCAATCATTGTGTTTTATACTGATTATTTTTTTCATCTGTCAAAAAAGTCAGATTTTGTGGTTTCAGCCAGTAACAGCTCAGGATCCTAACCAATCATTGTGTTTTATACTGATTATTTTTTTCATCTGTCAAAACAGTCAGATTTTGTGGTTTCAGCCAGTAACAGCTCAGGATCCTAACCAATCATTGTGTTTTATACTGATTATTTTTTTCATCTGTCAAAACAGTCAGATTTTGTGGTTTCAGCCAATAACAGCTCAGGATCCTAACCAATCATTGTGTTTTATACTGATTATTTTTTTCATCTGTCAAAACAGTCAGATTTTGTGGTTTCAGCCAATAACAATTTCAGGATCCTGACCAATCATTGTGTTTTATACTGATAAAACCGCTTCGTCGTTTTTGTTTTTTGATTAAACTGTGTTTACCTATTTGAGATGTCAAATGTAAACATTTATCAATTATTATTATACTAAAATGTATTTCAAATCTATGTTAATAACCAAATTTCAAAATGTATTTGTAAAATAACCTGTTTTTATTAGTTTATTTCAAAACTCCTTTAACATTTTTAGATACCTCACTTTAACACTAAACTTAAAATTAATTAAATTAAGAAAGACATCATTTCATTCTTCTTCTTCGCTTTTATTTAAGGCGCCGTTTCGCGGGGTAGCCAGTCAAAAAATCGCCTTGGTGGCCCTGTATGTAAAACTATAACAGCTCAGGTTTCAATTTAAATTGGTAAAGAAAATTTTCAATATTTGTGTGTAAAGTGTCTTTTGCATAAATGACTATGTTCTCTGTTTTTAATACAAAATGATTCAAAAAATAATCGTTTCAAATACGACTCGTCCTCTGAAATTTTATAGATTAAATTTTTGATCTTCATACTCAAACGCCTTTATTTTAGGCAAAACCACTCAAACAAACTGATTTTATCAATCAGTTTGTTTTCGTGGTTTTTCCAAATAAAGCCGTTTTCGTGAAAACCAAAAATTTAATCGATAAAATTTGGAGGACTCGTGGTATTACCTTTGATAAATAATTTATAGTGACGGATATTGCATATCCAATGCAATTGTTTGTTTGTATTTTGTTTTGTCTAGTAATTTATTTTTATTATGATTAGTTTTAAATTCGCTTTGTCTATAAAATTTTTGTAATTTTTCTTTGACAATAAAGCATATTCTCTCTCTCTCTCTGACTTGCTATAAAAAATTCACCGTTCATACAACCGAATTTCAATTTAATTTTGATGATTTTGATTCCAGGTTTTGTAGACATAGGTGAGAACGACGAAAAGGGACTCCAAATCGCTTTAGCCACTCTAGGACCAGTCACAGCTGCCATAGATGCTGCAAAAGAAACTTTCCAATTCTATTCGGAAGGCGTTTATGATGATCCACAATGTGGTAACACTCCAGACAAGATGAATCACGCGGTACTAATCGTCGGATATGGTACGGACCCGGATGGCAAAAAGTACTGGCTGGTTAAAAATTCTTATGGTCCACAGTGGGGAATCGGAGGGTACATCAAGATAGCTAAAGATAACAACAACCAGTGTGGTATTGCTATTCAAGCTAGTTATCCGCTTGTTTAATCTAAATTTAAATTTAAACTAAAGCTACACTAGAGATTCACGAGTTTGATTTCTCAAATTCTTATATAAAAACCAAATTGATTTTTCAAGTCAAAACATACTAGTTTGATTTGATGCATCTCTAAGCTACACTAAAGAATAATTCAGAGATTTTAATTTTGTTTATTTTAAGGATTACTTACTTACTGTTTATTTTAACATAAAATTTCTTTTTACTTTTGGTGTTTCACTTTACAGATTTAAATTTTCAGATGAGCATTAAATTTACTGCAAATTCTTATCCCAATTGAATACGCTTCGGTACATGGGTATGCTAGCGTTTTTAAAGCGTTTACAGTCAAATGGGATTTAATGGAACTATCCTACGTAAATATACTCTCGAATGTTTGCAGGAAGCTTCCTTGAGACTGACTCGATTTTTAATTTTGAAATTCTTGCTTTGTGAATTCAAACCGGATCAATAATAGTTTTATGTTAAAAAGTCTTATTTTATAAAATACTTTTTAATATTTATTTTATATATTAAATTTTTCAACTCATAGAATCTTTATATTTAGAGCCTCAATAACAAGTTAGGTATTACGTGTCCATAGTCCATAAGGAGAAATATTTATCTTACTGTTTCATGCCATATTTTGTTTTTGTTAATTTTTATGAATAAACTATAATTAAAAAATATTTTGTGGTTTTTTTTTATTTAAAAAAATTATAATTTTGAACTGTACTAAATTCTGTGAGTCGGAAAAAAACCTTGAAAAACACAAATATTTTAAGCAGCAGCCAAACCACCTCTTCCCCCTGTTTTCAAGGATGCTGAACACGATGGCGGTGGTGAAAATTCTTTTGGGGTTGACCCAATCCCCCAAACGGCCAAAAACCACCAACAAAATGGAGGGAATCGCGTATTCCGCATATTCCATCGGTAAAATATTCCCTACCCAACGTTTTCGAGGATGCAGAACACGATGGCGGTGAAAATTTTTCTTTTGAGCAAATATGAAAACCCGCGAAAGTCTTTCACCCTGTAGGGAGTGATTTTTGGCCGTTTAGGATGTGGGACTAGGTCGAAAATAATTTTTTGATTACCGCTATCGTGTTCAGCATCCTAGAAAACGGGGGCGAAGACATATTTTGCCGGTGGAAGACGCGGAATCCGAGATTCCCTCATTTTGGGGGTGGTTTTTTTGGCCGCTCAAGTCAAAAATAATTTTGGATAACTCCATCATGTTCAGCATCCTCGAAAACGGGGGGGGGGGGTAGGGAATATTTGACCGATGGAATATGCGGAATACGCGATTCCCCTATTTTTGG
The DNA here is from genome assembly GCA_949320105.2 of Crepidodera aurea. Lineage (NCBI taxonomy): Eukaryota > Metazoa > Arthropoda > Insecta > Coleoptera > Chrysomelidae > Crepidodera > Crepidodera aurea. Next base: position 18,704,919 of record OX439475.1, on the reverse strand, counting down.
GATGGTTTTTGGCCGTTTGGGGGGTTGGGTCAACTCCAAAAGAATTTTCACCACCGCCATCGTGTTTAGCATCCTCAAAAAACGGTGAGGAAAGGTGGTTTAGTTGCGGCTTAAAATATTTCTATATTTTTCCGACTCACAGGATGAGTTACTAGTAGTTTTTGGTCTTTTATCTTTATTATTTTACTTTCAAGGTCTAATTTTTTTTAGACAAGTTAGACCATTTTGTGTCGTATAAAATGTGTTAAATCTTGTATAATAGTATATAAAAATATAGTTATTCTTAATCTCCGTTATATCTACATCGGACCACTATCACTTATTTATTAAAAAATTATAATTTTCCAGGAACTTCCTATATAACTGGTTTTTAAAACTTATAATAAGGCGAAGAAATATGCTGAATCAAAATAATTCCCGATTTCCCGATAGCATTGCATAGTTTAAGAAAAATAGAATTTTGATGCACAGTGTGTTGGTCCATTGTCCATTAATGTCTTACTCTTTAGACACATCCTTCATTTGTTCATTTGTTTACCTAACATTCCGTTAGAGTGGCGCGAAATCTAAATAGGCTGGCGTATTGGGATCTGACATGGTTAATTAGGGTGAAGATTTAAATTTGACAAAGGTGTTGCTCTCTTATTAAATATAAAAAATGAGTCTTATGATTGAGAAAATTTGGAAAAGGGCTACAACAAAGCGATAGATAACTGTAATCGTTATCGTTTTTAACTGTAAAAAGTTCGAGTTTCATCAGATAGGTATAAGAAATTACTGAAAAACCATGAAAAATTGACCAAAATTTACCCGGATCGAGAGTACCTCCCCCCCCCGTTTCTGAGGATGCTGAAGACGATGGCGTTATCAGAATTTCTCTTTTCGCCAGCGGTTAAACGAGAAGCACATCATTTCCCTGTAAAAAAAAGTCTTTTCCCCCTTTTTCGATGATGCTGAGCACGATGGTAGTGTTTAAGATTACTTACGATCCTCACCAACCCCTTCACCGGCTAAAACTCACCCCCGACAGGGGTGTTCTTTTTTATTTTTTATATCAGCGGCAAAACGTCTTTCCTCAAGTTTTCAAGGATTCTGAACACGATGGTGGTGTTTAATATCACTTCCGACCCCCCACCAACCCTTCCACAGGTCAAAACTCGCCCCTGAAAGGGACACCCGTTTTGCAGCTGAAAATACAACTTCCAGACATTTATTAGAATTATTATTACACCCTGGTACTGCCCAGTACACTTTATTTTTTGAGTTTTATTGTGTTCGAAAACAATAATAATATTTTATCTACACTGTTTGCAGACATATTGGCGATTACCAAGATTTTTGGGATACAAAAAATTATATATATTTAATTAAATCTTACCAGTCTATTAATTAATATAATTTCACCAACTAAATTTATTGAAGGAGGAGCAGCTATATTAGATGAGATAATAATAATTGCTAGATGTATAAAACTGATCAATAACTCACCACTGCACCTTCTTCTCCGGTCATGTGTTTAAACGGATTACTTTTCTCTTTTAGAAACATCTGTCTTAAACATTCTCGTCGTTTAGCTCTTATTGCTTCAATTGCTTCAATAGTAGGTTTCGAAGCCATATTTTGAAATTTTACGACACAATTTATACCTTGTTTCCCTAGCCCTTAAGACGTTTTCATTTTGACAAATAAAATGTCGAGTTATACTATCAAAACATGTTCTGACATACTATCGACACAGATTAGAGAGTTACAGATAGGAAAGTCAGGCAAGATGAAATTAGACAGAGATAGAGTCGCACCCCAATTTAAAACCCACTTTGAATGCTGTCAGCAGTCTATGTGTCAGAATGAATATTTATTCCTTAGATCATATATGCTACGCTAGATACGATATTCAGGTTATTTGTTGTGGTGTACAGGAGGGAGTTAGAGTACCATCCCACTGATTGGTCGATTTCAAATTTCGACGATACCCGCTCATATCGTAAATTTTGACAGATGTCAGATATTCTGTTTTTTGGGAATTATTGTGCCAATCTTGTGTATTTTTATAGTTTTTTGAAAGTTTTTGCTAGGTACAATTAGATTAGAGAACATTTCTCAACAAAATGCCAAAGCCTTGTTAAGTGTACAACATCAAATTTGAGAAGGGTGCTGTCATCGGTATGTATTCCATAGGCGTGTTGTTGGATAGGACAGGAAGTGAAAATAAGAACTAAACGTAAATTATGTATACTTTATTTGAATTGTAAATGAATTGTTTAAATATCTATCTATTGTATGTCAATTTATGTTTTATTAAAATAAACCATGTTCATCAGTAAATTTTTCATTTATTACTCAACCTAATCTATATGAAGGTTCATTTTTGACGTAGGTATCTTTTGTATTAATATACCTACCAACTTTTCATTTTGTTTTTTCTATATTAACGAGTTTATAATTAATGGGATTTTTAATTTGCTATAAAAAATATTTACAGAAGCGCAAGATGAAGGTATTCAACCTCTCAGATTATTCCCATTCCAAACAATTTTCGTATGCATGCTATTTTATTTATTTTCGATTCACATTAATTCCCATTTTACTGTAACCTACAGTCACTCAATTTTTAGAAAATGAAATATGTGTTGGTATAAATATGACAATATATTACACTGTACCAAAATATTCCGAATGGTACGCCACTGTATCATGGTACGCTATTGCCCCTTTACCCCCTCTCGTCTTTACCCCTCTAGAGCCAAACAAACACTATAGGATGCCGTATCTAGCGAAGCATATATGATCTAAGATTTATTCAGATAATTTAGAACATTATGACTTGCATACTAGTTAATTTGCCAGTTCATAAAATCATTATATATAGACCGATCAAATGTATTAAAATTTTCATTTTAAGTACAAATAAGCATTGAAGGATGAGGTAAAAATAAAATTTCTACCTCTTAAACCTGTACTACTTCTACAAATTAAATTACTGCACTCCTTTCTTCTCTAAATTATAGTGCAACGAGCAGTTTACTTCTTTTCGATTATAAACGTCGAAAAATAATAAAAAAAACTTGTTAGTATCGTGTGAGTGTGGCTTTGTATCTGTGCGTCGCGTCAGCGTCGGCAGGAGCTGTGGTGATTCTATGCTTTTAACAGAAAAGTCCTGAACCATATCTGGCCTTTTCCAACTTTATATTTATTTTTTCTGCATTTGTAGGCATTAAGTCGAAAAAAGGAACATATTATCTCTTGTGGAAACGTATCTCAGGTTAAAATTAGCAATGGAGAAACCAAATTATGAGGATCTGTATTTGAAATACCATGATTAACTTAAATTACTATCATTACGCAACTTTGTTTCAAAATTCATTACATTCACTATGATGGGTATGCGTGAGTCAGTAATAATAACCAGTCAATGTAATTAATTTGTCACTTTAACCTTATAAGTTGGTTTGTATTAATAATGATCGGTTATTATTAATAATTCTCAATTCATTACATTCACCATAACATATACATAAAGCATCTACAGTATAAGCAGGAAATTTATCATTTAAGATTTTGTTATTGTTTTAAAAACGAATTTCTCTTTATATTAGCGCAAATATAGGGATTTCCTGTATTTACTTATCATTGATCATAGAGTATTTATTTGCTAATACCTGTGATAGTTTAATCCAATTTTATCCAGAGCTTCTGAAAATAACAATATGTCTGTTTTATTCTGGTTACAGGTAATTATGATAACGTTATCTAACGTTATAAAAAGTATAGATAATAGGTACATATAACAATTCAAAGATTTGACAAATTTTTATTTATTTTAAAACTAAGTTCTTCGAGAAATATGAATAAAATACTTGTTCTATTTAATCTAATTATTATTATTGAAGCTGTAACTGATCAAGAATTGTGGTTTGAATTTAAGGTACGTAAATATCATTTATTAATTTCTTTAATTACAATAATTCACAGTATTAAAATAAATAATTAAAAAATACAAAAATATACTTTTTCTACAACTGTCAAAAAAACTTTCTGCATCTCTATTGATGCGTAAATATTGACTTTTTTTCACCGTGAAAAGAAGACTTTTTTTCACTGCCAACAAACCGTTTCTATAGTAATGACACAGAAAGACCACTGGATGCTGTACACTCACAGTTTACTTGATAATAGACTTTCGGGGGTGGTTTTTGGCCGTTTGGGGGGCGGGGCCAAGTCGAAAAGAATTTTAACCCCAGCCATCGTATTTAGCATCCTAGAAAACAAGGGGGGGGGGGAAAGGGACGTACTTTGGGAGCGTCAAAAATGACTTGTGTTTTTCGAGTTTTTTCCGACTCATAGAATGCACTAATTTCTCAAAAAAAATAATTTATCATTTTCTAATCCAAAAAAAGTACCTGAGAGCCTAGTTTCAGCAATATCACATATTACCAACAAAAAGCAATTGTCAAACTAAACCAAAAAATAAATTTCAATTCAAAAGCAAGACTCTTCTTCTTTTTACATTGATATATTATAATATATTTCTAACTAGAATCTTCATGGAAAAGAATACGGAACCCTAGAAGAAGAAAAACTGCGTTTGGATATTTTTCTAGAAAACGTTATAAAAATAGAAAAACACAATGATAGATATCAAAAAGGTGTAGAAACATATTATTTGGGCTTGAACCAATTCGCAGATATGACAAGGGAAGAATTCAAGGAAAAATTAAATTCTGAAAGTTTTAATCAACCCAAAAATATTAACGAACGAGCTAATAGAGATTTAGAAGAGGACGAAGATGTACCAGATGCTGTCGATTGGAGGGAGAAAGGAGTTGTTACTGAAGTTAAAAATCAAGGTTCGTGCCCAGCGCACTGGGCAATTAGTGCTGTAAGTAAATAAACTATATCTCTAGATCACCAAGTTATTTAAAATTGTTGGAAATCAAACACCTACGCCCGTGTCTTTAAAAAGTGTAATAATAAAAATATTCAATCAAAATAAAATAAAAAATACCAAATCAAGCTCATGTGCTCGTTATAAGTTCTTATTCCATTTTCAATTGCAGAAATAATGAAACGAAATTCCCATATGTGACAATGCCAATGCCAATGCCAATGCCAATGCCAATGCCAATGCCAATGCCAATACCGACAAAGGAACTTGTTTTTATATTTCTGCAATTGAAAATGGAAGAACTTTATAACTCTAAAACTTTACCACTTACTTATCACGTGTTACAAACACAAAACTATCGCATATAATATTATTAGGTAAACAACAGCGATATCAGGTTACACACCACCTGCATATCTCTTTGTCGCGCCGAAGCTTTTGGCGCATATCTCTTTGTCGCGCCGCGTTTCTTTCGACAGAGTTGCTCATGTCTAACCGAAGATAATAAATCTCACCGCGCCCAGCACCAAAAAACCATCAATTAAAATAACAAAGAAAGAATACATAAAAAGAGATCGACTTATCCAAAGCTTCGTATAGTTTTTCCATTTTCAATTGCAGAAATATAAAAACAAGTTCCTTTGGCGGCTAATCGGCACATCTACAAGCCGTCAAAGCCGATCAAAGCAATTTTGTTTTTATATTTCTGCAATTAAAAGTGGACAAACAATAACGAAATCTTTCCAGTTTAAAATTCAGTAGCTCGTTAGACTCTCCCGCGCTGACCTCGTATACATCTAGTGGTTAAATTAAAAGTTTTTTAACTTACACAAGGGCTACAGTCCAAAGTATTGAGATCAATATCCAACTGCACGATGGTACGTGAGCAATTTCACCTTATACAAAGACCTACAAGTTCCTTTCACAGATGAAACAAAGAGACTTTCAAGATTATATACAAAATACGAAAATATATACATAGCGCAGTTGAATATCCCACCAAACGTCACAAGAAGACTACAACGACAGTGGCCCACAGACCTGATGCAGTAGATATATGACAAGCCATGGTATCGATGAGAGGTTCGTCACTGGATGATTTCTCTTCTCAAGTCACCTTCATATAACACATTTAATTATTGCTCCAATGAGAGCAGATTGTAAATATGCAGTTGTTAAATAAAAAAAAACTTACACAAGCAGTAGGGTTCAGGGTTTCTTAATGCCCAATTTAAATTAAAAGTAACAATCAAATTCATTCTCATTAATAACCATCTTTTTCAATGAGCAATTGCACACCTTTCTAAAACCAGTCGTTAGGTTTTTATTGTTAACTTTGTTATGAAAAGTAGTGTTAATAGAAGTTTATGAATTAAAACAAGTGCATTATTTTACTTTCATTCATCAAATACAGTCCACAGCAACATTGCTAGTTTAAGTTAATTTAAACTGGAATAGAGACATCTACAGGGTGTTTTCTAATAAGTTTGGGCCTACAATATCTACAGGGGATTTGTAACCATCCAACACAAAAATCGAAGACATTTTTAGGATCTATTCACTTTGTGTTTCAGAATCTTTTTTTTTATCTATTTTAGTTAATAATTACCATTTTTAGACAGGTGCGCTGGAAGGACAACTAGCTTTAAAAACCTCCAAGCTTCAAGCCTTGAGTGAGCAACAATTGATAGATTGTACTATCAAATATGGAAATAACGGTTGTGGCTTTGGAACTACGGAAATCGCATTTCAATATGTTGGAGATAATGGTTTAGCAACAGAAGCACAATATCCTTTGAGTGATGATAATAACGAAGAATGTTATGATACTGAAGTAGAACCTGCAGTTCAAATTGAAGATTACAACTTTTTTGTTGGGAACGAAAATGATCTTAAAAAAGTTGTCGGTAAGTATATAATCAATTACTTATTTTTAGATTTGGTCACATAATTTTCATTCTCTCCTCGTCCATTAATTTATGTATTCAACTTAATTTTTACAGTTAGATGCTTGTTTTATCGCTTTCTAGGTAGGTTATAAGTAACTTCTTCAGCAGATTCTGTCTCCATTTTAAAATAACTTATCATACGAATCCATCTAATTACAAAATAAAATTGTTCTAATAATATGTATACGCTTAAAAAATAAATCTGTTATACAATTAACCAGTACATATAAAAGAAAATTCTATTTAAAAGTGAACCTTTTTAGACAACTGCTACAAATTCAGTCCGCTTGAAGCTTTTGACCGTAATCACGCGCTGTGCAGATGTTTTCGCTGTACTTACATTCCGTTTCTTTAAGATGGATATAATATAATCCAATTTTTTTTTTTGTAAAACATTTTTTATTTATATTTCAAGCAAATATTGGACCGTTGTCAGCTGGAGTCGAGGCAACTGAGTACTGGCAGTTTTACGCTGGTGGTATTTTTTCAAATATTTGCCCTGGAGTGGACCTCAACCTGGCTGTACTATTAGTAGGCTACAATTCGATAACCACGATTCAAAATGGTTATAATGTTACAACTGATTACTGGATACTTAAGAATTGCTGGGGAAAAAATTGGGGAGAAGATGGTTATATAAATATCGTTCGTAATAGAAATGATCAATGTGGTATTACGGATTATGTTGTCTATCCTATTTTGTAATTTAATTTTTTATTCCCAATTAATAAGAATTGTATTTAACTGTATGCTTTATACCATATTTTTTTATAATATAATTTTTGTAAAAGACCGTATCTATTTAATTTGGCCATGCAAGTCATTACTCAAGACTAAGATATCAACCCCCGTGGACTGTTATGTTTGCAGATGACGTACAAGAAAGAAAGAGGCAGAAAGAAAACTGAAAGAGTAGAAGAGGTCGTTAGAAAATAGAGGCTTGATAATTAATTGGAATTAAATTAAATAACTAGATTTCAACTAAAAAGATGATAAAATTGCAATGCACGAGTAAGTATCTTCAGATAAAGGCTTCAGTGTCTCAGAATACGGTAAAATAGATCGAGAAGTAACATAAAAGAGGGTTGGAACTGGAACAAAGTTTCTGGTATACTCCGTGATAGAATCATCATCATCATCATCATCAATGAGCCCTCTGTGTTCACTGTTGAACATATGCTTCCTTAATCATTCTCCATTCCAATCGAACCTGTGCTGTTTGTATCCAGTTGCTGCGAGTCCTCTTAATATCGTCCGACCAGCGCGTAGGCGGTCTTCCTCTACTTCGCTTGTCCGTTCTGGATCTCCACTCAAGAAGCCACTTTTCTCATCGGTCACCCCGCATCCGTGCAACGTGGCCAGCCCACTTCCAGTTAAGCTTCGCAATAGTTTCAACGACATCGCTGACGTCGGTTCTTCCGCGCAAATACTCGTTTCTTATGTGGTCCTTCAAGGTCACACCAAGCATAGATCTCTCCATCTTCCTCTGTGTAACTCTAAGTTTCTTAGCTGTTGTTAGTGTTAGGGTTTCTGAGCCATATGTCATCACTGGCAGCACGCACTGGTCGAAAACCCTTCTTTTTAGATTGACGAGAATGTTACTATTGAAAACATCTTTAAGTCTTCCAAAAGCTGCCCATGAGAGAGTGAGCCTTATCTTTAGTTCGCATGTCTGATTATCCCTTGAGATGCTGACCTCATGGCTAAGGTGCACATATATCCACCATTTGAATCTCAGCTCCGTCAATCTTTAAGCCTTTTTGCACTTGCCAAAGTCTTATCTGACTTTTAATTCCACTGGCCTAGTATAAAGACCGAGGCCTTAACTAACTAGGCCACGGTGTCCGGTATAATAGAAATAAGTATAAGGAAAATAACCGTTCTCTAAGCAACAAGTTTTAAAGGTGCTACCGCATTTAGATAAAGTTTTCCTATTTTGCAAAAGTATTATCGTTGCATTCCATTTTAAGTACATCGCAATTTTCAGAACTCCACATCAATTTTTGCATATTTGAAAGTTTATGAAAAGTTTTACGACTTAAATTACGTCGGAGTTACTTAGTTAATGATTTACTGAAAACTGATGTGTTTTACCAAATTAATTCGTATCCAGGCGTGGTACGTTATCTCTCTCTTTGTTCTGGAAGGTTCCAGAACTGAATATGTGATCAATTGACTATTTTATAATTAGTTGATTTAGTTACTTCAGCCTGTCTGGCGATCAACCCCTGTTAAGCGACCTGTCTGTCGATTAATTCTCGAGATTTGAGCACAGGTGTTCTTTTTGTTTTATGAATGTTTTTCCCTCTTTGAGTTGCTATGCAAGATTTCCGGATTAATTACAATCTAAATGTATGGTGCAGTGCCGGCGGTCTACGGGTTTAATTTTATTAAATTATTAGTAGGGTAAAAAATGAATGTAATGAACATGTTCAATTTTTGATTGAAAATTTTATATAGTTTTCTGTAATTTTTTGGAATTTTGAAAGACTTATTTTCTCTAAAAACTGGCAAACTATCACTTTTTATCACATACGAGGGTTTCTCTTAGGAAACTAATTCATAAAATCCTATTTAAAGTTCAAGTAATTAACAAGCCCTTCTTATTCTCTTTACCTTATGCAAATTTCCTTCTACCAAAACGCAAAACCATTTAGTGCGAAATCAGTTTAATTAGGTCGAGCACGGTTCATAAATTCACCAACACGAAAGTATTTCTACAGCTTGACTTGCAATTGTACAAACTAGGGGGGTCCTCCTTTATTTTCCTGTTTGGCTGTGTGTGTATGTGTGTGTGTGGTAGAGGAGACGAAGTTTACTTTAGAGGTTTCTCCGCTCCAACTTGAAGATTTATTGTTTCAGATTCATATGCTGATTTATGGGAGCGCTAAGGTGTTCAAGACGCTTTTATGTGGAATTCAAATTTGCCACAATGGATTTATTTCAAAATTTCTGTCAGAACTGCGGTAATTGTTAATAAGGAAGACAGTTTTCTCTATAATCTCAACTAATTATAAATTGAAATTATAATAATTGTAATTCTGATACACCCTGTATGTTAAAAAAGATAGACATAGACAAAGAAAAAATAATTAAGTAAGTAAAAACAGGTCTACCAATTCAAAAATTTAAAAACTAAAAACAGAAGTGATACGTACCTCATAAGAAAAACAATTCACTGGGAAAAAAATCCTTATAATAGATTGGCCAGAAGAGATTACCGTGATTTCCAATGTTTACGTACAGGATCACTCAAATGAAGAAGGAATGTCAAAGTTGGGAAAAAACTTAAAGGTAAAATAAAAAACTCGTGATAAAATAACTCAAAATGAGGTTATATTTCATTATTACAAATCACAAACATTCAAATTAGCGCCGTGTCAAGTAATGCAAATAGTTAGAACTAAAAGAAAAATAGATTACAGTTTGCATGACACATGGCTTAGTTCATCTACTCACTGCTAGATGGTGGCAGAGGAAAATTAAATTAGAAATAAATAAAATTGTATTATAAGATATTTCTTGTGTGGGTTTTAAAGGGTGTGGATGACGGAGATTTTAGTTCAGAATCAGAACGTATTATTATTTTACAGTTTTGTTCTCTTGATTTCAGACTTTGATTTACACTGACGTTTAATGATAATTTATGTGAATTGTCAAAGTCAAAGGTGTGGAGTTAGTGAAAACTACAAAATCGTGTTCTTTATGATTTTTGCGGCCGAAGGCCAGAAAATATTACTTTCGGTCTGATTTTTAGGGATGATATGATTCATTTTCACGTATGGTAGGCGAAAAGAAAAAATTAATCCTCTTGCTTTTGGATAGATGCCGCCTTTGGATGTGACGATATCTAATAGCCCAGTTGTCAGAAACTTTGACCTCTCATAAAATGTGATATCGCTGAAACTAGGCTCTTAGGTACTTTGTTGGTTGTAGAAATAGGTAAAAAAATCTTTGATGCTTTAGTGTTTGCTTCACAATTTCGAAAACAAAATCGAAAAAACTAGATTAAAACTCGTAGTATTTAGAGGTTAGTGTCAATTTGTCTAGTTTTCTCAAGTAAAAAAATAGCACAGTTCTCGTAAATGAGCTATTTTGCATACCTAATACTATTAACTGCATCACCGTAAATAATAATATTTTAACAGGTAAAATTTGTAATTTGAAGACCCAGAGAACGTAACATTTAACGTTTCCGTGAGGTTTCCCGGTGTACGAAACGTCAACACAAATTCAAAGTTAATTCACTTGTGAATTATGAAATGCTTTTAACTTTAATTAAGTTGGCAACAACGCTAAATTGGCCCAAATTAAATTCGAGCTAAGCGGTTACATGTATGGTCACTTTCTGGTAGCTTATGTTAATTACATTTACAGCTAAAATGTTGTTAATTTTTTTGTTATGTCAGTTTACTTTTTTGCATTGTGGAGAGATCAATAATTTTATCACAGCCATTCTGTAAAGTTATTGGTGCTGTGATGAGTGATGAGTTCTGTGATCGTTATTCCCAGATCGGCTGCTCTAAGGAAAAACCAAGTATGTGCATCCACACAAATTTTACAAGAGAGCCAAAAAACGTTCTGTGCCTGTCACTTAAGTCTGCGCTTACTTGGTATTTCTCAGCTTTAAAAACTCAACTTCCAGTAAGGTTTCATGTACTTATTTTGTTTAGCTGGATAAAGGGGGTACTAATTACACTATATATGTAAAAAACCAAATTTAGGAAAAAATGGCGCTTGCTTGATTTTTCCTTCCAGTGCCTTTGACCAATGAACATGGACGGCGCAGACTATGTTTATAAATCAACTTGTGGATATGATGATGATACCTACGCGAAAATTTTGAATTTCAAGAGAAACGTTGAGGATGTCCGAAAGTAAGCCATGACCAAATTTCCTTTATATCTCTGAACCAAAACCAAGATAAAATTCTAGAGTCAATTTTATGCTGTCCTATATTTAACAAGGACTGTGTTCACTCTCACTATTTCCATGAAACATCAATGGCATGTTGACGAATATAAGTTGCTGCATTGTGGAAAGATATCAAGTTGATATTTTCATGTTACCGACTCAGAGAAGATGGTCAATTTGACAATGAAACTTTGTAGTTGGGTGAACCAAAAGATTGTCTTTCACATGAAGAAGTTTATATTAAAAATTACCCAGAAGCTGTAACTAGATATGCAAAAGGTCCTACCGAGGATTTGATTTATAGTGTATAAGTTTGCAAAGGTGTAGAGTGGTTTTAGGCGCAGATGTGGTGTAAACATTTTCGATATAATTAGGATTTTTTGTACATACGAATTTGTCATTTTTCATAATAGTCAGTGATTGTATGATTCATAATATGGAAACTAAGTTTATAACAGTTGCAGATAAGCATATGTATTTATTTTCCTTGGAGGTTCAGTCTATTTTTTGTAAACTTTTATAATCTTTTTATTTACTTCATAGTTTTTTTTAAATAAACCAAAAGTAAGTAGGATATTCGAATATCGAATCACATGTACACACACATGTTTGGATAATGACGACAAGAAGACCTCAGGTGTTTCTATTCTGGTTCGAGCAATTTTGTTTATCGCCCGGAATAATAGGCATCGTTCTTTATGACGGCGATAAAGTTTTTTCGATTTTTGTTTGTTATTTATGTAACACAACCCGTGATTTGAATTTCGCAGGAGAATATCAATTATTTTTTATTCATCTCTTAATAACGTTTATTACGCAGCGGAATTGTGCGTTATGTCATAACATGAAACATAAAAAAGTTAAAATGGAATGTTCAGTACACAACACTCATTTTTGAAAGGTATGTTAAATTGACACAGCTCGTGTTAGAAAATAGTTAATAAATAGTTAGAAAATACTGTAAAATTCTCAGTTGATTGTGCCGAAACGGCTGTGTCAATTGAAAATACGTAATTCCAATGCAGGTTAATGTTTTCTGAGCCATAAAATATTACATTTTGTTTACTTCTAAATAACCTTCACAAGTTCTGTTAGATGAGGTTTATCAAGACAGATGGATAGGTCCAATAGCCCGATTTAAATCCAATGGATTTTTGCTTGAAGTTTTAAAATTTTTATTAAATTCCGTTACGAAAATCTCGGGAGAGTTATTACAGGAAAATATGTGACAATCCAAGAGACATAATTTCGGGCAAATGGGATTTGTATTATTTTGGAATAGTACCGATTTTAAGGTGGCCGATGAATGCAAATATGTTATTAGTAGCGGAATTTTTAGAAAATGAGGAAGATGAGGATGACTTGGTGAAACAATTGAACTCGTCAATTCATAAAGGGCATGGGTCAATAAATTTAAACTTTACAGTATAAACAAAAATGTGTTTGTCGTAAAAAAAATCATTAGTGCTTAAGAAACTAAATATAGGGGTTGATATATAAAACGCATACATGTTTTTTGGGATATTCGTTTATTTAAAAAATAACATTTTTATAAAGATAAGTTGAATGAAAGCTGTTGAAATGACCTTTTGGATATACATAAAAATCCAAAGATCTTCAGACGCACTTTTAGTTAATCATCTTTATTTTCTAGATATTCATAGTTTGCTGAAGTTGTTGACCATGCAAAAACCTCTGTATAGATATTTTACACTGTTGGAATATATTTCTCTAGCATTTTCAAATCTGCCATTTTCTTTTCATTGATTGGCACTTTACCAGCATATGCAGGAGAATTCGTTGATGGTAAGGGTGGGCTTGTGCCCATCCTCTGTAATAACTGGAATTTATGACTGACTAAGTTGTCTATGGATGCACGTATTTCCACAATACCCTGTTTGAATTTGAAAAACGTGAAATGTGACCCACAGATAGCACCAGTTTCTTATAAGGCACTTTTCTCTTGAGAAAAATTGATATTTTTTGACAATCCTCGTATACGACTAAAAAAACTTAATATCTGATGGTTGCATTTTAGGTTTTAGACCATGCACAACTTTTTATCAAGAATAACTTTTTTTCATAAAACAAATAATAAAAAAGTTTTCCATATGGTGCCGACTTAAAGCCGAACCTGGATTTTAAAATCTCTCAATAATTTAGTACATTATTCGTGAGAAGTGTAAGCTGTATGCCAAAAATGAAAAACATATACTGAGTGATTCAAAAGTTCTGACCAAATGAATAATTAAGCATAGTTGATAAAAGACCCTGTAACTCGATTATGGAGATCCATTATATATGTGATCTCTACCTACCTTTAAAATATCTTCCTTTACCTATAGAAACACCTTGTATATGGTTTTTGTTTATTTTTGTACAAAATAATTTTTTTTTTAAGTTTAGGCCCCTTTATTTCAGTAAGAAGTGAACTTGAGCAGAAAACTATTGAGAAAAATGTTAACGTTTTCGTCTTCTGAATTTGCACTTCAAATTTGCTACATTGCTTATGAAACAGCCTGTATACTATCGTGAAATTGTGTTGTGAAATTGTTGTTAACATATTAAAATTTAAAAATAATAATATAATTTTATTTACATTTACATTTTCCTACTTTTCTAGTTTCGAAGTTTTATTTAATAAATGTGCTGCAAGTCAAAAGGTATATTTATTATAATCTAAAGTTTCCCGTATTAAGTATGTTTTGTGCTTAAAATATGGAATAAATAATCCACCTATAATTATACCCATTTCAAAAGGTTTGCTGCGAATTTCGCCATTTCACGCGAATTTTGGATTTATTTGCACAACCGTCCTACGGGTTAAAATTTTCCCGACCCATTTATTCTGAAATTGACATGTTTTCACACCGTTGTAAAAACCTTTTGCGTTAAAAAAATATACTTCCTTCTGGAAAACTTCCCTTTCCGCATAGAAGCATCTTAAACGCGGTAACACACCCATAAATCAACATATGAATCTGTTACTATAAATCTTGGTTGTGGAGTTTGGGTACAGACCTGTAAAGTAAACTTTGTCTCCCTCTTTGTTACACTAAAGAAAATAAGGGAAAATCATGTCACATAATTGTAAGAAATGATTTACTAGGATGTCTTATTCTGCAAGAATATACATAATGATTGGGGATATAGTGTCCGGTCAAATTTTCTATGAGAAAACATTAAAAACTTACTGGCTTCCTTAGAAAGCTTAGAGTCTCCCCTTTAAAATACTTCGTTTTTGCGTACATTGTAGGCAAATATACTTTAGTTTTTCCCCGAACGCCTCGCTTGAATATTTGTATTCAGCGTAGAGTTTTCGAATGCTCTTTCTAATTTTTAATAGTTTTTTATAATAACTTAGCATACACTAGAGCAGCAAAGATTTTTTTATCACTCTTTAAAGTACCTAAGAGCCTAGTTTCAGCGATATCATATTTTATGAGAGATTTTGGTCTAAATAAGAGTTCTTTTTTTTAATTTTGATAATAACTATGTTGAATTTTGTACTAAAGAAAATAATTTTATGACTCGTATTGTACGAGTGAACATTTAAATGTTTTAAATTTATGTCTACTGTTAAATATGTATGTTAATTTATACAAAGTAACGTATTGACTAAGTGATTTATTATCGCTAAGCCCAAACCGCAGAAGCTATAAATACGGAATTTGGTCAGTAGTTTTATTGCATAATGTAGAGACTTACTAAGAAGAGATTATTCAGAATTTGAACACTCAAGATTCAAAATTTATGTGACGAAACATTAGTTACCTGAAGATCTTATATATTTTCGAAAATATATTGTCCTTCGTTTCCTCCTAGAGCCGTACTGCAATCATCTAAATGTTGAGGGCGAAAAAATATCTAGAATATCTTAAAAAATAATCATTTTAAAATAATAAAACGCTTAAAGATGAATAGAAAAAATTTAAAAAGCGTAATGGAGTACAGAAAAACTTTTTGTTTCTTTGGAGAATTGACGCGGTACAGGAGGTGGGCATTATGTAGAGCACGGTTACGGGCATCTCAATAATGACTTTCCGGTATTCTTATATACCACCTGATTACCAAAAAAATAACAATTTTCATGAAATCTTTTCTGTTTTTGAATAATAACGCAGCCAAGATTTGAAAATCTTCATCTGATTTATGATGCCACCTTTCGTAAGTTTGTAGAATTCACACATTCTTGGATAGAAATGAAACGCCGCATATTGTCGAAAAAGTTATTTTACAAATTTTCATTTTTTAACCTTTATCAGTGCTCATTTTCTTTGTGGAAACCTCGACTTTAAGATTGTGTGAAAAAAATATATGTAGATAATAGATATGGAAAAATTAGGTTTTTTTTTAATTTAAGTTCGTATGGGGATAAAAATACGTATCTATAGGGGTAAAGTGAGTTAGTGCGATGAAGGGGATATTAGGGCAATTGTTGATTAGTGTTGTGAGTCATACAGTTGAACAAAATTATGGTCCGAAAAACAGAAAGGGAGAGAACAGTAAACGAGAAAAATGCTTGAGTACCAAGAGATTCATTTCGGAAGCTCATAGTGGTTTGTATTTTAATTTCTCTTTCTCTCTTCACTGGATTAAAACCACTTAGTTGTTAAAAAAGTTTTTAATTGACGTTTCGGCTTTCCTATCGAAAGCCGTTATCAAAATGACATAACAAAATAAATAAATTTACTATAGAAACAGAACACTTGATACGACATCAACATAGTACACATAGAATAGATTTTGAGATTGAAGATGTCAAAATCTGTTTCAATCATATTTTTGTGACGTTTCTGAGAACGAATTTTGAAAGGAAGCGCATTTGCATATTATAAGAATGTAATAAATTGTATATAGGAGAAACATCTAGACTTTTTCATATTAGACTTAATGAACACCAATCGTACATTAAAAATAAACAATTCGAAAAATCCAAAATATGTGAACATGCATGGGATTTTGGACATAAAATACAATGGAATTCTTCAACTAGATTATTAAAAGAACCGAATAATTATAACCGCAAAGTTAAAGAAGCAGCATTGATATGCTTAAATAATAACGAATGTGTTTCTAATTGTTCGGTCGATATTTCAAAAATTTGGATACCTATTTTACAAAAAGAGTTAATGGCAAAAAGGATACCCTCTATATCGGGATAGTATCTTAAGTTTTTATCTGGTTTTTTCTTATGATAATATTAATAAGAAAACTTCATTTATGACGAAGTATAAATTCTCCTTTAATATGAAAATGCGCTATCCTTTCAAAATTCGTTCCCAGAAACTTCACAAAAATATGATTGAAACAGATTTTGACATCTTCAATCTCAAAATCTTTTTCTAAGTGTACTATGTTGATGTCATATTTTTGCAAGATTATCAAGTGTTCTGTTTCTATAGTAAATTTATTTATTTTGTTATGTCAAGTGGTTTTAATCCAGTGAAGAGAGAAAGAGAAAATACCAAAAGATTGTCCCGACGCCGACGTCGAGTAATGTTACGGTAAGAATTTGATTATTTTTAAAATATAGGAATTGCCTATTTTCTAGTTTTTACAGTATCCTTTGCCACAATTTTTATAATGCAGTTTTGACAGGACAAAAAATTGTTTCCTGTATTCATTATAATAGATTTCTAACTGAAAGTGCTGCTATTGTTTATTTAAAAATAAACAGATGTTCTGATCAAATTTCCTCAGCTCTACCTTCAAAATTTTTATACAATGACTAATTTTTATTTTTTTCATAATAATTAATTTGAATTACATTTTTTTTAATCCAAAAATTATTTGATATAATATAAGGATGAAATGGAATTATTAAAGACAATTTTTTTCAGCAATTTGTTACATATCGCTGTTTCTGTAAATTACTTACAGAAAAAAATGTTGGTCAGAATTTGTTTATAACAAATTATTAAGTAACTAATAATACATAAGAAATGCTTTTTCGTTATATGGAGCCCGAAAGGTTGTCTAGTTGAAGAGGTGACATATATAATTTTCAAATTCAAAATGCACTTATTTCTCATGTTTCTTTTTAGATTTATAAAGTTGAAAATTTTTTTCTTCAATTATTTTCCACCAGAGTTAGTGCATCCAAGAACAGCAAGTGGTTGGAAATAAGGAGCAATTTCCTACAACACCTGAGGATTATTGACTGAATTTTTTTTAATTAAGTATTTAAAAGAGAATTTGATAGTAAAACTTTATTTTGACAAATTACCAAAAACTAAAAGTCACAATACAAAGGTAACTATAAACATAATCATAAAGGATGATAAAAAATAAAGTATTGAGTTTTTGCTGTATTTCAACAATTTTGACTTTGTATTTATGTGACAAATATTTCATATGAACGTATGAAAAGCGAATTAATAACGTCCCAAATCACAAAAGATAATTTTCTTTATCTTCATTCTGCATCATGAGGTACATTTAAGGAAGTTACATGAAAGTAAGTCGCATGTGCTTGGCATAATAATTACATTTTCTGCATAATTTTCAGAGGGCATAGCTCTATTTTTTGCTCTAATTGAAATTCCGCTTCTGGGATCTCATTTGAAAATTAATGGCCGTTATTTATCACGACAGATCTTAATCCATTGTTTCTCAAACTTTGCATGCTCATTTCGAATACTTAACTTGTTATTCGTTACTTTTTTTTGCAATTTAGACTTTGAAAGAGAGGTCATTTCAAATTCAAGAAAAGTCAGTTGTGGTTTCGATAAGTTTTGTATTTTCCTTTTTACGTCATAAAGTACTTATTAAACGGTGAAAATAATTGCCTTGGCTGTCGTCTTGAGGTTCCATATAATACGTGTATATATACATCAAAATGTATACGCAACTCAATGACATTAATTTCAAGCGAAATATATTAAGGAGACATAACAGGATAATGATAACAGTTCCTAATTTAATGTAGAACATGGTCATATTTTCTCTTATCTTGACAGTTTATGTGCAAGCCAAGTAGGTTAATATGCTTCACTTTGTACCTTAAGAATAGACTTGCACATATCAGAGATAAAGTCATTTTCGTATAGTGTCTGCGGGAGAATCAGAAATTTATATAAGTAGTTGAACGTCTTGCAATTGTACTCGAGTTAATGCTCCATTACGTTTTAATTGCTATTAAGAGTTTAACAAAAAAATAAACAGAAGTACATATACACTGAGAAAAAGAAGACAAAATTCTATGTTTTAAAATGTATATGAATTATTAGAAGATACTAACCAAACGTTGGTAGATTTAAAAACTAAAAATTCAATAGACATTTCTCGTCGAGATGATAAACTATTATTTGAATATTCTCTAACAATATCCTGTAAGCGTTTTCTATTTATCTTCTTCACCACAAGGGCACATAACGAACCTGTTATTTTTAACATTGGATGATTTTTAACATTGGATAAATAGATTTCAGCCGATCAGCGAATAGTAAAAAAAACAACACAGAAATTGAGCCAACAAATGGAAATACCCTAAAAAATGTACTTTACCAATTGTGGTAATATGAATCAATTTATTATTAGATAAATTAGAAAAACGTGCGAGTGAATTAGACAACAAAATTGATGTTAACAATGTTAACGAAACGATGATATTGTTGCTTCAAGTATGATGTAATAAAATATTAAAACATGATAAAACAAACAAACAAATAAATAAATTAATTTTTCCGAAAATCGGTAAGAAATTTTGACATTCCAGACAAAATTTCTTAAATAAAAAGTCAAGATTTCCTAACTGTTAGGAAATATTCATTTCCTTACTGTAAGGAAATGATATTAGTGTTCTACATAAATGATTGAAAACACGTTGTTTATAAGGAATTAATTTTATATTTTGAAAACCTCAATGCATTGCAGAATACATTTTAAATTTAGTTTGCTATATTTACAGTTATTTGACAATTAGTACAATTATTGAACATTGGAGGAACATTATTAGAACCATGAGAAACATTTTGGACAAATTGCGGGGTAGTAGGGTTAATTTGTTGAACATTTTGCCACCTCATCCTTATTGTTAAGAGATTCTTCAATATATCCTTGAGCAACGTTTGATGACTTCGATCCGCCATGCCTCTTTAAACTAGTTATGTCGGCACCAGAGTCAACCAATATTGTTGCAGAAGACCGACGAGTGACCAGTATATTCTTTCGGATTTACCAAGTTCATATAAGTAGCTACTATTTTAGGCATTTTTCTAAATTGATGTATTCCTACCACTTGTTTACAACCATTTTCGCTTTGATATTTAAAGAAAAATCGGTCACATCATATTTTCTGGTCTTAACGAAACATACTTTCGATTAACATTCAAGTACATCTGATTAACTACAAGTGATCTTGGTTTGTTGGTCTTCGATTCAGGTATGCTAATTAAAAGTTTAGATTATATGTCTTCTGTATAGTGTAGAGTCATTTGGACTAACTCATCCATTCTAATACAGGCACCAGAAATACCAAATATTAAAGCCACCTAAAAAATAAATAAATGTGTAATCTAAATAGAAATTTTAAAATCTCTCAATAATTTAGTACATTATTCGTGAGAAGTGTAAGCTGTATGCCAAAAATGAAAAACATATACTGAGTGATTCAAAAGTTCTGACCAAATGAATAATTAAGCATAGTTGATAAAAGACCCTGTAACTCGATTATGGAGATCCATTATATATGTGATCTCTACCTACCTTTAAAATATCTTCCTTTACCTATAGAAACACCTTGTATATGGTTTTTGTTTATTTTTGTACAAAATAATTTTTTTTTTAAGTTTAGGCCCCTTTATTTCAGTAAGAAGTGAACTTGAGCAGAAAACTATTGAGAAAAATGTTAACGTTTTCGTCTTCTGAATTTGCACTTCAAATTTGCTACATTGCTTATGAAACAGCCTGTATACTATCGTGAAATTGTGTTGTGAAATTGTTGTTAACATATTAAAATTTAAAAATAATAATATAATTTTATTTACATTTACATTTTCCTACTTTTCTAGTTTCGAAGTTTTATTTAATAAATGTGCTGCAAGTCAAAAGGTATATTTATTATAATCTAAAGTTTCCCGTATTAAGTATGTTTTGTGCTTAAAATATGGAATAAATAATCCACCTATAATTATACCCATTTCAAAAGGTTTGCTGCGAATTTCGCCATTTCACGCGAATTTTGGATTTATTTGCACAACCGTCCTACGGGTTAAAATTTTCCCGACCCATTTATTCTGAAATTGACATGTTTTCACACCGTTGTAAAAACCTTTTGCGTTAAAAAAATATACTTCCTTCTGGAAAACTTCCCTTTCCGCATAGAAGCATCTTAAACGCGGTAACACACCCATAAATCAACATATGAATCTGTTACTATAAATCTTGGTTGTGGAGTTTGGGTACAGACCTGTAAAGTAAACTTTGTCTCCCTCTTTGTTACACTAAAGAAAATAAGGGAAAATCATGTCACATAATTGTAAGAAATGATTTACTAGGATGTCTTATTCTGCAAGAATATACATAATGATTGGGGATATAGTGTCCGGTCAAATTTTCTATGAGAAAACATTAAAAACTTACTGGCTTCCTTAGAAAGCTTAGAGTCTCCCCTTTAAAATACTTCGTTTTTGCGTACATTGTAGGCAAATATACTTTAGTTTTTCCCCGAACGCCTCGCTTGAATATTTGTATTCAGCGTAGAGTTTTCGAATGCTCTTTCTAATTTTTAATAGTTTTTTATAATAACTTAGCATACACTAGAGCAGCAAAGATTTTTTTATCACTCTTTAAAGTACCTAAGAGCCTAGTTTCAGCGATATCATATTTTATGAGAGATTTTGGTCTAAATAAGAGTTCTTTTTTTTAATTTTGATAATAACTATGTTGAATTTTGTACTAAAGAAAATAATTTTATGACTCGTATTGTACGAGTGAACATTTAAATGTTTTAAATTTATGTCTACTGTTAAATATGTATGTTAATTTATACAAAGTAACGTATTGACTAAGTGATTTATTATCGCTAAGCCCAAACCGCAGAAGCTATAAATACGGAATTTGGTCAGTAGTTTTATTGCATAATGTAGAGACTTACTAAGAAGAGATTATTCAGAATTTGAACACTCAAGATTCAAAATTTATGTGACGAAACATTAGTTACCTGAAGATCTTATATATTTTCGAAAATATATTGTCCTTCGTTTCCTCCTAGAGCCGTACTGCAATCATCTAAATGTTGAGGGCGAAAAAATATCTAGAATATCTTAAAAAATAATCATTTTAAAATAATAAAACGCTTAAAGATGAATAGAAAAAATTTAAAAAGCGTAATGGAGTACAGAAAAACTTTTTGTTTCTTTGGAGAATTGACGCGGTACAGGAGGTGGGCATTATGTAGAGCACGGTTACGGGCATCTCAATAATGACTTTCCGGTATTCTTATATACCACCTGATTACCAAAAAAATAACAATTTTCATGAAATCTTTTCTGTTTTTGAATAATAACGCAGCCAAGATTTGAAAATCTTCATCTGATTTATGATGCCACCTTTCGTAAGTTTGTAGAATTCACACATTCTTGGATAGAAATGAAACGCCGCATATTGTCGAAAAAGTTATTTTACAAATTTTCATTTTTTAACCTTTATCAGTGCTCATTTTCTTTGTGGAAACCTCGACTTTAAGATTGTGTGAAAAAAATATATGTAGATAATAGATATGGAAAAATTAGGTTTTTTTTTAATTTAAGTTCGTATGGGGATAAAAATACGTATCTATAGGGGTAAAGTGAGTTAGTGCGATGAAGGGGATATTAGGGCAATTGTTGATTAGTGTTGTGAGTCATACAGTTGAACAAAATTATGGTCCGAAAAACAGAAAGGGAGAGAACAGTAAACGAGAAAAATGCTTGAGTACCAAGAGATTCATTTCGGAAGCTCATAGTGGTTTGTATTTTAATTTCTCTTTCTCTCTTCACTGGATTAAAACCACTTAGTTGTTAAAAAAGTTTTTAATTGACGTTTCGGCTTTCCTATCGAAAGCCGTTATCAAAATGACATAACAAAATAAATAAATTTACTATAGAAACAGAACACTTGATACGACATCAACATAGTACACATAGAATAGATTTTGAGATTGAAGATGTCAAAATCTGTTTCAATCATATTTTTGTGACGTTTCTGAGAACGAATTTTGAAAGGAAGCGCATTTGCATATTATAAGAATGTAATAAATTGTATATAGGAGAAACATCTAGACTTTTTCATATTAGACTTAATGAACACCAATCGTACATTAAAAATAAACAATTCGAAAAATCCAAAATATGTGAACATGCATGGGATTTTGGACATAAAATACAATGGAATTCTTCAACTAGATTATTAAAAGAACCGAATAATTATAACCGCAAAGTTAAAGAAGCAGCATTGATATGCTTAAATAATAACGAATGTGTTTCTAATTGTTCGGTCGATATTTCAAAAATTTGGATACCTATTTTACAAAAAGAGTTAATGGCAAAAAGGATACCCTCTATATCGGGATAGTATCTTAAGTTTTTATCTGGTTTTTTCTTATGATAATATTAATAAGAAAACTTCATTTATGACGAAGTATAAATTCTCCTTTAATATGAAAATGCGCTATCCTTTCAAAATTCGTTCCCAGAAACTTCACAAAAATATGATTGAAACAGATTTTGACATCTTCAATCTCAAAATCTTTTTCTAAGTGTACTATGTTGATGTCATATTTTTGCAAGATTATCAAGTGTTCTGTTTCTATAGTAAATTTATTTATTTTGTTATGTCAAGTGGTTTTAATCCAGTGAAGAGAGAAAGAGAAAATACCAAAAGATTGTCCCGACGCCGACGTCGAGTAATGTTACGGTAAGAATTTGATTATTTTTAAAATATAGGAATTGCCTATTTTCTAGTTTTTACAGTATCCTTTGCCACAATTTTTATAATGCAGTTTTGACAGGACAAAAAATTGTTTCCTGTATTCATTATAATAGATTTCTAACTGAAAGTGCTGCTATTGTTTATTTAAAAATAAACAGATGTTCTGATCAAATTTCCTCAGCTCTACCTTCAAAATTTTTATACAATGACTAATTTTTATTTTTTTCATAATAATTAATTTGAATTACATTTTTTTTAATCCAAAAATTATTTGATATAATATAAGGATGAAATGGAATTATTAAAGACAATTTTTTTCAGCAATTTGTTACATATCGCTGTTTCTGTAAATTACTTACAGAAAAAAATGTTGGTCAGAATTTGTTTATAACAAATTATTAAGTAACTAATAATACATAAGAAATGCTTTTTCGTTATATGGAGCCCGAAAGGTTGTCTAGTTGAAGAGGTGACATATATAATTTTCAAATTCAAAATGCACTTATTTCTCATGTTTCTTTTTAGATTTATAAAGTTGAAAATTTTTTTCTTCAATTATTTTCCACCAGAGTTAGTGCATCCAAGAACAGCAAGTGGTTGGAAATAAGGAGCAATTTCCTACAACACCTGAGGATTATTGACTGAATTTTTTTTAATTAAGTATTTAAAAGAGAATTTGATAGTAAAACTTTATTTTGACAAATTACCAAAAACTAAAAGTCACAATACAAAGGTAACTATAAACATAATCATAAAGGATGATAAAAAATAAAGTATTGAGTTTTTGCTGTATTTCAACAATTTTGACTTTGTATTTATGTGACAAATATTTCATATGAACGTATGAAAAGCGAATTAATAACGTCCCAAATCACAAAAGATAATTTTCTTTATCTTCATTCTGCATCATGAGGTACATTTAAGGAAGTTACATGAAAGTAAGTCGCATGTGCTTGGCATAATAATTACATTTTCTGCATAATTTTCAGAGGGCATAGCTCTATTTTTTGCTCTAATTGAAATTCCGCTTCTGGGATCTCATTTGAAAATTAATGGCCGTTATTTATCACGACAGATCTTAATCCATTGTTTCTCAAACTTTGCATGCTCATTTCGAATACTTAACTTGTTATTCGTTACTTTTTTTTGCAATTTAGACTTTGAAAGAGAGGTCATTTCAAATTCAAGAAAAGTCAGTTGTGGTTTCGATAAGTTTTGTATTTTCCTTTTTACGTCATAAAGTACTTATTAAACGGTGAAAATAATTGCCTTGGCTGTCGTCTTGAGGTTCCATATAATACGTGTATATATACATCAAAATGTATACGCAACTCAATGACATTAATTTCAAGCGAAATATATTAAGGAGACATAACAGGATAATGATAACAGTTCCTAATTTAATGTAGAACATGGTCATATTTTCTCTTATCTTGACAGTTTATGTGCAAGCCAAGTAGGTTAATATGCTTCACTTTGTACCTTAAGAATAGACTTGCACATATCAGAGATAAAGTCATTTTCGTATAGTGTCTGCGGGAGAATCAGAAATTTATATAAGTAGTTGAACGTCTTGCAATTGTACTCGAGTTAATGCTCTATTACGTTTTAATTGCTATTAAGAGTTTAACAAAAAAATAAACAGAAGTACATATACACTGAGAAAAAGAAGACAAAATTCTATGTTTTAAAATGTATATGAATTATTAGAAGATACTAACCAAACGTTGGTAGATTTAAAAACTAAAAATTCAATAGACATTTCTCGTCGAGATGATAAACTATTATTTGAATATTCTCTAACAATATCCTGTAAGCGTTTTCTATTTATCTTCTTCACCACAAGGGCACATAACGAACCTGTTATTTTTAACATTGGATGATTTTTAACATTGGATAAATAGATTTCAGCCGATCAGCGAATAGTAAAAAAAACAACACAGAAATTGAGCCAACAAATGGAAATACCCTAAAAAATGTACTTTACCAATTGTGGTAATATGAATCAATTTATTATTAGATAAATTAGAAAAACGTGCGAGTGAATTAGACAACAAAATTGATGTTAACAATGTTAACGAAACGATGATATTGTTGCTTCAAGTATGATGTAATAAAATATTAAAACATGATAAAACAAACAAACAAATAAATAAATTAATTTTTCCGAAAATCGGTAAGAAATTTTGACATTCCAGACAAAATTTCTTAAATAAAAAGTCAAGATTTCCTAACTGTTAGGAAATATTCATTTCCTTACTGTAAGGAAATGATATTAGTGTTCTACATAAATGATTGAAAACACGTTGTTTATAAGGAATTAATTTTATATTTTGAAAACCTCAATGCATTGCAGAATACATTTTAAATTTAGTTTGCTATATTTACAGTTATTTGACAATTAGTACAATTATTGAACATTGGAGGAACATTATTAGAACCATGAGAAACATTTTGGACAAATTGCGGGGTAGTAGGGTTAATTTGTTGAACATTTTGCCACCTCATCCTTATTGTTAAGAGATTCTTCAATATATCCTTGAGCAACGTTTGATGACTTCGATCCGCCATGCCTCTTTAAACTAGTTATGTCGGCACCAGAGTCAACCAATATTGTTGCAGAAGACCGACGAGTGACCAGTATATTCTTTCGGATTTACCAAGTTCATATAAGTAGCTACTATTTTAGGCATTTTTCTAAATTGATGTATTCCTACCACTTGTTTACAACCATTTTCGCTTTGATATTTAAAGAAAAATCGGTCACTTCATATTTTCTGGTCTTAACGAAACATACTTTCGATTAACATTCAAGTACATCTGATTAACTACAAGTGATCTTGGTTTGTTGGTCTTCGATTCAGGTATGCTAATTAAAAGTTTAGATTATATGTCTTCTGTATAGTGTAGAGTCATTTGGACTAACTCATCCATTCTAATACAGGCACCAGAAATACCAAATATTAAAGCCACCTAAAAAATAAATAAATGTGTAATCTAAATAGAAATTAAAACCTTGTAAATTACCTTAATCATTAAATTTTCTTTATCTGTAGCTCCCTGGATAAATTTTTCGATTTGTTCCTTCGTTAAAATCTTAGATTTCTTTGCCTTATAACCTTGAGCTTGCCGTGTCAATAAAGAACGAAGTTTTGAATATGTAGATATATCTACATTGTGTTTAATTGCAAGGGTTGACTTCAACATTGAATAATTGGCCCATTATGTTGAAGATTTCATCTTTAAACAAAGGTCTAGGAAGTATGCTATTACAACATTTTCCGAGAAAGAACTCGTGTTTTTACTATTGCGATAGTCCATAAAACATGTATATGCATATTCGTACTTTTCTCTTGATTTCTTTGGCAATAATTCTAATGAAACAGTATTCACTGCCTCAACCAGCTCTGGAAGAGTCCCAGGAACGGAAAATTTATCATCACTTATCATTTTACACTGTTTTGATTTCGAAAACACCAGCAATTAAATTTATATGCATCAAGTTTGACAATTCAACATTACATTCAACGTTTCCATAGTAACGCAACCAATTTTATTACGAATTTCAAAGCACCATTTATTTGTGAATAAAATTATTCGCGATTTTTTCAAAATTAATTAACATCTATCGAATTTTAAATGATTTGCGGAAAAATAGTATGTTTACCTCGTAGGAAAAGCCATATAGACTTTTTCCTACTCGGTAAATAATGTATAGTATAGTAGAATACATAAACATTAGGTGTGGCAAAATGTTCACATTAAGATAATATCATCCTCAAAGCTTGAAAGCTTGTAAAAGCTTGAAACCTTGGATTCAAAAAGTTTGAAAACTCAAACTTTTTGTAAAGCTCTTGAATAACCAAGCCAAGCCTGTGAATCTTTGATTTTTTAGATAAGAAAATATCGAGTTTGGAATTTGACTCATTTAGTAATAAAAAAAGGAATTAATTACTTCCATGTACAAGAATATTAATGCTTTCTGAAATTAATTAGGGCCTATTGACAAAAACTTTTCGTTTTCATTTTATTTCATTACAATTTAGTTCTTAAACATTCTAAGCTTTACAATGTTTTTCAGTGCTCTTCCATTCGAAATTTCCCAACAAATAAGCTGAAAAGTTCCAGTCTACTAATTTGGTATTGTAAGAATTTAACAAAAAAAAAATAAAAAACAAATATGCTGTCATCAGACTTTGTATAAGTAGGAAAGATACTTTCTCGGATGATGCTCGAGGGAAACTTTTGTCTTCAACTCATTCTTATACAGTCAATGTCTCGTACCGATTTGTTACAGAAACTTTCTCATGGGAAGTTTTTACCAACTTTTCAAACTCATTCTTTATCCACAACCTAATCATAAGATATCGAAAAAAATGAAAAACGATTTTTTTGTTTTGACTGGGAACTTTCAAGACGCTTCTTACAATAATTTTCTATTCTGTGAAAGTTTGGCGAATAATGAATTCTGAATCCGGACTGAAAGTAAAAGTCATGGACCAGTGGGAAATATTAAGATGTGCTGACTGACAGACTGATTCAACAATAACGCCCAACCAATTCGCTGGAGCTAAAAACTTCGACAGTAGTTTCTTTTTGTAACCCAATCAAAAATTAGAAATAAAAAAAATCGACTTCAAGGATAGTAAAAGAGGTAAAATATATTACCAAATGTTAAGTGTCTAATTTGTGACAGCAAGTGGGGATTATTCACTTCATTATGTAGTATTTTATAAAAAAATAATACAATAGCCACTTTTCTTCTTGTCTGCAAAGTTGTAAATTCAAATTCAATTAAGGAAGAGTGATAACTGAGGTTGTAAATATATTCGCCATGTTTTTTGTAATATAGAAACCTTAAAAAAATGTCTGTACCTTTTCAACTTCATTTGTGTAAACTGAGTAATAAGGTGTCCATATTATACTAGCATATTCTAGTGTACTACGAACAAATGAATTATAAAGTGTTACTAGTGTGGATATTTTGGTGAATTTAAGAGAATTTCTAATAATGAAGCCCATCATTTTATATATGCTCTGTTAATGATATTGGTCGTATGCTGCTCAAAATTGAGTTTTTCATGTCACTCCCAAGTCTTTGCATTCTGTGTTTTTAATTAGTTTTTTATCATTTATTATAAATTGGGATTCGATCCTTCGTTTTTTTCTAGTTATTGACATTATAAAACATTTGTCAACATTAAATGATAGGCGATTCGCCTCGGACCATAAGTTAACAATAACTAGGTCTTTCTGTAGAAGAAGCACATCTTCTTGATTTCTGAATTCCTTAAATACTTTGAAATCGTCTGCAAATAATGCACAATGTGAATACTGAATTCTCCCCGGCAGCTCATCTATCAGTAATAAAAAAATAGTGGCCCAAGATTAGATCCTTGTGGTACCCCTGATCTTGCGAAGAAATCCCTAGATTCTCCTCCCTTGTACACTACCATCTGTATCCTTTTTGCCAGATATGATGCTGATAACTTCAAAAGTCTATCTGACAGTCCAAAAGTGTATAGTTTCTTCAACATTACATCATGATCGACTTTGCTCATGTCTATGAAAATAACATCTAGTTGATGTTGTTTTCGGCCACTTTATTTGCCTCTTGCACGAAGCATTTTAGGTTAGTTACCGTGGATCTTTTAGGTAAAAACCCTCTTCAGTCAAACATGGATAAACATGGTTCAATATTTTTTCATGAAGAATTGATTCAAAAAGCTTACTGGGTGCGCAAATCAGTGCTACAGATCGATATTTTTTTATATCCTCCCTTGAGCCATTTTTATATATTGGACAGACTTTTGAGCGTTTCCACAATGTAGGGTAAGTGCTAGTTTTTAGGATCAGATTAAATATTATTTTAAGGGGTTTGATCAGTAGTTGTATGCATCCTTTAATTATATAAGAAGGAATCATGTCTGGACCTGAAGATTTTTTTGGTTTTAGTTATTTTGCAGCTTTCAGAATATCTTCATCGCTTACAGATACTATATCTAAACAAGAGTTCGTTAATAATGTTCCATTGAAATTATCTGTATCATATTCGGCTTTCTTTTTTGTATATACACTCAAGAAACTATCTGCAAACGCTTCGGCTATATTGTGATGGCCGGTTACAAGTAAAACATGAATAATTTGACATGTTTCTGCTAAACAACGTTTGGGTTTGGTGCACTTTTGCATTTGTTTGAAGAACATTGCTTATTTTTACTGCAGATGGCGACTCATTTTATTATTTTCATTATTTACATTTTTCATCCATGTCTTCCAAATTATAAAGTAGCTGACCAAATTTTAAAAGCCAAAGCATTCTCTTTCTCTCTCGCGCCCCCAAAGGAATTCTAATTTAGTTAATACGACATCTCAAGGCCGATTTCAGTCATTTGGCTTCTCCAGTTAGGCCGTAGAATTGAATTAATAAATTACAAACTCGCATAGGCCCATTATCAATATCCGCATAAACGAATACTTGACAGTGTTGCTATCTATCAGTAAACTGATAGCGTTGAAGAAAGGTACAAACATCTATTTAACTATGCCTCTTTAATTGTAATTTAGAAACAATTTTTCAAAATAAATTACTTTAGAAACTTTCTTAGTTACTTTTCTTTTGACTGATTGATACAACTGCTAAAAACTTTCAAACAACACACTCTACGCGCGTTAAAATTTGTGTTTTGGTTGAGTGGTCGACGATAGTGTTTCAACTTATAAACTTCGGTGCAATTCAGGTAGAGGATTAGTAACTTAGCACCATCTTTAAAATCTGTAAAAGTCTAGAAAAAATTCCTACATCACTTAAAAATTAACTGTGATTTTCTACGTTTTTTAAAACCAAAATATTCGCTCGGATGTGAATTACCCCGGTCTATCTTTTTAAATTTATAAGAAAAAAACGGTTTTAAGAACTTTTCCAGGCATTTTTACAATTTTTCTCGCATTTTCACAAAGATTTGCATACTTTTGCATATTAATTACATTGAAATTTATTTTTATCTACATCAAAAATCTATAACTCAAATAAATATCCCAGAAAAAACCACTCTTCAATGTTTTACGAAATCCAGAATAATATTTAAGTAGAAATGGTCAATTTTCCAGACGTTCCCGAAAATCTAATGGAAAGTAAATATTGGATTTGGGCTGTGCAGCTGAAAACATTCTTATCACTTAGATTAGGGTGAATTTCCTCTTGTTTGTTTTTCAACAAATTTTTTCAAGGCTTTACAAGAATTTGTCAAAATAAGATGGAGGAATCAGAATACTGTCCAAGAGAAAAAATATTAAAATATATTCTACAAATACTTAAAAATAACTTATTTAAGAAGGACCAGAAAATATACATTTTCAGGACAATTTTTCGTCTAGAAAATAACGGTTTGCTTGTCAAGACCGGAAAATGGACGTTAGGGACCGGCAATAGAATATTGTGCAACAAGTGGGGAAAGTTCACTCGTGTGTTTGCTGTACTCGCCGTTCATGCGCGTGCCACAAACGTCCACACTCGTGTGAAAAATACTTTCCCCACATGTTGCACACTATAATTTTTCTACATCTGCACAAATTTAATGAATACAAGTAATATAACATAATTTATTCTAATAGTTTGCAAAACTAAAATGACATTAAAGGATCCTACCTCTTAAGAGCAAACCGAACCCCTTGAAAAATTTTAATAACCTTTTAAGCCTTTAGTTTTAGTCTGATTTTTGTGAAATTTTTAGGAAATACTAATAATTACAAAACTTAGGGTGGAGATACCTTGATTTTTTTGTAAACATCCAAAAAGTATTTATTTTGTTAATTTTAAATGGAAAATCAGAAAAAGAAATATCCGCGCCATTCTGCATTAAATCTATGAAAATTTGCTCCTATTGGTTTTAATAAATATCAAGTAGTTTTTAAATAAAAAGGTTTCCCACTTTTTTCTTAAATATCTCTGTAGAGTGCTGCCACATCGTTACATAAATTTGAAGCTTTCGAAAAACGTTCAATCGATAACTAGTCCCAGTGGCGCGCATATAAATACAATTTTATATTAGAAAATCCTCATAAAATAGAAGTGAAATTTGCTTCTCACAAGAACTCCGGTTGCCACTTAACAGTTAAATAATTTTTTTAATTTTTGTATTTCTTCTCCATTCCATAAATTTTTCATATGCCAATTCATACTTTTTTCTTGAAATTACCGTCAACAAATCTAACGTTACTTTCGCAACTCTTTCTAATATCTCTGGCGAAGTATTATCAAAATCGTCACAACTGTCAGTATGCATATTATTTATTATAAATAGGTATATATGTCTTATTAAAATAATATTTAATGGAAATTGTGATTTTTATCAAAGCACGAATGAAAACTACCTTAAGAGTCCGTACCCTGGTCAAAATTTATGTGCCTGTAGAGCGCTAGAAAATGTACGATTACTTCAAAACGGTGTTATTTAAAAAAATAAGATAAACACTGGAATGAAGATAAAGACCTGTTTTAAGATCCTACTGTAATATTTTTTCAAAATATTGCACCATTTTTTTTACTATCAGTAGTGAAAGTATCCCAAATAGACCAACTTTGAGAATTTTTTTTATAAAATTTGGCAAATAAATTTAAAAAAATATTACAGTACGATCCTCACTTGCACATTTATCTTTCATTTGACACTAGGTTGAAAAAGATTGAACAAAAATTACTCAAAAATCTATGTCATGCACGAAACCTCTGCATGAGTAATCAACATTATAAATATGAAAATATTTTGTTATTTCTTATCGCTGCTCCTTTAAATTTCGGTGTTTCCAGGGTGTTAACAGGGTCGGATTCGGTTCTGTGAGTTTATGTAAACATTTTCAAATATGTGTAGATTGTAGATAGTTGTAATTAATATCGAACTATATTATTATGTACTGCAGTGATGCGAGATTTGGTGTATTAAAAAAGTAATGAATGAATTTCACATGAAAACTGAAAAGTGAAATATGAAAATGAAAAATGAAAAATGAAAAATGAAAAATGAAAAATGAAAAATGAAAAATGAAAAATGAAAAATGAAAAATGAAAAATGAAAAATGAAAAATGAAAAATGAAAAATGAAAAATGAAAAATGAAAAATGAAAAATGAAAAATGAAAAATGAAAAATGAAAAATGAAAAATGAAAAATGAAAAATGAAAAATGAAAAATGAAAAATGAAAAATGAAAAATGAAAAATGAAAAATGAAAAATGAAAAATGAAAAATGAAAAATGAAAAATGAAAAATGAAAAATGAAAAATGAAAAATGAAAAATGAAAAATGAAAAATGAAAAATGAAAAATGAAAAATGAAAAATGAAAAATGAAAAATGAAAAATGAAAAATGAAAAATGAAAAATGAAAAATGAAAAATGAAAAATGAAAAATGAAAAATGAAAAATGAAAAATGAAAAATGAAAAATGAAAAATGAAAAATGAAAAATGAAAAATGAAAAATGAAAAATGAAAAATGAAAAATGAAAAATGAAAAATGAAAAATGAAAAGTGAAAATGACAATAATTAGTAAACCATGTGAAGTTGGAACGGGCAGCTAGATTGGAATAAAAACAACCCTTATGATTTTGCCCAATAGTTATATTTACAAAAATAAACCGCAATCAAATAAATTAAGATTATTCAAATCTTTGAATTTTTCTTTGCCCGATCTTCGTTATTTCTCCCCCAAGCAATTGCTCTCGAAAAACTTCTTCATACAGGAAACTTTTCACTGTAGAAGCACAACTGGTCTTTGGAAGCATTCGGCAAATTTTTCCAAAATTGGATGAAGTTAACAATTTCTTTCTCAATTGCTTCCATTGAGAAGAGTATGCCTGTAACCTCGTGCTTTCTTCTATTGTTTTAAGCTCATTTTCATTTTTGTTAAACAATTCCTTCAAGAACATATCTTTGAAACTATTGAACGTTTGATCATCCATGTCTGTTTTAGTATAGTGCTCACCGTATTGATCATGTATGTAAATAAAAATGTAAATAAAATCACACACTTCTTGTGGTTTCAAAATTAGTGCATTCCTCAAAATTCCTTAAAATTTTGTATGATAAGATGCTAAGATATATTTTTTAAATGCAATATATGTATAATAATAATATTGTGTTTTATGCTCGGAAAAAAATTCCCAAATTTCTTCGGTTTTTAAAAATAGTGGAGTGCCGTTAGATTTATACCTCGAACAAAGTTGGCAGTGATCGAATTATTATTTTCTCTTTTGGAATGTGTTTTTGACACTACATACTTAAATGTTTATATGTTATTTTTTACCGCATTTACTTCTCCGCCCTCCACTATACCATAGAGGAAGGTAATGTGAGGGGAATAAAAAAGAAAAAAAACTCGCGCAATCGTTAAATTATCCTTTTTTAATGAATTAATGTTGAATACAATTTTTCATGAAAATAAACCCATCCCGAGTTATAGGGCGTAGAAAATTATGATTTTCACTACAAAAATCGTACATTTCAAAAAGTTTTTTAAATATAACCGAAAATCTGTTAGTATTAACAATTAAAATTATTTTGATTTTTCTACGATTAATTCGAAGGAAGATATGGCAATTCAAAAATGGGTGTTTAAAGAAACTGGATCGTTCTAGCGTAAATATCTGGAAAAATATGACTTCCACAAAAAAAATGTATATAACATCCTAATGAGAGGACAATATTGGGAAAATTTTAAGACCATCCAGAACCGTTTAACATAAGCAGAAAAAAGTTATGGACAAAATAAATTTGTTTAAAATTTTTTTACGCCATTTTTTTAGCGCTATCTAGACTGTGGTAGTTGAAAAAAAATCCTTTTGCAGAAAGTCGTAACATATGTTTCTACAATTGACTAGTAGCCCTATGGGATAATTAGTTTTTAAGTTTTGGTCTGTTAAAGTTGAGCTAAATTTTTGTTTTTTATGACATTTTCAATTTTTGGCCACTAGCGTGAAAAGTATTGATTATTGAAAAAAATTTAAGGAGACAAGACTTTTAGTTCTTCCGAATAATTTCCATTTTTTTTATCTTTTGCCTGTAACGAGACATTTCCATTTATAACCGTCAATGTCATTTTTTCGGGTGAAATATTAAAAAAACGGTCATTCCAATGAAAAAGTTTCTCATAACATGACATTTCGACGATATCTTAAGCTTTAAAATTGTATTTCTGGTCACTATTTTCGTTCCTCTCTTTCTAAATTTGCAATGTTCGGCCTTTAATTAATATTTACCAACCCCAAAAACATAAATAATGATAGTAACTTAAATTTATATTCCTCCAGGTATATTGTAAATATATTTTTTTAAGTATAACTATTGTGCAAAATCATAATAGAGTTGTTTTTATTCCAACCTAGCTGACCGTTCCGGCTTCGCACGGTTGTACGTCTATAGATTGATATTTCTTATTTCATCCTACAAAGGCTGTTTTCACACTAGGCAGCACGACAACGACACGACATGAAGTAGGGATGAATTTACATTGAAATCGACGAAGCCACTACATCGCTTTCAATGTAAATTCATCCCTACTCCATGTCGTGTAGTTGTCGTGCTGCCAAGTGTGAAAGCTGCCAAAGACAACGCCAACGATTGTTTGTACCCGTGACCGACTAAATTAAATACGTATTACGTATTCGATATTCGGCAATCGTCAAATCTTTTGAATACGGTCTCCAAAAATTTGCGGAGTAGGAATAGCTTGCGATCCGCCCACCGCGCTACCCCTCCTCGCGCCGACCCCGGAGAGATCCCCGAGCAGTGTGCAGGTGACGGACTCTTAAGAATTTAAAACACTTATACAATCTGGCAGTTGTGACAACTATTTAAAGTTGATCAGCAGCCAACTAAGTTTTTGTCGATTTTTGTTGATTCTCTATACAGGCTAGTCCTTAAGTAATTGTACATATAAGTATGGTAGATTCCTCACTTTAAAATATTAGGATTTAAACCGACTTGCTCTAATAAAATGTTGCTAATAAGGAATATACAGGGTGTTAAAGGTTAAATTTTAAAATTTATTTTTTGCAATAACTTGAGCGTTTTTGTATATGTATACATAAAAATTTGGAACTGGGGGTTTTTGGGCACGAGAAATCAGAATTTGGTACATACTTTGTTGTAATTTGTAGAGGGCGCCTTGATTTCGTTGCTATAGTAATAACGTTATTTATTGTCAAGTGACCGTTTGTTGATTTTTAAATTGTTTATGTCGAACTTGTTTTATGAGTTAGCAAATTTGAAAATATGAATTCAATTTTGGATTGTCCGACACAGAAAATGAAATTCCAGAAGAAATTTTGGAAGCAGCAAAGAACGCGACTTGCGATATATTGCCAGTAAAATCAAAAGTCCGGCAGGAGAAATCATACGACGCATTTAAAACTGGGTGTCGGGAAGAAAAAGTAAAAAATTTAAGTGAAAAAGTTCTTATGATTTAATTTAAAACGACAGGGAGGATAGAAATTGTAAATCCTCCACCGTAGCGGAAGGTTACCTTGAAGATTCAATGAAAAACAAAGTTGATATAGCAAACAAAATCCATGCGACATGTTGTAAAAACAATATATAGGAAACTAATTTTGTTAGTACCACTACAAAAAATGTAACAATTTAACATAAATATTAAGTTTATGTAGCTAGATCCATTATCTAGTTTTAGTATTTGTACAGTACCTACTTTCCGGTCTTGTAACGTGAATTACTATTGTAATTCACCACAAAGTATAATAGAACATTTAAAATATATTAAAATAAATAAATAGGATAACTACTGATGTTTAAAAAAGGACGACTATGAATAGATACATAAAATAAGCACAATATATATCTTAAGAGGTAAAACATGTACGTGTAATTACTGTTTTCGATGACTGACATTAAATGTAGGTAGTAAGTATGATTTAACAACAAAAATTAATAGTTGGCGCCGTAAGAGCATGGTTAACATCTTACCGATCGCTCTTAGAATGTTTCAATGACACCAAATTATACAAGTAGTTTTGTCCAAAGAAGATACAAACATGCTCAAGAAAATCTGATATAAAATGTTTTAATATGTTTTGTCTTTGTATTTACTGTTTATCTTTAACGTACAATATCTCTAGAGATCTTGTGGTGTGGATTTACTCGTAAGGCTTCGGACACACTAACGTTTTTTCACGCTGCGTTTCAGCTTGATTTCAAGTCGCATTCCTCTTCAGGTCTCTGTTCGTGTAATCTTTATGTCTGATATTGTAAAGACAGGGGTGCTGCTCCACTCCCGAAATTATTGTTTCGCTATCAATATACTCCATATTAGCACAACACAAAAATTTAAAAACAACACGAAATAAACAATGGAATGAAAGAGCAACGATCACGAGTTTAAATGTGTGTTGCCAGAAATGAGCGGGAAACCCAGCTGCAAAAATAGACCAGGGCGCGTTCGATTTGGAGCCCGCGGTGGGAGACTTTGAGAATACGCCACATCGGGTGGAAAATACGCTGTGTCTGGCCAGCCACGTCTACTCCATTGATGCCTATTTTTGTTGCGTTTTTTTACGCTGGACGCAGCACGAAAAAACGCTAGTGTGCCCGAAGCCTAAGTGAGTAATCCGGGGTATAGGTACATAAAAAGATGTAAAACAATTCATGGAAATACACAATGACATAAGACTTTATTCATTTATGCCCCAGAATTACGATTTATTATATAGTCGAAAATAAAATACACGACAAAATAAGGAATTTCATCAGACTCTCGTACTTCTTATGAGTACATCAATGCATTCAACGCTAAATACCGCCTTAATCTCATAAAAATACAGAAACCGAAACGAAACGTTTTTAGTATAAAAAAGAATCTCACGTTTTTTGCATGCAAATTTGTTTTGTGAAATTGTTTATGTATGTTCTGTTAGGAATTTGACTCTCCTAATCCTAATCCTACAAGATCAAGAACATCGTCATAAAGTTCTTAGAATATTCGTCAATATAACACAAATTAACTGGTTTAGCGGTTTTATATATACAGGGTGGCGCAAACTTTTGACATCGGAGGATTACATCGTTGTGGTAAGAGATAAAACGAAAACTCGTGGCAGCGCAAACTTACATTTTTTAAAATGAAACATTCCTACTATATTTTGTTCATTTTGTGCATAAAAATTGTTAATAGATAAAAATAACTAATCATTTCAGCTAGTTTTATATATAATAATCCATCGTTTCTATTCTGATTTTCACAGTTTTACAATTCTATATAAATTCACGGTTTAATTGGCATTCTTTGTTTTGTTAACCAGTTTAGGCTTCAAAATACATCTATAGAAACAAAACTAGTTCCATTGTCACTGAACATACAAACCGGAAGTCATTCTGAGTCAACTGACAACGCATCGCGTCGTACTTGGGAAACGGATAACGTCGTTATTAGTATAGGCGCAACGTTGCTACAATAATGAATAATAAATATATAAGGTGGCGACTATTAATTTAGCCTTGTGATTTTTAAGGCAAAGGTGTTTAAGAGATAGGTAAAGATCTCATTTTTTAAGAACCGGAAATTTTGAATTTGATTTATCGGACTCAAAAGCATAACTGACGAAGCCAAGTCGAATAAATGAATTC
Organism: Crepidodera aurea; assembly: GCA_949320105.2. Classification (NCBI taxonomy): domain Eukaryota; kingdom Metazoa; phylum Arthropoda; class Insecta; order Coleoptera; family Chrysomelidae; genus Crepidodera; species Crepidodera aurea. The sequence goes on along the minus strand of OX439475.1, from coordinate 18,666,628 downwards.
TTAATTCGATTACTCACTTAGAATAAACTGACTCGAAAGTCTTATTTCTGTGTGAACTCCAAAAAAGTGAAACCTGGTTTAAATTTGAGGGCTTAACGTAAATTAGGAACACAATATTACTAAAAGTCGTAAAGTTAAAATTAAAGAACATTTTTAATTTCTAAAATGCAGCTACTGCACTATTTTCCATCTATAATGAGCTTTTCTTAAAATCGAATATACTGTAGTTGATCTCTTTCATATTTTTTCTTTCTATCATGATTTCTTGCTAGTATTGACTATTTATTATTAAAATCGAGACAGCATCAATCAGAATAAACGTGAATGATCTATCGAACCACATCTGTCAAGGGCGACTTTCATCTATGCAGATGATACAACCTTAGATCATATATGCTACGCTAGATACGGTACTCAGGTTATTTGTTTTGGTGACCAGGGGGGAGTTTAGAGTACTAATCCACTGATTGGTCCATTTCAAATTTCGACGATACCCGCTTATATCGTAAAGTTTGACGTGTCAGATATTTTGTTTTTTGGGAATTATTGTGCTAATCTTGTGTATTTTTATAGTTTTTTGAAAGTGTTTACTATGTACGATTAGTTTAGTGGTTTCTCAACAAAATGCCAAAGTCTTGTTAAGTGTACAACATCAAATTTGAGAAAGGTGCTGTCAGATCTTTTCATAGGTTTAATTATTGTTGCCAATGAGGATTTGAAACGAATAAAGGCGATCATTGATATCATGATAAAATTAGCCAAGAAAATTTAGTCACAACGTGAATAGAATTTATGATTATTTTCAAATATATGGGTCTATTTCTGGCTACCAAATGAATAATACAATTTATGTTTGGCATTCCAAACAATTTTCGTAGTCTTCCATGGTATTTTATTTATTTTCGATTCACATTATTAATTCCCATTTTACTGTAACCTACAAGGAAGTCACTCGTTCCTTAGAAAATGAAATTGAAATATGTGTTGTATAAATATGACAATACGCTATACCAATACATTCCAAATGGTACGCCATTGTATCATAGTACGCTATTGCCCCTTCACTCCCTCTCGTCATTACCCCTATAGAGCCAAACAAACACTATAGGATGCCGTATCTAGCGAAGCATATATGATCTAAGGATACAACGATTAATTATCGTTACAGCTGATACTGAAACTGCTGCTGAACTGCAAGATAAAATTGTGCGAGCTGTAGAAAATTTCAAATATTGGTGTGACAGAAACAATCTTATCATTAACTTGAAAAAAACAGTACTGATTGAATTTACCAGCCCCCTCAAACTGATAAAACACTCTCACATTTAATATCTGCAATACAAGAATATCATGTCACAGATAACGATATATCTAGGCTTAAAAATTGATGATAAACTCTCCTTGAATATTCCTGTTGACACCGTCCGTAAGAAGCTGAACATACTTTATTTTGCGTTCAGCATTTTGAAATCAAATCTCCATAGACACTATCTGGTAAATATGTACTATGCTTCAGTTTACTCTACTATCAGCTGCACCATAATTATGTGGGGTAAAGCCACGGAAATATCTAGAGTTCATCATACAAAATAGGTTCATGAGAGAGCTGTTTGATTTGGACAGGAGAGAGTCATGCAGGAATATGTTCAATGAAAATGGAACTCTGACAGTTACGTCCATTTATCTCTATAAACTCTATTTACTCCGCCATGGTTTCTACTCGCTTGATGAGTATATACAGCACAAACTATAATTTATCTTATTTTATTTAGTTATTTATTTATTCCGAAAGAAAAAAAATACATACATAAATAGAAAATAGAAACTTAGTACATAGTTATGGGGCTTAGAGCGTATGCTATATAAACCCTCTAGGAATACTTAATATTATAATATGCAATGAATTATAACTCTATAGCCTATATTTAGGTTCAAGAAACTTAGATATTCTTCCCAATGGCCAGAGAAATCTTTTTACTAACGAAGTTGATGATTTGATCCCAAGACAGCTTATTATTATCTATGTACAATCCGAGAGCTGTTTGATTTGGACAGGAGAGAGTCATGCAGGAATATGTTCAATGAAAATGGAACTCTGACAGTTACGTCCATTTATCTCTATAAACTATTAATATATTGTTATGATTTGTCAGAAATCGTAACTTTTTTGTTATGATTTTTCGAAATCGTAACTTTTAATTAAATAATGTTTTACTAATAAATTTATTTGGTTATTGTTCTAATTTAGAATTTTAAATAATATTGTTATGATATTTCAAAAAATGTAAAATTTTAATAATTTTAATAATAATTTTTTTTTTATACCACCACGACTATGCTCAATTTTATATCTGTCAATCTTCCAATCTCAGGGATTCTTTGATTGTGAGATCAAGTTCTTCTAACTACTGATAGTTTCTGTATTTAAAAAAAATAAAGTGTTGTTTCAAATTTAGAATGATTTTATTTAATATAGATTCGAAGAAAAATTCATTTACACAAAAGACTATTTACTATTATGAATTACATTCACGCCACACACACACTCAATGATATCTTATATCTAGAAATTCAAATTTTACGCAATAAATTTTAACTTGGTTAAGGATGGCACACCCGAAATACAGTTAAAATGTCAGTCTTAACCTCACAAATGCACAACCACACTGTTTGTTTCTGATCTGCAGTATGTTGTAATTAATTATAATGAATTTATACCTTGTGAATGTTCCTATTCCTTCTTCTTTCTCGTACAACAGTGATGAGTTATAACCAGATTTATAGTTATGTGTTGTTTCCACTCTCTGTTGTTTCTCTTAACGAAATTGATGTCCCAATGATTTCCGCAACAAAACAAACAACCTCCAGGTAAGTTGTCTACGTGTTATTTAATACAATCACTTACTAAATATAAACAATTCGCCGAAATAATTTTCCTCCAGAATATAAACGTACTTTTCCAAATTTTATAATTTTTCTTAATAAGTTTTTTTTTTCAAAATTAATTTTCTCAAATTCTCCTACCAAACTCCTTCTACCATTTCTTCTGATAAACTAATTTTTTTATCACCTTTTTAAATTCAAAATTCTTCTTAATTTTTTTTTATCAAGAAAAAAAAACTCTCCCTAATTTTCTTTTTTAACTATCTCCCAACTAACTAACTTTCTCTTTTTCTGTTGCTATGTTACCCTTTTACGTCATGCAGAAATTTTCAAATTATTTCAAACTTTTGATTGTTATACTTTATTTTCGATTTTATGTATTTTAAATTTCATAATTTCTATTATAACAAATAAAATACTTTCCATCTATATTCTGGTGTTGAATTCTCTACATTTTATCAATTTATAATTTAGTTACTAAAGTTGGTATGCTGTTATTTCATTTTAAATAGTTGTCACAACCCTTATTTCATTTTGCTATACAGATTGTCCTATGATTATTTTTTTATTATAAAGATTGTCCCAAATTAAAATGTTAATAAAATTTTGAATTTTGAATATGTTTTAATTTTGATTTTAATTTTTTTAGGTTACTATCAGAGCTTTATTAAGAAGGATTTTTCTAATAATAAGGATCTCACAATAAATCAATCCCTTTAACCTTTAACGTTTCTTCTTATCTATAAAATATTATTTTGTTTATTTTTCTAAATTGTATTTTAATAATATGGGTTCTTTATTTTTAGGTGACGTTCAGTTTCTTTTAGCTGACAAAATAATCTTAAGAAGAAATATAGGATTGGGCATAGTCTTGGTATTAATTTTCTTCAATTTATAATTTAATTTTACCGAAATATTATAATATTGATAATGTTCAATTTCCATTTCATTTTAAAATATTAAATTCCATTTCAATATGGAAAAACTAGAAAAAACAATGAGTATCATGCATAAAACACAAGAAAAAAATGATTTTCATAGCCTACTTACGCTGCGGGTTACCTCTTCAACCTGCTGCCAAACCACAAAACTTTTAAATCTAACATTCAAAATATTTTACTCCGCCATGGTTTCTACTCGCTTGATGAGTATATACAGCACAAACTATAATTTATCTTATTTTATTTAGTTATTTATTTATTCCGAAAGAAAAAAAATACATACATAAATAGAAAATAGAAACTTAGTACATAGTTATGGGGCTTAGAGCGTATGCTATATAAACCCTCTAGGAATACTTAATATTATAATATGCAATGAATTATAACTCTATAGCCTATATTTAGGTTCAAGAAACTTAGATATTCTTCCCAATGGCCAGAGAAATCTTTTTACTAACGAAGTTGATGATTTGATCCCAAGACAGCTTATTATTATCTATGTACAATCCGAGATATTTAATACATTCAACTTTAGATAAATTGTCCATGCCGAGTGCAATACTGATCTGATGCCATTCTTGATCATTAGATATCACCATATAGTTTCATTTGCTAGTGTTTAGGGATAGTTTGTGAAAATTCAACCAATCCTCAATCAAACGTAGGTCACTTTCCACGTCTTTTTTATCTGACTTCGGTCTTTGCCAAAGTATGTCACACTGGTGTCATCGGCATACAATTGAATACTCCCCTTCAAAGGCAGCTTTGATATTGAATTGATATAAATTAAGAACTGTGGGTCCTAGAATTGATCCCTGTGGTACTCCACAAACAACGTTTGCCATATTGCTTTCAGTATTGTTTGCAATTATGATTTGACTACGCCCCTCCAAATAGTCCTGAAACCAAGCACGTGCACCACCTCTTACTCCAACTTGTTCTAAAACTTTTAATAGTAGTTTATGGTTTATACATCCAAAGTGTTTATCTCTTTTGTCTAATAGGTAATCAAATCGGTAGCTGCTATTGTAGTGTTAGAACCACGTCTGAAAGCATACTGACCAGTGAACCAAAAGTTCTAAAATCTTAGATATAGTAGATAGTATTGAGATTGGTCTATAATTATTTGCCAATGTTGCATCACCTTCTTTATATAAAGGTATGACTTTAGCTATCTTAAAAGCATTAGGGACACTACCCAGAAAATTCCTGTATGATATCTATGGATAATCCATCCCTTCCTGGACTTTTTTATTTTTCATCTTCATTATTACTCCATGAACTTCCTGTGGTGTTGTTGGTGTCAGGTAAAAAGAGTTTACATACTGTGTCCATCGTGGTGTAATCTGAGTAGATTTGCAAAATTGAGCTAGTTTAGGTCCTATATTTATAAAATAGTCATTAAGTTCTTCAACTATGGTCCTGGCATTTACCAAATTAACATCCTCAACCCTCAGCTCATTTATTTCAACTCTCCCCTTTTTTGTCTTTCCGATAATATTATTAAGAACTTGCCAAATCGATTGATAATTATTTACATAAACACATATTTTTCCACTTTTTCTTCATATTTGTTGGTTCTTATTCATATTGCCTGATTGTATTTATTTTATATCTTTATTATTGCATAACAATGTGCCTATTTCAATTGTACTTTTTGAGTTTATAGTATTCACGTACCTTTTATTGACTTGTCTCGTGTTTTTGTAAATAAGACCTGAAGAAATTAATAAAATATCTATCTATCGAGGTTCATTTGTCTACCGCACTATACGTCTAAATGACGGATGCTACAGCTAACGTTAACTCCACGGCGACAAAGCTGAAAGCTACTGCGTCCTGGCTGTAAATCAACTTAAAATGCACTCGAATTTTAGTTGAAACTATTCGGTGTATTATGCAAATTTCTGGAACGTATGCGAAGGTTTTACTTCCAGAAGACTGACCATATTGTCCACTTTTTAGGCGACAATGGTGACTTCAACAGCATTTATTATAACATGGAGTGTTAAAACCTATTTATCTATTCACCTCAAAGCCGTTCGTGTAGACATTTACTTAGAAAAGTCGCATCCATTGTGACCTTTTTAAGATTACTATTTAATATTAATATTCGATTTTAGATATTTCTCGTAATAAATTAATTAAATAATTTCCTTCTTTATTTGTATTTAGAAAAATTGAAGGGGTAGATTTATTCAGAAGGGAGGAGAAGAAAAAAATATGTAGTAGAGTTCAGGAAATAAACAAAAATCGACCTATTTCTGCTTTTTTTCTATATTTTTCTACGTAACTGAGTTAGCAGGGGTAGCAAGAGGAGTTGAACTTAATTTCCATTAACGAAGTAACAAAAAGTAATAAAGAAGAAGCAAAAATCAAGATACCCACATAAACAAACCCTTAAAATCTTTCTTTGCGGCAAATTTGATTACTACAAACAAGCAGATAATCGTGTTATTTTTCATTACGCCTTAATTCACAAGTAAAAAGGTCCTCTTTTAAATAGAATTCGCAGGTCCTAGTCCGGGAAATATACGTTTCCAGTGGAGGCCTTTCAGAATAATTACATTTCAACACCATTGCGACATCCCTAACTGAATCTGTTTTCTGAATCGAGTACGTTAATTAATGAACCCTTGATTCAAAAAGTCACGAGCATAAAGTCTCCTCGAATACCCGACATCATAATCTATTTATAAAAGCACAAACTGGACTTGTAAACTTCCAGCCATTGTGCTAGAAGGGTATTTGGGACCCCTTTTATATCTAGTTGATGCCGCTGTCATACCAGAATAATTCCTGACACTTATTATAATTAGCATAGTTTGTTTTAAATACCAAACATAGGGCGGTCTTTTCAGCTAGTTAGCTGAAATATTTCTAAACAGTAATCCTTCAAAAAGTTCTTTAAGGTGGCGCTTTCATTATACTGGGCAATTTAATTTTTCTACAAGCATAATTTAGATATGTTTTCGGTAATTTTAAGTAATTCTGAAAGGAATTGTTTATTATGTAACATATTAGATTTGAAATAAAAAATTTATTTACACTGTGCATTATTCCTGTCACTTGAACCTGGAAGACTGTTGCATGGGCACTGTATGTACTGGACATAGATATAATAGGTATATAGTTTGTTTACATTTCGGCCCTCGCCAACAACAAGTAACAGTCTAAGCGCTGTATTATTAAATTTATATTTCTAGGTTCAATGTTGTCAAAGTTATTATAATTTTTTCCGTCATTACTAAAATCCTAAATCTATTATCTTGGAAAATGAGATATTACATGTACATATACATCTACGTTAACACTAATTTTGGAAACTAATAACACAACAAATTATACTGATAGATAAATATTGACAAAGGTTTAAGTTTAAACCATTTCTACGGAAATTTGTTAGAAGCGGCAACTAAGCGCTATCAAGTTTTATGAATGAAACGAAATAATTAGAATGTAACTACTAGATCTGTGGCCGCCATATTCTAAGTTTACCATTATGTTTTATAGGTTATAAAAATTGTGCAAGATTAAAATTTTCTTTTTCACATTGAATTTATTGGTAAAAAAAAGAGAAAATTGTAATTTAAAAAAAAAGGTACAATAATATTTAATATTTAATATTTCTTTTGAACAAAATTCCAAACAAACAAATAGTACTAAACCCAATAAATTTTAAACAAATAATATTTCATTATTATCATGATTATTAGTGTGAAATTAAAATTAACACATGAAAATTATGTTTTTTGACATAAGTAGTTCTTTTTATATTTTGGCTACCCTTTTTAATGTACAGGGTGATTTTTTCATTATTATTATTGTTTATTTTGAATATCTTTACATTATATTAATTATTTATTATTAATTATATTAGATTGTTATAATAACTACGATATATTTAATTAATATTTAATTTAGCCTTTTTAACTTCACACAAAATAATTTTTAAATATACGACTTAATTTAAATAAAACCCTCATTAGCCTAGATTGTAATAAAAGATAACATTTTTATCACATAAAATCGTCAATCACTGATTTACGTCGATGCATAATCAACGAAGTGGAAGTTTTCCCGCAACTTCGGGCATATAGATTAAACCCAAGCTAACCATGCCAAATTAAATAAGCCACCAAAAACTCGGAGAGTGTTTGCCAAAACACAGACAGCCCCGAGATCCGAGCCCCGGGCTGCATGATGGTCGTCTTTCAAACATTGGTGGATGACAAGGGGGAACGAGTAGTAGCTTATTAACTAAATTAAAAGTGTGTTGTGAACTGAAAATGCTGTGGTAATTACCGCAAGAAGAGTTTACCTTTCCTAATTAGTCGATCATTGGGGTTTCTGCAAAATTATTTATTATTTTTGAAGATGGTTTTAGAGTAGAAGTCAAAACGTCAAAATAAAAAGATTTTTTATTATAATTTATCCAAAAAGAAGAGCATAACGGACCACTTTGAACTACAGAAATGTATTGCAACTTACTTATTATCTCTTAAAATATTTAAATCGATATATATATTAAATTTATTTTTCATTAAGTTCAATCTAATCGAAAAACTTAACAATATTTTTCTTTCTGTTCTTAAATATTTTGTTCGCAGTGTATATTTTCTTGGTATGAGTAGATTTCTTTTAAATGAATATATTATATATGACTTAGTATTAGTAAGACATAAAAGAAAAATAAAACAAGTAAGCTTCACAAATCCAAAAATCTAAAGTATGAAATTAAGTTCACAAATTACTAAATATGTTGCACTGATCTAGTCTGTTTTTGAAGATGTTTTTTCTTGGTATGTAGGTTGACTCCTGATGATCTTCAGATGGTGAGCATGCGAAATTCGCTTCAGTAAATACATTTCTGTTAATTGGGACTATACCGTACCTCCGAAATCCTTTTATGGAAATATTCTTCATATAAACCACACAAGATTTTATATCGGGCAAAGTGGCCATGATCGTGACCAACCCTCGTTGACGCCATTACATAAATACGACTCTAAAAGCCAAACGACTAACCCAATCTCTTACCTCGACACACTTTTATAGATTAAATCATATTCTTTTAAAAGGTTGTCGCGAATATGGTGTCTTTGCAACTTGTAATAATTAATAAAATCCACTTTCCTTACATCTTCTTCTTCCGCTGCTATCCATTAATGGATGTTTGCTATAACTTCTGACCATTTTTCCCTATCTCTGGTGGTGTGATTTCATTCTCCTGTTGTTCCTATTCCTGTCAAATGTTTGCTATTTCGGAGCCACGACATCCTCTTTCTAACTACACCCCTTCTTCCCTCTATTTTTTCTTCTATTAATAGTTGAAGCAAATGGTACCTTTCGTTGCGAAACACATGTCCCAGTTACGCTGTTTTCCAGCGGTTTATCGTGCTCAGCAATTCGCGTTCTCTTCCTATCGTCCTCAAAATTTCCTCGTTGGTTTTTCTCAAGATTCTTCGATAGATCCACATTTCAAATGCTTCCGGCCTATTCATTGTGCTAACCTTCAATGTCCAGCCTTCCATACCATACAAGAGTACGGACCTTACGTAACATTTTGTGAATATTATTCTGAGATTGAGGTCAAAGTCAGAGTTCGTAAAGACGTCTTTGAATCTCATGAATGAGCTCCTCGCTTTTTCTATCCGGCATTTGATTTCTACGTCTGAAGGCCAGTCTTCACATAACCAAGTTCTATGTCTTCACTATCGTATAAGAGTTTCGCATTCTGGAACTCATCCAATTTGCGGGTGATTGATATAAATTTTGTCTTTTTTTTGTTGATGTTAATTCCCATAAGTCGGCCGTGCATACCAACTATGTCCAGGAGCCTTTGGAGGTTATTCATATTATCTGCTATCAGAACTGTGTCATCTGCATTACGTATATTGTTGATCCATGTGCCATTTACTTTGATGCCTAATTGTTGTCCTGCGAGAGCTTCTTGGAAGATATTTTCAGAGTAAATGTTAAACAGTAGTGAGGAGAGGACACATCCCTGTCTTACACCTCTAAGGATTTTCTGTGCCTTTGTAACTTCGTTATCAAATCTAACTGCAGCTGATTGGTAACAAATTTTCAATACAGCGTATGTCTTTTTGATCTATGTCAAGTCGTCTCAGCGTTTGAACGAGTTTATAATATTACACTCTATTAAATGCTTTTTCGCAATCTATGAAACACATCATTACCTATTTTCTTTGATCGTAACAGTTCTGAACCAACACTTTGGTTGCGACCAGTGCCTCTCTCGTATCGAGACCTCTTCTAAATCCGAATTGAGAGTATCCAACAGCGCTTTCGCATTTTGTGGAAATTCTGTAGTGAATGAAAATCAGAAACACTTTCAGAGTGTGACTCATCAAGCTGATCAATCTGTGATCTTCACATCTTGTCATTTGGTTGGGAATTTTCCTGTGTTGTCAATTTGGTTGAAAAGCCTTTGTATCCTCTTAATACTTTCGTTGTCTAGTAATTTGAGCAATTCAACAGGCACTAAATCTAGTCCAACCGTTTTCTTATCTTTCGATCTTTTTGTGGCTCTAGTAATCTCTTCTATTGTAATTGACAGTCCAGACAAGTCATATTCCAGATTATCTTCTAACTGAGGTCTATCATCTGCAAAGAGATTGCTTATATATTGTTCCCAAATAGCTGTTCTCTGTGCGTTATCTGGTGCCATTTGTCCTTGTTCAGCAAGTTGAAAAACATAAAAACATAAATAACTTTCAAACAACTAATTAGAACAACACCTAACACGGTATGATGTTGACGGTGAACTATTTGAGTAACTGAGATCTTTGTCGCTTCATCGCAGAACTATGCGAGAAGAAAATAGCCAGTGACTACTTTTCCCGCCATGGCCACTTTGTACACCCTTCCACTATCCCTAGCCAGTATTTTTGGTCCACCACTGATTTACCCAGGAATCACGTAGTGCCGTAGTGCACGACTTGGGATAAAGGCTGTACGCTATCTTGTTGAAGATCTATTATTTTTTTACTTCTGGGGTTTCTCGGTACATGACAAAAAATTGTAAGTTTATGCAAAGTCGAGGATAAATGACATTCAAAATAAAATGCGTACAAGAAACCTAAAGTTTTTACTTAAATTTTATAAAGATCTCCTAATCGAGTCTATTTTGGTAAAAAAAATAAAACAAATAAATTTGTTTTATTAAAACAAAAATATTTCAAATTTATAAACCCGTTTTTTAACCTATGTAATAGACCGATTCAATGTTTTATTTTATAAAAGTTCTTTTTAATTTATTATTTTTAGATGAGAAAAACATTGAATTTAAATGATTTTGTATTTTTTATACGTTTTAATTAACTTCTTTATGGATAATAAAACCTCTTTATAAACAAAAATAATTAAACGAGCAAGCCACTTATTAGAGAAATAATTTTTTTTATTTGTGTTTCGACGGGACGGCATTAAACTCGCCAGGAAGCAGGTTGGAAAAAAATAAACAATTTGATAAACATCACAGCTGTCAACATAAAAATCCACTTGGCAGGATCAGCTTTATCGACTTCACAACGCAACGAATAGATGTTGCTCTTAGAACAGGTAATAATGATTGATTTTTGTAAAAATTTGGTTTTTTATAAACCGGCATCTCACGCCTTGCTTAGATGTCAAATTCGTTGAATTTTGCGTCAAAATCAACGTAGGTACAGGTTAAATTTTTATATTTTAAAAATTTTTTTACTATTATTTTACACACTTCTTATTATCACTTTTACTATTAAACCGTTTTTAAAACACTATAATTACTATTTTACCTAACCTAATTTTCTAAATACAACTTTATTTACAATTTTAATTTTGACATTTCTCATAATCATTGACCTCTTTATTAACGTTATTTTTACTTTTTTACATAGAATTAGGGTATTTTAAATTTTGAAAACTTGTATAACTATTCCTCTAACCATAATTAACATTGTGTAGATGATTAATTTCATTCACAAGTTTCACAAATAGATGAATTTTTAGGGTTAGAGGTACAATTATTACTGGCATTTATAATCACTACTAGTGATTCTAATTCTAATTACAAAAGTCCAAATTATATCAGTAACTGACCATCAGACATTCTAATAAATTATCGTAAAAGTTTTAAAAAATAACATTTTTATTTCAAAAGGATTTTCAAAAAGATTTCAAAAGGAATTTTAAAAAGCGCCATCTAGGATTCACATTACTTATTAGATTAGTTTAAATTTATAAATACTACATTGGTGGGAAAGGCTATTTTCAAGACTAAGTTTGCAAAATTTTGGATATGCAGAACCAGACTTACAATCGTTTATTCAAATCAACTTTCCCACTCCCCCCTACACCTTTTATATGACAAGATAGAAGGAAATCGTGCTAGAAAAAATATGCAAAGTTTTCTAGAAATTGCAATTTTCATATTTTGATAAATTTTAACTCGATAAATTTTGTATAAAATTGTAACTGATAACCAAAAAGTAAAAAATAAGCATTTACTTTTTGGTGATTAAATACATCTAGCGATCGTCCAACGATTCTCTAAATAATTTCCTGGTTTTGTCGTGGCCACTGTAGTTACTGAAAAAATTTCACTAAATCTGTACTATAAACGGTTTTTGACATATTAGTGCTCAGTTATCATTTTGTGAGTCGAAAAAAACCTCGAAAAGCACAAGTAATTTTTGACTCCCCCAAAGTACATGCTCTCCCCGCCATTTTCTAAGATTCTGAACACGATGGCGGGTAACCCCCCGTTTTTAGCCATTTGTGTGGTGGAGTCGACTCGGGGAGAAGATCCAACATCACCATCGCGTTCAGAATCCTCGAAAACGAGAGATGAAGGGAAAAAATAAAAACAAATTTTTCACCCTTTCGGGGGTGGGGCCAACTCAAAAATAATTTTATTCACCGCCATCGTGTTCAGCATCCTCGAAAACGGGAAGGGACATAGTTTGGGAGCGTCAAAAAATTATTTGCCAATTTATCATAGGGCCTTGATCGTAAGTACACGACAATTCGGTAGGTTAGAATATTATAATTCCGAACAATATTTGCGGTATATCATGCCTAATTGGTAGTTAAATCAGATTTCTTTGGCTCCGTTTTGTCGTATGTGATTTAAATAATATTTTTTCAATGCATGAATAAAATTGTTTTTGAGAAAATAAAAGGATATACCGACAATTTTAGTCTATTTTCAGTCACATTATCAAGTAAACTGTAAGCGTATTACAGCCTTACTAAAATTTATTGATAGCAAAATTATGCAAAAATTTGGGGCGTTACTATTAAATTCCAGTTAAAGTTTTGACAGTAATAAACATATCATACTGCTCATATTCCTCCATTATTATGAATTTAAACGTATCTCTTTAATCAGTTTGAAAAGTTTTGTGGATATTCACAAACATCTCCGTATCCCAATGTGAGGTAAATTCTTCTTGGTCCCAGCTCATTAAACTCCATTTATCGTAGGTATATGTACCGTTCGCTGTGAATAATCAATTATTTTCTACATGACGTAGTAATTATTAATGCCTTTTGACAACATTAACGTTGCCAGAGTAGTTCAGAAATAGTGTAATGGTTAAATTTATTTTGATAGAACAACGTTGCTGACAGCTAGCTGCAAATTAATTTGAAGTTAATTGCAGAAAGGTTTATTAATTATCTATGCCATTTATGAGCAATTATGGCAATAGAGTTTGGCCGGTTAATAATTCAATTCGTTTAAAGGACCCGCGTATACCACCGCTATTGCGATAAAGAGAGTTCGTCAATTTTATTTTAACTAAAGGTACCTTTTTAGTAGGTACTTGTTTGGTTGCTGTTAAAGTATTTAAAATGAATTATAATTCCCTTGAAAGATAGTTATAATAATGTAAATAAATATACTGATCGTGAGAGTCATTTCTTAAATTCAAAGTGTCACAAGTAACTATCAAATTATTGTTATAACTAACTTATCACCTTTTTAGTTATTTATTATTATTATTATTATATTATTATGCCTATACGTGACTTCACCAAAATTTTAAAATTTTTATACGTTAATAGAAATTACCACCTTTTTAGTTATTTATGTTTGATCATGGATTTTTACTTTTATGAGCCACGAGATTTTTTTTTAATGTAACTTTGAATTTGAATTTTTGTATTAATTTTTTTCAAATTTTAAATAACAAATTTGGTGGATGGCAAAAGTTCATTCACCAAAATTTTAATTTTTTTACATGTTTTTAAATTTTGGTGGAGGAATTATAAAATGTTAGTATAGATGTATCAATAATCAATAAATAAAATATATATTAATACAAATTCGGAACCTACTGTTAAATTTACAATTAAAATTAAAAATAACCAAAATTTACCATTTATTGGTGTCCTAATACATACAAATAAGAGTTGTTTTGAGACATCCGTTTTTTGCGAAAGGAAATATATAATAGTAGATTCCGTCACAAGGTTAGAATGAATTTTTCATTCTAACCGAGTAACAGACTATATTTTCTCAACGACCAAAAAGAATTAATTCAAACTAAATTAAAGTTAGTGAACGAGTAAGGAATTTAATTTATCAGATTCGACATCCTAAGACCGGTTTCTGCCTTTCGACTTCATCAGTTAGGCTTTTTGAATCCAATAAATAAAATTCCAAACCCGTACAAGTCAATAGCTATATCCGCTATAAGATAATGAAAATTGTGTATGTAACCCCAATACATCGGGAATTATTTGTTTTAAAAATTGTCAATACTCTCTTTTAATCATAGATGGTAGCACATCTAAAAACTAAATTAAATTTAAACAGGTAAAGTTATTTTTATTAAAAGACATATGGTGCCGACATAATTGGACACACTGTATATATATGATAGATATGATTATTTTTTATATACATGTATACATATATTATATAATAAGTGGATATTTTCGTGACTGTTTAATAATTTATGTAGTTACAATTAGAGGGAAGAAGTCAATTGTAGATCAATTTCGATTTCGACAAAAAATGCAAAATTAACAATCTCTGCAACATTAAAAAATAAATGTTTATGAATATAATTGATTTCATTTTTGACTCTACTTGTCTTGTCTTCAAACAAAAATTCTACGAACAAATTTTCGGTACTCCCATCTAATATCTAATATCATCTAATATCTCTCCAAAATATCAAGTTACGTTTTAGATGAACTCCTAGAATATTGCACAAATAAAATCATATTCGAAATTCCTTTCCTCAAGAGATATGTACATGATCTTATCGCCTTTGTACCAGGAAACTTGTTTTTAACAGTTTCGATCCAAATGTTCAGTTTACTGCTGAAAAAGAAATTCAGTTCCATTCCTGGATTTAAAACTAATAAGAACCAGAAAACCATTTAATAGTAATCATTTCCTAAATTTCTATTAAAACCATCCCATGCAAATAAAAATAAATTTAATTAATAACCTCAAAACAGAGTTGTAAGGTCACTTATCCATCTTTGAGAGATGAGTGTCTGAAAGAACTTCAAAACATTCTTTTAGAAAACTCATATCCCAAATCTATAGTAAGTAAAATTCTATTTAGTATCTCTATTTCTGTTTCAAATTCAAACCATCCACCAACAACTGATCAAATTACAATTTTTAAATCTATAGATGGTTTGACATCACAACTCATACATTCAATCAATATAACCTAAAAATTCATATCTCTCAAAACCTTTAGGAAACTCAATTTAGCATAAAATAATCATTAGAAAAAATTTATTATAAATATTGAAGAACATGAATAATAACTAAAGAAATTAAATATTTAAAAAGTACAGGGTGAAAAACTTCTAATCTTTAATATAAAGTAAAGAATATTCGAAATGAGTTTAAAGTTATAGCAAAAATTATTTTTTAAATTGTACTACAAAATGTAATTGTTTAATAACGTGTACTCAGAATTTACAACTTCTTCTTTATTTTTACCGATGTAAAAACCAATGGTCCATAAGAAAATTGATTCCTGTTTTCCCTGAGGGACCCGATTCCAGTTTTCCTGAACTATTTGAGCCCAGCATCCTGTTTGTACAACTCTCCATCCTAGGGACGCGTATAATTGTGAAACTTAAAGGTATCCAAAACTAAATATCTAGATATTTTGCAATAATCAAAATTAAAAAAGGCCTATTAACAAAAAATAAAACAGAAAGAACAATTAAACCTAAACAAATTAAGGTTAGAATTCTTCTTTCTGCTTACACTAGTTAAATAAAAAAATGGTTTAATTTAAGAAAAGTGCACTTACCTTTTCTTTAGTTTAAAAATATTATTGTCTATTAATATTAATTCATTGTTTTGTTTTGTTTTCTTTTCTTTCATTTATGTTGTGTATGTTAAAATAAAGAAAATTTGTGTTATAAATTTTAAATCACTGCGTTCTTTATTAATGAAACTGATTATTTAACTAACCTGTGTTCTGAGGTAAGATGTCTCATGTTTCTTCTATTTGATGGAAGATGGCGCCCTAATAAGTAATAATTTTTTTAACAAGAGATGAGTTTCAAATTAAGGTTTATTTTCGTAATTTTTTTACAAGAAAATTCTCTTTGCAAATTAGGTGAAGTAAAAATATAAATCAACTAGAATAAAACATTAGAACACAAACTAAATAAAAATAAATTAATTTAATATTACAAAACTTATAAATCAAAACAATATATTACATATGTAGATAGACGCATAATGGATTATGGTATGAGAATTTGTGTATATGCTCATATTCACTCTTCTGATTTCGGTCAAAATAACTCATGAGGATCGCGTTTTAGGACCTCGCGGCCATGCAGAATTTTTATCAGCATCGATATTTGGATAATATCCACGAGTTTCAAAGATTTTAACCGAGGGCCAATCTCCGTAAGCTTCGTGCGAAATACTTTCAAAATATTTTTCTGTGTTCTATGTTGTTATCCCGTGATCTGTTACTATAGTAATTATTTTTTTTGTGTCCTCAATTTTTAAATTAAATGAACAGAAACATTGTTTGGAATAAGTGATTTTTTATCAAATAAACAGAATATACAACCCGTGTTTGTGTGGTAAATAATAAACATAAATATACAAATTTAAAAATATAAAAAAACGCCAATTTTCCTCCCCAGTTAATTTTTGAATTGAAAGCCCAAATTATACAGACTTCTGCAAGGCCATTAGCCGCTTCCAAATATGGGGTAATAAGAAAAAAATCCTTCTTGCATTTCTCATTCTATCGCGATCTTCCCGCGTCGTCGTCGGCTGTAAAACCAGCGTCGTCAGCCTCGCGAGCATCGTCGACGTCGCGACGGCGAGCGTCAGTAGATCCGGGACATTGTTTGGGCCGCCACGTGCCGCTGCGGGCTTAGAGGACGAACTCGCGTGTTTAGAAACGATTCTGAAGTGGTTACGGATTATTTTCGGTGAATTTGTGTTGGGAAAATTTTGTGATTTGAAAAGGATAGTAAAGATTGAAATTCAGGGTAAGGAAAAAAATTATTTTTTTTTTAAATTTTTTTCGGGTTTTTGAAAAAGATTATTTTGTATTACTTTTGTATAATTTACTAGTTTTAAGGCAACTAATTTGGACGTTTGATATATGTTAAAAAAATTGGAAATAATTATATTTCCAAAGTTAATAATAATAATAATAATAATCTTTATTTCAAAAAAAAAAGTTTACATTTACCATAAAAGTTCATATTTACAAGAAAAGTTTACATTTAAATTATAAGTTGGGCTTTTTGGAGATTCTGACCAAAATCTATGTACCTAGTATTTTTCAAAAATTAACAAAAAAGTACTGATAAAATACTTTACAATTTTTTGTCAATTTTTAAAATATTTGTTTAAAGAAAAAAATTGCTTTATAATAAATTATTTTTAGTTTAAAGTCTATAACTTATTTATTTATTACTCGTACTAGTACTACCTAGTTATGTCTGAATCTCTTGAAGATATTTACACAGATTGTTTCTTCCTAGAATACAGTAAAATGGTATGTATTCTTTAAGTAAAATTAGTCCTGTTAATAAAAAAAATAAGGGCAATTATTAGATAAATCTTTACTAAGATTATTACAAAAAATATTTCTGCAATTTTTTCTTTAGATACATTTTTGATCTACTACAACTAGCCTGACTGTAAACAACATTGTTAAAATCTTTAAAATGGCTAATGAAAACATCTAAAATTAATCTATATTAGGTTGATTTTTTAAATGGTCTTCTTTATGGATATTAAAACAACCTTTTTAAAGTAAAAATGTTCTTAATTTAACGTTTCGACTTTTACTCTAAAGTCGTTTTCAAAAGTTGACATAATATAAACAAAACATTTTTATAATGATTAGTTTTGATGTAGTTAATTTATTTCCAAAGGTACTTGTCGATAAAACTCAATCTTATGAAAAAAAAGTTGATAAGTCAATTTTTTTTGTAGATTCTAGGTCCACGTATATCCTAAAAAACTCACTTTTTCCCTCAAAAATGGCCCAAACAGTTTTTTCGGTAATTTTGACATTGCCAATCGTTTCTTAGATAAAATTCATTTGGCATAAACCAAATTTTAATTTTGTTGAATTTTTTTTGTAGATTCTAGGTCTCAAAAACTCTCTTTTTCCCTCAAAAATGGCCCAAATATTTTTTTCAGTAATTTTGACATTGCCAATCGTTTCTTAGATAAAATTCATTCGGTGTAAACCAAATTTTAATTTTGATGAATTTTTTTTGTAGATTCTAGGTCCTAAAAAACTCACTTTTTCTCTCAAAAATGGCCCAAACATTTTTTTCGGTAATTTTGACATTGCCAATCGTTTCTTAGACAAAATTCATTTTGCGTAAACCAAATTTTTGTTGTTAAACTTGTTAAATCTGTCTTAATTAAGAACAACTACACAAATAAATTTATAGATCGTTAACTTTACAAAGACATTAAAAATAAAGAAGAAAATTCCACATCTAACATTTTCGACCAATTAAAAGCCTTTATTTTGTATCGTTGCCATAGCAACTAAAAACATTCCGGAAATGTTTGTCTCCTCCTTGGGGGAAGGAGCATGAAATTACACTAGAAATTTTTGACGTTTATAGGTAAAATGACATTTCCATTTAACTTCAGATTATGTCGAATTTATTCTATAAGATTCCGATGATACATTTTAATTTCACTAACTTCATTACAAAACTTGCATAAAACGTATTTCGCAAATCGCTCCATTATTATAAACTATACAACACAACGAATTTCGACACAACGACACTACGAAATTCTCCCTCGGCTTCGACTCGGGAGAATTTTCAAAATATTCGTGTTCTCGAAAAAATTTCCAGTCATAATTGAAGCTCTAGTGTATAAGTGAAAATTTAAATCGCCCAATACTTCATTCAAATATAGTAAAAATCACTTATATTCCAAAATTATCGGAAAAAATTAGGATTGGCACTAAATCTAATTTAAGAACAGTTTTTCAAACGAATACATTAAAATCTTTAATAGTAAATACAAAACCTTTTAATGAAATTCAAAATACAAAAAATTGTTTACAATTTCAAGCTTTATATTTTAAAACAAAAATTCAAACCACTTATTTTTATAACATAATTCATTCATATAATATTTTAAATATAGTTTCGATATAATTCGTATTTCCGGCCTTTAATATGATACAAAAATGTAGAATAAAATATATTTGATGCGCTCATCTGAACAACATAATATGATTTACAATATAACGCAGGAACAGCGTCAATTCTTTTTGGCAGAAGCGTTGAAACTATCTGCCATAATTAAATGGAAAAATAATATAAGGAAATTAAAGATACTGAATTTATCATTGATGTTTACTTATTGCAATAAAAATTATATTTATACCAAATGAAAGATTGGATATTTGTTGTAAATATTTATACTGGCACTTCACATGGCGGTAGATACTCGCATTGGCGTTTGCGACATTTGATACTATTTGACAAATACGCTAATACAGATACCAATATGGCACTTCACATAAATATTTGTAATATAAATATTTGCTTAGTTTTCGACAGAGCAGTTTTGACCGAAACATATAATGAACGTATGTGTACAGCTGTAACAATATAAATAAATAAATACTTATACTATTATATGAAAAGTGTAAGGGAGTACTAATTGTATGTTGTATGTTGTATGTTGGTTGTTAGGGCTAGATTTTAACCAGGACTTTACCCATTGCTGTCAATATATCAGCAGTATTATATTTCGTGGACGTTTGTTTCCAGGGAAAGTTTGGAGAATTTGTTCCAACAAGTGTTGGCACAACCTTTAAGCTAATTTTGTAACTTTTGCCGAGTGTCATTATCATATGTTGAGTACCAATTAGAAAGGATTGATAATATATTATCAAAGACGCTACACCTTTACGATATCTAGTCCCTTACAGGAGTTTACATGTCTCTTCAAAATTTACAGGCAAACTTATATAAAGTCGAAACGTCTTCGTCAGCCAGCCTACTTGTTTAAAGTAAGTGATGGCATCGCCTGAAAGGTAGCTCCCTCATATTGATATGTGTTAGCCTGTGCTCACCGAAAAGAAAATCTCTTATTTGTGAGAGTGCCGGGCATTTGCAGATAACCCCATCCTGTAGAGGTGTTTTCGTAGATGACAGTGGCCAGTCAGGATGCCTGTGGCTGTGCGCAGGTTTTGTCTGTTCATAGTCATGTATTTTTTGGCTGTTTCGCTGTTCATCTACTCTTAAACTTGTCAAGGGAGTGCTTCTTTAGTAGGTCAGCCACAGCCGATGCTGATAAGCCTATGAAAGTGCCAGATCCCAAAAGTTTTTGGGTGGGTGCTTTCTTAGCTAACGAGTCAGCTATACGGTTTCCTTTTGATTTTCCATGACCTTTGATCCAAGCTAAAGGGACTACGTTGTTGTTGCAAGCTTAGATCAGGGCCTGGCGACATTCTAGTAATAGACCTGATGTAATGCGTGGTCTATTCAGAGCTAGTAGTGCCTGTCTGCTGTCCGTAAGGATGTACATATTAATACCAGTAATGCTTCTTCTGGTAGTCCCGTTTACGGTGATGGATATAGCAGTGGGCTCTGTTTGAGCAACGCTGGCATTAGAACCCATTGCCCATTTTATATTGAGATTCAGGGATCTGGAATAAATTCCACAGCCTGACCCCTCATTTGTTTTAGGTATAGATGCACAAGGCACCTACTGCCAATGTAGCCTCTTGTACGTTTTTTATTATTACGCTATAGGATATGAAAAGCATATCTTGGTGCAATCAAATCTATGTTGGATTGTATCATATACAAGATTATACAAATAAGAGAATATATAGTAAACATTAAAATAAATACTTGAATAAATAAAGTAAAGCAAAACAATTTTTGGTTTAACTGACTTATTTCCCGTTGACTACGCTGCTGATATTGAATTATACAAAATAACAAACACATTTTTTGGCTGGCATATGACATGAACGAGCTGTGAATATTATAAATTCCGTTAACGAAGAATATGATTAGTTTTACACAGATGGATTTAATTTATAACACTGACAGAAGTTGTAATGCTCTTGTAAATTTTATTTACTGGGTAATGCGAAAATATATCAAAACAGTGAATAATTTAATATTTTACAATAATCCTTCTTTATTGCGTTTTGCTACAAAATGGGGATATGAAACGATTTCCAGCTAAATTGATTATATTACCGTATTGCTTTTAATTAGTGTTAACAAATAAAGGACTTTGGAAATTTGAAGTGTTTTATTTACAGGAAACATGTTTTATTTATCCTATTGGAATATATATAATTGTCCAGCACTAATCACCTTAATAGTTGGCCAAGACAAAAGTGGACTGTACACTTTAAAAATGGTTGTGAAAGAACTTGATAAGTATGGTAGTTTTCACAAAATATACTATGTGACCTAAATTTTACATTATATATGCCCCAAAATTACAATGTAAAAGTATTGACAGAATATTGTATGTAAAAAAATATCACCAACGTGAAAATACATTGTGAAAATTACTGGTTTAGAGAATTCTTTGTGCACAGATTTAGTTATGTGAATCCCCACCTCCTGGACTATCGAATTTGTAAAGAATTTAATTTAAAGATATAATCCAGTTATCAAATTCAGCACCTCTCAATTTTTTTCGACATGTCCTTGCGTGAAAGTGAACTCCAAACTTGTCGGTCGATTTGACGCTGTCTGGCTGTGCCTGATAGAGATTTTTAGGGTTTAAAGAGAAAATTAAATTTGAGGCTTTGTTGGTACAAACATTTAATTAAATGGTGGAACATGAATGGATTATTCTATAACAAAAAGGGTTGAAATATTATTATAGGCTATTTTTTTTTGCAAATGTGATATCAGTAAAACAAAAAAAAAACGTTAATTTGCTTTTACCAGTAACGTTGAAAACATGCTTGAAAGTATATTTTACCAATTTGAATGGCTCTCTTACAAAATGAGTTAATTGACAAAAGCAAACGCTTTATATTGGGATAGTATCATGAATTTTGCTTCTAATATTACAATGAAAACTTCAGTTATGGCAAAGTTTAAATTTTCATAATAAGCAAAAGATTTATAGTGCAGTGCCGTTAGTCGTAAAAAGTGAAACACCTCGAACGAGAGTGGCAGTGAATCGATTTTGATGGGTTTTTTTGCATTGTATTTCTACAATCTAATACTAAAAATCTATATATTAGAATTTGCCGATCTTTGTTTATTTAATAGTTTATTGCAAAATTCGGAAAATGATTTTAAATTAATAATAATTTTAATTATATTGTTGAAAAAATATCATTATTTACGTTTTTGGGATTGGTAAATATTGATTAAAGGCCGAAAATTGCAAACTTAGAAAGAGAGGAACCAAAATAGTGCCAAGAAACTTTGTAATCAGGTATAATTCCCACAAAAAACGTTATTCCATTTATATAACAAATTAAACTAAAAATCAATGAACAGATAATTGAAAATAATATTGAGGTAGCAAATAGTTTTGTTAGTCACTATAGTAATTCAATGAAAATATTAAATGAAAAGCATTTTGGAAGCGCTAGGACAGATTGTACAAAATCTCATCTGAATAACAGTAATTCGTTTTTCTTTGACCCAGTAAATAAACAAGATGTCTTAGAGATAATTAGAAATTTAAAAAATACTAATTCTGTTGGGGTAAATTGTATATCCACTAAAATTATAAAACATATTGCCTACCATGTAGCTGGACCTTTGGCAAATATAATTAATGTTTCCGTTCAAATTGGTGAATATCCTGAGGAGCTGAAAATAGGACTAACAACTCATTTAGACAAAAAAGATGATCCAGTTAGTTTGAAGAATTATAGACAAATAACTGTATCTAATGTCATAAGTAAAATAGTTGAAAAAGCTATGTATAGTTGAATGATTTCTTAATTAGAAAAGTATAACATCAACAAAATGTCAAAATGGGTTTTACCATGGTAGATCAACAGAGAGTGCTGTTTATGATTTTGTTGAATTTTTATACAAGCATCTAGACGATAAAAAAGTTGTTGGAGCACTTTTCTTTGACCTTACACAAGCATTTGATTGATTAGATTTGGGAGGAAATGTGTTGAGTTGGTTAATGTCATATTTAAGACAGAAAAATTATTGAAAAAGTGAATGAAGCTCATTCAAATAGAGGTAATGCAGATATAGGAGTACCGCAAGGATCCGTATTAGGACCGTTGATATTTCTCATATTTATAAATGATTTACCAACGTACATGAACGCAGACTGCATTGTTCTATATGCAGATGATGTGTTAGTGGCTTCCTATGCAAATTCTTTTGAATTAAATTAAAATTAAATTTTCTATTTAACAAATTCAATGAATGGTGTCACCATAATCACTTAATATTAAATTCTAAAAAAAACTGTATTGATGAAATTTAACATTACAAATAACTCTGAGAACATAATAACAGTGACAACAGATACTCTAAATGTGAAATTGTCTGACTCTACAAAATTTCTGGGAACATTTCTTGATAGCACGTTATCATTCCAATCTTGTATAGATTACGTTAGTAAAAAAGTTAACAGTGGGTATTATGCTATATTTCAACTCAAAAATATCCTAAATAAACAACAACTTATAAATATTTACTACGCAATGATATACTCTCATTTGTCATATAATATAATAGTGTGGGGAAATTCATCATCCTCTAGTAGGCTCTTCATTTTACAAAAAAGGGTTATTAGACTAATTTTTGGTCCAAACAGAAGAATATCATGTAAATCATATTTCCAACAATTTAAGATTTTAACATTACCTTCTATATACATCTATAAGTACATAATATAGATATATTAGACAAAAAATTTATTTAAAAATTTTTTTGAAAGTCAACTATGAAACAATGCATGGTAAGTTATTAAGAATTCCAAATCATAGAACAACATTTTATGAAAAATGTCCGTCTTATTCTGGAATACAATTATATAATAAGTTGCCCCAATTCATAAGAGATGAACCAAATTTTAATTCTTTTAAGAAAAAACTACAGGGCTTTAAAGTTTAAAAAAAATAAATGTTTTTATTTAAAAACTTTAAAACGGATTAATATATTAATTTGAAATTGAGCAGGTCGTTTTGAAATGTAAAAATACATATTTTAGTAAAAAATCATGTTTGTATTGCTTAACAGTTTTCAAGTAAAAAACGAATAACCTTTACATCTTACAGACTTCATAAAAACATTAAATATCTTAAAAACCTCAAGATTTTCGGTATGTAAAGGTTATTCGTTTTTTACTTGAAAATTGTTAAGCAATACAAAAAAAATAAAAATAGCTTCAAATACCATGGGCGTAGAAAATGGTTGCGAAAAGGGGATATACTATTCTAACTGCACGCCACTGGATCTAGATATGAAACATGATTTTTTACTAAAATATGTATTTTTACATTTAAAAACGACCTGCTAAATTTCAAATTAATATATTAATCCGTTTTAAAGTTTTTAAATAAAAACATTTATTTTTTTAAACTTTAACGCCCGGTATTTCGAGTTGGACCCCTCATTCCTTATATCATTTTGTCCAATTTTACGAGAGGTATCTACAGCCAGACGTTGTAAGTGTCATTTGGAAACACCCTCTATATGTGTATACATTAATGTTGAATTTTTCCTACAATTTTAACAGTTATCTCCCAATATTTTCTGTCTTACATTAGCAGAGCAAACATGTAAGTTTCGGTAATCTCCAAATAGAGAGTAAAGCAAATTTTTCTGCTTATTTTTCACTGCTTCTTGGCATATTCCAATTCAATTTCAGTAACATTCCATCTACTTAAATTTGAATTTCAAAAAGATTCTTTTGAAAAGTAAGTCTCTTTGTGATTTTAAGAAACGAAAAGTTTCATTAATTCTGCAGAAAAAGATCATTTTCTAATGTATGACATGTTAGTTCAAATGTATGAGTGCACTCTTTAAATCTTTGAAATTCTCTCCGTGTAATGGACGAAGATTAATTCCATATAAATTCTCAAACCTCGTCTTCAAGCAACGTATAAATCTTGTGCCTCTTTTTACTGTGAGTAAAGAACGTGGCTTATAGGGAGATTCAACATACAAATGAAAAATATTTATGGCGAAAAGTAAAATGCGAAAAATAATTAACTTTTTTCAACAGTAAAAAAGAATTGATTTTTACAAAAAATTTACTGTACTTTTAAAAAAGTTAAACCTGACTCCAAACGTTTGCAAAATTTAAATATTTGTTTCTTCTCAGCTAGTAAAGCGTTCTTGTAGCTTTTGATACCTCGAACCGACAATAAAGTATCTGTTTAAGCTCTAATAAACATATACAATTACGTCCATATAGGTGTTGATGTTAGCCATTATGTAGGTGTCTGTTATTAGTAACAACATAATTCTGAATATCTCTATCAAGTGGCGCCGCCCACAGTTAACCGTAGATCATTATCTTCTGCGTGGTAAGGGGATCAATGTCCTTAATTACTGTCTGTTCTCGTTATATCCACTACAACACATGTTCACATACCTATCAAGTAATCAAGTAAAGTAAAATAAAGTTAATATTCAATCAAATTTTTCTGTATTGGAACTGGAAAAATGCTGTGGAATTTAAATTATACCAAAAATTACCATTTAATGCGAATAATAAATAAATTTGTTACGAAAGAAAACTGCGATGACTCATCCCGTATAGGATCCTGATTCTCTGCTTCACGAAAAGTATAAATCATAAGTTCTACTTTTACGTTTTACGCGAACGTGTTATAGCTGCTACATCTTAAATTTTATAAGTCAATAGAACTAAAATGGTTTTCCTTTTATTGATATCCAAACACTTCTCACTTGTCAGTTAAAGAGCAAATATTTGATTCGAGAACCTTCAGCTAAAATAGAATTAATCTTGATATTTCGTTTCCACTCTGGTTATATTGTGCTTTTAAAAAGAGGGAAAATCCAAATCCCAACTCAAAAAAATAAGGTAATAGTACGAATTGTAGGCATAAGCGAGTATGTAGAGTAAGATCTATACTCCATGTTGAGCTGTCTACTTTCTACTGATGAGGCACATCGATGCCGAAACCGGTCTAGAAATGACATTAATAACAGAATCAAACTTTCCAGATCCAAACTTTTCCGACGAAGTTTGGGCTCCAACACGCATCTGGACCGATGTAATTCAATGCCTGTGGGGGCAAGTAGTCTAAGGTGTAGTTGTTTCAAGTTCAGATGGGGTGTAAACATTTTCCATATATTTCTAAATAGGCAAAAGCATAAATCTACAATCGATCAGTTAATACTCCCAAGAAACACTGGATGTTTCATATACAAGGTGTCCCGTATCGTTATGTAGTAAAAAAAAACACAAAACTTGTATACGACCTTTTATTTATTTCAAAGTTACACGCCCGCGAATTATTGGCAGATAAAATGTCAATTAATAATATTTTCAAAATGTACACCTTGTTGAATGGAGGCTTGTGCCCGTAAGTCAATTGATGAAGTAGTTATACATATATGGCGCTTGTTTTGTCTATTTGTTCGGCAGAATCCTGAATACGCTCCAATAATTCTTCTCTTGTATTTGAAACTTGCGCGTAAACTAAATCTTTCATGTACCACCATAACTAAAAATCAATGGGATCGAAATCGGGTGATCTAGGTGGCCATGAAGCAGAACCACCTCGACCAATCCATTTTGGATAATTGACGGTAACCCAGTGGATAGCAATTCCGAAATGTGGTGGAGCCCCATCCATTTCAAACCACATGTTTAGGCGAACATTCGGTGGGATATCCTCTAAAAGTCCTTGCAGTTCGTCAATAAGAAATTGAAGGTAATTGTCCACATTTAACCTCGCAGGAACAATGACAGGACCAATCAACGTCATCGATTAGGGCATCTCAAACGTTAATAGAGAATAGAACTGGGATTTTCTAATGCCCACCTATGCAAGTTTCTTAGATTTGTAACGGAGTCAACAATATTTTGACCCTTATCCAGGAAACTGGTATATCGAAATCCAATAGACTCAAATCAATCTACCCAAAATATATTAAAACTATTAGCGAATGGGAGTAATCTTTATGACTGAGTATTGGCAATGTACAAATACTAGATGGTTTAAAAAATGCTCACAAACGAAATCAGAACAAATCAAATTATGCAACTAATAAAAGAAAAATTTTAAATCATATCCTCATAAAAAAGTATCGAAATCCCATCTGAAACGTCCACTTGAAAAATTGGGTCAACGATTTTCCGGGCTATTCTGTTAAGAACAAAAAAAAAATGAAATATAAAAAAAGTTCTTTTCCCGAAATTTACATAATTAAAGAACGGAATTAAATGAGCTTTTAAATCGGAACTTTTTATATACACCATTTAATATTTATTTTAGTTACGTAATTGGTTTTCGTGATTTATTTTCGTTTTGAAGCAATTTTTTTACTGACGAATCTTCTGGTATTTATACCCCAAGTAGCATTACATTAGAAACTTTAAAGTGTATTACCAAAGTTTTTGCCACGTAATAGAAACGGTTCTATAACGTGGCGGTGACTAAAATGGGGAAAACTTTCTTGGTGGCAGTTACGTGGTGGTGTGGTGGTCGAGACTAAACACGAAACTTTGTTTAGTGCACAACAGAATTGCTGCGTCGTCAGGAATAGTGTCGATTCATAACTTATACAATATAAAATTAGTAATAATAAAGAAATTGCTTAACCTAGTTTTAAACAATTCAATAAACTATAAAGTATAAAATGATATATTTTGTGAACTTCAACTATGTTTTCTCCCATCTTTATTGAAATATTTGGAGTGTTTTCCTCTATAACGCTAAAAGGACCGCTATATAAGGGATCTAACTTATTGGTACCCTCATTTCTTAACATAACCTTATCTCCTACATTATATATTACAGATTTTTTATTTACATCCTACGTAGATTTTCTTTTAGATTTAGAAGTATTTAAATTGACTCTTGCATCGTTACATGCTTGTTGCAATCTATATTTTATTTCCTGAGGGTAATTATCGAAATTATAAATAGGGTCCATTTGATCTTGTAAATTAGACGGCAATTTAGCTTTCCAAAAATTAATTCGTAGGGTCCGTACTTGGTTTCTGTATGTACCGTCGTGTTATAAGCAAAACACCAGTAAGGGACCCATGTGCTCCATGCATTGCTGTATTTAGATACTTGAATTCGCAAATATGCACCTAAATTTTTATGAGAATTTTCAAGAGCACCTAGGGTCTCATGGTAGTATGCTGTTGAATTAAGCTTTTTAGTTTGTAGAAATTGACATATTTCTTTTAAGATAGATGCCAAAAATTCCGTACCCTGATCTGAAACAATTTCACTTGGGGTGCCAAACCTTAAAATGAAATTATTTATCAAAGCCAGAGCGACGGTGTGCGCTTCTTTATTTTTTAAGGGATATGCTTCTACAAATTTTGTTAATTCACATTGTAAAGTTAAAATATATTTTTGGTCTTCGGTCTTCTTGCGGTAGTGGACCAACTGGGTCTAAGTAAATTTTTTGAAAACCCGAGAAAGCTGTAGTGGTGATAGTCATTTGCTCTTTATTTAATATAGAATGTTTATAGCGTTGATAATCGTCACATTTCTTAACAAAAGTTTCGATGTCCTTACGCAAACCTCCCCAAAAATACCTTTTTTTTTATATTGTTATACATTCTATTTATGCCTGCATGTCCTCCGGTAGGGAGAAGGAGAATATGAAAATCATTTAATATAATTTGTCTCGTTTCAAGATCTATGACATTTTCTACATCATGTATTCTGAATAATTTGATACCGGTATCTATTATAAGATTTGAGAACTTTAAAATATCGTTAATAAACTGTGCACTTTTCTTATTTTTTGAAATAACTAATTCCGGAATCTCATATTTATCATAAATATATTTCAGGTCTCTCAATATAGTACCTAGGTCTGATGTCGATCGAGGTTCCTGATTAAAATATATTATTCGCGAATCTTTATTATAAATTAAGTTCCCAACAATGCAATTCCATTTATTTTCTTTTTTAATATTTTTAAATTCTGTCACAGATAATGGATTTAGACAAAAAGAATTTTTAGGACGTTTCAATAATTCTATAACTCCAGGGTGATCAATCCTTTTATCAGAATTTTTACTGAAACTGTCTGAACATTCATTTTTTAACTTTTTTGTTTGAGCTCTTGTTGTAATATAAACTGAATTGCATATTTCATTATTCAAATTTTTTAGTTCTTCTGAAGATATATCTATACGAGAGAGGGCATCCGCTACAACATTCTCTGTACCTTTAATATATTTTACTGTAAAATCATACTCTTCAAGAATTAATCTAAACTTTATTAATCTACTGCTTGGATTTGCTATTCCAAATAAATATACTAGAGGGCGGTGATCTGTCAAAATTACGAATTTTTTAGCAAATAAATAAGGCGTAAAGTGTTTTACTGCAAACCGCCAACATTTCTTTTTCGATTACGCTATAATTTTCTCTGCTTTATTAAGAGATCGACTAGCATACGCAACCGGTTTATCATCAAAATTTGACAGTACAGCCCTCAACGCAAAATTCATTGCATCTTTTCTTACTATAAATTGATTTTCTGGAGAAAAATCGGGATATTGCAGTACTGGTGAATTAGTCAACATTTGTTTTAAGTTTTCGAAAGATTTTTGACACTCTGGATTCCAAAAAAATTTAACTTTCTTTCTTGTAACATTATTTAACGGTGCAGCAATATCTGCGAAATTTTTGACATATTTTCTATAATAATTAGCGAAATCGACAAATCTTTTGACTTCCTGAGAATCTTTTGGAACTGGAAAATTTTGAATCGCTTCTACTTTAGAAGGATCAGGTGAAACACCATCTGCCGAAATTATATGACCTAAATATAGAATCACTTTTTTCAAAAAATCACATTTATTTGGATTTAACTTTAGGTTTACTTGCCTCAATCTTTGGAAAACTTTAACTTGTGATTTAAGTGTCATTGCCCGAGAAAATCTTTGTGGAAAACTTTAACTTGTGATTTAAGTGTCATTGCCCGAGAAAATGCACTAGGGCTTGTTTTCATACCCATAGGAAGTCGAGCCATTTGATACTGACCTCGATCTGTAGCAAAGGCCGCATATTTTCTGCTTGTTTTCTCTGTCTGATAGTAACCTTGAGATAAAGCAAGATGAGAAAAATACATTGCACCTGCTAATGCATCTAAAATTTATGTAATACAAGGTAATGGAAATTTGTCATTTTCTATTTGCGCATTCAACTGCCTATAATCTATAACTATTCTAACTCGTCTCTCTCCTCTTTCATCTAAACCCTTTTTTGGAATAATAATAATTTCATCAATTTCTGAGTGAATTTGTGTTTTTTGAGCAAGAGGTAAACGATAATGCTTTATAAAAACTGGTTTTGCTGAGTCATTTAATTGAATTTTTTCTTTGCCAATATTAGATCATTTTGGAGATGAAACACATCAGAATATTTTTTCCAATGAGTTTTTCTCTTCACTATTTAAATGTAATTTTATTAAATCTAATAACTTATCTGCTCTAGTAACTGAAAAGGTAGGTTTTGTTTTAAATTCGCACAAATTATAGTTTTCTAATTTTTCTAGCTTTGGTTTAAAATTTTTTAGAGTAACTTCCTGGTCTCTTACATTTAGAATTTTGACAGGAATCAAATTTTTCTTATGTCCTAACTAAAGTTCCAGCTATAAAAACACCTTCACATAATTCGCTGGGTAGAACAACACAATCTCGGTTTATATTTACTTTACAATATTTAATTACTTCGTATCTAGGAGGGATTGACATATAATTAATTTGATGTGTTGTTTGCACATGTCGTGTATTATGATATGACAGCGAAAATAAAAATTTTTCGTAGTTGCAGAATAATCATGAAAGAAATTTGAGCCTAAAAATATCATTTTACAGATTTTTTTTCCTTTAATTACACACTTTGATCAACGTTCAAGATTTGATGATCTGTCGGTGAGTGAATGTTCGGTTTTTAAAATTTGCGATTGAACTTGATAATGGATAATTTATTAAACGTGTAAATGAGCGCGAATGGTTTTTCGGGAACTTGGTTGATTGAGTGAAATATTAGATAAAAAAATATTAAATAAATTCTACTGAGAATCTAATGGTTGTTTTTTGACATACTATACTTTTTGACTTACCAAGATATATTCTTATAAAATATTATTGCTTTCAAAGTATTTTCCAATAAACTACACGTGTGTACAAACCACGTCATCTTTCTTCAAGGTTTTGTTAAGCGTCCTGTTTGTGTCTAAAACTATTTGTACTAGAAGCAATCCACTAGACGAGTTGAGGTAAGCTCGCTCAAAGAGTGTAATCTGAACTTCGTTGAATATTTGAAAAGCCTGTTTACATAATGCAGGATGTTCAGTAAAACGTGGATTAGACTTATAAATTATGCACCGGTTGATAGAGACGAGAATTGCTTTATGTTAAGAAATTGAATATACCAGTATGTAAACTGAACCCCTAACCGCAATTTTCATACTTTTTTATATGAAATAGTACAGTCCATCTATGAGGATATGGTACATAATTGTTTAAATAAAACAATGTAAATTGGTAAGTCGTATTCGTCTTTTAAATCATTTAGATATATACAGGGTGTTTCCTATGATAGCAGATATTTATCTCAAAAACGCGTTGAAATATTTGACCAAATTTTTTGAACGTTAGAATGGCTTAACTGTGCATTTTCTGGCTAAGCCAAATTTTTCACCAATGTTTTTTTCTAACACCTACTTTGAAAATTAAATTTTCCTCGCTAGTTTTAGGGTTTAAAGTGGTACTTTTCCTCCCTAAAAATTATATATATAAATACAGGTATTTTTTTTAGTTTATATTTTCATTTGATTTTATTTTTCAACAATTACATTAACAAAAATTTACAATTTTACGACTTGAAAAAATGTACACTTTGTAACATTGCTGAAGGTAATTGGAGACGAAGAATTCGGTGGGTATGTTATTCGTATTGCAGTTAAAAGAAATGGTAAAGAGATAAATTGACGATGAAGGAGTTGCTTCTCTTGTAATAATGGCTGAGTAGGAGTACCTGTCATCATTTGATTTATTTGACAGTTGACTGATCTACATATCCTTCCGCCACTCTTGTTTCTTTACCAAGTCTTTTATTTTGCTGCTCAAAAATAACTGACACCAAGTCGTTCAAAACAGGTGTCAGAATATCCTTGTGGCACAATAAATAAACGCTAATTGAAGACCTTTATATGCAATCTACAATCTAGGAATATATAGTAAAAAAATCAAACTAGGACTACCTCCAGATCTGAGGAAGAAAATATTTCCTTATGGAGCAACAAATATAGTGGAATGGAAGGATAGATACCTACAAGAAAGGCTCCCTCTAATAAGTGTGCCATAAATCATGTTGGTTAACCAATATTATTTGTATACTTTGTAGTGTGAATTTTGTGTCATTTTTGATTTCAAATCGATTAGGAATATGGTTTTAAAAGCAAACATATTCTTTATTTGTCCATTGCTACGTTTATCCGCCTAGATTCTGCGTGTTGTTTCAGAACATCTGCCCATTACTTCTTTTCTTGTTTGTCCATCGTCTCCAAAATTGTTATACACTTGTTCCATTGATCGTCTTATTGCCTTATGTTGGGGCTGGCAAATTTGCATTTTAGTTTTGCTCTCTTTTCTCTAGTATATCTTACTTTTGTTTTGTCTAACATCCATTCGTTTCTTTTCCTGTCTTTAAATTGTATTTAAAACTTAAGAATGTTAATAAAACATTTATAATTCTCACAAACTATTTAGTCTCTAAGATGAATGACAAGTTTATATACAAGTTTATGTAGTTTCAAATGGATTCATGTCCAGAAACGGAATAATTGAATTTTAAGTAGTTTTGGCCTTATTCCCAAACTAAGACTTGATACATCCAAAATTCATTTTCGGGCTATTTGATATGTATAACTTTCATGCAGTCTTAGTATTTTGAATAATTGAGCACTGGACAATGCGCAACTCTGGAAATGTATTAAAATTACCAGATTGTGACAAACACATTAATAACTTCGTAAATAATTAATTTGGAATGTGTAATTTATAAAGTGGCGGACCATTATGAATAACGAATAATAATAAATATAATTTACAGTCATATTTTTTATTTAAGTATCTATTTTATGAAAATTAATTAATAAATGATAAAATTTACATTTGTTTTTAATTAATTCATTGAAAGTTTATAAAACAGTTAAGACGTTACAAAAATATATTGCAAAAAATTTTGATATCTTAAATTACAAAATTATATTCCATGTTGTTATAAAATCTTGTCAAATTGTCCTGTAATCTGTTTCTAGTTAATTTTTATTATTTTTTGAAAACGACCTTTGATAAAAAGTCGAAACGTCGAGAGATTAAAAGTTTGTGATATCAAAAGTGATTTTTTTATCCAAAAAGAAGATTTTAATGCACTGATACAAATATGATAGATTTGTCGTAATTTTATTCATATTAGCATTGTAAAAGGGTTTAATAAATTATCAGATTAGAATTTTTCATAATTACCATTGTCTATACTACTGACCTGTTGATTACTCGCAATTTTATTCACAATTGCCCTTTACTTACAAAATTGCTTACAGTCTAGTAAAATACTCACAAATTCGAAACCTTGGCTTCTCGAATTCGCTTTCTTATATTTAATAATTTTTTATAGTAGATAATAAAATAAAAAGGGGATTATTGATTATTTTTGGCGTTTTAATTCCCTTTCTTTGTAACTAAATAACACATTAACAAAAGATAAGCAGAAATGAAAAAGAAGATTTTAAATTATAATTTCACTCAAGTAACGATATGACCTGTCGCCACTGGGAGTGCTGCTGTTTACATTGTCCTAATTATAAAAGTCCGTAAGGCGATACTACTATAATATCCTTATACAATGATATTAGTAAAAACGTTAACTTGGGGTTATTTTTTAACATTCTTGCTCCCTATCTCCGTCCCTTATAAGAGTTAATTAAATGTGGTCAATATTGATAAAGGCGTAACTTTATAATTTTTTAATCAAATTTTTTATACATCCAAAACAACCTTTTCCCTAAACCATTTAAGTTACTCATTTCCGCTTAATTAATATTTGATGAAAATTTTGTAATTCTAGCTCATTTATTGATTTTTACTCGATAATTAATCTTTAGATTCCAGTGTAAGAGAAAAATTTAAATTCGAGAGACCGCTTTGGGTTACTTCAGTTTATTTTCATTTAATACAGTCTGAAGCAATTTCTTGAAATAAATTTTTTAAAAATTAAATAATAAAGTTTCTGTAAAACGTTTGTTAATTTTTTGCAGGTCAAAATAATACTGGTTTTATGTAGGCATTTTTAATTCTCACATTTGCAATTAGTTTACAAATTTAGAAGTTAGTTTTTGGTTACGTGGCCTTAATCTGCCTACTCCACGTACCAAATCGTTTTAATATTAATTATTAATAGTATTAATAGTATTTTTTACACCTCCTGAAGTCGAAACGTCGATATTTTTACAACCTAAACGACGGCCCTTCCCGAAAACTTAGAAATTTTCGTATATGTAAAACCATTAGGGAGTCATTAGAACCCAAATATCAATTTTGTTATAATTGAAATACGTAAATTGATATCTGGTACATTAAATTGTACTGAAGGACTAACAGGTCAGCGGAATAATAAGGTTTTAGTAAAGGGTTTAATTTCATATTAACCGCGATTCAATATGTAATAGAATTTGAAACAAATAGGTATTTAACTAGTTTCTTACTAAACATATTCGATTAACAAATCTTTTAAAACAAGTAATTTTTTGTTTTTTAAGGAAACACTAAATTACACATTATGATTTCGGCAAGAGAAAAAACAGTATTGCACAAACGAACTTTCATTCTATTCTTCTTACATCTAATCCTCGAGTTTCAGCTTAAGCTGAAACTGCAAATTCCTAAATGTTGATCATAAACAACTTAGAGAGATACCGTTCAAAGGTGAAGATCAAATTAAAATCAACCAAATTAGAATACGATGGTTCCATGTACAAAAATTGGTGGTCTTTCAATTGATTAACCATCCTCTTACCTGTCAGAAATCTTCATCAAATAAAAGAGTAAGAAATGTCAGCAATTCAAAAAGATACAGTTTTTTCGTGTCAATTGCAGAAGCACTTGTAGATGTGCCGACAAGTTCCTTTGCCGGAATAAAGCGGGATCATTTTGTTCTGCAATTGAAAATAGATAAACAACTATAATCGTAGAATTTCTAGGTCCGGCCTAGTGACCGTTCCAAAGCCTATACAGGTAAAGATGCTGGAATAGTTGATTGAACTGGCCGTCAGTGAAAGTATATGGAAAAGATACTTAAGTAACAACAATTTTTATTCTCTTACAGTAAAGTAGCGATCAAGGAAATCGGATCTACTACAAAAAATCTGTCGGTAAAACCCTATTGTTTTGAGTATGCTCCTCAAAAAAGACAGTTCGTGGATAATAAATGAATAATAAATAAACCAAAACTCACTGAAGAGATTCTCCAGCTGAGCAGAAAAATGGCCACTGTATCCAAAGAAGACAGCTGGACGGAATGGAAATGTGTACTAAAGATCTTATATGCAGAGTACTCGTATGTGATGAGAAAAAGGAAAGAGCCTTCTCAAAACTCATATATTTTTAAATCCAAAATAAATACCCGTTGTCAAAGATGTTGTTTAATTAAATTTTAGGACGACATATTAAAATGCATTGTTTGCAAACGACAGTAAATGAATATTCTAGAATACTTTATCTCCCAAAGGCAAAATTTAGCTTTATTCTTCTAAGCAAAATAACAGTTTAAAAAAATAAAAATAGTTTTGACAACAGCAAAGAATTTAATTATATTTTGTATTTTCATCCAGAACAATTTCTTTTTTTAAATTATCCCTTTGACATAAATTAAATTAAAACGAAAAATTTACATGGATGTCTGCATATTATACGTATGAGAGAACAACACCGAAAATAAAATGTAAATTATTTAACTACGTTAATTGAATTTTCTAGTGAATTTAAATTCAAACGTTGCACCTTTTTTAAAAGAACATTGAGAACTGCAAAAATCCCACTCATTTTTATAATCAGTAGTGCCGTGGAAAATTTTGTTATAGAAAAATGAAACTGATAGAGAAAGTATAAAATGCATCTAATAAACTACAAAAATTTGGTAGATTTTCGTGTCTATTCATACTCATATTCATATTCAAAGCCTCAAGTTAATTTGAGGTCTCAAAACAACAACACCATCTAATAATATGATTGACAAGCCTGGAAAAGACCTAACAGAAGTAACATCATACCGTCCCATAAGTCTGTTACCAGTTAAATGCAAACTTCTGGAAAAACTGATTCTTGACAGAATGAACGAATATCTGCAACTCAAGAATGGATCCCAAATCACCAATTTCGACTCAACCACAAAGCAATGTCATAGAATAACCCAGGAAATAAATAAAGCTCTCGAAGAAAAAAAGTATTGCTCCGCAGTATTTCTAGACATAAGTTGAAATTATACTTAAGTTTGATATCATAAAGACCTATTAGGTATGTGTGCATTTTTCATATTTTTATCTGGTCCCCCAACAAAAATATTGCAGGTTAAACCTTGAAAAAAGTTAAAAAAAGTTGTTTTTTAAAAATGCATATATTTTTATGGGTAAGAGTCTCACCAGTAATACTTTATAAAAAGTAACTATACTGTGTAGTGTAACAGCAAAAAAAAAATATTAAGGCTGAGAAGTTCCTTCTTTGAAAAATTATCCTTCAAAAATTGAATTTTGCCAATTTTCGACCAATAATTTTGAGCTGTAAAAAATATACGAATAAATACATATAATTAGGTAATTATGATTTTATTTTGTACGCGACAGTGTACTGAAATCAATGCAGTTTATTTGAGAAGGCTATGACGATCCGTTGCTGTACAATTTAAAAAATCGTAGATGCCTGCAAATGCGAAATTAGCGTGCGGCCTAAAAGAAATATGGCCGCCATTTTCAAATGGTATACAGTAAAAATTTTGAAAAAATATTTTTGAACCCCCAAAACATAAGGGAATCTACCTACAAAATATTATTTTTTTCTGAGATGGTCAGGCAACCAATTATTTTTTTTTGGTATGGATTGACCCAAAATTGACCCTTGTGGAACTCCCATATGTGTATCTAACAGATTAGAGTGAACTTCTTTAGTTTTGTTGTCTATTTTAAAGTTTAGAGATACATATTGTTGTCGGTGTTTAAGAAAGGTTGAAATCCATTTTAAAGAATTGCCTCTAATTCCATATGTCTCCAATACAGACCATAACAATTCATGATTGACGCAGTCGAATGCCCTAAAGAAGTGGTGATGCCACAAAACAATTGCATCGGCCATCTTTGAAAACTGTTGCACAAAAATATTCAAATCGAAACAAAACAAATATATTTTCTTCCTTTGGCCATTTGAAGCATAGGAATCGGATTAGTTTGGTTGTTTTTCATCCACCAATTTTTCCATTCTTTTATTTAACCTTTTTCTCTTTAGACTTCTATCGCTGTGACTATGTTTTTCATGATCTGTCTTCCTTTATCCTTTTTGCCACATATATTTAATGTGTTAAGTACATTTTTGTTAGAAGGGTACTTAGACTTTTACAAAAAACTAACTACGTAGATATTAGCTGCCCTCGCTTCGCTTCGCTCGCTCCTGCAACCAATAGCCGCGGGCTGCTAAAGCTTATTTTCTGCACTTGTGATACAATATACTATTGTTTGGTTTGCAGAGCTAAAGTAAACCAAGTAGGGAATTTGAAATACATAGGGATTCACTATAATGGATTATAAAAGGTGAAAATGAATGACAAAAATAAATAGCAACAATATCCAGAACACATTTATAATGAAAACTAAAGTGTACAAATAGGCTCAAATTAAAGAATTACGAAAAGTTTTGTATTAGAGTTATCAGATACGATGGAATAATAAATGAGACGTGCTAGGGGTTCAAAACCAATTAGGCCATCTTACAAGATTGAACGTCGAGGGATCAGTAAAACAAATTTGGAAAGGAAATTGACAATATAATAAAACATAATAAATCAATGAGAATAGTTTATGAGAATGTTCGTATAACGAGGAATTAATAGATGAAAAATATTGAGTTATGACAAAAATGGAAGTGATTATTTATAAATACATAATTTTTTTGGACACTAAAAAAATTAAATCTTCTGCGTTTATGAATAAAATAAAATTACTCCGAATAGAACTCAAACGTTCGTTTTTAAATTTACGGCAATATACGTTTAAATCTATACCAAATTAAATGTAATTTGCATACATCTGGTGGCGTTTGAATAATGAATTATTACCGAGACCACAATTTGATAAATGAGACATGATAAGAAGGATGTTTTTGAACAAACCTTATAAATTTTCATTAATTTTGGTTAAAATAAATTGGCCTATATAAAAGAATAGCGTCAAATATAAAAATGATAATAAATGTGTCTTGATAATCCGATTCATTTATGTTTTTAAAAATTGCGTCCTTACCTTAAATGCTTCATCTCGCAAAATCGCCATTTCGATTTCTGAAACAAACAAACACTATTTAAAATGCTGTTAGTGAAAATATTTAAAAGACCTTTTACTGATTTAGTCCCAATAAGTGAGTGATTCAGGGAGACAGAAGACAGTAGGAAGATCTTCAAAATATTGACAGATTGACGTTTTATCTGTTACTACCGAAAAAAAATTAATTTGTTGTTTTGTGAAAAAAGTAGTAAAAAAGTTGTAGAACGTTATATTATACCTGCTATTTTTAAATATACCAGCAATAGTAGTTTATAGAACTAGTTGAGTCAATAAAACTGAAGAAGAGCGTAGGCAGCGTTTGGAGGCAAACATAATCCGAATAATCACAAGGTCAATCATTGGAGGTGTGTAGAATAAATCTTGAATTACCGTGTTTTTCTAATTAAATGAGTTGTACGTTATAAATATAACTCTGAATGCTCGATAGTGGAGACAGGTATTCCACAAAGCTCAGTACTGGGTCCCTGTCTTTTTTGCCATGTATGCGGTTTATCCTTAATAATATCTAATATGTCATCAAAAAATATTCGGAAGATATTAGAGGTCGTAAGCCAGTGGTTTAATGAACATAAGCTCTTTTTTAATACAGTGAAAACACAGTTAGTAACTTTTCACACTTCTCAGAAGTCATGTGATCCACTTACTATATCTGTCAATAATTGCTCAGTAGATCATAAGTGGACCCTACTTTAACCTGAAAACCTCATTGTGAAACCCTTAAGTCTAGTCATTTCTTGTTTAAAAACTTAAGGAATGTTTTAAATAAGTTGTTAAATCTATACTATGAACAGGTAGATTCTCGTATGAGAAACTTTTATAATTAATAGTAATAAAAGATGCAGTCTATATTTCTAATAATATTTGTTCGTTTTAGGTCATGGTGGCTGACAGAAGACGTTTTTATCAGTAAATACAGTGCTACGTGGAAATTA
This sequence comes from Crepidodera aurea, assembly GCA_949320105.2. NCBI lineage: Eukaryota > Metazoa > Arthropoda > Insecta > Coleoptera > Chrysomelidae > Crepidodera > Crepidodera aurea. The sequence continues at coordinate 18,626,607 of OX439475.1, read as the reverse complement.
TACTAAACAAGCAAGTGTGTCGACTAGTTAGGTAATGTTTGTCAACGAACAAATCCTAAACCAATGTTAATACTCATTTGTTGACTGCATAAATTTAGTGTATGTAGGATGACGTTGTGAAAACCAATATAACATTATGAATTTATGCATCACTGTGACAATCTGTTAATGGTAGAATTGGTTCTACAACAATATGAATATTGGATTGTTGGTCATATTGCTCCTATGCGGTAAAATTGGATATGCAGGGTTGCCACCAGTAATAAGAATAGGTGAGTACCCTATATTTACATTATTTAGTTTTAAAATGCAGCTGATTATATATAATTTAGTCTCTTGGATCTTCAAAAGCTGAAAATTCGAATAAATGCTTCGACTAAAAATGTTTTTCTTAAACTATTAGTCATTAGGACAACTGAGGTTGGTGGAAATCATGAAGGAATCTCTTTTTATCGAGTGACAAATGACCTGAATAGTTTGACTAGAGTATTTTAAACACTGTTTCTTTAGGATTGAATTTTCACGAAAGTTGTAAAAGTTTGTGCGTTCACATCTTGATTAGGTAAAGGACATCTATTTACCATAATTTCCCTAATTATTGTTTTATGAATGTGTTCTACCTAAACTAATTGAATGAGACGGTGATTTCCTATTTATGCCAAATCCACCACCTCTGCAGTTAAGCATCAGGGATTTTGAAGGAGAATCATTTAATTGGATACCGATGATATTGCTCTCTATCTTGCATAAACAATGTACGATAAATGATAAGTACAGACCTATTGTCTTCTCTCAGATTTGATAAATATTGGTGGCAATAAAATATAGTCAAGGAGCCGTTAGCGCTGAATGGCGTACTCTGCTGGTAGTATTTCAATTTACATACGAGTGCCTTGAACCCAGGGCCGTAACTAGCTTTTTGTGGGCCCTGCGCAAGTAAATGAGTCTAAAGAGAAGATTGGTAATCTAATTTTCACTGGGTATATCCATATATTGTAAAAAAAGTCGCGTTGCCAGATTTTTAAGTGATGTTTAGTGTCGTGCACAAATGATGTGAGCTTGTGTGATTTTATTTCACATTATTTGTGCAGTTTTGTTACTTCCAAGGTAACATTTTTGAAATTTTTTTGGTTGGTTCAAAAAATTTCACCTTCATGCTTATAATTTAGTGTCGTGACAAAACTATTTAATTTTTTTTCTAGTTACTACCAGAAAAAAAATGGGTATACATACAAATACGCCTTATATTATATAACAAAGGCTGCTAATATACCTTTAATAGATATCTTTTACTTCAATGTAAATTGCCAAAAACACCTGCAAGGTAATTGAACAAATCAGTTGTTGATTTTTCTGTTGTAGTAAATTTGATTCGCGTTTCTTTGTTTCAACTTTTTAATTTCCCTTTTTTTATTTCAGTGTGTTAGTTTTGAAATATAATAATTAACAGAACTTGATTTTATGTCGAATGCAAATATTCCCAACAATAATTGTTGTACAGTGACATTATAATTTAACAAATTGTAATGTAGCAAAATTAAAACTAAAAACAAACAAAATTAAACAAATAATATGCAGTTCAGTTATAACAAGATTCATGTTTACAATTGAAATTCAAACATTTCACATATTTATTTGCAAAAATGAATAAATTAACTTAAATAAAAGATGAAACGAAATTTAGAGTTAATTAATAATGATAAAATGCAAAAATAAATAGAATTTGGAAATGCTGAATATTTAACCAACCAAAGCAATATAGATAATGTTATCGAAAGTAAACAAACAGAAGTGTTTCATTTCTGCAAATATTTAAAAAAATTTATATTTAAGAATATTTCCAAAAAATCTTCTTGTATTTAAATAATTTACGCAAAGGATAAAAATGCTGGGGCTTCAGAAAGTCAGCTTAAAAAAATTAAATTTTAAAAAGTATGTTCTATAACAGAGTTTCCCAAACTTTTGAAGCCTACGGCACTGTATCAAATGATATCCGATAGCCACGGCACACTCTCTACTTCAGGGGGCGTCTGGATTTCATTATTTATTTTATTCTGGGTCCCCCGGCACATCTAGCCAGCCTCGCGGCCCTCAATTTGGGAAGCCCTGTGCCTATTTAACTTTTTTTTGTCACTGGACATGCTTTTTTTATTTCGGTAGTCCGCAGTCTATTAATTTATTGTATTATCCATATTTTGCTTTGAAACAATACTGTCAATTTGAGTATTTTCAAGTGTAACGAACCCATATTATTAGAGAATAGATGTTTACGCCACTTTGTTGTCGCATTTTGAAATTATCTTTGAAAGCTGGTAGTTGCAGTGTGTTCTACTTCTCTTCAGCTGAATAACTCACTTTGTTTAATAGTTCATGCACAAGCTTTCATGATACAGACAACGGTACACGGTAAATATTGCTCTCATAAATGTTTACAAGCTTTTTAGAGGGGTACGAGATTGTATTAATATCTAGTTGGGCTTGAAATTTTTTCTTGAACAAAACGACCAATACAACTTGAATGAAAAACTATAACAAACAATAATCTACTAGAAGGAAGTAAACAAAAGTAACTAAGTTGTGAAAATATATTGAAATTGATAAAAGATGAGAAAAATGGAGAAAATAATACAAAACAAAATCAAAAAGAAGAACCATTATCAGTAACAGTTATGAGGTAGGGGTTTTTGAGCAACTACATAAGATATTACTACGAATTGATGAATATTAATAGAACACTTGGAACTGAGGCAAAAAAACCCAGAAAACACTTTGCGTTATCAAAGTTTTAGATAAAAAACACCACACGTACATACCCAAGTCCGAAAAGAACTTTAGAGTAGTGATGTTAATACAAAATAACGATATCTATCAGGCTTTAAAAACTTTTAAACATCATGTCAGTAAAATGGAAGAATCTTCATGTATAGACCTCAAACCCGATAAAAAATAAATACATCTTCTATATACCGAAGCTAGTACATACTATGGTAAAATTCGAGGTACCCACATTTGAGAGGATCATCTCCTATTGCTCGAGATGTCAATGATATGGGCATATCACAAATGTGAGAAACAAGCCAGAGAAAACCAAGTGAAGCATAAAATTGTAAATTTCCTATTTGAATTCCCAAGTAAATTTACGAAATACTAAAAAAACTAAATACCTGTAAACTGCTGAATTATTTACAGACCTACTGAAACAATTCAAAAATACTATATAGATACTACAGCGTAAATTCATTTATTAACTGTTCTCTTTTAACATAATTTGGAACTTCTACGGTATGATTTTTTTATTTTCGTGATATAGTATTCAGGAAAAAATTATATACTTTATAAGTGTATAGAGAAAACGTAGAATTAATAACTCGACAGCATTCTCCTTTATCCGCCCTAGAGTCCTGATTTTATTTCTTGTTTTTTTTTATATAAGGAAATGTAAATAAAAAAGAGAAAAAACAACTAAAAGATGAAATCAGGAGTTCATTGTAGAATTAAAAACAAATAAGAAATGTTTTTTAAAATAAATAATAAAATCTCAATTCGTGTTTAAGTGTTTACAGTTACCGAACAATTTGTTAGACGATCAATTATTTTTAAGAGAGAATTTAAGCTTAAAGTTGCATTCGGCAGAATGAAATTTAATTAAATTGTGTAAATTAATTACATGTTAGAAGATAGTTCTTGAGCATTATCTAGGCTTTATTGCATTTAGTAAATTTATGTCTTCTAACATTGATAAATCTCTACATTTAATTTATTTGATAAGGAAGTTAATATTGAACTAGAAGACAATTATTAACTATTCAGAAACACGTAATGAAGACTAGAAAATAACTCTTGTCTTTTTCTTAAACATCAATCAGTGAAATAAACTATTTCTTTCTGGTACCGGGACACTCTATATACAGGGCTTTTCACGATGAGCGTTAATTAGACGTTTCTGGCACACCAGACAACGGATCAACCTGAAAATTTTGCAGTATGCATAAATGAATATGATCTACAAGCCTAAAATATTTTAGACGATGCGGCGTTGCCGCTTCTACTATAAAGGGGCGACTACTTTGATTTTTCAAATGGAACACCCTGTATATAATATAATATTATGATTTCTTACCACTTTGTCAACAACTTTATGTACTATTTCCCTATACCTATCTGTTACCGTTTAGAGGATGTAAGTTAATTTCGATTTCCAAACATGTACCTTTATAAACGCTGATAATCTTGAACTCTCTGGTACTAAGACGATCAAATTCGAAATGGAGTGGATTGATACCATGAGGATCTTCACTTCGAGTCATATTTTTATTTGCCTCCTCATACAGGGTCTTTAAAAAATGCAGATACTTTGATCACATGAAAAAATGAGTGGAAGTGAATTTTTTCAAATGGAACACCCTCTATATTTCCATTTTTTGAGCTCTACATTCAATTTTAGATTGATTTTGTTTAATTATGAACAATTGTAGATTATTGATATTCCAAGATAAAAAAGGCAATACACACTTCATAAATTGTTAGATAAATTTATTGATAACCTTCTTTATCAATTTATCAACAATGAATAATACTGATCCAACATGGGATACCTAAGATAAACTTTTTCTCCATTTGTATAAAATTTTTTGGGACACACTGTATATTATTATAAATTAATTTAACAAATCAATATTATACCGATATGTTTATGCGACTGTTGAATAAACTTTTTAACGACACAAAAATTTAAATGTTTAAACAGGATGCAGATGTAATTTATTTAACCAAAATAGTAAATTATTAATTTTTATAGCTGCTATAAATATCAAATATATTATTAAATATATTGTTGTATACTAAAAGTGTGATAAAATAAATAACATAATAAATATTATTTTTTATTTAGATAAATGGAAAGGCATTACATATAGGAAACACGTAAAGAGCTTTGTAAACTCCTACTTAATAAATAAGTCTTCTTTCGCTAATCATATATGGTTCGGAAAGCATGACTTTTCTTTTGACGACTTCAAAGGTGCTCTTAGAATTTTTAGAAATAACTATAACTTGTCCTAATAAACAACTTTAATCGATAAATATATTTTTCTCCACGACCATTCGTTAATATTATAATTCCAATATCAATTTTAGTAAGAGAATATAGTAATAGAAAATAAAGATTCTAACTTTTTACGAAATGAATTTTCCGTAATTGTTTTAAAAAATAAGGTTTGCCATAAATGTCAAATTAACTGTCTGTATTAGTTGACGTGGTCTTGAAAATTTTAAAAATGAGTATAAAATCAAGCGATTCAGATGCAGAATTTAAAAATAATCCTCCAGAAATAAAAAATATACCATAACATAACTCAAAATTTGCTGCACCAAAAATCCAAGCATGAATATGAAAAATACTATACAATGTTGAGATATTGGCAAAAAAAAATACAACGGACTCCTTTTCTGAAAATGTTTTAACTGCATTTTTTGGCGATTTGCTAAAAAAATGGAAATCTTCCATTTTGTGAAAATCTAACAACGTTAAAAAGATACGGAGGATGGAAATCTTCTCAAGAAATTTTAATAATTGTGCCAACACTAATAAACATTAATATTAATACAATATAATGTATGTCCTTTAATAAAAATAACTTCAGTAGTTTAAATTTAATTTATTTTGAATTATTTCTTTTTAAATAAAGCCGGTTTAGTATTTATTACCTTTGAAAAAATTTTTATATACAAATTGATACATCTATATTTAAATTTTATCCTTCCTCCACCAAAATTTCAAACCAAATGTAAACATTTAAAATTTTGGTGAATGCAATTTTGACATCCGCCAAATTTGTTATTTAAAATTCAAAGTTACATTAAAGAAAATTAAAAATTTGAGGATGTTGCGGCTCATAAAAGCCGTTTTCGTGAAAACCAAAAATTTTATCGATAAAATTTGGAGGACTCGTGGTATTTATCAATTTATTACCTTTGAAAAAATTTTTATATACAAATTTATACATCTATATTTAAATTTTATCTTTCCTCCACCAAAATTTCAAACCGCATGTAAAAATTTAAAATGTTGGCGAATGCACTTCTCAAATCCACCAAATTCGTTATTTCAAATTCAAAGTTACATTAAAGAAAATTCAAAATTTGAGGATCTTGCGGCTCATAAAAGGGAAAACACTATCGTCAAACAAATAACTAAAAAGGTTAAATGTTAAAAATGTGTATTACTAGGGTAGAATAAAAAAATTAGATACGAGTGGAATATTCCGAACTTGACCTTGTGACAGAATCTACTATTCCTTTTCTACTTTACGTAACTTGACTTTTCTGGACCTTTGCAATCAAAATTGAAACATGCGAGGACATCCATTTTAATATATTACAAATTGTCGCAATACTTTACTTTTTATCAGGGGAATGGTTACTGTTATATAAGATTGTTCGTCAACTACATTTTCCCAACAAAAAATATTAGTTCAGATTTCCTTCCGGCACCAGCTAACCCAATAATCAATGCATCATCATTAAAAATGATTTATTATCAGCTTCTATTAAAAATATCTGTCGCTTCAACAATTCCACCAAAGCAGGAAAATTTTTATGACCTTACCCATCTTTGCCTTTAATGAAATTTTCAAATCAGTGTGGAATTACGGTTTGCAGGTATGGGGATCAGCCAACATATCCATCATTCAAATATTTTAGTCAAAGTCACAATCAACACGCCATTTGGTAACAAACGACAATTACAACGACCTCGAAGTGGAAATAGTCAGTGAAGTGATTGTGCAGTGCAGTCAAAAATATGTAGTGAATTCAGAAAATCGCGTTAATACATTAGATTTAAGCCCTGATAAGAAAAAATTAAATATTTCGCTGAAAGACATCGGTTAATGAACCAAAAAAATTCAAACAACAAAATCAAGACAAAAAATCTACTTCTTAAAGTTCAAAACCAAAAAAGTAATTTCACAGTTACAAACTTTGAATGAGATGAATTTCCACCAAGAATTTTCCCTTTTGAAAAACTTTCCTGTGCATCTCAGAAAATTGTCTGACATCTGCACCACCGGAAGATTACTTACCACTTGAGTGTCAACAGCTGGAGGCTGGATGCATAGAATGATTTGTAACGGCTTGTTGCTTCTTCGTCTGTCCCCTGCTTGCCGAACCTCTTTTGTAAACATTTGTCTTTCGATACAATTTCGAGCCGGCAAAGACTGTGCACACGTTGACGACTTTGTTTCGAGGATGTTCCTATTCATTTGAAAAATGGGAAGTTTGGATAAAAAGATAGAAATACCTTATAGGGCGGTCCTAGAAATAACTGAAGGAGAACAGATCATTTGGAAAATGTTTATTTTTATTAACAATTTCTTTGATAATTCGAAGTATGTAATAGCGTACTACTACAAGCTGGAGTTTACTTTTTGAATGATAGTCTAATCACATTATGAGGGACCACAGTTTTTATCAGATACAATGTGGTCCGAGAAATGTACTTTTTCCAGTAATTGATCTATTAACAGCTCAATATTTGCATCCTTTTGCTACTTCAGGTTATACAGGAAATTTGTGTTAACTTCGTTTGGGAATAACTGCGGTATTTTTAACAACTTTGTTATTACTTCCCTATATCTATCTTTAACTGTTTTTGGCTTTGGCTTTGGTTTTGAGGTTAATGTTTCTTTTCCAGGTAGTCAACTAGGGTAGTCTTGGTGGGGTTGATGGGAAGCCCCATCGATTGACACGTTTTTTGGTGTAGTCAAGAACTCTTTGAACTATATCGCAGAGAGTACACTCGACTTTGCCTCTGCCATCTGCATAGCTTTGACACGATATCAACTGTGAGGTTCCACATAAGTGGGGAGGCCATTACTCCTTGTGGGCGTTCTTTGGTTTTGTGGGCATTCTCTTTATTTTAGTCTCTGTTATTCTGGTATACAGTAGTTGCGACATCTGGTTGTCATGTCGTTTACTCCTCTGTCTTCTAGTGCTCTTTTGACGGCTTCGTGTGGTGTGTTATCAAAAGACCCTTCTATGTCTAGAATGGCGCATACTGCAGTTTCTTTGTTCTCCAGTGCATCCTTGATTTCATCTGTCAATTGCACCAATACGAAACCCCTCTTCCTAGTCCTTCGATTGTTTTTGTATGTAAGTAATTAGAGCGATTTCGTTATGTGTTAACTCACGTTCGTTGATAAGAGGTCTGTTTGATCAGTCAGTGACTTTTTGAATTTCCCGCCCAGTAACTTTAAATGCAACACAGCTATGAATAGACTACTGTTAAATTTTGAGCAAGCTGGGTCTTTTAGTTTGTGTTTTACAGCCATTGAGAGCAGAGAACCTCGTGAATTTTAACAAAAATGGAAGAAAGTGAATTTCGTGTGCTGATTAAGCATTATTTTTTGCGTAAAAAAACCATCACTGAAACCAAGGAAAGGCTTGACAAATACTATGGGAACTCCGCACCATCACTTTCAATGGTTAAGAAGTGGTTTACTGAGTTCCGTTGTGGTCGTACCAGCACAAGTGACGCCGAACTTCAGGTCGCCCAAAAGAGGTCCTTACACCAGAAATCGTCGATAAAATCCATGGAATGATATTTTATTATAGGAGAATGAAAGTGCGTGAGTTGGCTGAGGCTGTAGGCATCTCAACTGAGCGGGTACATCACATTTTATATGAATATTTAGGCATGAAAAAACTATCCGCGAGATGGGTGCCGCGATTGCTCACACTGGACCATAAGCGCAACCGTGTGACCATTTCAAAGTGGTGTTTGGCGATGTTCTGCCGCAATCCGAACGATTTTTTGCGCCGTTTCGTAACGGTGAACGAAACATGGATCCACCACAACACACCAGAGACCAAGGATCAATCAAAACAGTGGGTTTCACCGGGTGAACATGCACCAAAGAAGGCCAAGAAGGGTCTGTCGGTATCATTCACATCGATTACCTTCAGAAGGGTAAAACGATCAACGGCCAATATTATTCAGAGCTTTTGGACAGATTCGATATTGATTTCAAGCAAAAATGACCTTATTTGTCGAAGAAAAAAGTGCTATTCCATCAGGACAATGCACGAGTGTAAACGTGTATAGTCACAATGGCAAATGGCAATGGCCCATAAATTGGGCTACGACCTGCTATCTCATCCAGCATATTCTCCTATTTCCTGTTCCCAAACCTGAAGAAATGGCTGGGTGGTAAGAGATTTGGGTCGAATGAAGAGGTGATCACGGAAACGAATGCCTATTTTGAGGGCCTTGAGAAAACCTATTATTTGGAAGGAATAAAAAAATTGGAAAAACGCTGGACTAAATGTATCGAGTTAAAAGGAGATTATGTCGAGAAATAAAACGCTTATTTGCTTCAAAAAGTCACTGGCTTATCAAACAGCCCTCGTAACATGTAACGCTAGTTTGAAATTCTGTTTCGTAGACATAAAGTCCGTGGGCATCTTCATGGATTGGGTTGCTCCAACACTTAGTTTGATATCTTTGATTGATGATACATTATTTTATTGTGATTGCCATTTATTCCAAATTATGAATATTGGGGAGTACATGTTATAGACAAATTATTATTTTGCCATTTAAATTGTTTGTTTTTATTTTTGATTACGACTGCATTAGTTTAATTAATTTTATGTTATAATTTAATTTAGGGAATACGCTTGAACTCAATTTATAACTTCTCATTTTATGTCATTTAGATAATTAATGACATTAGTTAATTCATTTTAATATGCTAATTAAACTGGAATTTCATGTATAAATTTAGTAACAAATTTTATTGCAGTAATTGTACGTTTATGGTATTTGATCTCTTATGTATGTAAACGTCTGTATTTTTGTTTTCCATAATTTTTATTCTTGTCACTGTCTTCTTCTAATAAATTGCCTTTATTTATATTGTAATTTTTTTACAATATATGTTTGTAATGTGAGGCGAAGTGTAGATAAAGCTACTTCACCCTCACTAGTATAATATTAACAAAAATTAAATAATAATAATAATAATTATATACGCCCTGCAATTCACTCCCTTACGAGTGAACCCCAGAAGCTCTGCAGCTTGTGCGGGGGAGGGACGGCTATTATTATTATTTGCCGTGGCGCTCTGGGGCGACTTACTGATGAGAGGAAAATTTTACTAAAGATTATATTTTAAATTATTTTAAAAGAAAATTTGTATCACTGTAAAAAATTATTAAAAATAAGAAAGCAAAAATCTTAGAAGCATGTGGATGGTCGGAAAATTTTGTGTAAATTATACGGAAGTTAAAAAAATCAATTGGACAAATTAAAAGTTCCGAAAGGGGGGTGGGGGTAGCTAAATATATAATTTGAGGGTTTTTTACGATTTGTGGCTGAAATATGCATACTAGCAAAAAAAGTTTAATGTAAAAGTTGTAGATAATTAAAAAATGTAAAACTGTTGTATTAATTATTTTTCAACATAACCTCAAAATTATTCAAAAAAACGATAAAGACCTTTTTTTTGGTTTTTAATTTTATCTGTTGTAAAAACATTATTTTTTATGAAACTTGGTGAAAACGTTCCTCACTGTATTTTAAATAAGCTGTAATTTTTTGAAAGCCAAATATTTATTTTTCGATTTTATACGAATTTAAATTAAAAAAAAAAGCATAAATTTCAATCGAAAAAGTTCCCATACGAATTTTCAATTTTTTAGCTTTATCAGTGCTCACTTTCTTCGGTATGATAAAAATATATTGTTCATATGAAAAAATATCGTTAAAAATGCAGAAAACCAAAAACGACTTTTTCATAATCGATTTTTCAATTAATCCAGACAATTTTTTATTTCTTATTGCAAATGAGCATTGTTAATGGTTTTGAAATTATTTAAATTTTTGCGAAGTCGATGGCAACGAATCACCATTAACAGACGAATTACTATACATGAATGAGTTGACTATTCTCTCTTTTTAAAGTATATTTTTCACGACATTTTACATGCATTCTTATGCTGCTTACATCTCGGAGTAGCTTAAAATGACCATCCTTTCTTTCTGTACTAACTTCCTCAATTTATCAAGTTCTTGAGTTACGCAAACGATTTCTTGTGTATCCAAGCTTTTTTTTGCACACAAAACAAGTTTCCTCCATCTTAAACCTTTATAATTTCAAAGGAAATTCTTGTAGATATTATATAATTACATACTCTCTTTAAGTCTAAGTAAATTTTTATTTGAAAATGTTAATATAACAGCTCGCACAAACACAAATGCAGTGAAAGGCCGCGCGGCGGCGCTGTGCTCGTCTTTCTTCATGGTATTCTCTTTATTTTTAACGTGTTTTCACTTAATGTTTGCTTATAACCTGAATGCGTAATCAAAAAATGAATAATATATCCTTAAAGCTTAGGATTTAATCCTTCATTTTGTATCTTTAATCATTTTTTTAAGCTTAAAATTAAGTAAAAGAACATGCATTTTCTTAAATTTTTCTTATATTACAAATTATTCAAAAATATCAAGCTGTGTCAATTTTTGAATTATTACACATTATTTTAAAAAAATTTTCGGATTTATATAAATAAAGAAACACCATTTTGAAAATAAAAATGAATACTGTAAAAAAAAAACATGATCATTTTAAAACATAATTTTTATTAAACAGAGACAATGTTCATCTTTTTAATTATTTTTAAATCAAAAGTAAAAGCATAATGATGATAAATGCACAAGGATTTTTTGTTATGCCTCTAATAATATATATCTTCAATTCTATAAAATGGAGTGAAAATTTTAGAAAAAAAAACTTCCGGTCAAGTTTTCTAAGAGAAAAAAATAAATAAATAAAAACTAATGGCTTCCTCAGAAAGCTTAGAATCTCCTATTTAAAATGCTTTTTATTTTATTTTTATTGTGTACATTTTAGGCAAAGATACTTTAGTTTTTACCCGAACGCTTCGCTTCAATATTTGTTTTCAGCGGCTTGGCGCGAATTCAGTTTTCGAATTTGGTTTCTTATTTTGAATATTTTTTTATAGTAATAAGAACTTTTGTTTAAAACAACTTATAAGATCATTTTAAGTAAAATTTTCCGCTCTTTCACGTGGTGCTATTAGTTTTTCGACATTTATATATTTTTTGCCGAGATATAATGGAAAAACCAAATTTTCGATTTTGTTTTCGAAATTCTGAAGTTAGCATAAACTTTAGAGCAGCAAAGATTTTTTTATCGTTTTCTACACCGTTTCAAGTACGTAAGTGCCAAGTTTCAGCGACATCATATTCAGGGATATTTCGAACAAGTATCTTCACTTTTTGTAAGAAACCATGTAACTCCGAATAAAATCATTTACTTTGCGGAAATTTATATGCACAAAACCATTTCCTCTCAAATCCTAAGGTCTCAAACAGAAAAGAAACGCAATGTTAAGCACCTAATCAAAACGCGTTACAGGGCATCGTTCTGCGCTCGCCGACCTTGTAATTTGAATTATTTATGAATCCCTCAAATATTCAGCACGACCCCCTGTATAACTAGTTGCCGAGTTTCGGGAATAATTAATAATTCTTCAGACAAAAACCTCAATTAATTCGAAAAGGAAACCAAGCAGCGGGTAGCGAACTCTAACGAATTTAATTGCTTTCATCATCCACCGTCCGGATTTCTAGATACAAGAGGAATTCACTAATTGCTTTTACAACATGTGCTAATACAATCAAACGGAATTAGCGCCCGTTTCTACAAAAATCTCCATGAAATAATAGTGGTAATGTCTTGTCATGCAAATGCCTCGTTACGGGCCAGTTTTTTTTATATTCTTTGCAACCGCTACCGTTTGTTTCAAAGCCGCCTGACACTTTTTTAATTTCACCGGTCAACAAATTTTACTTTGAATTCGCTCCGTTGATGAAAATGTTTTTTCCGAATAACTATGCGAAGTTTAGAGAGTATGTGAAAAATATTTAGATCTAGTTTGAAGATGTATTAAAGCAGGTAATATATAGAAAACAATCTATTTTTTGTTTTTGAATTAACTTGAACTTTGTATACTGGACGTCCTTTTCGCTGACCATCAGAAGCTGATGGTAATAATAATAATAAATTGCATTTATTTGATTATAATATACAATTCAATTTACAAACCCTGAGGGGAAATCTAGCATGAGCGAAACGTTTTTGATGGTCGATCAAGAGCCGAATGTCAAGCCAAGAAGTTTTAATTCAAATAATTCGGGTACTTGAAAAGAAAAACCGGAAGAGGAGATCGATCTTTACCGGTTGGAATAAAGTGAAGAGGAGAACAATCCTTACCTTCCAAAAGTCAACCGAAAAAGGTGCGTTCCAACTTAAGCACCCCCAGACGGAAGTTAAAAAACATCGAATGATGGCAGGACAAGGAGTTAAGGAAAGGAAAGAAACGAACAGTTACTGCAGCTACGACGATCAGTGATGGGATGAAGGGATTCCGAAGTGGAAGGAAATTTCTCTAGAGGAGTTGAGAGCACTAAAGGAGAAGGAACAAATTTACTCATGCAATAACGTAATAAATGATGAAAGAGAATTAAAAATGTTAGGGCCAACTTTTATGGGTCGGTCTATCCTTTTATGATGATTTCGACAATGTTTGGTTTGAAATAATTACTATTGAGGTTATTCTAAGAAAAAAGAAAAGAAAATGCGGTGCAATAGAAAATAGTTAGGTTTATTATTTAAATATTATTCTCCTTAGTTAAAATTTTTTTTAAACAATTTCTTTTGAGTTTTCCTCTTGATTATTTATTAAAACAACGATTAATTTAACTTGAGGAACTCTTATTATTTAAATGATTTTTCGGTCTTGTTGTATATCCTATTTGTTTTCAAGCCTAAACAATTTCATTAGAAAGAGAATTTTAGATTAACTTGAACTGAATTTTTATGTTATTTTCTTAAATGTAAAATTTGTTACTCTTCTTTTTCAATTCAACAAACTAATAAGATTAATTTAGGTTAAACTGTCAAACAATGAAAGGCATAAGGTGACTCGAAGTCAATGTGTTTACACTGGAATACGATAGATGGAGACGCCTTGACAATGTAAATTAAATGGACATTCATTAATGTACATGGAGTATAAAATTCAGAAATTTTTACATGTGATTTAACAGATTCCTTCTCAATAATTGTATATTATGATGTATAATATTCATATTTTGATACGCTTGAAAAAAAAACTATATTATATAACATTACAAACCTACAATGGTTTTAGTGTCCACTATAGAAACAAAGGATATTTTCATAACGTAGTCCATTTAATAGTCATAGAGGTTACAAATTAATTTGAGGTTACAAATTAATTCGATGTTGGTTTAATTAAAATTATATAAATGTGAGTAAAACATACATTTTATAATATTCTCTTCAATTATGAGATAAATATTTGCTTAAATTTACACCATTTAATAAGTTTTTTTTAATTTTAATGGGATTTTATTATTATGTATTTGATGTTTATTAATGTATACAGTATACAATTCTATAAAGTATAAAAATTATAAAAACATGTTATTTTAATTGCTATTAAGTCGTCTGGAGTTATTTATGATATGCAGAACAGTAGCGTACCGTGTATATTATTTGTATAAAAATACGCACAGTTACAATTTAAGTAAAAGAAAATATCTCCGCCTATGATCGGCCGGTAAGGTAAAAGCGGCGAATCCATTAATGTTTTTATCGGTTTTTTCAGCTCATTTGAGTTTGAAAGAACTATAACACTTCTTGCATGTTCAGTTATCGAAAAAAAATTCTGACAATGTGTGATGTGGTGCAACTAATATATTGAAAATACATTTCATCTGTATGTACATTGTCATCATCAGGCAAATTGTTTTTAAATAAATTTAAGTAGACTTCTCCACTGAGAGATACAGGGTGTTTCCAAATGACACTTACAACGTCTGACTGTAGATACCTCTCGTTAAATTGGACAAAATTATATAAGGAATGAGGGGTCCAACTCGATTACTTTTCGCAGTACAGGGCGTTAAAGTTAAAAAAAAATAAATGTTTTTATTTAAAAACTTTAAAACGGATTAATATATTAATTTGAAATTTAGCAGGTCGTTTTTAAATGTAAAAATACATATTTTAGTAAAAGATCATGTTTCATATCTAGATCCAGTGGCGTGCAGTTAGAAGAGTATATCCCCTTTTCCCAACCATTTTCTACGCCCGTGGTATTTGAAGCTATTTTTATTTATTTTATTGCTTAACAATTTTCAAGTAAAAAACGAATAATCTTTACATACCGAAAATCTTGTGGTATTTGACATTTAATGTTTTTATGAAGTCTGTAAGATCTTTTATTAATGAAATAAGCAACAATATTTTTCTTGGATTTCTTTAATCATTTTTTCTTAATTTTTTATAACCACTAGACATTTGTATAGTGTCTAGTATTTAGTGGTTATTAAAAAATAAGACAAAAATTATTAAAGAAATCCAAGAAAAATATTGTTGGTTATTTCGTTAATAAAAGATCTTACAGACTTCATAAAAACATTAAAGATCTTAAAAACCACAAGATTTTCGGTATGTAAAGGTTATTTGTTTTTTACTTGAAACCTGTTAAGCAATACAAAAAAAAATAAAAATAGCTTCAAATACCATGGGCGTAGAAAATGGTTGGGAAAATGGGATATACTCTTCTAATTGCACGCCACTGGATCTAGATATGAAATATGATTTTTTACTGAAATATGTCTTTTTACATTTAAAAACGACCTGCTAAATTTCAAATTAATATATTAATCCGTTTTAAAGTTTTTAAATAAAAACATTTTTTTTAACTTTAACGCCCTGTATTTCGAAAAGTAATCGAGTTGGACCCCTCATTCTTTATATCATTTTGTCCAATTTTACGAGAGGTATCTACAGCCAGACGTTGTAAGTGTCATTTGGAAACACCCTGTATAAAGTAAAATGCCTGATCCAATTAATTTGGTATTGAAGATACCGCACTACACGTCGAGAATACATTAAATGAAAATGTATCTTGGGAGTGTGAGCCTGACTTGTGGCAAAGATCTACTCAAACGTGAGAATTGTTTACATCGTTACTTGTAAATTATGCCTCATCGGTATATATCTTAAAAACCCCTGTCTCTAACCTATTTACTTATTGTAAGTGAAAAGGATAAATACGATTTTTTTCTGTATTCGAATGATTCCCCTTTTTGCGTTTCTCAATGTAACACTCTGTATATTAAATTAAATGGAGAATAGAAGCAAATGTGGATACATGTTTGTTTGTCCGATTTCTGAACTGGTTTATGCGATTCATATATTCATTTTATTATTATGGTCTGGTAAAACACAGAAAGATATAAATGTAATCGAGAGATGACGGACGTCGGGCACTTATTTATGGCAGCTTTTGACCGCTAACAGTAGTTTTTAATATCATGAATTCAACGTCGGTAGCAATTTCTGTTGGTGTTTTTGAAGCTGTCATAAATTATATCGACTGCAGTAAAAATGATAAATATGATACAGGAAACCGAGCTGAATCTTCATAAAATTTAGAGTTAGTACTGCTATATAAGTTTAATGTTTCGTACGATTTGGATTGAAACGTTTTAAGTAAGTAAGAATTTTAAAATCTTGGAGAAGGAAAAGCATCTGTTGGAAGTAGCCTTAAGAATAATTCTAAGGAAGAAAGTAAATAAATCATTTAATTTGATTCTTCAACGATTGGTCCAATTATTAATTCTATCTAATAATGTTTGTAGTTTTCTTGCAGCCTCTTCGTTGGTTTTCCCTACTGCCATGATAGCGGTGTCATCTGCAAAGGTGGCAATTGTATTTTGCTCATCACAATATCACAAGTGTATAATAGGTATGGGACTGGCCCTAACACACTTCCTTGTAGTACTCCTGCCTTAATTTCTTTAATTTTAGAGTATGCTTCTTCTTGTTTAATCCTAAAGTATCTTTCTGATATATTTGATAATAGTTCTGAATACTGCTTGAGCAATAATCGATTCATTTTTTGTTTGAGTCCTTCATGCCAAATTCTATCGAAAGCGTGCGCTACATCAAGGAAAACATTAGAGTTAACTTTTTTTCTTCTAAGGTTTTTTTTGATAATATTAGTTATTCTATGGATTTGTTGAATGGATTTCTCTAAATCCAAACTGGTGTGATGGAATTAGTTTCGTTTCTTCAATAATAGGTTTTAGCCTTCTATAATAGGTTTTTTCAATTTACATTTTTCTTGTTTTTGTTTAGATAAAATAACAAAAAACTAGAATTCTGAGTGGAAACTCAACTTCTTTTGCTTCCTGAACTTTATTTTTACGTGCAAACAAAACAAAATATTTTTTCTATTATTATTTTAATTTGAAACCATTTTCACGATACGCTTATGTTTTTTCAGGGGAATCGTTTCGCAAACCTTACTAAACTGACAGAAAAGTTTCATTTTTATTTAGTTAAAAAGGTTTAGAAACGAATTTTCTACTTAGGGGGAACGCCCCTTTCCACTTCTTGCGGCATTGTCTTCAGAAGAGGGTATAAAATTCAGAAGTCTTTGTTCGAGATCAGATCCTTTAATTTTGAATTGTCGAGACATTACTCTTCAAATAAATGAGAAAACCAACGTTGGTTTTGTGTCTTTGCTAGAATAAAGTGCAAAAATATTATTTATTAAATTCTTTTTATAGCGAGTACAAAAAAAGTTGGTCCTTTTATATTTCTGTATCAAAGATTAGTCTGTTTGAGAAATATTTTTAATTTAAAATTTATTGCTGCCACAGCTATGTTTACATTTTCAAATTTAACTATTTAAATCTGAACCGACTTTAATATGTGCTTATAAAAGAGAAATATATTAAATAAAGTGAACAATGAATAACCCAAATGAACCAAACCAGGAAATGAAAGCTGCAAAGTGATATCCTGAACAAATAGAAAATAAAACAAGGAGGGACAAAATAAAGAACGAAATGAATATCAACGAAAAGATAGGAGAGGAACAGGTAAGGTGGTTTGAAAATATTTTTCGGATTTCAGTGGAAATAATAGCCAAAAGAGTTCTTGAGAGTGTTGGGCGGTTACAAATCCCTTGTAGATATTGTAGACTCAAACTTATTAGGCGACACTCTATAGATGCCTCTGCTCTAGTTTAACGTAACTTAAGCTGGCAATGATGCTTGCTTGCTTAATTTTAACGTCTCCTTTCTGTAACCAGGGCTAATCTGGACGGGACCTACAGCTTATCGTGGGCTCCGAACCACGGTCCTCAATCACCTTAAACTCAGGACTATGCCTTTGAAATGCAGGTGATCTACCGACTAACGACTAACAAGTGTGTAAATGTGCCACAAACCCCTATCAGTTCAACAAGATATCCGATATCATCCGGCCTGTTTACCAGCGTGAATGAAACTGCGTATGACACAAATACCTTTTTGCACTTGCCATAGTCTTATCTGACTTTTAATTCCACTTGAGTTTCGCAGGGATCGAACCTACGACCGAACACTGGCCTAGTATAAGACCGGGGCCTTAACCAACTAGGCCACGGTGTCCGGTTTGGCAATGATGCTGTGGACTGTATTTTTTCTTATTGTTAAAATGTATGATGAATTGTAATGAAAGAAAGCACAACTTGTAAATTTCTATTAACAACAATTTTGTAACACTTCGTAACAATGGTAAAATTTAACAACTGGTTTGTAAATGTTGTGCAATTGCTCAAGGAAATTTTGTTATCAATATGTATGCATTTATGAATTGTGCAAGTTTTTTATGGTGGACACGGAAGTGCCGCTTGGATACTGAAGCTGTCGAAACGACTATCAGGAGAGACCATGTGCTACTGAATTTTTGAACTAGTAAAAGGTCCACCGACCTATTCACTAGGAGAGAAAAAGTTCTACTATATTTAATTACGAGTAAAAGGTCCACCGACCTATTCACTCGGAGAGAAAAGATTCTACTGAATTTGAAACTGGAAGCTTTCGATACCAAGCTTTGGATAAGTCGATCTCTGTTTATGTGTTTCTATCTTTTTTATTTCATTTCTAACGGTTTTTCTAGCCAATCGCAACGCGTCACTCTCGGTCTTATTGATGTGTATTTTTTACCCAGTTGGCCGGCTCTTACTTCGACGTTCGGTCTATGGGCGTTTTTTGTGATTGTTTTCGGCAAAGCTAGTGGAATTGAAGTTTGCCGCTCAAAGCTAGCCGCGTGCCTAATTAGCAAGTGGTGTAACGGCTTTTGTTACGTCATACTGTTTCTATGCGAGATATGGATAACTGTTGAGTTTGTTTCAAGGCTACCAAACACATAAGCGTGCTTTGTTGTTTCTTTTATTTTTATTTTATTTGTATATTATTTTTATTCCCCTTTTCATCATGGGCGTAGATGTTCGATTTCGAACAGAGAGCAATGTAAAAATAATAGAAAAATGCCACAAAAACATGAAGAATAAGATAAGAGAAGTATAGCTAAAAAGGGGAGAACTTTAGGATGAAATAGTAGAAAAGCTAAGCGACTCAAAAAGAGAAATGTGTACACGAAGAAAATAAACTAACTAAAATATATTTAAGTCAGAAATAATATTTTTAGTTTTTAGATACATTTTTAGCAACTGCCACAATTTCAGTAACATAAAATTACTCTTTTTGATTTTTTTTGCGTTCATTCATCGTTATTTGGCCTGAAAAACACGAAAAAACGGTTCTTACGGAATTTTGTCTGTGAGTGTGTCGCCGTCGTCGTTGGGATGTCCTAAAGAACTGGCAGGATCGCCATGCGATGTCTTAAAGAACTGGCAGGATCGCCAAGTGATGTACTGGTTTAGGGCGCTGCTTATTGGGAGTAAAGGAATGAAACTCAGTCCTAACAAAACGGACTATTTTATAGTAATACTTAATTACAAGGATCCACCATTATGACAACTAATAATAATGAGTCGTCTTCGTATTGAACTCTACAAGAATGTCAATATCGATATGCTCTGAGCAAGGTTTACCTTAACCGCATATATATACAAGTGAAATCTAAACAATTAACGAACGTGGTAAGACATTAACCTTACTATTTACATGTAATATAAATATGTACCTTGTACCTTGGGAATTGGGATAGGTCGGGTATGTCCATACAAATGTTTTTTTGGAAAAATTGGAATTTTTTTTTGCTAAAACTCGTGATTCGTGTAGAAAACAAAAAAAATATAATATAAGAGAATGTATTAGTATTTTGACCGGAAAAGTTCGTTTTAGGCGAAAATCGTTTATTTAAATAATGTATTTCTTATTAAATCACTTAAATTTGCGTTAAATTTAAACAGCTGTCAAATTTATCGGTAGCAAAAAGTCAACGCAATTATAATATTGTAAAATAAATGACGATTATCAAACAAGCCTGATAAATGCATTTGAAATAAACGAATTTAAAAATAAAAAGCGTTTAAGCACCGGTTTGTGTGTTAAAAAGTCTCAATTAAAAATGATTGTTCATTTTTGCATGATGTGTATATTGTGTAGTTTGACATACGATAAAAAATATTTTGAATTCATTTTCGCTTTATAATGTTTCGTTAAACTACCGTAACATTTTTTTATCTCTAAATTACTTGTAAGTATCCCTATTACAGCATGATTATACATTCTTGAAAGATGCATTTTCTAGATTAAAGACTAGAATATTTACAAAAGAAAAATTTCTGTTTAATAAAACGCTTTTAGAGAATGAGACGTTTAATTAAATACCAAAAAGGAAAATATTCTTATGTCTCTCGTAATAATTTTTTTAATGACGATTTGCTCTTTGAAACTGACAACCCACTGAAGAAGAAACTTTGTTAAACCCAATAATATGATAATTTTAGCGAAAAGGTCAAGGACAATCAAAATGAATTATTAACAAAATTAGCCCTCCAAAGCCAATGTAAAGATACAAAAAATTTTGATATAGAAGAAACATTTCGTAGTAAAAACTCAGTCCCAGTCGATGAAAATTCCTGGAAATAGGAAAGTACAAAATATTTATCTGAAGGAAGGGCTGATAATTCGGAAAATTTATTAAAATGGTGGAAGAGGCATAAGACTGCATTTCCAATACTATAAAATGGCTAGAGATTTTCTAGCGAAACCTGCTACATCAGCATCAATAGAGAGGATTTTTTCCAGGGTTTCTCTAACACTTACCAAACGAAGGAATAGACTAAATGATGAATCTGTTAGATGTTTAATATCTATAAATTCTTTGATGGCTAACTTAACATGTATTATATGCGTCCTACAGGTATTAATGAAAAAAATATTTCCAAGCGTAGGACTCGGAAAACGTACCACTCAATATGTAGAATAATTTCATTATTCAAATATTTACTGAGTAGCAGAAACAAAATTAGCTAGTTTTATTTTTCACTTGTATATTATTTGTTTATTTTACCTTGGATACGCTTGCTATAAATACACTCATAATGCCCTAGGGCAAAGCGAGCGTTACTGGATCCTAATGCCCATCGGGACAAACCATGCATTTTGTACGACAACGTTTTTTCGAGTTTATTATAAAATTATCGTCACATATTAATTTTTATAAATGAAATATCAAAAATAACATAAATAATCCTCTTCTATTTAGACTTGTTACTGAAGCAATTGTTTCAAATATAATTTTAAATATTAAATCTAAAGCTTATGGCACCGATAATATGAACATTAATATAATATTACTTTTCTGTCCATTTATAATACCGTACATTACTAATATGATTAATCAATGCATTTTATCCTCTTACTTTCCTTTAGAGTGGAAATAAGCAAATGTAGTACCTATTCCTAAAATTAGTCAACCTACTGATATGAGTCATTTAAGGTCTATTAGTATTTTACCTGTCCTTTCAAAGGTATTGTAGAAGATTATGGATAGGCAAATTTAATTTACTACCTATAAAACAATCTGGATTTCGTGGTGGGCATAGTTGCGCTACTGCTCTTATTGATATTATTGACGATTTAGTTAATGCTGAAGATAATAAAATAAGTATATTAGTTTTATTAGATTACTCAAAAGCTTTCGATATGTTAAATCATAAGATACTGTTGTCAATTACTCACTATTTGGGCTTTTCTGATCTAGCTACTAACTTTATCAAATCTTTTTTAAACAATAGGTATCAAAGAGTGCAAATAGGTCAAAACAAGTTACAAAAAATTGAACTGAAATTAGGAGTTCCTCAATGCAGTATTCTCGTTATAGTTGTATTGTATTATGTATTTATATATTGAGTAATAAACGTATTTATTATTATTATTTTTTTTTTTTTTTTTTTTGGATACTTTGATAAGGCACATAGAGGTAAAGTTTTGTCTGAACTAAATATAGGGCAACGAATTTTCATATCTGATAGAAAACATGAAGGGGTGGTTACAAGGAAGCACGACTCTCCGAGATCATATGTTGTTACATCCAGAGGAAGTGAATATCGAAGAAACAGAAAATTCCTTATTCCCATGAATAATGAGGATGCAAGTGAATCGGAGTCTGTTGGGGAGGAAACAGAAATGGAAGATTTGGAACCAGAATATTTAGATCCTGATCCAGCTACCCTTGAACAGGCGTCTACTTCTCAACCTACAAGAAGAAGTCAGAGAACCAAGAAACCTGTTGTTAGATTGAACTTATAAAGTTTGAAGGGGAGATGTAGTATTAGCGTTCTTAAAAGAACGGACGTTGGCCTGATAGACACAACCTGTCTGTCACATGAACGTCTCTCAAGAATGTGGGGACTGTCAGTGGGAACTTTGAGGGAAACACGTTTTTGATTCATGTCATATTATAATGAGATAACTTTTTTTAATAAAGCACTAAACTTGTAAAGTACTTGGTATTATATACAGGGTGTCCCATTAAGAATGGGACATAGAACAACCGCAGATTCTCCAATTCAAAATAAAACGATTAAGCGAAATATGCTTAGATAAAATGTTACTCGTTTCCGAAATACGGGGTGTTGAAGTTGAAAACTGAAAAGTTATTAATGGCCATAATTTTTTTAATACACCGTATAATTTTACTCAAATCGGCACACTTGTTAAATATCATAAAATGCATCTAACAGTAAAAAAACAGTTCAGTACGCTCTACCAGTGGCGTACGGCAGGAGTAAGTAATGCTTGTACCCCTTCTAAATGTTACGCCGCTGTCTAAATTTTAATTTTGACTATAATTTTAATTTTTTTGATATTTTCTAAGTCAATAATGTACACTTGTTAGTTTGTTGTAAAGTCATTGTTTTTCGAGATATTTGCAGTTAAAGATAGATAGACATGTACTTTTTATTTGTATTATTAATTAATAATATTCATTTTTACAATTTTGTCTTAAAACCAAACAAAGTAAAAACCATGCCCCTCATTTCTAAATCGGAAAATTCGTTATTACGTGGCATTTTACAATAATATTACAGTTATTAATAACAATAATCACTTATCGGCAACAGATAGTTACTACGAAAATGTTTAACTGACAGTGACAGAACTTCATTATAAATCAAAGCCTGCTGTCAAAATTTTCAATTATAAATTAATAAATATTCTCACAATCGTAACGTGCCTATTAGGAACTTAACATTACAAATTAGAACAAAAAAATAGAATAAAGATGTTTGGTCGCGAACCTCAAATAAAAAGTACATGTCTATCTTTCTTTAACTGCGAATATCTCGAAAAACAATGACTTTACAACAAACTAACAAGTGTACATTATTGACTTAGAAAATATCAAAAAAATTAAAATTATAGTCAAAATTAAAATTTAGACAGCGGCGTAACATTTAGAAGGGGTACAAGCATTACTTACTCCTGCCGTACGCCACTGGTAGAGCGTACTGAACTGTTTTTTTACTGTTAGATGCATTTTATGATATTTAACAAGTGTGCCGATTTGAGTAAAATTATACGGTGTATTAAAAAAATTATGGCCATTAATAACTTTTCAGTTTTCAACTTCAACACCCCGTATTTCGGAAACGAGTAACATTTTATCTAAGCATATTTCGCTTAATCGTTTTATTTTGAGTTGGAGAATCTGCGGTTGTTCTATGTCCCATTCTTAATGGGACACCCTGTATACTATTATTATTATTATTATTATCACTCAGTATCTCAGCCAATTGGGTGTTTAACTAATTTTCAGATTCTATTTAAAACTTTATAAATAACAAGTACTATATGAATAAATAATAACACAATATGTTTTTTTAATTTTAGTTGCATACATAATTTTTACAAGCAATTTGTTAATTTTTATAATGTGCCTTTTGAATATTGCGCAATTATTGAAATTACGTCACTGGTTGCGTAACTGAAGTTAGATATAAGCCGAATCGAAAGTTTAACGAATCCACTCGACATCAAAGTTAAAATTGTTAAATATCACTGTCAATAATGTCATTTTTTGATTTTTGTTGAAGCGTGGGTTTTTGATTTTGCATTTATTTTTGATTTATTAATATTTTTTAGTTAGTATATAGTATTTTCTTTGTTTCTAAGTTAGTGTATTTGTGTTTTCCCGACTTTAAAATCGTTATTCTATATTCTTCTTCTTCTTCGTCTTCGTTATTCTATATTCTTCTTCTTCGTCTTCGTTTTTCGAAACTAGTGATGGTCTTGGTCTGTTATGTTTCTTCTTTTTTAATCGTTTACCGTAAAGCAAATCAGTACCGTACCAGTGACGTATCTGTATTAAAAGTTGCATAAAATCTCAAATCTTTTCTTATTAGTTTTTATCTATTTTAAGCAAAAAAACATAAAAAAACATGCAATTATGAAGAAAGTAATTAAGTATGAGTAATTAGAAATACAAAACAAATGAGGTTAGATTTGGAGTTAAACACCTAATTGGCTGGATAAAATTCACCCACCCCGGCTCTATCGTCACACCTGTAAAAATTTTCTCACCGTGCGGCAAGTGTTCAGAATGACCACTTTCTGAAGGTCGAAGTAAGAGTTCTTATGAAGTCCCAGTTTAGCTAAGCTTGTTTCAAGTGATTATGAACAAGCCCTGTAGATATAACTGGGACTACTTCGACCTTGTCTGCATGCCACATCTATCGGATCTCAAAAGCTAGATCTGCATATTTACTTACCTTCTCCTGATACTTATCTAAGATGTTGTTATTTGGTATCGCGATGTCTACCAGAAGGGTTATTATTATTATTATTATTTTTTTTTTTTTTTTTTTTACTTCTGTGTCAACGGCATCGACTACTATGGACATTAGCCTCGTGTTCTGTGTAGGCTTTGTTACTGTTTCCCAGCGCCACTTTAGGAACAGCACTGTTAATTAGAACCCAACAGTGAATGGTCGAGTGAGGAATCACACCTGGTATATGAAAATCAATTTCTAAATTTTTAATTAATTAAAAATCAGAAAATGATTTCTGCCTTTGGTGTGATTCGAACCCACAACCCTTGGATTATGAGTCCAGTGCTCTACCGCTGAGCCACCCACCCTCCTTATTATTATTATTATTATTATTATTATTACTATTATTATTATTTTTTTTTTTTTTACTTGTGTCAACGGCATCGACTACTATGGCCATTAGCCTCGTGTTCTGTGTAGGCTTTGTTACTGTTTCCCAGCGCCACTTAAGGAACAGCACTGTTAATTAGAACCCAACAGTGAATGGTCGAGTGAGGAATCACACCTGGTAAATGAAAATCAATTTCTAAATTTTTAATTAATTAAAAATCAGAAAATGATTTCTGCCTTTGGTGTGGTTCGAACCCACAACCCTTGGATTATGAATCCAGTGCTCTACCGCTGAGCCACCGACCCCCCTTATTATTATTATTATTATTATTATTACTATTATTATTATTATTATTATTATTATTATTATTATTATTATTATTATTATTATTATTATTATTATTATTATTATTATTATTATTATTATTATTATTATTATTAATTATTATTATTATTATTACATAAATGTTAGTCATACAATTTGAACACCCCACCAAATCGACATGTTTTACACCTGCGCACATCACTAGCTATCGAGAATTTTCGCAGAGGAAAAAGTTGGGCGTCTCATCAAACCAAAGCTACTTACGGATGTTCAGTCTGTTAGTAATCACAAAAAAATCAAGTGGTGACTGATGTACTATTAGGTATACCAATAAAATACTTGTGAACCAACTAACAATTTAATTATTCAAACTTTCCAACTAGTTTGATCAAAAGTTTGATTTGATTTGAAATCTTAAAGTCAAATCAAACTGGTGAATCTGTATGCACAGGCATGCAAAGACAAGGATTTTATTAGTGAACCAGTAAGGAATTTTAATTTATTAGATTCGACATCCTAAGACCGGTTTCTGCCTTTCGGCTTCATCAGTTAGGCTTTTAGAATTCAAAAAATAAAATTCCAAACTCGTGCAAATCAATAGCTATATCCGCTATAAGATAACATTTTTAGATGTGCTACCATCTATGGTTAGAAGAGAGTATTGACAATAAATTTTGACTGATTCTAGTCGGATATAGCTATTGACTTGTACGAGTTTGGAATTTTATTTATTGGATTCGAAAAGGCTAACTGATGAAGCCAGTCTTAGGATGTCGAATCTAAGTACAATTTGGTTTTTGATTATTTTATAATGTTAAGTTGATGTTTTTGAGATGCTCTATTATTAAATTGAGTGTTTGTTCATTATCGGAATGTGAAATTTTTTGCACATTTAGAAATACCCTGTATATTATAGTTTTCGCACTATTATCGATCGGTGAAATCATAAAACTTCCTAAATACAAAGTTTACAAGTCTAAAAAGTAATAAATTAGTTAAAAAAAGAGTAAAATTAAGGATATTTGTTTTCTTTATTTCCAAATTACAACGAGGAAATAAATGCATCAAAATTAGTGCGCTGTGAAGATCTGAATAACGAAATGTTTTGTTCGTTTTCGGACAACCCGTAATTAGAACGATTTATGTAACAAATCGACTATTGTACTTTGAGGTATAGCGATTTTTCGCTTTTCCTTTTTTTCGTTATTCCACGAGCCGTGCCAGCTTTTTGGTGACATTTTAATTGAATGTTCGGACGTGGATGTACTATGGCGCTGCAGGAAGTGGTTTAAATAACGTTCGCATTTGTTTTTCCTACACTAAACCCACAAATTTCCGAAATTGCAGTATAAATTATTTGCCGGGGTAGTTTTCACATACTACATTGATAGATGACGTTGTCTTTTTCTGGGGAAAACAAATTAAATTTTTTGGTAAATTTGTATATAAAATTAGTTTTATTTTTTTTTAATTGATTTTTTTACACAAAAAGTAACTGCCTTGTGAATAACATACTTCTATTTAGGTAGGTTGCAGAAAAGCTTGAAATTGTTTGGTTAACATGTTAAAATTTCTAAAATCAATTTTGTCCAAACCGCTAATTTAAATTAATATTCATGTTTAATAA
The DNA here is from genome assembly GCA_949320105.2 of Crepidodera aurea. Lineage (NCBI taxonomy): Eukaryota > Metazoa > Arthropoda > Insecta > Coleoptera > Chrysomelidae > Crepidodera > Crepidodera aurea. Next base: position 18,599,125 of record OX439475.1, on the reverse strand, counting down.
AATATCGATTACGTTTAACCTTTGTCAAAGCAGCAAAAGGACTGTAATTAGTTTTAAACTAAAATATATCTCAAAGTTGAGGTAAAATGTTGGTAACATAGCAAATTGTAATTGTAATTATAGTTTGTCCATTTATAATTGCAGAAAAACAAAATTCCCAGATGTGCCGATAAGTTTCTTTGATCGGCATTGACGTTGTCAATTTAAAATTTTAATATTTTTTTGTTAGCTGTTAAAAATGTCGGATTCGAATAGTGAAGAAGAATATATTTGTACTCCTCCAGATTTAATTCAAACAGCAAATGAAGCCACAGCAGATTTATTACAGTAAAATTCCAAGTGAGATTGCAAAATATCTAAATATTGAAAACCCAATGGAATACACAGGACACTGTTTTTGCAGATCTTCTGCAACATTGTTTGTAGAATCGGGGGCAGACATATTAACATTAAAACGCCATGGAGGATGGAAATCTTCAACTGTAGCCGAGGGCTACATTGAGGAGTCAATTTAAAAAAAAAAACTGAAATAGACACTCAAATTCTGGAAGGTAAACCAAGTACCAGTACCGGAAACTTCACAACAATCCGAAAAAGAGTGTTAAGTGAACAACCTGAGACTTACACAAGCAAAAACAAACCCAACATTAAAAAAATTGCTGCAAACTTCATGCATCGTGCAACAAATATACACTTTGTGCACTAGTTACACAAATAACTATTGTCACATAATTTCTCATTAACAGTGTACTTTATTTATGCATATTCATAATTTTTTAAATTATATTTCCAAATAAAGTTACCCCAATACGTTAGAGAGATTCGGTAACTAGTGAGATAGATGAACAAAAGATTCAGATACAAATCAAACTACGCAATTTCTTCCGCGTAGCAACTAGATTTAATTATTCATTTCAACGTGTTAAACAAAGAACATCCCTAAGACACGTGCAAAAAAGTGAGCGCAATCGATAAATTATCCTTTTTTAATGAATTAATGTCAAATAAAATTTTTCATGAAAATAAACCCCTCCCGAGTTATAGGGTTTTTTAATTTCATTAAAAAAAATGTATAAAATAACTATTAACGTTACATGGATACCATGAATCGATATCATTAAAGACGTAAACAGACGTTCTAATAAGGCTTTATGACCGAAGATTTAGTTATTTGTATCTATTTTTATAAATTTTAACAAACTAGAGATGATTACTGTATTCATCTATTTTACGAATAAATACACTGGATAAATACCACTAACTATTAACAAACATTATTCCATATTCAAACATGGCTAAGAATCTAGATATGAACTTAAATGCGAATCTACGATGGAAAGAACACTTTAAGAAGAAAAGAGAAGAAGAGAATCTTAAATATAGAAAATTGTGTTGGCTATTAGGTAGACATAGGCCTGAAGAGAGGGGAGGGGTAACGGGGGGATTCTCCCCGGGCCCGCAGTTCTCGATGGGGTCCGGGCCCATACGTGTAATGGGCTACTAATTCTAAAAATTATGTAGGGGCCCGTAATTTTTACCCCCGGGCTCGATTTTTCTCTCTACGTACAAGCAGAGGTTCTGAAGCCTGTGTGGACATACGGCATACAATTTTGGGGGTGTGCCTGCCCGAGCAATATTGCCCGTAAATTTTTTTTGGCTGATAATATCGAGATGTTCAATAAACCATTTTAAAGGATATCGCCGAAATCTCATGTTATGATAAACTTTTTCATTAGAATAACCGTTTTTTCCATATTTGACCCGAAAAAATGACATTGATGGTTATAAATACAATTGTATGCAATTTCAAATTTGTTTTAAGTCCTCTCTTTAAATTTATTTCATGCTATTGCCTAAAAATTGAAATTAAAAAAACAAAAATTTTGCTCAACTTTAACAGACCAACACTTAAAAAATAATTATCCCATAGGGCTAAAAATTACTGGACAATTGTAGAAACATATGTTACGACTTTCTGCAGAATGATTTTTTTTTCAAATACTACAGTCTAGATGGCGCTAAAAAAATGGCGTAAAACAATTTGAAAAAAATTTATTTCGTCCATAACTGTTTTTCTGCTTATGTTAAACGGTTCTGGATGGTCTGAAAATGTTATATACATTTTTTTTGTGGAAGTCATATTTTTCCAGATGCTAGAAATTGAACATAAAACATAAAACAGGTAGGTAAATAGTGTGACAGGTGCTAAAACCAATTAAATAATTTTCGGTTTATGTTGGCATATTACCTACAAATCTAACTCAAAACTAGTTCAAACTAGATATAAAATGAACTTACCTGCAAAGTTACAGTGAACATTAACTTCATCGGAAGTTTTGAAGTAGTATAAAAGCAAAAGTGGAACTGGAAAATTGGATTTATGGAATTAGTAACACAAAAAACTTAATTTCATTTGTAACGGAACGAGAAAACCGTAAATGAAGAAGTATATTGTTTTGTAGAAGTATAAATAAAAGAAATGCATAAGGATGTTAGCGCACAAGGAAAAGGATCGAAGTTTATTTTTCTGCTGTAATTATTTCTAAATATTTTATTGCTATTATTAATTTTCATAGATTTTTCATTTCCAAATTTTCACTTCCTTCAGTTGAGTCATTTCCACACTTGGTTTTTTTATTGCCGTATCATTTACGACTTCAGACGTAGTTATAAAACTTTATCCATAAACATCAAACTTTAATGGTTTGAGAATGGTAATTAAAGAAAGTCTTTCCCTTATGTTAAAATGGCCACAACGGTGTAAATTTAGACTTCTACGTCAAGTAGTTGTCCATGGTTTTAAAGACATCCATGTAATAACCTCCAAAAAACGCAATTTAAAATTTAAATCCACGATTTTTAAAAATGTGCCAAGATATTAGTATACTATTTTCAACATATCAATTCTGCATCTCTTCTTTACATCTTCTCCGAATTTTAGAGCTCTACGTAGAGAAGTTTTCAATGTATAGGTTTTTAAAGACATCCATGACATATCCTCAAAAATCTAATCTCAATTTTGAACCCTAGCTACGTAAAAACCTGTCAAGTAATCAGTACCCTCTTTCCAAAGTATCAAGTCTACATCTCTTCTTTACATCCTCCCCGAATTTTAGACCTTTATATGGAGTAGCTTTCCGTTTTTTCACAACATCAATGTCATATCCCCATGAAAACACAAATCTCAAATTTGAACCATCCTTTCTTAAAAACCTGTCAAGATAACAGTATCCTGTTTCCAAAATATCAATTCTACACCTCATCCAAAAAAGCAAACCATCACTATTTAAAAACCAGTCAGATTACGTCTAATAGTTTTCCATGGAGAGTATTTTAAAAACATCCATGTCATATCCCCAGAAACACAAATCTCAAATTTAAACCCTCGTTTCTTAAAAATCTGTCAAGATATCTGTATCATGTTTTCAAAATATCAATTCTATATATCTTCTTTATATCCCCTGCAAATTTTAATTCTCTACGTACAAAAATGGATATCTTAATTTTGAACTCATGCTACCTAAAAACGCGTCAAGATATCAATATCCTGTTTTCAAAATATTATTCTACATCTCTTCTTTACATCCTCTCCAAATGTTACAGTTTTACGTAAAGTAGACATCTATCAGTAACCTGTTTTAATTGGTCAGCTGATTTGCAATAATTTTAAAACTCTATCAAGTACTTTACGATATTGTAAGAAGAATATTCCATTACTCATACAGTGGGTCATGAATATTTGCCTTTAGCCAGTTTTTAAAACGGTATATCCCTCCTTTAAATTCCTAACTCTGCGCTATAACTCTGTCACAAGTTTCAGTGTACAAAATTTTAAAACTTGCGCGCAAAATCAATTACTCGAACAGACCCTAGAGCATATATAGGCTGTTCTATTGTTTTCATTCGGGTCTTATCAGGAGCCCAAAAGTTTCTCTTCGGTTAGTTTGCGTTCTCCTGCTAGAAGTTAAATGTAGCATATAACACGAGAAAGCACAGGAATTAGATATCTAATGAGGGGTTAGATCGTCAACATTTTATTGTATATGCTCATAGTTAAACAGCAAAACGCTCTTTCACTAAATAGATGTACAAACAGTATGCCAACTAAACTTTATTACCTGAAAACTTTGTGTTGTGAAAGCTACTTCCGTTCTATTATTTGGATATTTAAAGCGCACAATTAATTCGTAAACAAAATATGTTTGTTTTAAAATTAAATTCAGATTGTTTGGTTTTTACTTGTTTGAAAGTTGTATTTTACTCAAACGTTTTAGGGAGTTAATGTAACGAAGTCTCAGTTTATTCATTATGACTTTGCAATTATTAAAATGAAATTCGTAATCGGAGTTCTAGTTTGGCAAATTGGTAGTTAACTTGTATATTTTATACTAAAAATAATACATACATTTTAATACTAATTCTTTTAACTCTGAAACTTTCCACACTGAAAAAATCGGTTAAAACTCAAGGCAGACATTTCTTGTGAATGTATCTTTGATAGGTGAACTTCTACTGAACAAAAATCCAACTGTCTTGTTAATTAAAAATGACTCATAGTAACAACTACCATTTTTCAGGCGAATCTTCTTCTTGGGTCGTATTGTAACAACAGACGAACGCTAGATCTATGTTTACTAATAATGTATTTATTTTTTTATTTATTTATTTATTCTTACACTGTTCTAAAGGTTACACCCAACTACAGAACAGGAATAAAAGTTTCAATTGCAGTACGATATAAAATAAAAAATTAACGAAATACCAATACATACATATTAACTGAAGTAATAGGATTTCGCAGAGATTGAACTGCGGCGGACCTACTAAAGAAGCACTCCCTTGACAGGATTAAGGGACGACGAAACAGGCTGCAAGCTAGCCAAGGGACTATTACAGTATCCGAACAGTGAAACAGCCAAAAAATATATGACTATGAACAGACAGAACCTGCGCACAGCCACTGTCATCTACGAAAACACTTCCACAGGATGGGGTTATGTGACACTCCACTGTGTAGAGGATGTGAACAGGAAGACGAGATTGTCGAACACATTCTTTGCGAATGAGGGAGCTACCTACAGGCAACATCATCACTTACTTTAAACAAGTAGGCTGGCTGATGAGCTAGAAGGAAGGCTCAACCTCAGAAGGATGCACAATGGGTCAAATGTGGCCTACGTGCTGTGGGGTGACCCACCCTTCTATGTTTACAGATACAGAACTAATCGTTCAGAAACTTGTATTTAATTGAATTTAAAATATGGGCATATAACATCCCGGTTACAACCCCTTGGACCTAGTATGGTACCAACGGGAGATGTTTCACCATAGAAATCATGTAGACTTTGTCAGAGAATGTTTGGGCATTTATTATCCCGGAGTGATGCGTTCACGCTAAAGGCTTACAACGTACTGTTTTGACGTATTAAGAGGCAGAATGAAAAATAAATTTAAATTACGAGGTTTTTCTGTACCCCAGAGTAGTGCCCGCGTTGGAGTCTTAACACCTACTCATTTAAATTATTAATTTTGTCCTAAAACCCGTTCCGGTCTCGGATATTTTTAGATTGTTAAGTCACGCCCATCTAACACGTGTGGATCTTACGCTGTCTTTGCAATGGAATGTGCCTACGTGCTAAAATGCATGCAGGTGTTCAGAGGAACCGGAAGTTTGAGGCGCCATGATGGAATTCATTTATCTCAATGTTAGCGCGGTTGCCATTTATTTTATATGAGTCCAACGAATAATTGTTTAATTTGAATGGAAATTAAACAATACAGTTTTCATGGAAGCATAGTCATCAAAATATTTGTTTGAACAGGAAAAATGTGGAATGACAATCACGACCGCAGCTTAGGCTGTTCATAGCGTGTCTAGCCAATAATGCGTCATGGGAAAAGCCAACTGGTGGATTTATGTTGTCTGTTCTATAGGAGAGAAGTTTGAGGAAGCATCGCTGAATCGAATCAACCTTTTCTATGTATAACTGATTAGATGGGTTCCAAATTATAGATGCATATTTTAATTTTAATCTGACGAAGGCATAGTATAACGTTTTCGATAGAGATGGAACGAAGAAATCTTTCGAGATGCGCGCAATATATCCATTCATTCTATTTGCAGCAGACAAAGTGGTTTAAATATGAGGAGCAAAAGGCAATTTTGAGTCGATTTAAATCAAACTTCCTAATTGTATATCAAGTCAAATAAAATTCTTATATAAAAAAATAATTTTTCAAGTCAAATCAAACTTGACTTGGCAAGTAATTGACAATAATGTACGCAGTAAAGAATCATGAAGGAGGTGGACCATAAGTATCGCGTCGGTGATAGTAGGTACTTTTCCGGGTTTTCCTCCAACAGTGAAACAATCACACCATTAATCATCAGTAAGTCGCGCCATGGCAAATAATAATAAAAGACCTCCGTCCACTCACTCTTAAAAGGATGATTTCCAGGGTTAGTATTATTAATAACTTTAAGATTAGTATCAAATATTGATAAAATTGTAAACTTTTTTTAATCCTGTTCTAAAAATAACATTCTGTTTATAGAATTAATTATTTATAAACATCACAATCCCAAAATGTCCTAAGAACCTTTGAAATTTGATATCTTAAGGATAAATCCTGTAGATTTTTTCTTTTTAAAAGTTATTCAAGTGGCTAATAGTATTTTATTTTCTTGACGGAAAAAGTGTAAACAGTTCAAAATCAAAAGCTTTCAAACAAAAGATTTTGCTAAAAAATTCATCAAGTAATTTCCATTATCTCTTTTGTTGCTTTGTATATCGAACTCCAAGCAAAGAAAACGCCAATTAAAAAATATTTTATTAGATACTTGTTTTTTATTTTCAGATAAACAAATTTTCACTTCATAAACAAATTCTATAAAATGCTTTGAAATGGAAGTAATATTCAAAGTTCTGAAATTTCCATTTTAAAAACGAAGTTTTGTAGAAAATTACCAGTAAAGTTTTTATGAACACATTAAATAACAAAAGAATGCTTAGAGGTACAAGAACTAATTATGCTGGACTGAATTTAAATTGTTCTTTTTGGAATGATTTGGGGGTTACATACAATTAAAAATACACGATTTTTTATACATACAATACGAATTTTTTATGAGAAAAATAAGTATTATTTAAAATAAAAAAAATCGGATTAAGGAGGCACTCGAATTGTACGGAAATTAAGAAGGTTGTTTCATCAGGTATTTATAATCCCTTACTTTAATTGCACGACTTTCGACACTCGACACTTAATCCCTTACCTCGACTGCATAGGTTTCTGAAATAATTAAATTTAAATAAGTTTAAATAAGTCAGTTTTATTTTAAAACAATATTTTATTTTATATTTCAAATACCAGCTAACATACTACTTAATAAATGTATACGATGCGCACTTAACAAAAGTTTTACTGCTTATTCTACCTAATCTGTAGTCCTTAATTATTAAATTAGAATCATTATAGGGATTTATACAAATTTTAACAGCACCCTCTTGTGTTTGATTTAATATTGTCGTATCTTGTAAAGGCACTGGGTTTTATTATTTGGTTGCCAGTGTTAATTGAACTACAAGATGATGTTTCTGGTGAAGATATCATTTGGTCCGTTTTAGTTTGGTTTTTCATGGATGATTCTACATAACCCTCTGCAACGGTGCTGGATTTTCATCCACCTACCCGCTGCAAGACATCAGTCAATATCGTAGCAGATGTGCATCTGAACGCGTTACCAGTAAAAGTCTGCACTCTGGAAAGCTTTATAAAAGTATGGATTTTTTAAGAAAATTTTACCCAATTTTGATCCACTATCAGAGAATACTGACCTTTGTAGGTCTTAGTGTCAGGTATTTCAATTGCAATCTTTATTTCGAGGATATTAACATGAGTTGCCTTCATTTTAAAAAGTTCATCGCTCCTACATATCCCGGACAGTGCAATAATAAGCGCATCCTAAACCAATGAACAAAAAACGTGCAAATTCTTTTTTATTAGGCTAATGAGTTTTGAAGTGATAATTTAAATGACGTCTCTTAAGCTTAAGTGAGCAGAACATGAGCGAAAAAGTGGTTTAAACAATAAAAATTGCAATTTTTTTTGCACAGTTATTAACGGCTCATTAAAGGCACTAGGAATACACTAATCGTGAATTTCAGGCTCGATTTATTTCTTTCCGAAAATGGAAAAAGTCACGACGTGGTGAGAAGGTCTGCGGAGCATGGCGGAAAACGATTTTAACACTGAAAACCAGTGGTTCGGTAGTGTAGTCGTTGAAAACTTATTAATGGCTAATAAAAAAAGGTAATTACTATCTCTGTCTTTTTTGGGTTTATTGACAGTGAGTGGTCTTAGCACCACTGTTCTATGATATGAAGGGTCTCTTGCATTCCTTCAAATCGTCCTGTTTGCAGAATCAATAGGTCGTCTGCATAAGCTATAGTGTAGAAATTGTCATCGTTGAGGCGATTGACTAAGGTGTCTAAGACCATGTTTCACAGTAGTGGTGAGAGCACCCCTACCTGTGGACAGCCTTTTACAACCAGGCCTCCTATGGTGACATCATCTACACTGATTCTTATTGCTTTCTTTGAGAGCATATTGTATATCCATCCATTTACTGTATTGGGGATGTTTTTAAAAGTGGTTTTATCAAACGCACCTTCAATATCTATGAATACACCCAAGGTACATCTCTTATATATATTTCACATAGCCTCTCTAAAGTTTTCATTAAAAACGATGTGAGGCTAATCGGTCGATATGCTTTTGGAATGGAGTAATTCAATCTTCCTGGTTTTGGTATAAAGATACCCTTGACTTCCCTCTAGCTTTTTGGAATATACCTCAGTGCCAGGGAGGATCTGAGGATTCCTCCCAGGTGCGGCATTAATGCATCCAGGCCCCACTGAAATAGGGCTGGATAAATGCCATCCGTTCCTGGTGATTTAAAAGGGGAGAAGCTCGAGATGGCCCATCCTCATCGACGATCTGGTCTGCTATTCTCCAGTCATCTTCCATGAGGTTGTGTCGCTCCTCTTCCTCCCAGATTGCCACATTAGTGGTTCTGAAGACAGGGAAGTGTGTTCACAACAGTTAGTGTACCGATATGGTGATATGGGTCTTTAGAGAGAGCCTTTTGGAGTCTAGCTGCTTGGGGGAAATCTTCGATTTCCTCACAGTAGTTCTTTCAAGCTTCTCTTTGTTTTTGTCTGACGACTTTTTTGTACTCTCTGAGGTGAGACCTGTATATGTCCCAGTCCTCTTCAAGTTTAGTATTTTTTGCCTTGTTAAAAGATGTCCTTGCCATCTTCCTGAGCTGATCCAACTCTTGGCACCACCATGAGGTGGTTCTACCATTGAGTTCAATCTGATTGAGGGGACAGGACTTCTTAATTATAGGCGTGATTTATAGCATTTTGGATAGTTACAGAGTAATTTTCCAGTTTGCTCATATTCCTAATGCCTTTAATGAGCCGTTAATAACTGTGTAAAGAAAATTGCAATTTTTATTGTTTCAACCACTTTTTCGCTCATGTTCTGCTCACTTAAGTTGAATAGTCATTATTGCGAAAAGTCGCGGAGCAGAAAATTTGAAATTAGGGCATTTAATTAGCCTTTAATGAGCCTTTAATTGTCCATGTATTGATTTTTAATTCTGCTGACTTTGTTCTGCTAGCTTAAGAAACGTATTTAAAATATTACTTTAATAGGCAAAAATTTGTTTAAAAAATCTTCAATGTTCTGCCTCGAAAAAACACTTGAGTCTGCGATTAACTTTTGTCCAGGTTGACAATTTGAGTCCCAGTGCAATATCGCTTTTAAGTACATATCAAACAACATAACAATAACCTGCATTCCTTTAGCAAACAAAGGAATTCAGAAGCTATTAAAAAGTAAATTGCATTTTTACGTTACAGTTGTTTGTAAACAGAAGAACTAATCTTATAACAAAGCAAATGGAAATCTCTATTATCTGTAAAGTTTCATTTGATTATTTGCAGTACGTTAATACTTTGTTGCTATTTCTATTACATTTTAGAATTTCTTTCAATTTTATGTTAACATAAGGATAAGTTTCGAACTTTAAAGATATTATAAAACAATTAAATTGGATGTTTCCGTATCTCAGAATCTACATTTTCCTTGACCTTAATCTTCGACTTATATTGACTTGCAGCTTTTACAACAATATCCATACAATTATTTTCCATGCGTAATAGAGCAAGAGCCTGTGAATGCTAGGCCTTCGTTATTTTATAAAAGCTGAAATTTTCTCAGCACATGCTTCCGAAACAGGTAGGAACGATGGACTACTTTGTACTTTGGGTCATCTTGGCTTTGGCAGGTAACAGTTAGCAACGGTGTATAAAAAACACCGCAATCAGTATCATGGTAATCACTATCAGTTTCTAGTAAATGAAATTGTAAGTTATATTAATGTGTATGTTGTTCAGAAGTTTGGCTACATTTAATGTAAGTACTTTGTTTAAATACCGAATATTTCTGAAAGGAAACACTAAAATACTAAAATTACTTCACGAAGAAGGTAAGAATTTGGCAACAATTCAAAAGTAGCTAACTCGCTTTATGATATGTATTTACTTTAACTCTCTTACGCTCTGTTTATGAAGTCTGCTCGAAAATTTTGTTACGAATGGTTTTATTAAGGAGTTTTATTGCTTTATTCTACATAGCCTGCTGTCTGTCTTTTCTTATATGCATTCTCATATATCAACGGGGTTTTTGTAGGATTTGAATGCTAAAAAAAGGAATCAAAATCTTATTACAAATGTACATCTGCGTCTCAACAAGATCCATATATCAGACAAAATGTGCCATTCCTCAAATGGAATGAGAAAAATTTCTTAAAATGCTAACGAAAAATAACTTGAGATACAATTGTAATAGGCCGTTTATATTAGATGACGGGATTTTAGAAGTTTTGCTAGTCATATATATTTTTTATCAAAGCATATTGTAATGGTATTGAATATAAAGCCTTTTTTTAACGTATAACTTAGACAGGAAGAAAATATTACTTATAAAAGTTAACCTTAAAATTCAATCTAATAAGAATTCAAAATAATTAGTTTAAGTTAAACGAAACGATAGTAAATTAAACGAAAAAGAGTTTAGGATTTATAAAATTAAAGAAATATAGCAAAAAAAGTACAACAATAATGAAGTTTAATGATATTTAGAGAATCAATGATGACGAACAAAAAGTGTCTTTGTACGAAGTTAATATAATTCGAAATGATATAAAAAGTATATCAAAAATTTTCTTTTAATCTATAGAATAAGATGTCATTAGTCAAAATTTGCAATAAAATCAATTTTTTTTTAATTTTGTAAAAATTTAGGTTAAAAAATGTCAAATTCTCATCTAGGAAGCTGTGACATTGTACTTTATAAAAAGCATTTCGTGTGTCAAAGCCTGGCTTTTTACCAAAATCTTTTGAAGAGTTCACGTCGCTCCGTATCATAAAAACAAAAGAAAAACCCAAAGCAACGCGTTTTAAAAGAAAAAATTGTTACCTGTCAGAGAAAAAGTGAGGTAGAAAAAAAGATAAAAATAATTCAAGAAGAATAACAACAATCTGAAAAAGGTGGCTTTATCCAAAATTATCCATCCTATCCTGTGTTCCTGTTAGGACATCTCCAGTCCCAGCTGTATTCCTGTATAAAAGTATCCAGATTCAACTATATTCGGCATAAAAATATCCATCCTGTTTCCTGATTTTGGTGTTATTTGGAAAAACGATTTTATAAAATCCCATATATTTTGAACAACTAAAATAAGAACGAAAAGCTTAAATTGAATAAAAGGTACCATTTTAAAATATATTTAAAAAGTTTAAACTATAAAAGGCCATAATAATAAAGTTAGATTGAAAACAATCTAACCTTATAAAAGTTTAATTATGTTAGGTTAGAAGTTTAAGAAAATTTCGTATCACACTTGCAAATATTATTTTTATAAAAACTACACTTACCGTATTACACCAAACAATTGTTCCTGTACAGATAAAGTTTATCGTTAATTTTTTTCTTTAATAAATGTTTATAATTTTCCATTGCTTTCGCTGTCATTGATTTTATTTCGTTCGTTGTGATTGATTTTATAAAAATCTAACCTCTTAGAGAACCCTAGAACCTGAGATAGATATTGGCTATAATTTCCTATGTAATAAGACAGATGGCGCCCAACTACAATAACAATATTTATAAAACACGTTCTGTCTAAATTTACGGAAAAAGGTAAATTAAATAAAAAAAATTTAATAATAAATATAAAAAGATAAATCACATACCATTATAATATTTTATACAGTGTGTCTAGAATGGAACGTCCAATGTCCATATTTTTAACTAATAGAAACAACAACACTTAAAAAATACATCGTTAATAAACTTACAAAATCCTGTCATGAACTTGGTAGAGCGTATAATATTATCAGGAACTCTTCGTTATTTCCTGTGTTGAAGTTCCTTAACCTTTCCTGAGGGCTACATAAATACAGGAGTTTAGACAGAGGGTCAATACTGAGTTGTGAGTAGTAAAGTTAAAAAGTCAACTAAAAGATAATTGATAATTTAGACGGGGTTCAAGGATTATGGAATTTTAGCAGAAGAAGAAGTTCTAATGGTAAAAAACAGATGTTTGTAATAGGTTGGACATCTAGTTACCGATAATTAGAATCTATTAATTAATTTATTATAGTAAGGTAATAGAAGAATATTTTGGAATGTAAGAGAGTTTAGGACACCATTTCTCCAAGAAAAATAAAGTAGAATAAACAATAAAATTAATTAGACCGATGTTGATATGTTTATTTAGTTGCTTTATGTTGGAAATTCTGACTAAATTCATGAAATTAATTCAGATTATCACAAAGAGCATGGCCATGTAATACGTGTCGTACACGTTCATTGTGGATGTTGACAAGATTACATGCAACTATTTGACGTATGTAAACAAAAGTTTCGAATGCATATTCCCAATATTTATTTGAATTGTTATTTACAATTGTTTCAAATTGTATTTTAACTTTAATTTTTTTTAGAATAAGGAAAATCGTATTGTTCATTCATTTTATTTTGAACCCAAAAAAGGACCGAACTAATTTCTGCTACCAATTTTTTTTAATATTCCAATGATATTGAATAGGAGAAGCAAAACATCCATAATTTGTGTGAATCATTGAGTAAAAATACTAATTTACTCTGATTATTACGACAGATTTTATTTTGTAATATTAAAAACAAAACCCAATTCGAATATCTAATTGTTCTTTCCAAACAAGTTGGAAGACAAAACGGTCTTACGAAATAGTGGAAACTTAAAAACTTCGTTTAAACAGTTTTACCGTCTTCTTGTTCACTTTTTTCCCCTTTTTTGTTCGTAACACACTTGTCTTCATAGAGATTAGTGAATATAAATCAAGACTAAGAGCTTTAATTCCCAACGTTTTCGAAACCTGCAAGAAACTAAACAAATGGACTCGTCTATTACCGTGAATAATGGCGGGCTATGTTTTGTATGTTCCGATTTTTCTAATTGTCAATGGTGTGATCAGTCACGTGTCTTGTTCCCGTTTTTACACCACCATAAAGTGAGGTAGAAACGAAAAAAGATCATGTAATAGTATATGCAACGATCATGTAATGATAGCTATTAATTCATGAAGGTTGCTATTTTTTCTATGACAAAATATAAAGTACTTTAACTGAAGACTATTAATTTATTTGATACATTTGACACAACAAGAATAATTTTGACATTAGTTTTCACAGAACTGTCAATATAATATCTAATATCTACCAACAACCTACTTGATTACTATGTAGAAATTTCTATTGGTGCAAAGTCAGTTTTATAATAGTAAGCAGGGATTTCTATTGGTCAAAATCAGTTTTATAATGAAAAGTGTGTTATAATTTAATATAAAACGGATAGCACACATTTAATTTAAACTACGGTACATCGGCATGTGATTTAAAAATACGTGGCCCTTTGGACCCTTTCGGCTACTGTGGATTGCATGCATTTAATTATTACATCTTCAATTATTATAATATCACAGAAAGCTTGCAGCTGGTAACAACCCTTTTATCTTTATTATCTTAAGGTTAATTATCAACGCTTAAAAAGGCATGCGGTATAAAATGGCAGAATGAAACCTGTCACCATTTCCCGGTATAATTAAATAATAAAAAAGTCTTCTACGATTTGAAATTGATTACACTGCTACCAGTGATTTTAAAATTTTCTAAATTTCTACCTATCAGGAGATTAGTAAATAAACAGTTATGTATTTTTGAGCAAAGAAAAACAGTTTTGATATTAAGTTTTGCGTTTCACCTTTATTTTTTGTTACTTTTTACGGTTTTTTTCGCCAAAATGCACTAAAGAAGAAAACATTTTCTCTACCCCAATTTTACCCCTTTGTACCACATTAACTTTACGGTTTTTTGAACTTAATCACATATAGCAAAACTAGCTAGAAAATTGATCTAATTTTAATTTATTATTAAATATATAAATGGGGCACTTCAAAAGTCGAATAACATGTATTAATTACAGTTCCATAGACCCAACATAGTTTGTCGTTTGTCTCTATGATACATACAGATATTAATAGTTAAAATTTAGGATAGCGGGATATAATGTGCACTCATATATCTAGTAAATTACAGTCGACTGTCAGCAGTCTGTCTCCATCAATGGTTTTACAGAAAATAGCAAAATTGCGAACGTTTTTTTATGTTAAAACTTGATTTCATTAATATTAGAAGAAACTATATTTACTTGTTTTTTCTTTATTTTTTAAATAAATGTTATTTCTAATTATGAACTTGATCTAATCTCACTCAAACCATTTAAAAAAGCATATTACGCTGTTTTGTTGCTAAAAGTTTCGTTATAAATAATAATTTTTATTTGTTCTATTTTAGATTTAGTTCACTATATGAGGTGATGTTAATTCCAGTTATCCTTAGAGTTTTTCCTTGACCAAAATCAAAAGTGGTCACGCGCCATTGTTTAGATATAACGTCGTAGTATGAGCCGGCTTCAGGAGCACAAATGTATGGGCAGGCTTAAGGGATAAAGGGCACTGCCCAAGCCTAAGCGGCTCGAAACTTGGCTAAGACTACACATATGTGTATACAGAGGGCGCTCAAAAAATAACGATGGCAACAGTGCCTTAGCCTATATCCGGGTTACTATTGGTCTGATTTTAAAGGGGAAAACGGTATAGTACTGTACGACATGTATAGATTAAATACGTAAACAAAAATCATGCGCAGTGGTGTCAGCAAAAGGGCTTTAGTCTTTACCCCTATTTCCCATTAAAATTGGCCCAACAATAGCCGAGTTAAGGGCCTTTTGGCAACATGTGTGTGCGTCATTAGCCCAACTCTTAGCTATTTGTAACCATGAAGCCTGCCCATATATTTGTGCCCTTTACTCCTTAAAAAAAGTCAGAGGTAGTTTCGACTGTCTAATAAAACTAAACATATTTTATTAAAGTTAACAATCGAACAAAAATATATACAGTACATGTCTGCATCTCTTTGAAGAATATGAGTATTGAA
The DNA here is from genome assembly GCA_949320105.2 of Crepidodera aurea. Classification (NCBI taxonomy): domain Eukaryota; kingdom Metazoa; phylum Arthropoda; class Insecta; order Coleoptera; family Chrysomelidae; genus Crepidodera; species Crepidodera aurea. The sequence goes on along the minus strand of OX439475.1, from coordinate 18,583,513 downwards.
ATTTAAGCATATTAATTGCCCAAATCTCAGTTATAAAATTTCGAAAATAACACCACTTACTTCGAAATATAAAATTCTGCATAATATTACAGCAGCAAAATGTTTTTAAAATGGACGTAATTTTTCAGAAATTGCATAAAAGACTTTAAAACGGTCCATTCGAGTACTTTAAATGAAGCAGAAACTCTAATTTAAGCACTATTAAAAGTTTGAAACTTTCGCTTAAAAGCAAACGGACTAAACTTTCCTAACAATAGCAATTTACACAAGATCATGCTCATTTTAATATCATATAAGACACCAGAGGTTGAAGTAACGTGCCGTTCTCAGAGTTTTCCTTATATACTTCGACTTTTTATCATTAGAATGAAGAGGCAAGCAGTTTCATTTTATTTTTCAACTAATGAGAATATTAAAGTTTATGAACATCATCAGCAAAATTAAAAATCATTATAATAAAAATCGCAATATTTTTGATACTTATAACAGTTTCAATTTTATACAAAAAATCATTTATCAAGAGTATGTTTATGCATTAATAATTTAGAGTTGAATTATATATTCAAAAATTAAATACATTTTACATTTCGACGAATCGCATTACAGTTGAAACGATAAATATGTAATAACTCTACGGAAAATAAACCTAAAAATGTTTAAATTAATAAAAATCCCCAATTACCCGATTTCCAAATAGTATTTATTTATTTATATAAATCAATTTCTGAATTAACACTATTTTGAAAATAAAAATGGCGTCGAATGAATGCTATAAAAAAATGATTATTTTAAAACAGAAGTTTTATTAAACAGAGACAATGTTCATCATCTTAAGGGGATTATAGTAAATAGGTGAATTTTCAAAAAATTATATTTTCTAAACCGTTTAAGATTAAAAGTTACAATTGTGGTAAAATGAAATAGGTATAAGTACCTAAGGGTGTGTGTATACACAAGGTTGTACATTTATTCATAGTTGACATATGACCACAAAAATCAGTAAAAATTAATATTTTTCAGCGCCTATACACACACACACACACACACCTAAAAAACCATATACAGAATCCGGATTTCGAGTTTGAGCTCTTAATCTCAATTACTTTACCTACCAGAATGTTTTGAAAATTACGCATTTTTGGGGCTGATAATTGCACCAACTAGCGGAATATTATCGGAAACCATCGATAGGCGCAGCAAGTACACTCGGAATAACAATTTATACGCCTTCCGTGTTTGTTCAATGTATCTTACGAAGTCCGTGTTTGTTCAATGAAATAACGGTGATTGTTTCTTTAGGGCGATATTATCACGGTGGAGAGAACCACCCCAAAACGTATTGAGAATGGATGAATCTGTTTAAGACACTGTATGTTTGGATTCTACTATCAGTATTCTAGAATTGGACGATTCTTCAGATATTTCCGTAAAAGTAGAAGTTTTAAAATATCAAATTTAATTTATATTTGGATACTCTGTACTGGTTTTTTAAATACACATTTACGGTTTTTTCAGATTCAGTGTTTTATTATTTTTTATTCTTTTGTGATACATTTTCACAGAGTACATATCGTTTGGTCCAGTAATCCCCTCATAAAATAAAGGTAGAAATATAATTATTTTATTTATAATTATATTAATAACTACTTAGTGTTTTTCAAGGACTTAACTAGAAACCAATCTTTGGGTTATTCCAAATTAAGTTGATTGGTTAGAGAAGGGCTAAAAAATAATCTGATGTGTAGAAATAAAATTTTTAGATGTGCTACCATCTATGGTAAGAAGAGAGTATTGTAGAAATAAAATATGTCGTTCATAAAACTCAGTTCCTTTCACCAAGTAGGTTTAAAAATATGGAGAATTTAAATGTTAAAAAAAGTGTTTCTGTAAAGATAAATCAGCATTTATAAACAAAGAATCCCGAATTCTTAAACTCAAAATCGAGAAAATTATTTAAAAGAAAAAATTAGGCAATTACATAATGATGAATAATACTGAATTTTTAAAGTAAAAATACTTAGTGAATTAGTATTTTCTTTAATACCTATTAATTAAATTAAAAAATTATAAGATTTGGTCAGAAATCATATTTAATAAATGGAATAAAAGAACATTAAGTAATAATATTTATACTTTAATTACCTCTTATGCGGATTATGCACGAAACGAGACATTTTCAGAAATGTCCTGATAATGACTTTGTAACTCCCGCTCTACCTACTTATGTATATTCAAATTTTCCATATTTTACTGAAGTTTTCGACAGATGTTTTAGATAAATCTATATTTATTGCATACACTTTTGAAAATGTCAAAGTTCATCTCATTAGAGAAACCCCCTGTATTTTTTACGATATTAGGTTGAAAAACGTTTTTGCGCTAGAGATGTTTTAATTTTTGGTGGTTTTTATAATTGTGTCGCACCCCCAGGTTCCGCGACAGATTTGGAACATCATGTAACTTTTTATTAATTATCTCGCTATCAATGAAAAAATTATTATTTAAAAACAATTTTCATCTTAAAGGATATATCTAATAATCGTTAGGAATAACTTTTTTTGAATTAATACGTATTTTTTATGATATTGGCTTGATTTGTAACGTATCTAACATTAATTACTTTGATGTCAATTTACGCTGCAAAGATTTCAATCCTGCGGGAGTCCATCGTTGTCGATGATGGTGTTGTAAGGGTTTTTCTGGGTTTTCCCACAACTCTAAAGAAAATGCGCCATCAATCATCAGTAAGTCGCCCCAGAGCGCCACGGCAAATAATAATAGCCGTCCCTCTCCCGCACAAGCTGCAGAGCTTCTGGGGTTCACTCGTAAGGGGGCGAATTGAAGAGAGTTTATTATCATAATTTAATAATCTGTATATAAAACGGATTTTTCATGTATTGAGGCGAGAACTAGAATTTTGGCAATAAACTTTTCATGTTGAGTATACCGCTCATGATTTAGCAAATAAGGAGAGTTGTCTATCCTTGTTCGAACTTCGCGGGAGAGATGCGTAGTAAAAAATAGTCAAGGTACTATATAATCACCTTAATTACTTTAACATCAAAAGTAAAAGTATAATGATGATAAATGTACAAGGATTTTTTTGTTATGCCTCTATTAATATATTGTTATGATTTTAAAATTTTGAAATTTTGGGGGGAATTATGTAAAAGGGGCTTTAAAATTGACAGAGTTGTTATGGGATGTTTTGTTTATGGAGATTATATTGTTATTAGTTAAAAAAATGTCAGAAACGAAATTTTAAAATAAAGATTATAAAAGTTAAGAAAAAGCTTTATAATAACAACAACAACAACAAGAAGATAAAGAAGATTTGAAAAAAATGATAAAAGATATGGAAGGTAGTATAGAAAAAATGGATAAGAAAATAGAAAATAAATTCGAAGAAGTAAATAAAAGACAGGTGGTAATAGAACAAATGATTACAGTACAAGAAACAAAGACAGAACAAACAGAAAAGAAATTAAAAGAATTGAAAGAAATGTAATCAGTAACAGTAAAGAGATTAATTTAATAGAGAAACATATGGAAGAAATAATACAAGATAATTGGAAAATTGCAGAAGAAGAGAATTTAAAAACAAGAAAAGATACAGAACAGAATTTGAAAATAATGACACAAGATATTGAAATGAATGGGAAAGAAATTAAAAATTTAGAAGATCATATTAAAGAAGGTTGTAAACTACAGGATGAAATAATAACATCAGAAACAAATGGGACAAAATGGGAAATACAAGAAATAGAAAAGAAAATGTACCAAGAAAAGGAAGAATACAGAAAACCAAATAGAATTTATTCAAGGAATTTAAATAGAAATAAAATTAAAAAAAATTATCATACATACATTTTATTTATGGAGATAATATTGTTATTAGTTAAAAAATGTCAGAAATGAAATTTTAAATAAATATTATAAAAGTTAAGAAAAAGCTATAGAATTTTGATTTTCTTCTCAATATATCTTCAGTTTTATAAAAATCAGTGAGAATTTTAGAAATTATAACTAACAAAAAAAATTAAAAACTAATGGCTTCCTCTTTAAAATGCTATTTTTTTCCGTTGCGTACATTTTAGGCAAAGATTCTTTAGTTTTTCCCGAAAGCCTCGCTTGAATATTTGTATTCAGCGGATTGGCGCGCGTAGAGTTTTAGAATTCGCTTTTTTATTTTTAATAAATTTTAAACTTATAATATAATTTTTAGTAAAATTTTCCGCTCTTTCATTTGGTGCTATTAGTTTTTCGAATTTTTTTCTTCGAGATATAACTCAAAAACCAAATTTTCGATTATTTTTCCAAATTGTGAACGTAGCATATACTTTAGAGCAGCAAAGATTTTTTTTATAGTTTTCTACACCTAAGAGCCTAGTTTATGACAACTGAGCTATTATAGATAATGTTATATCAGAGCAAGAAGTGACTAGTGACTACTAAAATATTCAGATTTTCATTCTATTGTCAACTTGGAATTGATTTGAAAGGTTTTTGGCTTGAATGTCAATAAATATAAAAAATATTCTGGTCCATTTTCATAAAGAAATACTAACATAATTTATATGTTGTTCACCATATATTTCAGTTACAATTCACTCTAAAATATGGGGTGTTTATGGAAGAAAGAAGTAGAGTTTTCAAGAATTAGAACCTTTTTATTAAATTATAATCTGCTTTTCCTCCCCATTGAGCATAATATAGATTTTTTCCATACATCCACAATATTTATTTTGGGTATTTTGATCATCAGAAAAATGTATGAATCACAAGATATGAAGTTTTCTGTCCTTCGTGCCCAATGACACAGAAGACAGCACCAGTAAAGAGCCCTGGTTATTTCTGATGATGAAAAAAATTACGATTTACGTCTAACCAAACCATATATGATTTTAAGCCATATCTCTTCCTTTTTATAGTAGCAGAGATTAATTTTTAAATCAACCTCCTGGAATTGAAAAACGTTTTAACGATCTACAGCTTTTAGGGACGATCTCCCATATTTAATGGCCTGGATTTATTTTTGCTACCGATGCAAATGAACGCAATCGGAAAACGGACCCTCATTGGCTTAAAACCGTAAAAGTGCAAAAAAATGAAGGTAGAGAATTCATACAAGTTACTAGATATTCCTGACAATGCATCGGATTTTATTACGCTTAATGTTATTAGCTTGAATAATAGATCCCTTTAAACCTCGTTTTAATTTCCGTTGTTTAAGTTCATAATTAGAGTAGAGCACTAAAAGGCTTTACTAAGTATAAATGAATGGATTTTTGTAAATAAAACAGTTGTTATCACTAATGAAAATGTCAAATGTTTATCTCTATATTGAAAGAAAAATTTTAAGTTTTTGTTTGAGAAAAATTTACTGATTGAATGATTAATTTTTTTAACTAACACCTGAATTAAAGTAATTCAGCATATCTACAAGCTAAAAATTATTTATATTAATATTTATTGTCAGGCATGGAAAGCTATTAATCATCATGAATAATGCAAAATAATCTAGAATATAAACAGCAATGGTGAAACACATAGTAATATCATCATGGAGTGCCTCAAGGTACTATACTGGGACTCATACTATCAATGACTTATTCCTTCTACAAATTATGGTACTGCTAAATTCTACAAAGCATGGGATAATTTAAAAAAGAAAATTGAGGGAGATTTTGGAGTGGTCACCGATTTTTTTATTAATACTATTGACGATAAATGGAGACAAAACTTTGTTAATTCCTTTCTGTATAGTTACTCAAACGGACTTGTATCTCATACAATAAATTAGAAATTGTTTCAGTAAACTCTCCCATCAAAATCAAAATAAAGAAAGATATAAAATACCTACCTAGGAATTTAGAATTTATGTTGATGTTGGATAAATAAAAAAATGTTGTATTACTGATATGTTTGTATTGTGAAACGATTGATAAAATGACTCTTCTCTGCTTTATACTCAACATATTGTTAAAGCATTAGAGAAAAGTAATAAAACTAAAAAATATGCGCAATTTTGCTTTTTATGTATACCAGCATTTTAAAGAAAAGCTTTTGGCTTTAGAGATATAACAATTATTCCACCTCGTGTAGGACATTAAAGATAAAAGTGAAAACACATGGATGATGTTACTAATTACGACCTACTGCATATTTAAAATCCTCCCGCTTTTCAGAGGCATCAGAATTGTTTTCCGACATCATATTAATTATTAAAGTCCCTGTTTCAACAAAAAAAAACATGGATATTTCGACAAAAGGATTTTTTTTGATGCTGATAAAATAATTTGATTGAAATTATGCATGTTTATTTAAATTTTATATTCTGCACGTATTTCAAAAAATAAAACACACATCCATCATAGAAATGACTGTAACCTGCTTAGAATGAGTTACTTTGGACATTTAGCATCTCACAAAAAGTAATAATAATAGATATAATATCTATCAAAGGAAAGTCTGAGGTCATTCGGTTTCTAAGAAAGTTCATTGGCCTACTTTGAGAATTTTTATGGTTTGTTTACAAAAACCCATTTTTTTTTTCTTTCAGAATGTCCGACATTAAATTTTAACACATTTAGTTAGGGCGGACTTCTTTAGAAATAAAATATATTCAGTCGTTTTATTTCCGAAACTACCTAATTCTTCTGAAAGAACGTGGATTATAATCATAAGAAGGGAATGGATCTTCTTTAGTAGAAGAGGTCAACAGAATTTATTTTCTAAAATATACTTTAACATGGAGTAACTTACAAATTATTTGAAAGTTGCCTTTCAGATAGAGAAGAACTGGCACAAGTAGACAACATAAAAAGCTGTAAACAAATACTTTCGGTGTTCCTCAAGGCACTGCTCTAGGCCCAATGCTCTTGGGCAACATAATTAATTTCGCAGATGACACGGTCGTGACGTATTCATCATCTTCCTAGAGCCTGATCAGTTTACAGACTTAGCTCCAAAATGGATAATAGGCTTCCTCAAAGCCTAGACCTTTTGGATTAAAACATAGATGCAGGGTATATACAAAAGATCTATTTAGTTCGCAGTGTGGTAAGGTTAATCGGGCCAATAGACCCCCCTCTTAATCTACAATCTAATTGTGCAACATTTTAGAAAATATTAAACACTGACGCTTACATTTGAATGTTCAATATTTTGTCAGGACGTTTCGATTGTATGTATCTACAATCGTCTTCAGGTGATAACTGACGGAGGATGCGTGGGTATCTATAGGTGTGTTCTGGCGGGATTTGCTGAAGCGGAACTTTCCGGTCCAGTGAAGCGTAACTGGTTCATTCGTCCTATCAACGGTTTCCATACGTTGTGAATCTCTACACTCTGTTGACTGAACACGTTATTATTCAGTATGTAGGCTGCTTCCTTGAATTTTCTCTTGAACCTGTGCTCCTCCTTGTGAATTACCTGAGCTTCGGACCCACATTCGCAGGGTATCCAATAAACACAGTTCTTGGAGTCACTATTCGTTTTTTGTGGTTTGGTTTTTGTAAGGTGGCTGCGGATTGTATTTCCGGACTTGAGGCAGGTTTTGATTTTGTATTGGGAGCCAATTTTCTTTATCTTCTCTGATATACCTTTCACGTAAGGGAGGCATAATATTGGTTGTGGTGGTTCTTCTTCTCTGTGGTTGATTTTTTGTTGTCTATGGATACACATCTGTCCTACTAGTTTCTTTGAGTAGCCATTTCATTTCGGATGTAATCTAGTTCGGCGTCGAGGCTTTCTGGTGTTGCAAAGGGCCCAACCCATTAGCGTCTTGACTATTCCCCTCTTCGAGAATCCATGGTGGTTAGATTCGTAGTTGAGATACTGTCCTGTGTGGGTTGGATTTCTGTAAACAGAAGTTTGCCACTTGTCTTCAGTCCTTTTCACTTTCACGCCAAGGAAAGGGAGTTCGTTTTGCGATTCCTTCTCAATCGTGAATTTTATGGATGGTCTTACGTTGTTGAGGTGTTAAAGAAAAGTATCTAGTTCTCTGTCTCCATGGTTCCACACTATGAAAGTGTCATCTACGTATCTCAACCAGATGCGGGGATTCTTGTGAGCTTGCGCAATGGCAAATGTTGCGAACCGAACTGACGCTTAGTTATGAAGATAGACGCATAACTGAATATATTATTGTTGCCAGGCATGGTACAGCGGCGTCGTATATTTATTTTTGCTTAATTATTTTTGAATTTTTATTTATTTAAGTTTTATTGTGTTTGCCAATGGTGGCGTGTGATTAAACATGTTGATTTTTCATACATACTTGTTTGTAAGCCTTCTCCAGCCGTTCTGACACCGTCACATATATCCCTGAGGGTTTTTCTTTCCCATATTTCCAATTTATTTTCCTCTTTTTTTGTCATTGTTCATGTTTTTGATGCATATAGAACTGTTGGTCTTACAATTGTTTTATATGCTTGAAATGGGCCGCAAATCAGAATAAAAAAACAAACACAATTTATTATATTTGCTAACAAAAACGATTTTATTTAAATTCAGCTGTACCAAAGGTCGTGGGTTCGGCCTTTAAGCCACAAGGCTCCAGATCGCTACAAACTACTATTACTAAAAGCTTTTAAACTAAACAAAAGAGTTATCAACAAAAGTTTATCACTCAGAACAAAATGACCGATTACGAAACGCAAAATAGTTAGTTCTACTCACTGGTCGACTCCCTCGTAGGCACATGCATATATTCTATTAAGGTTTTTTCGTCTGGACAAACTAGACACAAATGTCACCCCAAAGGTTCCTCTTTTTAAGGGTGACTTTGGTTAGTACTATCTCAACGTCCAGAAATCAGAAATACCACCATCGCCGTCAAAGCCGCTTACACCACCTTTTTCTCCGTCTCCTCGGTGGTCTCTCTTCCCTCTCCTCGTCGGAGCTGCATCGCTGCACCCGAACTCTACTGAACACTCCCGAGAACTTATCTTAGCGCTACCGTTACAAAAGAAATTATATAATAAACAAAACTTAAAATAACTAAAATGAAATAAAATACGCAGGGGCGGGTTGGCCTATTACATGCTCTAATGTTGAGTGCTCTTAACAGGTTTTTTGCTCTTACCCCAACGCTCTATTTCCTTTAAGAATTCTCTTATCTATCTCATTTTTTCTTGATTTGTGTATGTTATGGTTACTCATAGATAATCAAACTGGTTAACTTTTTCGAGATTATATTATATTCCTCCTGCCATCCATTTAGTGTATTTGGTTGAGATAGATTATACAAAGGGTAAAGTAAATAAAGCAGAAACTAATTGTAAATTAAAAACTTGTATTGTTAAGTTTAACGTTGGTTATATAGACTGGAAGTTCAATTGTGTTGATAAACTCCTTGTGATTTTCCTTAAAAGTTCTAAATTACTTGGACTATTTGGTTAAACCTTCATTCTCAACAAAAAAAATTCTTCTTCTTCTTCTTTTTCTTTTTATAGATCTGTTGATCTGTTAATTTCGAGCCTGCCGTAAAATTTCTTGAGAGGTAGACTGCCAGCTATCTCTCCATCTTTTTGGTGGTCTTCCCAGTGGACGCCTGCCTATAGGGTTTCCTTCTAACACGATCTTCGGTAGTCGGTGTTCCTCCATTCTTCTAACGTGATTGTACCAATGTCTTCTTCGTTGCCTTCCCCACCTTACTATATCCTGGATACCGCATTGCTCTCTGGTATCGGTGTTTCGTATTCGGTCCCTCCTTGTGATGCCCACTATAGCTCTTAATGTTTTCATTTCGGCGACCCGCAGCATTTTCTTCGTTTTACTGGTGTCTTCTCGAGCTTCTATACCATAGGTCATTATAGGTCTAACGCAAGTTTTATAGATCTTGATCTTACTGTCCAGTCCCATGTATCGGTTATCCCATATCACATCTCTCAAACATCCTGAGGTAATTGCTGCCTTGTTAATTAGGCTTCTGAGGTCCTTAACTGGGTCATGGCAACTTGAAAGATCTACACCAAGGTATCTAAACTGTGATAATTGTTCTATTGGTTTATTTTCTACTACGAGTTTGCATCTAATTGGGTCTTTAGAAATTGTGATGGTTTTGGTCTTTTCAATAGATATATTCATGTTAAGCTGTCGACTAACTTGATAGAACCTAAAAAGCTCTCTTTGCAGGTCATCCTCATTTTCCGTGATTAGGGCAGCATCATCTGCATAGCACACTATGCCCACTCTGCTATTGCCGATTCTGTATCCTAACCTTAGTGTTTCTACTTCTTCTATCATTCTGCCCATTAATATATTAAACAGCAAGGGACTAAGGCTGTCACCCTGTCTTATTCCTCCTGGCGTGGGAATATTTCCGGTGGTGTCTCCGCCTGTTTTGATTTTTGTTGTGCAATTTGAGTTTAAGTTTTTAATAACCTTTAGCATGTTGGCCGGTGTGCCTTTCTCCATGAGAATCCGTAGTATGTCTTCAAGTCTGACTTTATCAAATGCTTTAGTTAAGTCTATAAAGCACATATAAGCGGGTGTGTTGTACTCTATTGCCTTTTCCTTAATTTGCTTCATGATAAATATTGCATCTGTAGTGGACCTGCCTTTACGGAAGCCCTGTTGTTCTTCTCTGTTCTCTATTTGTGTTTCCAATTTATCTTTTAGTAAAGCTGTAAATAATTTCATTGTTGTGTTTAGAAGAGTTACTCCTCTATAGTTTTCTGGGCTTGTTTTTTGTCCTTTTTTGAAGATTGGTATCGTTATGCTTGTGTGCCAATTGCTTGGTATTTCTGATCTTTCTAATATTTTATTGAACAATGTTGTGAGGCTCTTGCTGAGTTCTTTGCCTCCGTATTTCAGAAGTTCGTTTGGTATACCGTCCGTTCCAGGAGCTTTTCTGTTCTTTAATCTTTTCAATCTTGATCCTACTTCCGTTTCTTCAAGAGATACTTTGACTTCTGTTTCGTAATCGTCTATGTCGTAACTATCCTCAGAGTTATAGAGCGTCTTAAAATACGTCTCCCATGTGTCGACTGGAACTCCTTTTGTTTGCACATATTCATTTACTGGTTTTTTCCTGTTCTTTAACATTTTCCAGATCTTCTTCTGCGCTCCATATATGTCGTTCTCCATGTCGTTTGTGAACTTAATCCAGTGTTCTCTTTTGATTGCTTTTATCCTCGCATTAACTCTGTTTCTGGTTTCAATATATTTAGTGCGATCTTCTTGTGTTGCTGAGCTTCTATAAGCCAGATAGCTTTTCCTTTTTATCTCGGCGAGGTCCTTGACTTCTTGGCAGAACCACGGCTTGTTATGTCCTGATGTGTTTATGTTGATCTTTCTTTTTCCGAGAGCTTCTTCAGCAGCTGTTTCAATACAGTTCTGTATTTCATTCCAGCATCTCTCCACTCCATGGTGTTCTAAATTAATGTTTTTCAACTTATTAGATAGTCTACTTTCATATAGTCCTTTAGTACTTTCCGATGATAGTGATTCTAGATTGTACTTTTCAATGTATACAGGTATTCTTTTAACTTTCTGGGGTTTTTCTAGTATCATTTTACATAAAACCAAGTTGTGGTCTGTTCCAAGGTTGGCTGATGTTAGGACCCTTACGTCAAGTATCTGCGTTGGTCTGATTTGTCTGTTCGTAATGATGTAGTCGATTATTGATTTTTGACCTCTGCTGTTGTTAAATGTGTATTTATGTTGGCGTTTGTGAGGAAAAAAGGTGTTATTGATCCTCATCTCATTTCTAGCACAGAAGTCGATTAATAACTCTCCATTTTCATTGATGATCTCCTCATTATATTTTTGTGTTATACCTGGTAAAAGACAAAAAAAATTGTCTTATAAAAAGTTCTCTGTAATCTTGTAAACGCTAACCATTGGTGAAATTTATTCCTTTATTAATTTTTCACCACCATTTTCTCTAACCGAAAATCCGCACAATCGCATTTAGTTTATTTGGCTGAATCCACTTCGACTACAAAAGAGCCGAAACGAAACTCGAAAGAAAGTGATTAAATTAATTGGATTCAATTTCCTCCAAAAAGCATTGACCTTGTGGCCATCGTTGTTAAGGGAAACCCCTTACCACTTCACTTTGTTTCCTTCGTATGGGAATTAAATGTGGAAACATTTATTTTCAACAGGATTTTATTTTTATTCGAATTCTTGTATTGTATACATTTAATAGTCGAAAATTTACCAATCTTTTTAATGGATTGATAGTTTACCCAAACTACAATGCATAAATAAAGAATTTGCATTGGAGGATGAAGGTTTTTGCATTCCCTTTTGCGAACATGCTACCATCTATAACAAAACCTGTTAAATAAAGTATAAAAGAGTTTAGACAACTCAACAATGCACAAATGTCATTGAGGGTTGCAAAGTTTTTGATTATTTCTAGTGTTACTCACTTCTTGATACTCCAGGGGAAAAAAGTATGAAAACAAGTTTGGAACTCATTTTATTCTAATCGATATTCCAAGATGGATTTTTACGTTTGGCTTGGTCAGTTGGGACTTCAAATCTAATAAATCAAATTTCAAAAATGCGTAAGATTAAAAGCTGCATCATCTAAACGATAAACTACTGCCTCTAGGCACATTTGCGTAGTTTGTCTTTTAGATGCACTGGATACCCCTGTTTAAAATTTAATTTATTGGATTTAAAGCAACGACTGATTATTCTAAAAGATAGAAACCTGTATCTAAATGACAAAATGAATAGAACAAGTTCAAAATTCGTCTCTATATATTGTTTTCTATGGAAGAGATACGAAAAAGAGAATTGACACTTTGAATAGAATTGGTTCAAAACTAGACATCAAATTTTAAGTAGTTGAAATTTTTTTCTGATTCATTTATTAGTTTAACTAATAAATGGTGCGTGCACGAAATTTCATTTGTTTGATTTCAATGCTCAACTGAATCAGCCATAGAAGGACTAAGAAGGTCAAGTGGACATACATTGTCCTAACCCAGACCGATAACCGATATTGGTTGTTGGTGGTTCAAAAATACAGGTCCACAGGATTCATTTCACTAGTAGGTTTTAATATGAATAAGAAAGCAAAAAACGCACTGTTAGTACGAGTAGAACTATCTTCTTTACAATCACTTCCGACTAGATTTCTAAAAAATACACTCGCTGTAAGTAATCCATAGCTTTTAAAGTAGGTATGTATTTACATTTATTTTATATAAACCTTATATCGCCTTGCTTTAAGCCGCTTTTATGTAATTTTTATCTACTCATACATATCCGTTTTTCAATTTTCATATGTTGACAAAACGATTTCTTCAAGCCTCTTACGCTATGCTATAATCCTAAATCCAAAGGTAGACGCTGAATTTTTGTTAACGTATTACTGTTACTGACTTTGCTTTACCGAATGATAATGTGATTAAAGAGGGAAAATTTTGATAATAAAATGTTTAATTGAAATATGCATATTTGATTAGGAGAAATACATTTTTCTTCATTTAAATAAACTATTTTATAAACAAATATCATTAAAATTTAAAATTTCGAAGGTGTTTAACCTTCGCAAGAATATTAACTATCAATGGAACTAAAACTTGCCAACTTTAATAAGTTCCCACCACTGCCTGCATATCAAGCAATAAGTTCCTTGACAGTTATTGAACTCTTTGAAATATCTGGATTCTTTTTCTTGCAATTTTTTTAACAACCGAGACAGAAGGCTAAAGAGTGTGCTGCAAAGTGGACCGAGTGGCAAAAAGAGAAACGGGATACCAAGGATGAGATGATGCAGAAATGGCCTGCTAAACAGACGGTTCAAAAACCGAGGAAGGTGTAGGAACAGCAATTTATTCAGCCAAGCCAAAAACAAGAGTCTCACTGAGCTTAGGAAAACACGTCACGATATTACAGGCAGAAGTTGCAGCAATACATCACTGTGTAGAAGAGTTAGTAAGGCAAGAGTTTAAGAAAGAGACCATTGTCATACTCTGACAGCCAAGCGGCTATAGAAGCAATTAGCTCCATGCAAGTTAACGCCAAACTTGTGTGGTATTGCTTAAGAACACTACAAGAGTTGGGCAGTCAAAACAGACTGTCTTTAGCTTGGGTATTAAGCCAAATAGGTGAAGGGCAACGAAGAGGCTTAATCACTAGCCCAAGAAGGGGCAAGATGTGCTCCAATTGATACAGAACCTTTCTGTGATATAGCGAAAGCACTACCAAAAACATATAACTAACTGTACCTGGATGAAAAAGCAATCTCGAGAATGGTGGAATAAGGCGAATGAGATAGACCAAAGAGTTGATTAAAGAGTTCATTAAAGAACCGTCGCCAAAATTCAGGGAGTACCTACTAAGCCAGAAGATCATGGTTTGGCTCCTGACAAGGCATTGTAGACTCAATAAACACATGAAAAACATCGGGCTGGCAGACACAACCCTATGTAGCTTCTGCCAAGAGGATGAGGAAACCTCAGCACACATTCTGTGCTACTGCGAAGGTCTGACAAGGCTAAGGTTTTCCTCGATAGGGGACGAGAATCCACAATCCACCCAATATATGGAGGACCTAAGGAGTCTAATAACAAGGATGGGAAACTCTAACATAACATGAAGGCACACAATAGATCTACCAAAATCGCAGTGGAGAGGCTACCATAAGCAAGGATGAAGGAAAGAATATCCGGAATTGCAAAAGGAAATAACGAAATGATAATGGGGGCATATTGTTGCCAATAAACACCCCAGGCAAAAAGGTTACATTTTCATCACATTAAAAATAAATTTCTTCATGTCTTTTGTAAGACTTTCTGCGAATCTAGCATCTCTCCTTGTCGGGTTGTTTTTAATATTTCCTAAATATACCAAAAGACTAATAATTATTTTGTCATGTCGTTATTGTGGCTGGTATTTCTCCACAAAGAGTATTCATAAGTAAATCACAAATATTTAAAAAGAAACTGTATCAAAGGAATGCAACTTGTTTTATTTTAATTATCAAGACATTAAATAGTGCTTGGAGAATCTATAGCCTAGTTAGAGACGACCCGTATATTTCTTACACATTATCAATAAAGTCTTCCTGGCAACTCAATATCAATAATTTTCATCTGTTGACCAAACGATTTGTTTAAGCCTCTTACATGTTTGTTACGGAAAGCCTCTTTAGAATTCGAGAGGTAAACGTAGAATTTCTCTCCGACATAATTAACTATATTGTATTATCTGACAATACCCATTGTTGCGGAAATGCCCTTTGTCGTTCGGTTGTGTCCCGTTTCATTTAACAGTGTAGTGGGTGCGACGGTTGACCACATAATTAAGGTTTAAGGGCTTTGAAAATTTTCATTTCGTCCCAAACAGTCCAAACCGCAAGATAAAATACGAACAGGAGGAATTTCATAAAGATTAGTTTAGATTATTTGAATTTTGGAATTTGGACGAGAATTCATTTCAAGCAATTTCAAAAAGAGTTAAACGAAAGCAAAGAGGAAGCGTGTTTATAAAGAAGTGGTTTTAAAGCTTCTAATTAAAAATATATAACTACAATTTAATTCTTGGAAAGTTATGGGAAGTTTTTTCTTTTGGAAAGTCCTCCTGTGGGTTTACGGGCCCCAGTAGGTTATACCTCCAGTGTGTGAGTATCTGGCACTCTAGTATGATATGAGAGGGTGTTTCATCCTCCTCATTGCGTAATCTACATATGGGTTCATCTTGAAAGATGCCCATTTTATGTAGGTGTTCCCTAAGGTGACAATGTCCGACTATTAGTCCCGTGACATGTCTTATTTGATTTCTGCTTAGATTCAGAATATCACCTGTCATCACTTTTGATGTAGTTTTAACCATTCGTTTAATGTTTTGTTGGCCTAGCACGAGATCCCAGCGTGACTGGTGTTCTTTTATTAACATCCACCTAGTCTGCAAGAGTCGTACTGAGGTTTTGGGAATGCCAAACGCCTATTCAGGACCAGGAAATACGGTAGCTGCGGCTTTCCTTGCCAGGGCGTCTGCTTTCTCGTTGCCTTTTATCCCTTTATGCCCTGGGACCCATCTAAGTGTTACCTTATTTTGGTTAGCCAGAACGAGCAGGGTTTGTAGATAGTTCCAGACCAATTTTGATCTGATTTTGTTACATGATAAGGCCTGTAGGGCAGCTTGGCTGTCAGAGTAAATGAGGATTGTTTTCCCTCTATACCCCCTGTCAATATTCTCCCTCAGACAAAGCTCTATAGCATGTACTTCTGCTTGAAATACTGATGCGTAATTCCCCAATGGTGAGTTTATGTTGCATCTGGGTATTTCATCATATATTCGAGCTCCAGTTCCACTTGCGGTTTTTGACATATCAGTATACCAAATCAATGTTCCTTCTCGATAGTTGTTTGTTACTTCACCTTCCCAACTCAGCTGAACGCTGAAGGGCTTTGTGAAGTTGTTTTTTGGTGCCATTTCAGCACCTCATTTCCATCAGCAAGTTTGTGATGATTTTTGTGATTCTACTGTATTCTTGTTCATAAGGATCCCAGTAGCCATTGCATTCTAACCTGAATGCCCCCATTCTCGCCTCTGTCCTTATATAAATAGGAAGGTTTAGTATGGTTTCCATTGCTCTTGTTGGGGTGCTCCTTATGGCACCTTCCATTGTATTACTTTGTATTACTACAGGCCACCACACTAAAGATCCATAGGTTAACATGGGTCTTATCACTGGAGACTCTAGCATACAAAATAAATTATCTCAGTTAAGTAGATGCAGTAGATATATCAACCAGTGGTCAAGGATAACTATTTTTAATACATACTTCCACATTTTAACAAGCATTTATTCTTTTTCTCTCTCTCTCTCTATGATAATGAAAACTTAAATATTAAAACTGTCCGCATAATAAAATAGTAGCCGTATCGGGGAAGGGAAAAACCTTTACCCGATGTGCATAAAGAGCTCAATAGGTATTGGCTGAGATATCCTCTATAGTAGAGTGTGTTCGTAAATTTATATGAGGTATTTCTTATTGCCCTATTAATTTGTCTCCCAAAATACCTGCTCAAACATTATTAGGGGACTTATTCTCAATCAAACCTCAAAAATGCGTGTGTATTTTCATCTTCCAATACATAGTTGATTATTCCTTCGCACGTCGTTAAATAAGACATTATCAAGAAAAATGGTCTTGGTGGCATTTTATATGCATACATTGACTAGTTTACCCTGCGTAGAAAGTCCTAACGTTTCAACATCAGAAGTAAATGGTATGGATAAAGAAACTGCTCGTGTAAAATTTATCATACAATAATTTCGGGAATATGCTCTTGCACGGTAATTCTTTGAATTGAATTTTTGAATTTAAACTCTGTAAAAAGTATAGTTACTGCTTTTGCAGATAATACTATCAAATTATCCCACTCAATCAGAGCCCCATAAATTTAAGAAAGGTGAGAAACAAATAATTTAATCTACCCATTATAAAAAACATCAGGTATAAAAGAGTCTTTTAACTTTTAGCATTGACTGATTCTTTCTTCCTGTACTGCCCTATACAGGAGGTCCTGCAATATAGAAACAGCTTGAGGATTGTCACAGGTATACTTACTTGTCTAATTTGAAAAACAGTTAGACCAAGTGATTTATTTCACTATATCCCGAAAATAAATTTCGTTTAATTACTGTGTCATGTTAGAAGAACGCCAAAACTCCTGTTTTATATGTCAGTTTACATGCATGTCACTTATAAGTAAGCAATAATCTACATTTCTCAGTTCATTCGAGTTTCTTTGTTGATTCCCAACAGATGAACAATAAAACACAGCAAAATTGATTCAAGTTTTGTTTTGAAACAGAAACGATCCGGAAAAGTGCTGTACCGTTTAATCTCAAGTTTGGATGCGCCACAAAAAGCCAGTTTCCAAAACATCTCTTATCGCCGTTTTTCACCGAAGCTTTAACTCTTTCCGTAATAAATTACTACAAACTACTAAATTGAGAAAAGTACGACGATAACCACTTCTCATTAGCGTCAACGTCCCGTCGGTGTTGGGGCTAAAATAAAACGAGTTTGTACAGCGCGAAATGGAAATTTAGAAAGACAACTTCAATATTACACATAAGTTGGTTTTCTTTGAGACGCGAATAAAGTGGCACTACGCTGTTTGCTTTGAAATAGTTTTCTATTAAATAAAATGTACACAGTTTGTCATTACTTTGTAGGACGAAGCGTCAGCTCGTATACCAGTAGTTTTTTTTGTGAACGTGTTATTGCGACATTTTGTAAATATGAAAGAGATAAAAAAAATTAAATAGAAGAAAAAAAATACGTACAAATATATTTTCAAACCTGAGAAAAATTATTTAAGTGGTATAAATGACCAATTACGAATTAATTACCCTTTTAAAGCAACAGGCATGACATGAAAGAAATCGGTATACATATTTGATTTGAAGTTTTATACGACAAACAATTTTAGAGCTACTTTGTGTAAGAAATACAGATACAGCAGTCTCTATACTCTTGAATGCTTTTCTGGTACAGATTAATTCTATCCTTAGCTATAACGTTATTATTAGATAAACTTGTAGGAGAACAGTTATTGATTTTACAGCTATGAAGCGATTCTTGTAACACGATTACTTTTGTCGTGAGTGTATATTATTCCTAAAATGAGGGTAGCTTTCACACATCCACTTTAGCTTTCATGCATCCACTTTAACCTTGGCAAAAGTTTAAAAAATAAACTTCACCCCTCTAAATTAAAAAGGGCACAAGAGTTAACAGAATATGATCCAAACGAATGCATGGAAAATCTAATTTTACGATATACATATAAGTCAACGAGGCAGGCCAAGACACTACTAGGGAACTATAACCAGAAGAGATCTGACGACTGCATCAGTAAAAGTAAAAATAAGCTCAGGATACTAACGGGTATCCTAACAGGGCACTGCCATCTAAGAGGCCACCTAAAGAAACTCGGATCAGTAGACAAAGAAGAATGCAGATTCTGCGAGGAAGAGGAGGAAACCTCTATCCACATTCTCTCAGAATGCATTACCCTGCAAAATCCAAGGGTACGATACCTTGGAGAATATCAAATAGAAGAGGAAGGAAGATCTACCTAACCTGAAGCCTACCGACATCCTGAACTTTTTGAAAGCAATAGGACTGGAGGAACTGCTCATCTTAACGACTGGGCAGCAGTAGGGGGCAGAATAGATCTTATAGGTCGCAGTGTATCGACACCCCCATCACAGATAGATAGATAGATAGATAACTGCAAAATGTAAGTGAAGAGTACACGCAATTTTCATAGAAGATTAATGGTTGGAAAGCGATATTTGGTTAATATTGTGGGGCCACTGTTTATTAAGAGAACCTCCCAGGGAAACTTTAATCATAAACTTACATAATTCTCTTACCTCTAGAAATTGTAGAAAACTACTCGAAAGAATATACACCTCTGAGTTGAGCTTCGTCGCTTTGAACTCTCTAAGACGTTTTCTGAGAATGTTTTCTTTATCCAACTTTATCTATCTCTCTTTATTTTATTCCATTATTCGCAAAATTCTCAGCATTTTTGTTTCCCGCCCTCTTCTTCTTCTTGTACAGATTCAACAACTGTTAAGTTGCTTGGTTTAACAGTAGACAGTAAATTAAAATGGAACAGCCATGTCGATCAATTAAAAAACAAGCTTTCTAGTGTTACATTCTTGCTTAGACAAATAAACAATATAACAATTTCCGGTACTCTACTGACAACATATTTTTCTCTATTTCATTCAAACCAATTTTAAATTCTTGTTTTTTGAGTTATTGTTTAATGTTGCGAATTGTCAACTATGTCAAAGTTTTATTTTGTTAATATATTAACAAACAATGACTAGTGAATTTTATTCCATCCAATCATGCAACAAACCAGCAAACTTTGAAATATACAGTCCACTCTTTTATCCTGACTAACCGATAGTCAAAAACCTAAGCGAGTAGGGCAAGAATACGAATCTTCCATAAATCCCGTCTACTCTCTAACAACCTGTGTCTACCGTAAAATCATTATGAGTAATTAAATATCTTCTAGAAAATCTAGACGTACAATTCAGAACTTGTGCCAATATTAGACAATTCACTTCTTAAAAAATCAGTAAAAGACAAGTGCTTTTGGAATCCAAACGGCTTCAGGTGTTTCAGTTGGACTATTTGTTAAGAAGAATAGAAATAGATCCATTGGCACATTTTGGACGAAACCTGGTTTGGTGGTCAGTAGTTTAGTAGGATTCTCATCAGCAAATAGACGGAAAAGAATCACCATCCTGTACGGTAATGATATATATGGTAGAAAATTATACACAAAATAAATTAGTAAATAAAAAGCTTCACAAACTTTATTTGCATTTTATGAAATTCCCTTTAACAAAGTTGGGTAAAATGTTTCCAATTATTTCCTCTTGCTACTCTCTTGTTATGTGTAGAAGATATTAAAAGTTCCTCTAATTGACTCCCTAGAGATATAAGCAGATATCATCTATTCAAAAAAAGGTTATTTTTTCATTATCTATATAATCATCAAAAGGGAAAGT
This sequence comes from Crepidodera aurea, assembly GCA_949320105.2. NCBI lineage: Eukaryota > Metazoa > Arthropoda > Insecta > Coleoptera > Chrysomelidae > Crepidodera > Crepidodera aurea. The sequence goes on along the minus strand of OX439475.1, from coordinate 18,562,986 downwards.
GTCGTTTATTCATTTCGGATTATATTACCAGCATTATTAATTGTTTATTTCAGGATTTAATTTATAGCCCGTTTGACATTAATTGCATTAATGATAATTTACGGCAGTTAAATTTCAACCCTCGAATTGGGGATAATGTTGTAGGTCTTCCTGATTTTTCCGTTACGGTAAAGCAAATGTGCCATGACTACCGAAGTCGTTTCGAAGCACCACAAGAAGCAATAATACCATCACATCGCTTTGTTTTTAGTTCTACCGTAAAAATAGTTTTGTTATATTTTTATTAGTTACTTCTAAGAGATTCTGAGTTGTTAAAATCATGTTTGTTTATTGGCTTCTTTTAAAACAACACAATTGAAATTCAATCCACTCTAGTATTTTTTCTAATATTTCTATTCTCTTTCCATTTTCTAATATGTACTGCACTTAAGTTTGAGGCGTATACATAAAGTAAATAAGAATTATTTATAATTTATAAGTACCAGATTCATCAAGCAAACCAGTATGAAATTGTTCATAGTCCACATTAATAATTAAATCACTTTGATCGTTCGCTATTTAGATGATGGGGAATCGAAATTTTGGTGCTTCTTTGATCCACCGTTCGCTTTCGCACATCGGTTTTCTCCGCATGATTTACATACATCTTAAAGCAGATTAGTAACAAATTAATTTATTTATCCAAAGCCGCAAATAAGATTAATAAAGTTTATCTTAATTTTGGCAAATTTACAAAAACGACCCACTCGATTAGTTTGGGAGCTCAAAATTGTAGCTGCATACGCATTATTGTATAATTATAGTATTATATTACACTCCTTATACAGAAATAACTATTTTTTACTGCAGTGCGTAAACTACATACTTTACGCACGCTAGTGCATAAAGGTTTACTTTTTTTTACTAGTGCGTTTTTAACTTTTCGAAATAATTTGAGATAGTCTAAAGATTCACTTTATTTATATACCGGGTGTATCAACGACGCGTGCGTGGAGGATAGCTGCTTCCCTTTTTAAGAGAGGAAATGTTTCAAATAAAAGTAGTAGAAAGCAATGAAAGCTATACCAACATACAGGGTATCCCATAAATGTGTGACTTCATGTTGATAATATAACCTGTACCTGGTGTCAATTGGTATATCCCCCAACAAATTTGGTAAATCATCTCGAAGAAAATATCTGTAAACTTCTCCATTCAGAGGCTCATCAACGAAATATGGCCCTGATCCCCAATTATACCCCCCCAAACATTTATCGACCATCTTTTTTGGTTATCAACTTGTCTAACCCAATGGGGATTTTCTGTGGAGTAGTAGTGGCAATTGTGTCTATTAACCATCCCATTACTTTTAAATGTAGACTCGTCTAAACAAAACGTATTTAAGCAAATTTGGTTCCTCGCGAATGAAATTATCATAGACCCTTTCATACAGTTCTTGATGTATTTAAATTCGGTATGGATGAAGTTTATTTTTTATCAATATTCTGTTCACAGAAGTACGACTTGCTCTCTCTTGCAATTTCCCTCGAACTAACATGAGGATTTTTAACTGTTGAAAGCACTACCGTTAATTGATTTTCTTCATTTGTTGCAATTTTATTCACTACTTGACTCTTCTTGCTTGACACTGCCTGTCTCCTCAAATCTTTTTTTAACCTTCCGAAAACTCGCTGGTCGTATAGATCTTGAATCAGGATATTGAACTGCATACATTCTACTAGTTAATAAACAATTTCTGTCACAGTTATCCAAAATGTAGATCATGTTTATCATTTCTTCGGTGGATAATTTCATTTTGAAACGAGAAAATATTAGATTTAAACTATAAATTCACTTCGATAAATGTCATGTTTGCTGACAGTTCCTGTAACATTCAAATGTTCCAAGGGTGGTTTGATATAATTGATAAAACGATCTACATTCCAGATAGATGTTACAGAAACTGCTTTTAGCCAGTAGAATGTATGCAGTTGGATATGCGACTCGAGAGTTTTCGAAGGAGAGGAAACAGAAAATGTGAAACGTGGAAGAAAAAAAAATAAATTTGCGGCAAACCAACGACGCTGAGGGAAAAATAGAATTAGAGGAATTCTTCGCTCTACTACAAGATCAACTTTAACCGAAGTCGTAGATAGACTTAATTTATGCATAGCTCAAAACGGGAGATTGCTTGCACATTTACTGTGAAATAACGGTTTTTTACATTTTTTTGAGATTATTTTGTTCCATGTTTGTCCAACATTGAATAAAAAAATATCATTATTGCTTTTATGACATTTTTCATACTTTCCTTAAGAATTAGATGCATTACCAGTGAAAATCAAGTAGGTAAGCAAACCCTACATTTTCTGGAAGCTCATAGTGTGGAATATTCTGGTAAGGCATTATATACAGGGTGTTCCATTTGAAAAAACTGAGAGAGAGAGAGAGAGAGAGAGAGAGAAGAGAGAATATGCTTTACTGTCATAGAAAAATTACAAAAATTTTATAGACAAAGCGAAACTAATCATAATAAAAATAAAAATAAATTACTAGACAAAACAAAACACAAACAAAATATCAATAACAATTGCAAGAAAATGATCCCGAGTTTTGGTTGCCCCTGTATGGGAAAAGTGCCAATCGGTAAATTTATGAATATGAAATTAAAATACACCATTTTCCAGGATATTTGGTGAAAAAATTTTGTTATTCCTAGTTATTAATTTTGAGATATTTGGTGTTGAATGAACCCATTTTGGGACATAAATGTCACCACAACTTCAGAACCACCTGGTATAAACCCATACAACCCTATATTTTTGAGAAGCACTCTTTCGAAGGAACTCATTCTAGTGAAAATATATATGGTGTTTCATTTAAAACAACATAACTTTGATAAGTCACACATTTATGGAACACCCTGTATGTTGGTAGTTATTTTTGGAACATAGCTTTAATTGCTATCTACAACTTTTATTTGAAACCTTTTTTCCTATCCTAAAAAGGGAAGCAGCTATCCTCCACGCACGCATTGTTGATGCACTCGGTATATAAAAATTATATTTTATAACAATAACTGACTATAATTTTGTAGCTATCAGAATAGAAGAAAAATCAAAGAATAAATGGTGTGCTCTTTACTTCAGCATACAAAAGTTTAAAATTATATGAGCCATTCCTCCCTTTCTTCTGAAATATATAAAAGTTAATTCCATCCTTCAGCTTGCACTTTCCAGCGTGGAATTTGCATAGTACGCAGTTTTAAGAAAACCATATTTTAAGATCCCGCCAAATAAAAAATTCACCATTAATGAAATTGTTTCAAGTTCAAGCCCCGCGTTCTAAAAATCCCACTCTGCGCTCCCCCAGAAAGCACTCATTAATCAGATATCGTTATTAACACATACACTTAGATGATTTATATCAGTAAAAAATCTTAGGGGCACCGCATAAAAGACCTATGCGGATATAGTCAGCAAGGAGTTTTATTGGTCTATCTTTCGCCATGTAGTCCTGCTTTCGCCGGCGTGTTGGCTCCACGGGACCCGCTCATAAATCTGTCTAGATCGGATCGTGGAAAAGATTCCGAATAGCGGTGGTGTAACTGCTAAAATTTATCTATATATACATCTCGTGATTAAATACGCGCAAAACTGCGGCAACTCGCTTCATTTAAGCTTAATAGGAAATCACTAGGTATCTATAAACCTTTGATCTTTTCGTTTTATCGACTAACAGTGGGTCGTGAAGTGTAAAATCCGTAGAAACCGGTAGATGCTCTTTCATATTTTCGGGTGAAAGAACATTGATAAATTATGGAAATTATATCTAAAAAAATAGAAGAGAATGGAGAAATTAGTCAATCACCGAGAAGAAATTAGAAGAAATCCATAACTACAAAAACAATATTACACACTACATTTCTGTTTCTTAAATCATATCTGTTGAATTGAAATTCCATGGTAAAGTAATGCAAAAATACCTCAAGCAAGTATACAGCTGGCTCAGGAGTATCGCAAGGTAGTACCTTAGGTCCACTTTTATTTATATTATTCGTCATCACCGTTTCTGAATCTTTAGAACTGCTCTTTGCTGACGATTTTTACTACAGTCAGATATAAATAATGTTCGTCCTTGGTTCAAGGATAACAAAATGCCAATAAACATAAAAACTGCTCTGTCATGACTTTCTCGCGGAAAACTAACATCATCTTCAAATATAAATATAACATTGAATGAGTTAATCTGGAACAAAAGAGTGAAATCAAAGATCTAGGAGTTACCTTTCAGATGGTCAATAGGGAATTTAAATTTCATCATTGAACTCAGAAACAATTATCATGCAGCACAAATTTGGATGCCTTCAGCCCACACTCATGTAGACCGTATCGGGAGTGCAGAAGATACCGTTATGTCAGAAAAAACAACACATACCCATATTTGGTGTCATACAAGGGCATGCTAGATAGCTTTGAATTTAGGAGTTTGTTGGAAAGAAGGAATAAGCAGGCCGTGTTATTTGTATACTATCTTTTAAATGATACAAAATAAAAAGACTGTGACTTAATTAAGTATCTATACATAAATGTCCTTAATACAATGCAGACCTAGATCGTAAACTCCAAGGAACGCAACGAACGATAAAAACAAATAAAGACCTAGAGGTGGCTGTGGAGGAATTTAATGACACAATCACCTCCACGTTCAATGAGCACTGCCCACTCATCTCAAGGAACACCACCAGGAAGGTGCTCTGGTGGCATAGAGAACTTGCAGAACTGATAAAGCAGGCGAGAAAAGAACCTGTTTTTTTGGTGGGTTGATTACAAGAACGCCAAGAAAGCTCTGAACAAATTCAAGAGAGACTCATGGAGGAGACACTGCGAGGAAATAGAAGGGACTCAAGAATGTGCCAGACTCCAAAAAGTACTCTCAAAGGACACACAACAAGTAATATACTCCCTGAAGAATGAACAAGGAGAGCATACATGTACAGGAGAAGAACTAATTAGAGTTCACTTCCCAGGATAAGCTGGGACATAGCTAAAAAGATCGTAAGATCGTTATGCATAAAAAAGTTCAACGGCCAATAGGGACATTTGAACCTTTTAAATCACCGGTACAGACGGGATATATCCTGCAATGCTGAAGAGGGGTCTCGAAGCACTACACACCAGACTCTGCAGCATACTCAGAGGCAGTCTGGCTCTCGGATACATACCAAAATCATGGAGACACGTTAGGGTTACCTTTATACCGAAACTTGGAAAAATAGGACAGGACTCGGCAAAGTCCCTAAGACCTATAAGTATCATGTCATTTGTACTTAAGACTCTAGAGAAGCTAGTAGGCAGACATATTAGGGACGGTCTGCTAGTGGACCAATATGCATACACGGCTGGCTAGCGGCCTTTCTAGAGCTGGCGTTTGACAATACTTCTATAAATTCAATTACAAGAGACCAAACGGACCCAACTAGTCTTTAGTGAGTATGCCTGGAAGGAGATTCTCACAGTAAACCTTGAGATTTTAGACTCATAACCTTCCCATAAAGGGTTTTCTTCAACTCCGCAAAAAAAAAACTGAAAAAAAAAATGTCCCTAAAATCAGTCTGAGAATTAGGAACTATGATGTTTTTAAAATAGATCTAGCCAGAATATCGCAAATAAACAAAATGGTATCCATATGCCATGCAAGCAAGGGCACATTTACAAATTTAACACAAACGTTAAAGAATTACAAAAAATGTTACTTGTGTCAATTATTTGTGGCTGTTTGCACACTCAGCTTATTTTAGGTATATTCTCTATAATTGTTTTTGTTCCTTTCCTACTACAATAAATATATAAATGGATGAAAAGCATTAAAAGTGAAGACAGAGAACGTTCTAAAAATTTAAGGGAATACTACACAAAAATACTAAAAAAAACCAAAAGAGACTGGATGGATTAATTCCTAAAAAATGTAACAATTTAAAACGACAATAAATTGCTTTACCATAACTGAATTTTTTTTCGATTATTAATTTTTTTTTCGACTATTAATTTTGTTTAGAGAACATTATAAAATTTAAGGAAAGGCTGCACAAAAATACTAAGAAAAACTCCAAAAAGAGGTAATTTTAAATGGCAAATTGATGAAAAATAAATAAGTAATTCAGGAAAAAAAGTTTGGAAAAGAGTGACACACACAATGTTCAATTTTTCAGAATATTCCAATTTTGTTATAAGCAAAAAATTCCATCTTCGTGTAGTTTTCTATAGTTTTGCAAGCTTTGATTTTGTTATGAAAGTGAAGATGGCGTTGGGCTCTCTTCGTTCGTGATACACTTGCTCTAACGCAAATACTTTTATCAGGAACGAGGCGAGTCGAATTCATTTTCAGACATCCTTTAGAGACAGGATGTCGAGCTAGTCTGCTTTTTACTGACGAGGCACAATAATGCCGAAACCGGTCTAAGAATGGCAAGCTCCTTTAATAACAAAATCGAAGCTTTTGGTTTAAAGCCCCTACTTGGTCGGGCACCAAACCACGTCTGGACTTTGTAATTCAATACCTGGTGGGGCATATAGCCCAAGGAGTAGTTGTTGAAGTCCAGACGCTGGTGCAGTGTAGGGCATTTTTAATGTCCTTGTTCTTGGGGACATGTGTGATTTTATTTCACATCCTTAGGTAACATAAGCAAAATGAAAAACAAAATATTTTATTGGTTTCTTAGGCAACAGAGCATGTTTCTGTATCGTTAAAACACATTCTTACAATATTGCAAATATAAATTTATTTAAGATTTAACTTTTAAAAAGAAAGTGTTAATATGTAAGTACTAATCAATATATTTATTTTTATTTTTTTTAATTTATTTATTCAATAAATACAATGATAAGCGATAAGTGCTACTGCACTTGTTTCGCATGAAAGACATCATAAAACATCATCATCAACATTATAAATAGAATTATACCCAAAGACCAGACATCTGAATGAACGTTGATCGATCTTCTTTCCAATTAAGTATTCCTTTTTTTCCAGAGCATTTACTTCAGAATTTCGAGGACTCAAAAGGGTCGCCGTGTGTTAATTAAGCAGGTTTTTTCTTTACCTTTAATTTTCCAAAAATATCCATTCAGGCAAGTCGTTCCCGCATATACACCTACTTGAATTTTCGTTTCAGTCTTTTGGTTTTGCTCAACATAGATTTAAATTACAAAAATTTTCGGAAAATGACATATTTGATATATGTACTACATTTAGCAACGCACCAAGCTTGTGGAAATATATCTGTTGGACCATACTTAATACAAAAAATAAATATAGTCAAAATGAAAGAATATGGACTAACTGAATTTTCCTTAAAATTAGTATCTAGTCATTTAAGGGTATTTCACCCCAAAATTACTAAAAGTGATTATGTAATTATTCAATGGACACCAACCACTTTACTAAATTTCTCGACTCTGCCGTAATGTCGTCACAATAATTTCTATAAGACATATCCATCACTCCTAATGATTAACTATCCCACATAGGGACTGTATCGCTCAAGTGGGGGGTTAACCGAACCAGAGTATGTGCCAACACGCATCAGATCAATCAGATTGTTGAGATGGAAATTAATGGCCGACTAACTTATTTAACTTCGTGATGATAAGGCAAATACGCGGATGGATTAGCAACTAGTGGCGTTACTAGCCATTACTCTGAATCTCATTGAAGCATGGCTGAACGCTGGAGAGAATTTGGTTTCTGCTGAAACGTCAATGACAATACCCGGAAAATTAGCACATAATAGAAAATAATTTTTGATCGTAAACGTAAGGGTGGGTTGTTTACTAGGCAATTTCAAATGACTCTTTTTTATATTTGATAATAATTTTAATGATCTTTTATGAGTCTGAAATTGGAGTAAAAAGTGTTATGACATAAATTTAAAATTTAGATTGAATAACTTTTGAACCTGTCGAAAATACGTCACTTACTTCAAAAATTGGCTGAATAAGATTTTGATCCCAACATTACATGATAAATATTACTTTATTGGGAACATACATTATTTATTATTCATTCAACTGCTTTAATTTTTGAACGGTATCTATTTAGAGCAACCTGTCAGGGGCTTCCTGGGATTATTGGAGGATGGAGGATGGAACAGTACATTTTTCGATAGCACTAATCATATTAAGTGGGCGTTGATCAGAGGCTTTTATAGATTTTGCTACTTTTGGCACCTGTACAATTGTCGTTACTTTAGTATCTCATGGCACTGTTAGAAGTGATGAATTAATCAAATGCACAACAATTTTTGGAATTATCCCAATATTTTCGAGATATTTATTATATTTTTTGTTATTAGGCATTGTATAATAACGAAATCGTTAACATTAACTAAACAAAATAAATAATTTAGCTCTATATAAGAATAAAATTCCCGACTCTGACTGACCCAATTCAGTCTTTTCCGCCAATTTATCCGGTATGTTATGTTATCGGATATGTAAAGGCAAACATCGAACTCCGAATGATATTATTGGTACACAGTGATATCACTCATCCTTAGAAAGTTGATGTAGAGCCAGGATTCCATCTCCAGCCGAGCGCTTTGTTTATGAAGCATGAAATCTTGAGATTAAACTAAGCATGAAAAATACGTGTCGAAGTGGTTCTCAGGCGACTTGCGTTTATCACGATGTTAGGAGCTTGCTCTATATCCAGCTGGCGTATAAAAATCATTTGTTTACTTCTTTCATACGAAGAGCCATTTAGAGAGGAGAGGGTCTTTTCTGCATGCTGTGACGTCTACATGCTTACTTAAATTTGTATTTTTCAAGATTTAGGTCATTTTTTTGTAGTTAATAATACGAACTTTAAAAATTTCATTAACGACCAACAAGAATATTTTTTTATTAAAAACTAGGAGCATAACTAAAATGGCACCTAAATTTCTTCAATTTTAATCAAAAGTTCCAGTACTAGAACTTTTAATTCATCTTTTAATAAATTTAGCAAAAATAACAGATTGACAAAATATAAAATTTTGAAGACACTCACTTGTAATAAACTTTGCCAACAAAATTTAAACAAAGTATTTTCAAGTATATTCAATTGTAAGTTATACAGCTAACAATATTTTATAATAGGATTATAGTAAAAATTCATATTCACAAGCAACCAAAAACTTTGACGTATTGAATTTGGCGCATGGGATCGATTGAAGCAATTCTGCATATTAGGTAGATTAGATTAGATTAGTATGGGGCTTATGTGCTTATAGTAGCCTCTACACTGCGACCTGTGCAGATCTATTGGGTGTGCCCTCATGTTATGTTAGAGTACCCTGTCTAGACCCGTCTTTATTATTAGACTCCATAGGCCAGGTCTTCCATATATTGGAAGGGTTGTGGTTTTTCCTCCCCTGTCGTCGAAAACCTTAGCCTTGCCAGACCTTCGCAGTAGCACAGAATGTGTACTGAGGTTTGCTCATCTTCTTGGCAGAACCCACATATGGTTGTAACTGCCAGTCCGATGTTATTCATGTGTTTGTTGAGTCTACAGTGCCCTGTCAGGAGACCAACCAAGATTCTGGTTAATCGCCTATTCTGGCTTAGTAGGTACTCCGTAAATTTTGGCGCTGGTTCTTTAATTAACTCTTTGGCCTGTCTCATTCCCTCTTTCATCCAGGTACTGCTACATGTTTTCCTCAGCGCTTTCGCTATTCCACAGAAAGGTTCTGTGCCAATCGGGGAACATTTTGCCCCTTTTCAGGCTAGTGAGTCAGCCTCTTCATTGCCCTTGTAACCCGTGTGACCAGGTACCCAAGCAAAAAAAGGAAGCATCTCGTCCGATGGCATTCCCATTATGGGGTCGATTTCCAACTCTTTGTATAGCTCGTTGTCCATCTTACCATGCAGTCTACTTATGGGCGCTTGCCCTCTGGTCTTGGTCTGCCTACTAGTGACTGACCTGGCTTCGCCTTGTATGTGGACATGTAGTGGTGATAGGTTTAGCAAGACTTCTAAGGCGGTTGTTGGGGTTGTCCTCATAGCTCCCGTGGCAGCCAAGCAAGCTTGCCTTTGGATGCCACATAACCTACGGGTCGCCCCAGCCTGCTGAGTCTTTGCACCGAACCATATGCTATCATGGGTCTGATGACCCTGGTATATAGCCTTATGACCATTTTTGGTTGTAGCCACCAATTTTTCCCGCACATTCTTCTGCGCAGGTTGAGGGCTATTGTGCTTTTTTGGATTATTTTCTGTAGGTGTTGATTCCACGTCAACTTGTGGTCAAAGATGACTCCCAAGTATATTGCCTCTTGTGCAATTGGAATTTCTACCCCGTTCAGAACTGGTGACTTCAGTCCTCTCAGTACTTTCTTTTTTGTGAAAATCACAATTGTGGTTTTGAGAGGGTTTACAGTTAGTTCCTCCTCTTGGCACTACTTATTTATTATGTTTAGATCAGTTTGTGTGTGCTCCGAGACCCTCCCTGCGAATTTGCCTTTTGCAATAATCGCAAGATCATCGGCGTACCCTGAGCAATCCATGCCTTTGGATGTTAGCCTTTTTAAAAGTTCGTCAACTAGGATATCCCACAGAAGAGGTGATAACACCCCACCTTGCGGGCATCCCCTACCTGCTCTAGCTGTGACTGTGGTTTCGCCTATGGATAATGTAATTGACTTTGTAGATGCATTGTTGAAAGCACCCTCAATGTCGACAAATGTCGTCATGGCTATCTCTTTATCCTCTAGGGACTTTGTTAATAGCTTGTTGAGATCATCCAGTGCCAAGTCTGTTGACTTGCCTGGCTGATACGCATATTGGCGCTCATTTAGGGGGTTTGTTGATAAAACCTAATCCCTAATGTATCTGTCTAGTGTTTTAAGCAGGAAGGACATTAGACTGACTGGACGGTATAACTTGGGCCTCGCGTCTCACCACCTTGGCTATATAAATGCCACACCGTTGGTATATATCCCATAGCTATGCAAGCCTGAAATATTCTACATAGGTATGGAATTATTATTTCCTGCCCCTTTTGGAGTAGGGGTATATTCCATCCTCTCCTGGATATTTAAATGGTTGAAATTTGCTTATAGCCCAACTTATTCTATTTGGCCATATTAGGTAAGAGTGATCAACACAATCTTACACATTACAGAAGCATTGTGACGGTGTATTGAGGTTTCCGGTTTTTTCACGACTGTAAAAATCATCAACGGGTCGCTACGAGGGTGAACTCTGGGGCGTATAATATTATATGCAATTGTTTTAAGAACCTGGTGCTTTTGTTAGAATAAGGGTTTATTTTTAATTTTCTTCTTACAAAAAAATGAATTATTAAAATATCTACCTAATAGTCCCAATTTAGCACATAACTCCTTTCAATTTCCACAGGTGTGTATAATTTAAAAAAAAATTGTATTCTACCTATGCCTTGTTTATTGAAAAGTTCAAAATACATTTAAACTGTTAAAATTACTCTTTGTTTCGGTTGTCGGTTAAAATTTCAGACTGATGCTTTATCGACTCATTCATGGTCCCCTGAACATTTATAGATAAAAGGGAAAAATTCCGTTTGACCTGCAAAATTACTGAATAAACGGTAATATACAAAATATGTGTTGAAATAGGATACAGAAGTGTCGAACAATAGTTTATTTACACAAAATTACTCTAAAAATTTTCACAAAACATAGAATAACAAATAAATTCCAAAAATCAATTGAATATGTAAATTTGCGTTGTGGTCAACATCACATTTTTCCTCTAATGCCGTGAAACAAAAATAATTAACTTGTCCAGAGATATTAATAAATACTAATAAATGGGCGTGTGAACACGCCTATTGGCTTTGTTGGATAACCTTATACGAGGGTAGATACCTTGACTGTCTAATGTTACGCTAATCTAGTCTCTTTTTTTACGTATTAGGCAGCTTTTTTTATACTAATAGAATACTTGTGAACCAACTAACGATTTAATATTCAAGAGAAAATTGCGTACTTTAATGATATGAAGCAGGAATTATCGGAAGATGATAGTAAAATCAGTTTAATTATCAGCCAACGTTTCGTTTATTTATAGAGCATAAACTTCATCAGGGCCTAAAAATGATAAATAAAGTAATTATCGAACAAAACAAAAGTTACAAAAAAAGTTAAAAAATACAAAAAAATATTAAATTAAATCATTCCTCATTTCATGCTTCCTTTGTTATTTTTTGCGCTGTCTAATATCGCCATTTTTGTGGTTGGAATTTAATAAATTTGTTGTTTACGATAACGTTCACATGAACCATGTATATGAGATATGTGTTAATTGAGGTATGTAATTTTAAGTATTTTCTGTTTCTGTCGTGGTAATGTTTTGTCTTGGATGATGTCATATTTAAGATATACGAAAATTGTCGTTAAATTAAATCCAACTTAATTAAATGAAACAGTTATTAATCTGGCTGTTCCTCAGGGGTCTATACTTGGGCTACTTATATTTTTAATGTTAATTAATGATTTACCAGAATATATGGACACGGACTGTGAGGTTATATACGCGGATGATGTATCCTTCGTAACATGGCAATTCTCCTAAAGAACTATTAGATAAATTAACTATGCTCTACAGAAAATTTAGTGAATGGTGTTTGAAGAACCATCTAATTCTAAATCATGGAAAAACAGTTTTAATGAAATTTTATCTAGCAAATGATACCAACAGCTATTTTGAAATACACACTGAAAATTTAAATATGACAAAATTCCTTGGAACTTTTCTGGACTCATCGCTCTGTTTTCGGGCATTTAAAAAATGTATCAAGGATCTTCTGTTAATAATATGCATTCTATAATATAACTGAATTTGTGGATTGTAACTTTTAATATGTTTATATTTATTTTCTTGAATTGTTCTCTAGGTATACTTTTTCTTTTTGTATTGAGATTTCCAATATCATATATATATATATATATATATATATATATATATATATATATATATATATATATATATATATATATATATATATATATATATATATATATATATATTATATATGGTCTTAATGGAATAAAAGATTATTTAACTACTATTTAGCTACTAAATAACTTGGTTGTATAATAACTATTAGGATCAAAGTTCGTGGCGCACTACATAACTCGTAATTTGGAAATATAAACAGTCAACGAACAAATATGATATAAAATTCCAATATTACAGTTTTATACGATTTCTAATCTGAATCAGATATATTTTGATCTTTGATCCCTTTAACTCCAAATTTTATGTCGTGCGATCCTCTAAGAAAAATATTCCTTTTAGTGTATTGGTAAAATTTTATGAAGCAATTCCAATACCGAATCTTCGATCATAACACCGAAAACTGCTTTCATCGTTTTTACCTCGAACATATAACTCGTCGGAATTTCGGCGATGGGTTTTATCGTTAACGTTCCATTTTCCATTTTCCGCACAATATTAAAGATATAATTAATTTTATGAGTCAAGAATAGCCTGGAAAACGTTTTTCCGGTTTAATTATTGAACTGTCGGTGGAACGGATATAATCGTTATGGGAAAATATGCACCGACACAGGTGGTATAAAAGGTAAAGCAAGAAATAAAACGGATTAAATATACATTATATATTTAATCCAATCAATTACTATTTAAGTGTATGACGACGTTCCGAGATAACAATTTATAGAGCGAAAACTAAATAATGTACACATTTATAAGTAGGTGAGGAAAAAACACTTTGTATTTTTTGAGCAAAGTGTGTAAAATTTATTAAATTATTTCCCATTTGAGTTGATAATTACAGATTCCGACACTCAGGTGGCGCTGATTCCCCCATTTCCCCCTGTTGAGTTGGTAAACCTGTTGAGTTGGTAATTACAGACACTCATTGACAGGTGGCGCTACGTGGATTACAGATTTCTACGTAGATTCCTACGTAGATTACAGGTTCCGACACTCATTGACAGGTGGCGCTTCGTAGATTACAGATGGCGACATAGATTCCTACGATAGGCGATAAACTCAGATGGCGCTGCAATTTGGATAAAAAATGGCGACCAGTGTAACGCGCGGCCATCTTGAAAAAGGGGCGTGGCCTACAGGAAATTTTCCCAGACCCAACCGAGGCAACTCCTACTGCTAAGCGTTTTCGACCTGATATCCGGTCATCTTCAGAGCTAAAACCTAGAATTCACAATTTGGTATATAACAATATGAGGCAAATATGTTAACTTACATCAAAAATGTAACAAATATTCCAGAAAAAGCAAAAAAATTAATAATGATGTCTATCATCTAAAAGTAAGGAATACATTTCAAAAAAGTGTTTAACAGGACATGATTGCTGTCGTATTTCGCAAACTATAATAAAATGAAAAGGAATTTGGAGAATGATGGATTTACTTTTAGGTTAAGCTTACTTACATTCAGTATTCAGTACCTACTATATGAAAGTATTGGATAGCACAAAAGTAAACATCTTTCCAAACAATATTTTTCCAAACATTATTTTTAACACCAAACCATCGTGGAAAATACGAATGAAAGATTGACAATTGAATTTGACATAAGACAGTTGACTTTGTAAACAGGAAGATTATGTAAAATGGAGCTGTTTTTAATTGTGGAAAAATTATGGATGATGAAGTTTAAGTGATGACCGAAGCTAGATTTGTTAGGAATGGATATAAAGTCCTAACAAAACTTTATCTACAGTTTTAGTTCATATACCAGATGTGATTCCCACCTGAACATTCACTGTTGGGTTCTAACTAACACTGCTGTTCCTACAGTGGCGCTGGGAAATACAGTATTGCCCAAAATAAACAGTACTGAACTTGTAATTGTTTTATTTATTTAACAAATACATATTATTGACACTTTATTACATGTTCTAAATGTGCACCTCCTCGTTCAAGACCTACTTCATAACGATGTTATAAGTTTCTCGTCATATTATAGAATAAGGGTTGTCTCAGATATCGCAGACTTGCACCAATACGTCGTCCGATTCCGTATGAACGAAAATAATGCTCTACCAGAAACACTTTTTCCTCTGTACTTAACACCATTTTTAACAATTAGGTCCTACTACTTAGTTGTTTAAGGTTTACTTGACAGGTCTACACTAGCTAATTTGGGTATGACAGCGCGCCAACTTAGCTTTATTTCGGGCAATACTTGTAGTAAGACAGTCTATACACAACACGATCATAGCAGTCGATGCCGTTCAAAAAGATAAAGAAAAAGATGCTCAAGTTGGCGCTGTAGAATAGATTGGGTACCATAAAAAAAATTTCACATCTATGTTGTAATGTTGCTAGTTGTTTTTACGTTTAAATGTTTTTAAAGTTCTTTGTATAAGAATCGTAGGTTTGGCATTAGGTTATAAATAACTCAAGCACTCAGGAAATTAGTAATTGGGCGTCACCACATTTAAAGAAGTATTAAAAAGCATTAATAATAAAATGTGGAAACTTCATTAATTATTATTTTCATTCAAAACTTTAAATACTATAACTTATCCTGTAATGTAGTGTAATTCAATTTTTTTATATCTGACGTTATTCACTTTATCTTTGCAGAATTTCACCGATAAAATTAATTGCATTTCTAGAATAATGATGCTTAGAACGTCGATGATTCGTAGATTTTAAAGGACTTGCTGAAGACAGCGAGCGCTAATTTCACGAAAATACTTGAACAACTTAAGTCAACGAACCAATTAAATTATTTTAAATGAGTTACTCCATTGAATATTTTATTTAAGTCGTAAATTAAAGATTTTTTTCAGAAAATTTTCGTTTTCACTTTAAGTTTTGGAAGTTTATTTTTAGGAACATTTTGGCACTTCGTTGACAAGGTTATTTGTAATAAAATCAATCAAAGGTTGCACCTGAATTGCATCTCGTTCGATCGCAGATTGGAAACACGTGTTTTCATAGATTGTGCCTTTAAGGAAAATTTTAATCACGACGTGAAATAGCAACGAGGCGATTAATTAAAATTTTCAAGTTAATACCAAAAATTAATTGAGATCCGTCTATCGACTTCGAGATGATTTAGTAACTTCGTTGGCAATCCATCATGTTTTGCAGAAACGGACGTTGCGACGAGACGTGCCGACTGACGTAACTGATAGCATTTTTCGACTCGTTAATTATTTTCAACCTTTTTGAATTATATCATTGCATTTATTTAAAATTGTGTTAGTTTTTTAGAATCTGATGTCAATTTACTATAGTGGCGAAATGTATCTTTAAGATGACGTAAAGTTTAAGTTGATTGATTTTGTTTTTGTTTATGCTGTCATATTGTATTTGAAGGGTCCAGGGGAAGAAGAATCATGGTCGGGTAGTTGGTTCAAGTGGCGAGCAAGTCCCAATCATCCCTTTATTTGGTTGTTTTAGATCCATCTCGTGGTGTTCAGGAAATGTACTGTTTCCGTAGGCCACTTACTGGATAGATCGGTGAGTTTATTGAGGAGGTAATTCCCGAGAGAGCAATTCCTGGCCCTGGCCAGCGCTGGGCACTTGAAGATGAAGTGCGTAATTGTTTCTTTTTCGCTAGGATTTCCACAGCTACGATATGACCGATTAAACGGAATACCAAGCCGAGAAGCATCGCCAATTGGCAAGTGTTCCGTATAAACAGCCGTAGCTCTAACTATGTCCTTCCTCGAAAGCTTCAGAAGGTTATCCGTTTTGCTTTTGACGTACGAGGGCCACGTTTGCATGGCCGTCTTGCACGTTGTTAAGGCTTTCCACCTAGCGTCGGCTAAGGCTAGGATGTGTAAATAAATATCTCGTTTAATCGTATTAATTGAGGGTTCAACCCGTTCAGACATTGCCACGTCCATGGCTGAGCCTCTCCTTGCGAATTCATCAGCGCATTCGTTTTTCCGGTGTGTTCCTATGACCAGGAACCCAAAGTAATGTCACGCTGTATAGGTTACTAATTAACGCACGCTCCTCTTAGTATTTGCTAGCTAATTTCGATAGTATGGTAGCAGCATTGAGGGCCAAGATGGCGGCTTTGGCGGATCGTGTCTCACCGCTTGGCAGAAGAATCATAGCCATTCAAAGTTCATTTTGAGAAAAACGCATTTTAAAGTTTCTATCAAAAGTAAAGAAAAAACTTAATTGGAAAGAACATCGATCAAGGTTCATACAGATGTCTGGTCTTTGGGTATAATTCTATTTATAATGTTGATGATGATGTTTTATGATGCCCTTCATGCGAAACAAGTGCAGTAGCACTTATCGCTTATCACTCATTGTATTTATTATTAATATATTGAGTCAGAATTTTCTTTAAACACTACAAATAATTGCACAATACTCCTTATGTATTTAACGAATGCAAAATGTAATTAAATAATATCTTTTTATTAATTAAAACGTAAAATAAACATAACATCATGTAATCGTCCTCAGGCTCATTGGGAATGTCTATAGACTTGAGATTTTTGCAAAATTTTCTCACTTGATTGATTTTTGAGGAATTGAGTTATACCTAGTGGAGTGCCGTTAGTCGTAAAAAGTGAAAAACCTCGAACGAGAGTGGCATCAAACAGTGAGGGAAAAAAAAGAAAAAAACTTGCACAATCGATAAATGATCCTTTTTTAATGAATTAATGTTAAATACAATTTTTCATCAAAATAAACCGCTCCCGAGTTAGAGGGCGTAGAAAACGATATTAAAACAAAATGGTCCATCATAGAGCAGACTTTTCCTGTCCCTTTGTTAGTCACTTACAATCATCTCCAGGCTTAAAACCTTCTCATGACTTGAAAACTCCTACCCATTTTGTTATGCTTTAGAAATATTCGACAAATTATCACTTCCTATGTTTACAACAGTAATTACAAAGAACCAATAATAAAACAACACTATTTAATTTAAACAATGTTGTGTAATCAGACAAAAAATGAAATGAGCAAAAGAATGATGTAACTTTAGTGATATAGCTGATAAGAAACAAACCAATAGAAGATGCTAGACAGTTCTCCACCACCCACTGAAATAGTGACTCTGATCGTTCTTCCCATGGATCGCGCTGACTATGATCATTCTTCTGCAGTAGGCAGAAACCGGTCTTAGGATGTCGAATCTGACAAATTACATTCTTTACTCGTTTGCCAAAAAATTCAGGCTATTTGCTTTAAAATTCTATTTTCAACATACGGTTACAGCCAGTATGAAAATGAAGATTGTTTAGTTTCTATATCACGTGGGATTATTGACGATGTAATCAATGAAAAAGCAAATAATCCTGCTTGTGGTAAAAGACAAACTACTTGAAACTTGTCAACAAGCAAACTAAAAGGAAATAAATCGAGCGTTGACTGTGAGCAAAGCTCCATACTCAAAAAGGCGACAAGCTTTCCTACACGAATGGGTTACCATTTAATAAATGAAGCTAGAAAGAAGGTTTAGACTCAGAAATCAAAAAATCCCAATATTGCTCATTTATAGTCAAAGTTCTACTCTCCTTTTTTCAAACAAGTTTGGAACTTAAAATCTATTTAATACGATATCTCTTTCTTCTTTCTTTTGAATTTCTCTTTAAACTAAAAAGAAATACGTAAGTTTAGCTATTTTTACGATATTTAAGGCTTTACATTCAGTCTCGATCGGTTCTTCAAAGCGAACATATCGCAGGTGTATCGATCAACGAAATAAATCGGTGATATCGGTGATACCGGTAAAAACAAAAACTTGATATAGTGTATACGAATTCAAAGTAAAGTTTTATTTACGAACAATAATTATGAGTGAAGAAGATCCTCCCGGAGGCGGGGGGAGTGACATCATGGAACTGGATGATAATGGAAAAAAAACAAATACTCCCACAATCAGCGCAGATTTAAGACCAGAACAACCCAAAAAAATTTTCAACACGCAAAAAGCCCATATTTACTCCGATAAGGTATATGTATTTATACAGAAAATAAACACAGAGGAGAATTTAGGTAAATTACACCCGATGAAGGTAGGACACATATTACATAAAACTTTAGCGATACCCAACATAATTAGTATAGAGAGTGTAGGTAAGAATAGGATAAGAGTACATTTAAAAACAATAAGAGATGCAAATAAATTAGTAAATGATGATAGATTAAAGGAAGAAAACTTATTAGCATTTATCCCAAACAATCTCTTACAAAGAAAAGGTATAATTAGAAATGTAGATACAATTTTTAATGAAAAATATCTTTTTGATAATTTAATTTCAACAATAAATATTACGGAGGTGTCTAGATTTAAAAGAAAAATAGATATTGACGGTGAAGCAGCTTATGTCCCGAGACAAATGGTCTTATTAACTTTCGAAGGTAATATTTTACCCAGATATGTATTCATCAATAGTGTGGCATGTTTAGTCGAACCATATATTCACAAGGTCATACAATGTTATAAATGTTTGGAACACGGACATGTAGCCAAACATTGTAGAAGCACAAAAACTCGTTGTATTAACTGTGCACAAGATAAATTGGAAAATCATTCTTGTAGGGATCCTCAAGACAGTTTTTGCTTCCACTGTAAAAATGATCAACATAAATCTATATCGAGAAATTGCCCAAAGTTTAAAGAACAAAATAAAATAAAGCAGCATATGTCTGAACAAAATTTAACTTTTTTGGAAGCAAAAGCTAGCCTTAACAATTCTTATTCGACCGCTTTAAACACAAGTAATAGATTCTCAGTATTAGATACACAAAATATAAATGCTTTCCCTCTTTTACCACCCTCAAATAAAGTCCAAAATGACAAAACAAAAAAAGTCACAACACTTTCACAGCCGTCTACTTCAAAACAAGTACAAGAAACGAGAACATATTTTTCACAAACCTCAAACAACCCAAACAAAAGAAAAAAAAGTTCATCCCCTCTCCCAAGTCAAGCTCCTATGTTCCCATTCGTTTTTGGACCCAGCAACCCTTTACCACCACTAGAAAAAGAAAGTTATGAAAAAGAATCTGAAGAATTTCTAAAATTATTTTTTAATATTTTCCAAAGTGTTCTTGAAGATGTTAATTCTTTTGACGAGCTTAAAAATATAGACGCTAGTAAGGTGATGTCCAAACTATATACTTTTTATCCTAATTTTAATGTCTAAGGTCGAAAAAAATAAAATTAAAATTTTGCAATGGAATGCCAAATCTGCAGTCTCAAATAAATTAAGTTTGCTTAAATGTTTAGATGAACAAGATGTTGATATAGCTTTAATATCTGAGACGTGGTTTAAGCCTGGCAGGCAGATTACGTTTAAAGGTTATCATGTTATACGGAAAGATCGGGACGATGGTTACGGCGGTGTAGCTATCTTGGTCAGGGATATTTTTGCGTTTAAGGAGATGAACCTTCAACAAAATTTTTCGTTAGAAATACAAGTATGTGGAGTCGAAATAATAAACCAAAATCACGACAATTTCTCTTTTTTATCTTTGTATTGCCCTCCCGATAGCAGAACAAGTAATTCCGACTGGGAAAACATTTTAAACCTTCTTAATAATACCGGAATTATCGGAGGTGACTTCAATGCACATCATACCGTTTATGGGTCATATAAAATTAATGCGAGAGGTACACAAGTCTTAAATGTCATAGAGGATAGTCAATTAGTAGTTTTAAATACAGGTAAACCAACACTTATAACTAGAAACGGCAATAACTCAGTTGTAGATCTTACGCTGTCGTCACCAGATATCGCCGTCAACTGCATATGGGATACAATAGCCGATGTAATGGGATCAGATCACTTTCCCATTATTATTGAAATTAATAAGAATACAAGGTGTTATGAAGATGATTACCTTAATCCAAAAACAAAATGGAATTTACACAAAGCCAACTGGGAACTTTATCATCAAACAGCACACAATTTCTTTGATAACAATTACGTAGAAACAGATACGCCAAAACATAAGTATACTCTTTTTATGGAGGGTATCAATACTGCAGCTGATGCCGCACTTCCCATAAACAAAAAAAAGAAGAAAAAGAAAAAAATTCTACCTCCTTGGTGGGACCAGGCTTGCGATGAAATTATTGAAAGAAGAAAACATGCTTTACATTTTTATAAAAACAATAGTACAAATGAGAACTTTATATGGTGCAAACAAGAAATAGCTAGAGCCAAAAAAAGTTTAAAAGAGAAAGCTAAAATAAACTGGCGAGAATGGTGCTCGAAACTAAATAAAAGTACGCCAACTACGGAACTATGGAACCAGGCTAGAAAAATGCAAAGACAGTTCACAAAACCAAAACATGCTACAAACTCAGAGTGGCAAAATGATTTTTTTAACAAAATAGCACCTCCTCTGCCTCTACCAGATATGAGACATATATTGCAGACTCAAACACAAAACCCAAACAACAACAAGATCTTTATAGAACCCATCGGCCTTCCAGAATTAGAGTTTGCTATTCAAAAAAGAAAAAACACGTCTCCAGGCTTTGACGATATTCGATACCCCATGCTTCTTCACTTGCCATTGAATGGAAAAATAATCCTAACAAATATTTTCAACGAAATCTGGATCAATGGAGAAACCATAGAAGAATGGAAAAAAGTCATCGTCGTACCTATCCTTAAGGCTAGTAAAAACCCAAATGATCACGAATCATATAGACCGATATCCCTCCTTCCTTGTATTTTTAAAGTATTCGAAAGAATCATAAAAAACAGATTAGAATGGTGGTTAAAGCACATAAACGCCCTCCCTCTCACTCAATACGGCTTCAAAAAAAATTTTGGTACGAGTGATGCTGTAGCACATTTAATTACAGATATACAATTATGCTTCTCTGACAACAATTATCAAGGGTCATTATTTTTAGATATAAAAGGAGCCTACGATAGTGTGGATTGGTTAATCTTATACGAAAAAATGATTAGTCTTCAAATACCCGTAGAAATTGTTAACACAATATGTAAATTATACATTAATAGATTTGTCACCGTCCGACAAACAAGTGGACCCACCTTAGGGTACCGGCTAGCTACGAAGGGATTACCTCAAGGCTCAGTTTTAGCTCCGCTATTATTTAATATATATACAATCGATTTACACACGCTAAACCCCGAAGTTAATACAATTCAGTATGCAGATGACTTTGTCTTTTATGTCCAAAATAAAAAATTCGACCAATGTACGACAAACCTAGACAGAAATCTAACTCCAATTATTAATGACATCTTTAAACTAGGATTTGACCTGTCTACTGAGAAATCAAAAGTGGTCATCTTTTCAAGGCACAACATCCCTAACATCTCATATGTATCAGTAGGAAACATTAATTTTCCCATGACAAACGAAATTACATATTTAGGCATCGCACTGGATAAAAAATTGACTTTTAGAACACATATTAACTCAGTCATTCAAAAATGTAGTAAGGGATTAAATTTCCTAAAGTCAATCATGCGTATTTGGTGGGGGGCAGACCCTCTAACAGCATTAACCTTTTATCGAAGTTATATAAGATCCCAAATTGATTATGGTTGTTTCCTGTATGGAGCTGCAAGCACTACAGAACTCCGAAAACTTGATATACTGCAGAACAAAGCGTTACGACTATGCATCGGTGCAATGAAATCAACTCCAATAGAACCTTTACGAGTGGAAGCCATTGAAGCACCCTTAGAATTAAGAAGACAATTATTATCCGAAAAAATGATAATTAAGTGCAAAATTAAAAATTCACCTATATTAGAAAAGCTGCAAAAATTAAACGTACAAGATCTAACAGGCAAATATTGGCTACACAAAAGAACACCGCCATTGTGTGAAGGATTTCGAAATACCTCAGAATATATACCCCTACAACAGGAGATAATGTATAATGCATATCTCCTGGATATCAATGTAATCGTTCCAAAGTACACAGAAAATAACATCATAAATAACGCTATCATTAGACAGATTATGAGCAATTATCAAAACTATACTCCGGTTTATACAGATGCATCCAAAAATAACCAAGGCACTGCGTGTGCCTATATTGTACCAAACAAAAATCAAGGCTTATATAAATTAAATAACAATTCTTGCATTTACACCGCTGAAGCTATCGCCATTTTAAAATCAATAGAATATATTATCCAAACTGACATCTCAAAGGCCATAATATTCTCAGATTCCCTTTCTGTTCTAACCAGTCTAAAATTTTATTCCGAGGTAAACTCAAATCTTATAAACCCATACATTATGAAAATAAAAACTATGTTATACAATTCAAATGAAACCAAAAAAATAATTTTGGTTTGGGTAAAAGCCCATACAGGTATCACATTTAATGAAGCTGCTGACCAACTTGCAAAACAAAGCATATTATCAGGTGAACATTTAGATATACATTTGACATGGGAAGAGAGATTTAACATGACTAAAAACAATATAATGAATAATTGGTCTTATAGATGGAATCAGTACTGTTTTACAAATCCAACTCGCTATACCAAACTAGAACCAATTATAAAGAAAAAACACTGGTATCAGGACTACAATTACAATAGGAAACAAATTACAACAATAACTAGGATGAAGTTTGGACATGCTTGCTACCCTGCTCATTTATACAAAATAAACATTTATGATAATAACCTCTGCGACTTATGTCATGAAATCGCAGACCTAGATCACATTTTCTTTGGATGTCTCAAATATGAGAATCAGTCGAAGGAACTAATAGAAGGTTTATCAAAACTTAAAATAGCGACTCCCTATAACATTATGCACTTATTATCCTTAAACAATAGAAGTGTCTTTGACTGCTTGCTACTATTCGTATACAAAACTAAACTAAAATTATAAAGGAACCTTAGGTCAGTGTTGATACCTTTAATCTTTCCCAAATGTATACCACCCATGTTTTCCGAGGTCTACCATGTGTTTGTTCTGTTTAAAATGCCCTGAACGACCCCTGGGCGAGAAGAGAGTGTCCTCTGTCTAAATCCTTGTATCATGTTTATATATAAAAAAAATAAAATAAATATAAAAATAAATAAATATAAAAATAAATAAATAAAAATAGGATGGTGTTTAATTAAATCTGTCTGCCAGCATTAAATCTGTCTGCTAGCTCAAAAAGTTCGAAAAATATACTTAAATTGTTTCTGGCTGCATGGTCCTAAACCTAAAGCCAAAAGAGAAAAAAAAAAAAAAAAAAGGCTTTACATTTTGCTTCAAGTATAAAGTATTTTCCAACAGTTTCCACAATAGACTGTGATCGATGGTAACTATTTATCGGGTTCAATCTCAAACCAGCAAAAATGTAGTAAGATGAATTGGTCTACTTTTCAAAATTTGACTGACTTAATATACCAGATATCGTGCAAAAAGAAAGTTCGAGTATGTGGAAATAAAACCGTAAAGCAAAATCGCGGGCCAAACTTGTGAGAAATAGAAAAGGCTATGACCCAGATTTTCGAATCGGTTTAACTCGCAACAAAGAGTCAATCGCATTCGAGCGTAAGTAATGGAATTGTTCCATTTCCATTTTTTGGATAGAAACGTCAAATAACAAGAATAGATGGTAAAGACACTATAGTTTTATTGGTGTGGTGCGAACGGGCTTAATCTTTTTTTTTCTCAAGAAAATCCATTCAAGCGAGGCTTTTGCTTCGCTTTTACATTTCGAGAGGATTAATATTAATATGCCCTATAGGAGAATTAATTTCTTCTATTGTCAGTGTTTTGAATGATTTTTTTATATTTTCTTTTAGTATTAATTCATAATCAATCAGATTAAGTAATTTCTAACTTATAAAAAGCAAAAAGTACTTTATCAATATTCTATTTACCGTACTAAATAAATTAAATATTTATAAATTAAAATAAAATACAATAAATCACTTTATGAAAAAGCATTTAACCAACAGGTATTGACAAATTTGTTTTATCATCGTAAATTATATGCAAATCTACGTCAGGCAAGAGATTACAATTTTTGACTTGATGAATGGTAAAAATTTTGTTTATTGAGTGACAGTTTGATCACGTTTTGAGTATAAATAGCAAATAATAAATCCAAGATAGCGAATTTTCTATGCATTATAATTTTATAAAATGTTTTTAAGCTTTTAAGTGCCCAGCTACCTTAGATCGTGCAAATGCAAATATTTGGTGTATAATTTGAAGGCTACTTACTTTAAATTGGTACTTAACACTAAATGTTTAGTTTTGGAGCACAGGGTTTTTCAGTTTTCTTGTTCAAAGAAATTGAAAACTAATTTTAAATTGGATATCCATAATTTTTAGAAATTTCCCATGTATTTTCTTCCAAAACAAAACAAAACAAAACGATAGCAGAGTTAACTATACATTTATATAAACCGTCAACATTTCTTATTTTGCAATATATCTCGCAAGTTTTACAAAATAAACCCCACAAACCCTATATCAGCAACAAGCTCTTGCATGCCATGCAAAGATGTAATAAAATATAGGGTGATGCATTTGAAAAAGTCGAGTGATTGCTATTTGTAATTTGTCATATTCAAAAAATGGTAGTAGGTGATAGAACATCGACTCCGAGGTCGCTTATACAGGGTGGCCCACCTATCCTCGCTCTGACCACAGCTGCTAGGCTGATGAAGATTGAGAATATTTCTTATTGTACGTTATTGGAGGCTCGATGTGCTACTTCTTAAAATTATTTTCGAGTATACAGGGTGAAACATGAATCCGGGAATGGATCACCCTATATATTTTTCATTTTTAGAATATATGCCATGTGGGCTTTACATACCCCTTTTGTTTTTGAGGATCACATGCAACGTTGTCAAGTTATTTACATATTAATAACATTTTATGAAAATACATGAACGAAGAAAAATCTTCATAAAAACTATATTTTCAATAATTGATGGAAAAACTGGGTATGCACGTACCAAAAGTATGTGCAGAAACATACACATCATTTGTATTCATTCAAAAAATACAGGACTTTTCGAAACAAGGACCAAATTTAGCGAACTTCAAATTTCCGAAACTTCTGTTTCAAATGAATCACCCTGTATATGATTTCATAATTTGAAGGTCCGTTCAATGACCTTTCCAATGGTACCAAATGGACCATATCGAATGATACTTTTCGATCATTTCAACAATTTAATGGCGAATCTAAAAATGCCATTTAAAAAAAAGAACTTACTTGTGTATCTTATTTTGGGACATCCTGCATATAAATAGAAATATTTTTAAATATGCCTCATTGTCGGACCTGTCGTTTAAAAAAAATCAAACCAATAGCTGGGATGGAAAAAAAGTCACCCGGTATAATAGGTACACTTAATAATAAAAACATCATTTAGCTTTATTTTTCGATTTAAGTCGTGCCTTTGATACTATTGATCATAAATTGTTATTAGATAAACTTTATCATATAATCACAAGAGAATTAACCTATGAATGGCTTGCACCATATATGAGACAAAGGCAACAAATAGTAATACAATTAATAATATAAAATCAGATATTGAAGATGTAAATGTTGGAGTGCCTCAGGGTTCAATATTGGGGCCGATTTTAAATGATATGGTCTGTATATCTCCTGATCTTAAAGTGAATTTCGTTGATGATACAAATTTTGGAGTTGATTGATAATACGCTAGTGAATTTGTTGATAAAGCTAATATTTCTGCTCAGGAATTTTCTAAATAACACATATTGCCTTTTTGTCTAAAATCATTTTTGGCTTACAAATTGTTGAAAAATCAATATATTTCGTTTAAATAACAAGACTTATCCCTTCAAATATCCACCGAAATAAGAGAGCTTAACCTTGAATCTAAAAGCAAATCGCAGTTTACAGTTATTTTTTTTCGCCTAGTAACAAACATAAACATAAAAAATTTATAAAGACTATTCATTTTCAGTGTTTCAGACAAAGAGATCTCTGCCACAAAGTGAGATACAGAGAATTCTCTTTCACAGCAATATTAGATACAGACCGTCCAAATAAAATGCAACACCTTACTAATTGGTCGAAATAAATTCACATACGACACAAGATTCGTCCGGCCTGACATCACTCTTTTAAACCGAGAGAAATCTCAAGACGTTTTCGAAAGTAGTAAAATAAGTCAGTCGTTATTCAACCCTCCCGCTGACCTCAAGTGTCGGCGGTTATAGTTTTGGCTGCAAGTTAATTTATTTTAATGATGCTTCAAGGCATTTCATGTTCAATTTAACGTTAAAATTTTGCCATTAATATATAAGCATATTGTTATAAAAATAGTGTTAAAATTGTTACCAATGACAAAATTAATGAAAGTGTGCTCTTTTATATCATTATCTACAGTACTTGGAAATTTAAGAGATTTGCTTTCATACTACGCAAATACTGGTTCTCAAGGTTAAGGATTCGGTACCCACCAAGCGAGCAAGCTAGGGCATCAAATACAGACACAAATAGACAATAAATTGACTTGGAAAGCCATATAAGCTATATAACTCGTTCTTATGCAAATTAGAGGTAAGTACTCTTAGTTTTGACATTCTTAGTTTAGCATACTTTGGCTTAGCTGAGTCTATTTTATCTTACGGTATAATTTTCTGGGGATGTTCTCTATATATTGATATAGTTTTCTGCTCTTGAAAGAAAGTTATAAGATGCTTGGCTGGACTTTCACCAGAAATTAGTTGTAGGAGGTTATTTGTTGATCTATCCATCTTAATAGTTCCATCCTTATATATTTTCTATTTGATAATATATGTAAACAAAAGATATAACCATTATATAATAACCGGTGATAGACATTGTCATAATACTCGCAGAAAAGGGAAGACCCTCCAACAATTTTTAAGATTGATTGGTCAAAATTCGCCAGAATATAGAGGAATCGTTTGTTTCAACAGATTCACAAGAATATATGGTAACTGTTTAAACTTATACCTGGCTTCAAAAGCTCTCTATATCTATGATGAGTTTTTTGTGCAATTTACACAATTTTTTAATGTTTTATCGTATTTTATTTTTTATTAATATGACAAGTCCGATAAATGTTTATTGTTATGTGGAGATTTTATGGATGAATAAAGATTATTATTATTTTGATCTTTTAAATATCATGACTAATTTTACCTCTTAACTTCGAAATAAGCTTAAAAAATGATGAATGTACTCTGATGTATAAGGTAATCAACTTAATGTAGCAAAACGAATAATAATATTAAACCTGAAAAAGCACGAAGAACTCAAAAGAGATACGAGATCCGCGTGATATAATAACAATATCCCATCATCCATTCCTTTTTCCTCTTTCCTCCCTGCAAAAATTCACTAGCATAAAATGATGAAATATTCTCATCCATTCCCTTTTTGTGACCGCTCTAAAATGTCCCAAAAAATAAAACTCCTATCGGAGTAACTTTATTATCACAAAAACAAATCCTCGGATTGCCACACGCAGACCCACTTTTAACCAACCCGATAAAATTGATCAGGTAATATTTTATCTGATATGCAGGCAAGCATCCAAACGATAGTATTCGCTCATACTGGCATAACTCATCACGAAAAAGTCAAAATTGCCTGTTGAATTAAAAAAAGCAATTTCAAATGTTATCGGTATTGTTCAGGCGGATATAGAGAACTGAGAAAAATATAAAATCAACTAAATTTTTTACACGATGAAATGATATCTTCGCAAATACAGGATGTAATTAAAGTGTGTACAAATAATTGAACTGTGAGGTCTGTGTGATATCCATAACCGATATTTAATTTTCTTCTATAAGGTCAAATATCATGCGAAATATTGTCATAATACATCGAATATCACGTTGCCGGGTAAATTATAAACCGTTATAATAGTTGGTACTTACCAGTAAAATTATAATAGTTGCTCAAAATCCCTCCCGAGTTATAGGGCGTAGAAAATTACGATTTTCACCACAAAAATCGTACATTGAACATTAAATATATCCAAAGGACCAGGACCTGATGGCATAAAATGTTTCATTATTTCTAGACCACTTCACATGATTTTTAATTATTCATTGCAATCTGGTACTTTCCCGAGTTCGTGGAAGGTTAGTTACTTAACCCCTATCCATAAATCAGATAATAAAGCAGACATTTCCAACTATAGACCAATTTGTAATCTTAGTATAATTCCAAAGCCATTCGAAAATATTATTACCAAATATCAACAGCAGTATTCCAACGGTCAATTATTGATCAACAGTTCGGCTTTCAGAGATGTAGATCTGCAGAATTAAATCTTCTCACATATGTGGAATTCTTATCAAGGATCTGGAATGCTGTCTACACTGACTTCTCCAAGGCGTTTGATAGGGTGAATCACCTAGCTTTATTAACTAAGATCTTAGTAATAGGTCACAAATTGTTGATGTACCGTCTGGGGTACCTCAAGGGTCACATCCGTACACGATTGTTTCCAACATTCTGAAGTTCTTTGTTTCGCAGATGACCTAAAATTTTACATGAAGGTTACCTCTGTGGAAGACTGCAAACATTTGCAATCCGATTTAGATTCTCTAATGGAGTGGTGTGCCAGAAATGGAATGGACTTAAATGCCTATATGTTTCTCCAAAAATCGTCATCCATATTTGATACCTCGTTATCTCTTATACCACATATGAATGACTTGATCTCTAGAGCTCTGAAACTTTTCGGATTTGCAAAGAGGTGTACACGCGATTTTGATAATGTGTTTGCAATCCGTTTGTTATATTGTAGCCTTGTTAGACCTATTTTAGAATATGCTTCCTCAGTTTGGAGTCCATCTTATGCTAGTCATATCCATAGAATTGAACCGGTACAAAGAAAACTCCTAAGATATTTATCGTTTAAAGCTAATATCCCTGGACCTGACAATTATATCTATAATTTTAATTTACTACAAAGCAGATTTCAGCTTAAATCTTTAAAAATCAGACGTGACCAACATGACCTAAAACTACTGTTCAATCTTATAAATTATGTTACTGATTGTCCTGGACTACTACGATTAATTGACTTTGCTGCTCCAACTAGAAATACAAGGATATCAAATACCTTTCGACAACCTTTCTGTCGTACAAACCTACGTAGTCGCTCCTTGATCCTAGAGTAACGCGATTGGCAAATGAGTAACTTTGAGAGTGGAGAAGGCACCTGTTCTATGCTATGTTATTGAATATTTAACTGGTTTTATTGTTTTTTTATTATCTATATTTGGTGCTTATGTTTAATTATCTTGGAAAACTTTTATCTATTTTAGTGTACTAGTGTGTTATTGACTTTGTATTATGTCTTGTTTAACGGGCAAAGCCCGTAAATAAAATGTCTTATTAGCGCTGAAGAGAAATTTGAGTCCTACTAATTATCTCGGGATTCTCTCAAATTTCTGCAGCTGGCATATTTAGACTGTCTCTTAAATATGAAGTTAATGGGCACACCATAAACTAACTGTTTCATATGGCCCCACAAAAAAATCACAGCGATTTAAATCTGGAGACCTGGAAGGCCAACTTGTAGGTCCAAGAATCTTCCATAGCGATTCTTTGTAATATCCACTGACAAAACTAAATTCTTCTCTCTCCGTTTTTTGCATCTTGATATGGTTTGATATAAATAAGAATTTTTTAAATAGCTTATGTGATTTGCGAACTGATTTTATTATTAAGATTTTTTTAGGACTGCTGCAAGTAAGTGAACAACAACCAAGCATATTTTTACTTTTTATGGGACGTGCTACAAAAGCTTTTTCTTTATTTTATAAATTAATTCAGTCTCAGAATTAGTTGCAGACTCCCTTTTTCTATCCATCTTAAGAGTCAAAATACCAAAACGTGGTTTGTAAAAATTATCATTAATACGACTCTAGCCCTACTTTTATATACTTGCGAAGTCGGGTATTTCTCGTATTCTCTTGTGTTTCGTTTCTCAATCGCGATCTAACATCCCACAGTAAATTGCATATCACGTTAACATTCCACCAATTCTGATCTTTTTCCCATCTGCTATATATCTTGGTAAAAAGGTTGTTCTTGCTTTATGCGACCTTTTCCCCGCAACACCATGTGTAGAAATTATACAGGTTAGGAAAAAAAAGTTGATAGCAGTATTAGAATATCTACCTGACGGCTTACAGCTTATTTTCGTGCGTAACGTCGTAAGAGAGTTAGCGAGGTATTGGGGTATATCTTCTTCGGCAATCTGCTTCAATTTGCTAGGCTCTTTGTAAAACCCCACTTCAGATATTCCATGAATATCAATAGCTACGTGATGACAGCGTTTGTTTTTCTCGTGTTTTGAACACACGCGAAACTTTATAGAGCTTGAAATGAGTTTGAAAGTATGGCAGTGGCGTAACTAAGACGCAGTTTGTACACAGAAAGTTTCATAGGTTTTAGAAATATTTAATATCATTATAATTATCAACTTGTCAGGAAACTTGGTAAATTAAAAGTTTAGACAGAATTTTGTTGCAAAAAAGAGACCAGTATATTGCTAACCACACCAGGAATTCTGCCCCGGAGCTTTCAATTTTGTACCCTTACAACTTCAAAATTACCCGCCATTGGTCCCCACTTTTGGAACTGTTATATAGTAGTTCTTGAAGTCTACCTTTGTACAAACGTACAATGATTGATTGACATTCATCGCTTACAGAGAGAGGAAGGAAATTGTCCCAACTATATGTGTTCGCCCCATCGCGTACTGTGTTTATAAATCAATAATGCTAGAAACTTGACAGCTCATTTTGTAAAATTTACTGTATTAGAAATTAGAATAAGCAGTTAAATTGAACAGATTGCAGATTGGGATAGCTTTGAGAAACTCCTCTTTCGCCATTTTGCAGGGTTCTGCACCAACGAATGGCTTTGACTCCTCCAAGTCACTTGTTCTGTGAAATCGAGTCTACAGTCACTTAGCGATGTATTTTGCTAAGGGCACAAACATCTTTTGATACTTTCATTTTGCTTAGTAGTAACTGCGTTACTATGGCTTACCTGACTTCCCAACTTTTACTCCACGTCCTCTTTTGACACCTGTCACCTGTCAACAGAATTACGAACCCACCTGTCACCTGTCAACGAATTTTAAGATTATAGTAATATAACTGTAAGGCTACCAATTTATCCCTCTGACAGAATAGTAAATCGCGGTTGATTTTCTTTAATATCTTTGGTTGGTCAAACAATTTTTCTACTTCCAGTGCGTGCCAAAATGTTCTTTTTCACAAAAAAAAGGTTTTGATTATCATAAACTTGCTGCACCTTCCTTTGTCTTTAATCCTCCTTGCATGGACAGTGCATCGTACCAGTTTTTTGGAGGTGTTTGTAGCTTCTTCTAGTAAGAGCTAAGGTTTGAAATTTTAAATTATTCGTTATCCGTACATGATTTTATTAGTATTATTATAAATTTAGAGCTACTTTTTTTTCTGTAACTTTATTTAAATTCAGTAATTTACTTCAACGACGTGTCAAACTCTACGCAACTGAATAAAGTATATTTTTTCAGTTGTTTGTCTTTGGAAAACCTAAGAAGAAATGCAAATATGTTTTAGTGGCGTGTGAGTCAGAAAAAACCATGAAAAATGGACCCAAAATTTACCCGGATCGAGAGTACCTCCCCCTCCCGTTTTCGAGGATGCTGAACACGATGGCGGTATCAGAATTTCTCTTTTCGCCAGCCGAACCCCCTAAAACGGCCAAAGACTACCCCCTAAATGGGTTAAACGGGCAGCGCATCATTTCCCTAAAAAAAAAACGTCTTTGTCCCCGTTTTCGAGGATGCTGAGCACGGTGGTGGTGTTAAAGATTACTTCCGAACCTCACCAACCCCTCCACGGGCCAAAATTGACCGCCGACAGTGGTGTTTATTTCTCTTCTATTTAACAGCGACAAAACGTCTGTCACCGCGTTTTTGAGGATGCTGAACACGATGGTGATGTTTAATATCACTTCTGACCCTCCACCAACAGTAATCTTCAACATTACCATCGTGCTCAGCATCCTCGAAAACGGGGGGAGAGGCGTTTTTTTACAGTTTAATGATGTGGTGCCCGTTTAATGATGTGGTGCCTTTTAGGGTGTAGTTTTTGGCAGTTCGAAAAGAGAAATTCTGATACCGCCATCGTGTTCAGCATTCTCGATCCGGGTAAATTTTGGTCCATGTTCTTCCGACTTACAGACGCCACTATTTAGCGGGTATTTATTGCTGTAACGTATAATGAAGTAAACGTATTTATTTAGGTATTTATTCATTAAAATATTTTAGGCTTTGTTTACTCTGTCCAAACGTCTCCGGTGATTTTAATAAATTTATTATCTAACAGGCTGAGAAATTCCCAATCGGCAATCGGCTTCGGTAATTCGCATCGGCTGCGACCTCTGGGCTCAGCAATTTCATTAGAAAGAGCATATTAGGTTAACTTGAACTATCAGACAAATAAAACAATTTTTATATTATTTTCTTAATTTTCTTTATTAACAGAATTAATGAAATTAAATGTACAATTTGTTACTTTTTCTGGTTGATATTTTTCAATCAGGACTTTTTTAATAAGCGAACTTTTTCAATTCAATTTGTTTACACTGGAATGCGATAGAGGGAAATACCTTAACAATGTAAATTAAATGAACTTTCATTATTGTACATGGAGTCTAAAATTCAGAAATTTTTACGCGCGATATAATAGTTTCCTTCTCAATAAATGTATAATACAGGCAGACCTGATTCTTTCATTGGAATTTATCAACGGGTTTGGAATCCTTCAAATTCCGTGTAAAAAAAGCCCAATTATTTTTTGGATGCTCCTGGTATTTAATATTTTTTTTAGTTATTTGACAGCGACTGACGTTATGAATTTATGACAATTTCTAATTGCTCTAGTTTGCTGTAATATTGCGTTTCACTCAAATATATCCACCGTTTTAGTTTTAAATGGGTATTTAATTAAATATAATTTGGATTTTTTTTTGTATAATGGAACTCGACTGGAAAGTCGGTAATGTAGATTTCATTTTCGAGTTCCTATTATGATTGGTCCTAAAGGTCACATGACTGATGCCAAATTTTCCAATTGGTTACGGAAATTCAGACATGCGCAAAATCGAGAAAAGATTTGGGAAGGACGCGCGGTTTTTGTTTTTGTTTTTGAAACGTTGTTGAATAAGATCTTTCAAATATATACAAGCTTCGGTTTTTTTTTTTGGAAGAAACACTTAAATTATGTCAAATTGCAATCCCTGAGTTGTTTGGGGGATTAAAAGTGCCATTCCATTTGCGAGCAAATTGTAGGCGATATTTTGATCCGTTGTTTACTGTGAAGTATTTGGTACAATTGCCTTTGCTCGCTCTACTGCCTTCGGTTTATTGGAGGAATTTGCCGTCCTTGTAATACAACTTTACCGCCTAGATGTTTACTGCTGTCTACTAGAAACTAGTTGATTTGGATTTGGTTTATTGGAAATTTAATTTATATTTGGTCTACTGAAACTTTAATTAATTTGATTTAGATTTGGCCCATAGAAGAAATAAGAACTATTTTTGTTGCTTTCGTCAATCCTTGTTTTATTAAATTGCGCATACCAATATTTTTGTAGTTTTTTTCTTTTATATAAAACGAAAATTAAGCTAAATTTTATCGCGGTTATGTTTCCTTGGGAAACTAACTTTAACTATTTTAATATCCCATTTAGCCTTGGTACTACAGCTAAATGAGAGCGTCAATTTCTTTTCTTAAGGACCTTTAATCTCTTTTTATAGTTAGTTGCTTTATTGAACCATACCTTTTTTTTAATTGTCTATAGAGCAAATTGTAATTTGAACATTTTTATATTTGATTTACGTACTTTTGTACATATTTAATCATTTGTTTGGGATTTGGGTTATTCGTTTTAATAAATCGGGGATATAGTGCAGTTTTGTCTTACATTTACCCCTTTTGTTGATTTTCAGAGGTAAATTAGGTCAAATAAGCTAACTTAAATCAACTGGCGCCTCCCGAGCACTTAAAAAAAGTAAGCTTTCGATCATTGCTACGCCGATAGGCAGAAGGTTGCGAGACCGACAACCCACCACTATATGTAGCCCTATATTGTGTATAGGGCGTTACAAAAATACCTAATAATTTATATCTTTCTCGGTGACCTCACCGCAGACTATCTTAAAAATAATTTAAATTCTATGTTTTTAATTTTCATTTTGAAACCCAAAAACAAGAACATTCTTTTTACTGGAAGAGTGAATGGAAACAACAAACGAAGCTTGAAATTGCTTGCAAATTGCTAAAAGGAAAACAGATACAATTAAAATTACAGAAGCTTTCTTTTAATACTGCCAGATAAAATCTTTATAAAAAGTGAATTGGTTGAGCTAATGGTTTATCACTCTGTCGTTATATTCTTCAATATAATCATTGCGAGGTTTGTACAAAAATTATAATTATGGGATTTTCTTTTGGTCTCTTGAAATATAAGATACTGCGAAATTCTATTCAGTTAATTAAATTAGTTCTTGGAAAAATATTTTTCTTAAAGAAAGTATTCCCATTAATTTAGGTAGGCTTTTCCAAACCAGCAGTTTTTTTATACGAATAAATTACCAGTGTCAGTAAAGAAAAAGTTTTATTTGACTGATTTGTTATTTACCAATAAAATTAAAATCATAATATTGATATTACTTTAGTTAAACCTCTAATTTTGGGCATTTATTGCCAGTGGTTTATAAACCTGTCGGAGATTAGACGGGAATTCTGCTGTTCCAGAAATAATGATTAGCCAAGACAAAATTGGACTGAAAATAAGAGAGAGAGATGAATTAATTAATTACTTCATACATTTTAACATTTTTCCTAAAATAAATATTCTTGCCATCCTATATAATTATTTATTGCTGTAATTGCTCAGAGCACTCGCAGAAAAACAGATAAAGTGGAAAAGTGTTTACAGCGAATCTGGAATTCGTGTTTATGAGTATAAACTAAGAGACCATATACCCTATTGTTGACAGAGATAGTTTATGTCATCGTTTTTCTGCATTAAGTTTGTTTATACTGCATATTTCCTTTCAAGAATTTAGATAATAAAGAAATACTGCCACACTCATAAAAGTATGTTTACTGATAATATAAACAGGGCTGGTTAGAAGTACTTAAAATATATTTGAGTTATGATAGATTGTGGGTTTACCCTCATATTTAAATGAATTTGAATTTCATATCAACGAAAATAAATACATATAAAGTTAGTTGATCCCCGGAATTTTATTACTGGATACAAATGGCGCCGATAGGTTCATGTCCAAATGGACCGTGAAATGTAAGAACGTGGTTTTCCACATTCATGATAAAATGATTGATAAAATCCATAGGTTAACCCTCCGTCGGGCGCGCCAGCGGTAAACAGCCGCAACTTTTTGTTTTTGTGTTACAATTAAAATGTGACAAGATCTTCGATACTGTGCATTTAGGTATTCCTTGTTTATGTTATTGACTCGGCCTATCGACACATCTGGTGCAATATGATATTTCTGTTCAGTTGTTACTATCGTAAGATCCAAATTAGGTAGAATTTACAACGTGCTTGCGGCAGTTTGTCTATGACATGAATGACAAGGGAGCCACGAAGAACCGAATTGACGTGTCAGTCCGGACTCCATAGCCAGCAGTGCTTCTTTATTCCTTGCCAGTTGTCGTAGGTCGTGTATGTTATCAGCCATTAAGACCGTATCGTCAGCATAGCGGATATTGTTAATCCACACCCCACATAGTAGGATGAAAAAAGGGGCGGCGGAGAGGAACAGGGGAAAGAGTAAGGCGGGAAAGTAGACAGACAAGGAAAGGAGGAGGTAACAAAATATTCTACTACAGGACAAGAAACACACATGTTTTAATCAATAATATTTATCAAAACTAATGTTAGTTAACTAATAGTTACATAAATTTTCCATGATTTAACAAAAGCTTTGGGTGAAACTATTCCTGTCATAGCCATAAAAAATGAATATACGATTTGCGGAACTTGAAAATACAAGTGCCATCCGCAGGTGTATGTGACATTTCAAACTTTACGATATCGAAAGAAGTTTCTTTTATCTTCGTAACAACTGTGTAACACCCACTTTATAGGTACCTGAGACAACCTTATGTTAGCGTTAGAGTTGTAATTGGAAAGATTTAGTATCACGCCAACTGTACTACATCATCCTAATACAGTTTATTGTGGCGTTGCGCCGGGGCACTTGACGCGAGGACACATATAAAATGGAGTAAATTCTGTTTACAATGAAACTGCAATTGGAGTTTATGGAGTATTCGGTTTCTTGCTGTCAAAGAGGTTTATGAGCTCGTTTTTCGGTATTAAACTTCGTTAAGCCAAGTATTTATAGGATAAAATAATAATGTGCTAAAGTAGCATAACTATCTTTTATTTCTAAAAATGTTATTCTTTATTTATTTCTTAACAACATAGAGTGGAACTCTAACATACTACTTTGCTGGTTCACAGAATTGTTTCTTTTCCGTTAAGAAAGATACTGAATTAAGTGTTAAGATTTCGTGGTTATAAAATGGAAATAATTAACCAAGCGATCTTATACATTTAGAGAAATCTATATACATTAAAATCAATGGCCGAATGTTTGTAAGCGCATCACTTTAGAACGGCTTCACTTATTTCGCTAATTCTTTTTTTGTTTTGTTTGTAATTGTCAGTACATTCTTACATCCAAAAAAAATAGTAATTTATGTATCAAGGGAATTATAAGGGCCTTAATTCTCGAAGGCAAAGTTTGCATCCCGAGGGCCTCTGGCCCGAGGGATTGCAATTGCCTGAGGTAATTAAGGCTCATTAATTCCCGAGGTACATAGATTATTTTATTTCTGATCGATTTTAATAAAATAAGCAGCAATGATGTTCACTAAATATAATGACACGCTATTATAAGCTTATATAATGATGGTTACGCTATCAATAAATAGGGTCATAACTCGCTTGGGATATTAGAGGTGCCTTAATTTCCCGTTGTCAGGATTCATTCCCGTTGTTAGGATATTTTGACATTTGTTGAATATTGCTGTCAGTGTTTC
This sequence comes from Crepidodera aurea, assembly GCA_949320105.2. Classification (NCBI taxonomy): domain Eukaryota; kingdom Metazoa; phylum Arthropoda; class Insecta; order Coleoptera; family Chrysomelidae; genus Crepidodera; species Crepidodera aurea. The sequence continues at coordinate 18,524,930 of OX439475.1, read as the reverse complement.
ATTATATTTAGTGAATGTCATTGCTGCTTATTTTATTAAAATCGATCAGAAATAAAATAATCTATGTACCTCGGGAATTTTTTTTTCTTCAGAAGGAAAATCTTCTGAAAGATTCTTCCCTCACGTCCGGGCAAGATATGTGGAATTCTTACCCACTAAAAAACCTCCTTCGCTCTGATAGTTAGTCCTCTGGTACCGCGAGTCCGCATTCCTTCAGAGGAGCGAGCATTGGTGACTAGAGTCTACTCCCTTCTTAACTCAACCTCTTTCTGTTTCATAACTTTTGTTATCCCCTTTTGATCAGGTCCCATTTTCCCTTTCCAGACAGCATAGCGTTTACTAAATTTTCCCTTGTTATAATTGTTTCAAGTTTTCTCTCTATCTCCCGTCCCCCCTCTCCACCTTTCACACTGAAATAAAGTGTGTTCTGCTGTATCTATCTGCTGGCATTCTTCACATTCATTTTCCTCCGTTATCATCATCCTGCGAAAAAACAACCGGGTCCTGTGAGAGCCTGAGTCAGATAAAAATTGCCGTTGCCATGTTCCCTTGCTGTCCATGGGTCTATTAGGGGTATAAGCGATCGCGTCCAAGCACCCTTTTCACAGGTGTTCCATTGATCCTGCCATTTATTCATCGCGCTACTTCTAGCCACCGTTTTTTCTCTTCCCTCTTCTATCTCAATTCTTTCCCTCACTACCAAGTCAATTGGGACTAATCCTGAGAGTACAAAACTAGCTTCTTGTTCTTGTTTTATATGCATATCCTAATCGCGACTATTCTTTGAACTCTCTTTAATAGGGTTTGGTTGTATTCCTTTTCCAGGCTGCCCCCCCATATTGTTGCCGCGTAGAGAATAATGGAATTAATGACTCCGCTTAACAGCCTTCTTGTATATTCCGAGGCTCCACCTATTCTTGTCATTATTCTCGCTAAAGAATTAGCTGCGCTAGCCGCTTTAGAGGTAATTCTCAAAAGATGTTCCCTGAAATTCATGCCTCGGTCCAAGGTTACTCCTAAGTAATTTAAGTTTCTTTTGGGTGTTATTCTATGACTTCCTATCCTAAAGCTTATTTCCATTCGTGTCCTTTTTTTGCCTATGAGGAGCACAGACTCCGTTTTTTCAGGTGCAAGACTCAGGTCGTGGTCTCTTCACCATCTCCCCACTCTTTCCAGTGCCTGATTTGCTTCGTTCATTAGTATCTCTTCATTTTTGGCAGTAACTACTATAGCCAAATCATCAGCGCAAGCAACAAGTTTGGTATTTTGGGATGTTTCTATTCGTAAGATACCGTCATACAGGATATTCCAGAGTAAAGGCCCCAGAACCTCGGGAATTAAGACAATTATTAATTTCTTTGTCGAATTTTCTTGTATTTTTTTTACCGATTTGCGATTGGTTCACCCTGTATATATGAAACACTATGTACGTATGAAAATTGTTTTAAAATATAAAGTTTAAGTCTACATACAATTTTTGTGTATAACTTTTTTGTTTTGTGGCCAAAATTTTATTTTAAGTCTCTGAGAGTAATAGAACATATTTTAAAAACGTCAAACTCAGTCTCTTTTGTATTAACCATTAAAAAAATAAAAAAAATGAACAGATTCAACCTTATATTGCTTATAATTTAATTTTACTAATCTATTTATAAAGAGCAGTGCATATGAACTAATAAATATTAGTCTAAAATCCAATAAAAATTGCCATCAAATATTTATCACGAAAACCTTTCATTTCTATTTATCTGTTTGAAATTTAAAAAATCCGTTCGTTTATTTTTGCTAACCTACCAGCGGCCTGTCAATAAAAACAGTCTGTCAATTTTTCAATAACATAGAGTGTTTCTGCATGCATTCGCTTGACGTGTACATCCAGTAATGCTGGTAATTACAAAGCAGAACTAACTGCAAATGAACACAACCAATCGTGTTTTAGTGAGTCATTCCAACAAAATGAATTTAATCGTAGGAATTTTAAAAATGTAGCTCAGATTCTTAAAGCTTCATCAAATTGAATTGTTTTATAAGGATCTTTTGACCTACCAGTATAAATTTATAAGAAAGCTATTCATTACCAAAAGAAGTTTATGTGGAAATCTAAACAAATATAAATCCTAAAAAAGCCCTTGGATTTGATCTCATTACCGGGGAAATCTTGAAACAACTCCCACGTAAAGCTGTTGTCAAACTGACCAACCTTATCAATGTATCATTTAGGATGAGATACGTACCTCAGCTATGGAAAGTAGCAGAGGTTATAATGATACCTAAGTCAGGTAAACCTCCCCAAGAAGTAACGTCATACCGACCCATCTCTTTGTTGCCTGTTATTTCGAAACTCTACGAAAAATTGCTTCTTAAGAGATTAAAACCTACAATAGAAGAAAAGGACCTGATTCCCTCCCATCAATTTGGTTTTAGAGAAAAACACTCAACGATCGACCAGGTACATAGAATCACAGACATAATTGAAAAGTCTTTAGGGGAAAAGAAAGTCTGTTCCACCGTCTTCCAACACGTGGCCCAGGCTTTTGATAAAGTTTGGCATGAGGGTCTTAACCACAAGTTAAATTTGTTACTTCCACGTCAGTATTCAGAACTCTTAAAATCCTATTTATCACACAGATATTTCAGAATATTCTGACCTAAGAGAAATTAAGGCAGGAGTACCTCAAGGTAGTGTACTAGGTCCAGTACTCTACTTACTGTATACCAGAGATATTCCTAACCTTGAGCACGATACCATTGCAACATTTGCTGATGATACTGCCATTCTGGCTGTTGGAAAAGACCATGAAGAAGCTAACCGAAAATTACAAACATCTGTAGACCAGATTAATATCTGGACTAAAAAATGGCGTATTAAGTTAAATGAAAATAAATAAATATTAACTTTACTAATAAACCAAACCAACACATTCCCATAAGAATAAATAACACTTAGATTCCCTATGCTAATACAGCAAAATATCTTGGAATGACACTCGACGCTAGACTTCGCTGGAAAGTCCACATTAAAAAGAAACGTGAAGTGCTTGGTATAAAATATAAAAAGAGTATTGGTTATTAGGAAGAAACTCCAAGTTTGGACGTATGGACGTTTGGACGTTTGGACGTATGGTAGCCAGCTTTGGGGCTGCGCCAGTAAAAGTAACATTCAAGTTATCCAACGTTTTTAAAATAAAGTATTAAGGAACATCGTCGATGCACCCTGGTACTGTCCCAATAGTGATCTTCATAGGGACCTGGATGTAGAAACTGTTGACAAGACTATATCTAAATCAGCCAGCAGCCACGAACAACGGCTGCTCCAACATGGGAACGTTGAGGTCATCCAGCTCCTCGATAATACCAATTTACTAAGAAGACTCAAGAGGACCAAACCTTTTGAACTAGTTCAGTGACAGTGCTAGTTACAAACAGAGTATTATGCGGATTTTGTGTTACACGTTACCGGTAGTGTTACTAAAATTATCAGACCCTAAGGTAAAATAGTGAGTAGGACCTTAGTATTTAAGAATTCTAGTTAAGTTAGGTTAGAACAAAATTGCTTATTGCTCTTCATGATCAGATTGTAATTATAGAAAACATTCCCACAGAGTGTTTTGCTACGAAAAAAAACTACAGCAAATATTAATAGCCTTTCCAGATCAAGATAAAATTAAAAGCCCCATATAAAGTTTCATTCGAGCATGTAGTTTTTTTAATACTTTCGTCTCCACTCCATTTCGCAACAGATGATTCTCGTTGCTTTCAGTAGAATAAAAACAATTACTGGCATTACATGGGTCGGTTCTACAAATTTAATCTCAACAAGCAATTCTATTTCGCTTCAACAACGGTTCGTTATCCCGTTATCAATTTTATTAGACAATGACGTCTCTGTTACGTCAAGAGAACCACAAAATAGTTATTGAGAAATTGTGGGGCATAAACCAATGTTGATTAAAAGGGGGTTTACCATCGTTGAAAATCAATAGTTAATTACCTTTAGGTTTAATTCGTTAAAATACAGAGTATTTCAAAAACATTTGTAGCCTTTAATAAAGAAATTACCCAAGATGTTAAATAGTCTTAATTTTTGAACTTTTCAGTGAAATATTAGTAACAGAGTGGCTTATGTATTGACAACTCGCTCGGGAGGTTCAAGTTCAACTCCTATACTTCCCCGTTCGGATGAGGTAATAAACTGTAGAGCCCATAAAAAATACACAGTACAGTTATATTCAGTTATTAGAGTCTGTAGTAGGCAAATGAACATGCGAAACAAGTTTTTTCAAATTATTCTGACAGGTATATGTTTTTGTTATTAAAAAGGGTTGATAATTTTATTACCTGTTGTAAGTAAAGACATCTATTATTTCTGAGACTATGATGGATTTTCTCTTTTAAAAACATTATCCCGAGCCAACAACATGGCTTTATTTCAACACTTACCAACTCATGGATATAGTATACTTGGATTTCTCTAAGACTGTTGACCGAGTTCCCAAGCAAAGGCTCCTGTACAAGTTAGAACACAATCTTAAGGATTGTTTCTCCATGGTTCGCGTTGGTAACGCCTTTTCTCAAAAAAGACCAGTTAAAAGTGAAGTTCCACTGGGCTCAGTATTGGGCTCACTAATGTTTACTTTAACCACAGTGACTTCTCACAATGATCTAGGTGTTATAGTGAACAGCGAACTATCGTAGTCAGAGCACGTTTAGAGGACATCAGTTCAAGTTGAATAAGGAAAATTAAACAGCTAGATCAAGACAAAACTTTTTACCCAACAGAATTTTTAATACATAGAATAATTTAGACCTCAAATCATCTCAGCATCACGTGTTAACATCTTCAAAAACAGTGCAACAGTGCAACATATTTAGTCATTTCTGACCTCAATTTCATACTTTAGAATTTTTTTATTGATCAAACTTACTCTACTTTGTTTTATTTTTCTTTTATGTAGGTATTTCTTTTTCTTTTACAACGTTAACTTTTATTTTGAGTCTTATTTTCAGGACGGTTATCCAGAATCTACAGAACTTGCAGACTTTTTAGTCTCTTCTTTGTCTGTCAATATTTTAAAATCAAAGCGATAATTTTCCATTGTTCTTCATTTCAGAATAACGCATTTTTGATTTAACATTATTTTTATTTTGGTGTTACTGGATTAATGTTTTCGTTTTACCATCAAAATATCAATGGTAACAAAATTAACAAACGAAGTGTCAGAAAGTCCGGTAGATAAATTACCAAGCATAGATTTATTTTCAAAACCCAAAAAATGCCAGCTTATATAACAAAAACGAAATTTATAGGACACATACTATATAAATAGGGTTATCAGTTCCAGGTGGTTTGAAATAGTATCTGCAAGTCGATTTTCTTTATTCCAATAAACCTCTGAATGCTTGCCTGGTATCATTTGGTTGCAATGTACACAAAAATGAAAGAAACTACAGTCTCAATTTTGCCGTTTGCACGGATATATCCTGCACACTTCCTTCTGCTTATTACAGATAAAAGTTTATTTCATAAAGAATTATTGCGACGTACTTTTCGTAACTTTTAGACATGGGTGGAACTATAAAATATATTTCGGTCACAAATGAAATAACTACATTTAATATTTCTTGTTTTTTTTAAATAAACTTCTGCTCGATCCTAACTGTCGTATATCAGTGAATATGACGATTATGCAGCCATTTGCAAGGTCAGGCGGTGGAGGTTGTTACTGTGCCGCCTCTTTAAATGCTGACTGGATTCGATGTAGAATTTGTGGATTGTATAAATTTAGTTTGTTGTAAAAACTCCCAATAAAACTCACACATTATGTTTTAACACTTTTTATCCCAAACAGGTCTACGTATTATTTCTCATGTAGTATGCAAAGGAATGTCTACGTAACATGTGTATGGGCGTTTTGAGCGAGCTCCGTTTGTCTTGCATCTCACTCTTGTATAATACCGTATCATTCGCACCCGTTAGATGAAATATTTTTAACGATATATTTGGCTAATTTGTAACCGTATGGACTGTGGCATACGTGAGACTATTTAGGCCTACGTCATAGGCTCAGGTGTTCATTAGAGTCGTCAAGCTGAAATTCGCTCATCTCAGTGACGCTGTTGCCGTATCACTTTTCAATGTTGCAGATTATTGATACGGTGTTGTCAATGTTGCCAATTTTCCTTTTAAATGAATAGGTTGAATTTTATGTTTATTTAAATGAAATGGAATTAATTTATGTTTAATTTTTTGTGATTGAAAATTAAACACTAACATGAATGTTTAACATACTTGAAAAGATATTTAGATTATTTTTGTATGAAAAAACTTATTTAAATTGTTAATAGTCTTACCTTAAGGACCTCTATTTTCGAGATTTTCCTTAATATTGTCCTTGAAAAAACCACGTACATCTACAAATTACTGAATACTGTTCTCCCAATTTAATATTCTAAAAAAAATTGTTGAAGTAAGTAGACGAGTGTTTAACTCAACAACCTATTCGAAGAAATTCTACTTTTTACCTCATCCCATAGAATTGCCACCAAGATAATTCAATTTAACTCCGTTTGATTTCTTTCACGTGAATATCTAAGTAATGCAGAAATTTTAAGGAAAGTTAAAGCAAAAGCCAAAATTCCATTTTTGTTTTGTCAAAGAGTAAATTTTGAATAACTTCTGCACTAAATACATTTTTAAAGTAGTTTAATTGTGGATTGTAGCGTTTTATTTGTTCAGGATAAAGTTTTATGATTTTAGATGCTAAGATTGTTAATACAGACGAATTTATGAATTACTTATTGCATTAGGAATTCCGTTGGCATAGATAAAACGCATATAGTGTTAATTACATTTAGTATTCTAACTAAAACCTCACTTTTATTAGCTAGTTTAAGTTTGAGTAATGGTGTTTACTTTAAAAAGTGTCTTGAATATTCAAGAGTCTATCTTTACGGTTGACACTGATGCGAAGACCTTGATTCAAACTTTTCATATTAAAAGATGTACCAAAAGTTTTGAACGTTGCAGCGTTCGATATTAACTGAGTAATCGTCCTGAAGTTTCAAACGGGAAATATTGACCTGTTGTTTATTTATTTAAAAAAAAAATACAAGAATCAACGAAAAGTGACCCAAGACTGGAATGAACCAGAACAGGAAGATTTAGTCGTTAGACCTACTTCTCCAAAAGAAGTTTATGTGGAAATCGAAACAAATATAAATCCTAAAAAAGCTCCTGGATTTGATCTCATTACCGGTGAAATCTTGAAACAACTCCCACGTAAAGATGTTATCAAATTGACCAACCTTATCAATGCATCATTTAGGATGAGATACGTACCTCAGCTATGGAAAGTAGCAGAGGTTATAATGATACCTAAGCCAGGTAAACCTCCCCAAGAAGTAACGTCATACCGATCAATTTGGTTTTAGAGAAAAACACTGAACGATCGACCAGGTGCATAGAATCACAGACATAATTGAAAAGTCTTCCTAGACGTGGCCCAGGCTTTTGATAAAGTTTGGCATGAGGGCCTTAACCACAAGTTAAATTTGTTACTACCACGTCAGTATTCAAAACTCTTAAAATTCTATTTATCAAACAGAATAAAACAGGAAGATGTATATTCTGATCTAAGAGAAATTACGACATGAGTACGCCAAGGTAGTGTACTAGGTCCAGTACTCTACTTCCTGTATACGAGTGATATTCCTAACCTTGAGCACGATACTCTTGCAACATTTGCTGATAATACTGCTATTCTGGCTGCTGGAAAATACCATGAAGAAGCTAACCGAAAATTACAAACATCTGTAGACCAGATTAACACCTGGACTAAAAAAGGACGTACTAAGTTAAATGAAAATAAATAAATGTTAACTTTACTAATAAACCAAACCAACACATTCCCATAAGAATAAATAACGCTCAGGTTCCCTATGCTAATACAGCAAAATATCTTGGAATGACACTCGACGCTAGACTTCGCTGGAAAATCCACATTAAAAAGATGTATCGTTATTAGGAAGAAACTCCAATTTGTCCACACATAACAAACTGCTCCTCTACAAGCAGATATTGAAACCCGTTTGGACGTATGGTAGCCAGCTTTGGGGCTGCGCCAGTAAAAGTAACATTGAAGTTATCTAACGTTTTCAAAATAAAGTATTAAGGAACATCGTCGATGCACCCTGGTACTGTCGCAACAGTGATTTTCATAGGGACCTGGATGTAGAAACTGTTGACAAGACTATATCTAAATCAGCCAGCAGCCACGAACAACGGCTGCTCTAACATGGGAACGTTGAGATAATCCAGCTCCTTGATAATACCACTTTGGTAAGAAGACTCAAGATGACCAAACATTTTGAACTAGTTCAGTGACAGTGCTAGCTACAAACAGAGTATTGTGCGGATTTTGTTACATGTTACCGGTAGTGTTACTAAAATTATCAAACCCTAAGGTGCACTAGTGAGTAGGACCTTAGTATTTAAGAATTCTAGTTAAGTTAGGTTAGAACAAAATTGCTTATTAATCTTCATGATCAGATTGTAATTATATTTACATAATTTTAAAGAACTTGGAAGGTAGAGAAATGTACATATTTAAAATAATACGCCTACATTCTGTCTTAAAAGCGCGTTCCAAATCATAAAAGAAAATGTTGTATTATACTCAAAAATTTTAATTTTTAACAATTTTAAAACTTTTAATAAATATCCAATCTTCTAAGGATCAAATACACAAGCATCTACTCTATTCTATAATGGCATAAGCCATAGTAAACAATGTGATAATCTCTAAGTAACGGATTTCGTGAATACAAGCATTATCTGCTTTTAAAGTGTTTTGATCTTCTATAATCGAATTGTTACTATAATATATTTTTGTTAACGTAGGTTTTATCGAACAATATTTGATTATATCTGCATGTTCCATTTTGCATCAAATTACTTGACTTTCATAAAACTTTTAATCGAAAGTTTAATAAAACCGCCCTCTTTGCATGTTTAACGAGTTCAATTGAAACTTTCGTGTAGCTGAATTGAGGTATTTTGTACTTTTAAAGTTAAATCACACGTTTGTTGGAGCATTTGAAACTTTGACAAAATTTAAGTTCATTTTTATTTATTAAATTGACTCATTTTAAAATTACATTTATAACACAACAATAACACACTGATATAAACTACTATTGCTGGTATTTTTAAAAATAGCAGGTATAACATAACGTTCTACAACTTTTTTACTACTTTTTCACAAAACAACAAATTCATTTTTTTTCGAATGTAACAGATAAAACAAGAAATTTCCAATAAATGGATTAGAAGGGTAGGTCCACATGAATTTCCACCTAGATCTCCTGATTTAACCAGCATAGATTTCTTTCTTTGGTGTTACATTAAAAATTTAGTTTGCAACACTCCAACTACCGCTGCTGATGCCATGAAGATTAGAGTAACGGATACTTATGCTACTATAACACCAGATATCCTGAGAAACGTTAGATCTTTTGAAAAACGAGTGTTATACATATGTAATAGAATGAATGGTATATTACGAAAAAAGGTCTGATTCAATAACTAAAAGAAAATTGAAAGGTTAACGTGTCTCAAACGCGCTTACCTGCTGTATAATACATCTCTGGAGTAGTGATAGTAGCAGCGGTACATGCCCAATGCAGTTCTTGGGAACAAATTGCACAAAATGTTTTTCTAGCGATAGGATGTCGAGCTAGCCTGCTTCTTACTGATGAGGAACAATAATTCCGAAACCGGTCTAAGAATGGCAAGCTCCTTTAATAATAAAATCGAAGTTTTCGGTTTAAAGCCACGGGCGCCAAACCACGTCTGGACTTTCGTAATTCAATACCTGGGGGGGGGGGCATGTAGACCAAGGAGTAGTTGTTGAAGTCCAGACGCTGGTGCAGTGTAAGACATTTTTTATGTCTTTGTTCTTGGGAACAAGTGTGATTTTATTTCACAACCTTAGGCAGTTTCGATATAAAGTATTATTCAATAAACCGTTGAAATTCCAGGGCCGTATTTATTTTTTGCAGTCTCTGTACCAGTTGGGGGTGATGTGGATGGAGGAGATCTTTCTTTAACATCCTGAAAACTGTGAAGTTAGAAATATTCAAAATATTGGATATTCGCCGGGTACTTAAATTCTCATTTTGATTTACCATTTCTAAAATACCCTCTTTTTGGTCTTCTGTCATTCGCTCACCACGTTCTGTCACAAACTGTCAAAATGGACGTCAAAGCGAATTCAAAGCCTACTTGCATTTGCACAATTATCAAAAGTAATAGTTTTTTCTTTGACGTTACAGAAAGAAAATTTGTACAACTCGCTTTACAGGGTGTTGGTTTTACAGGATCAATAAAACTTTAAAAAAGAAAAATCCGGCCCTGGAATTTCAACGGTTGATTGAATAATACTTTATATTGAGTAAAATGAGCTGTCCTTATGGTTTTTGTTGAAAAATGATGATGTGCTATCAATGTAGCATCAGTCATAAGAAGTATGTGAATCCATTAAAATTATACTATTTTTCAAAATTTTATTTTTTTTCTGCAGAAAACAAAAAGTTGCGCGTTCAATTTTTTTTAACTGTTGCTTAGTATCATCCTTAAGCTTTAAAGTGAGAAACATAAAAATTGTCTGATCTGGCTTACAGGGTGTTGTTTTCAAAAAACTAATAAAAATCTAAAAAAAACTAAGTCCGCACCTGAAATTAAAATTTATTTATTGAGCTCAGTGTGCCAAATTTGATTGGTCTGAGATTTTTACTTTTAGATATACTTAACGTAGAATAATTCACATATTTTCAAATATCACCCTGTATATCCGTCAATAACGCAACAAGGCATTTTTTAATACCAGATATGAAACGGCCTCGGTCCATAGTACTTATGGTTGGACTGTGTACAGTACGCCGTGGGACACCCTGTATAAATCAGAAATTAATTTTATTTAAAGTTAAAAATACACTTTGTAATGTGTAACAATTCAAAAATACCTAAACAAAAGTTCTCAGGAACAAAATATTTTGCTTCTACAATATGTTTTAAATAAATCGGAACAAACTAAAAACATACACTAAACATCTTTTTTTGTTGAGATTATCCATTAATCATAAATGCTAATCATTTTCAAATACATTTTCCTGGAAAAATACTATTGTGTGTCGAAGAGATTCTCGAATTCCAATCTGTACCACAATGATGACGTTTCACTTTTCCGTATCTGCATCAACCTGATCGCTCTCCCTTCCCATTCTCACCAATACGGAGGTGATGTGCAACCCAAATCCATTAGAAAACTTCGTCATTATCAAATTCAGGGTAAATTCCAGGGCGTGGAAATTCGGAGACAGTGGTGGGGTAAAGAAAAAAAAGCTGGGGTTTACATATTTTTGAATCGGTTTTTTACAAAAATAATAAATATCGATTTAATAATATAACAAAAACTGATTTTACAACCATGACTAATCATTATACTAAATACATGCAGGTAATTGGTAGAACCTGAACGCTATGAAAATATCACACTGCTCCTGCCCTTAGCAACGGCTAACAATTTACAATGTACCAGTACAATGGTAATATCAGGCAACACCCCATTGGGCTCGAGTAGGCGGAAACCAAGTACGGTGACGTCATACAGCTATGACGAGGTGTGATATTCTCTTCGTGTTTTGTTTCTAGAAAGTTAAGGTCAGGTTGACGGTCACACAACAAACAAATGACATATACTATCACATAACCAGAATTAAAATCCATTTTAAACAATATACAGTGCATTGATAAAGCATTGAATATTTGTCAAATTTTTGAAATCATACCTGTCAAAGTAGTAACGCCACTTAGCGGTTTTAATATAATCATGTATATTTTGAAATATTTACGTGAAAAAGTGAAAATAAATAAGTTCATGTTTTTTTGACATTTCTTTCTTGGATGTTATTTCTTAAAAACAAATAATTAATACATTTTGAAATAATTTAACAAAGACATAAAGAAATTAAATAATATTATACCTGGAGATTTATATAAGAAAGAAAAATGAGAAATTGAGTCTTGGGTATTCAAAATTAAATTAAACTTCTATCCGAGTTCAACAATGAATTTGATATTATTTATAAGTTTAATAAGAAACAAGAGAGATCGAACTTTTCTTAGGATTTTGTATACCTTGAGAAATTCCTTTTTTTTGATAAACTCTGTTTAATTAAGCTAATTAAAGCTGTTCCCTAATTAAATATCTTCTCGGTATACTCTCTAAATCTAAGATAATTCAATGACATTCTAGCTTTGATTTGAATAAGATGATTAAATAGTAAATTTATAAATTTAATATCTGTAAAATTTGTATAATTAAATGATAATTTTGGATCCAGTAGGATTAATGAGATAGATATACAAGTCACTTAGTGCACTTTGAAGAATCGTGCAAACATTGACAACATCTAAAGGCGAGAAAATCATCAGGATATAAGAGATTATTGGACATAATTAAAGTATCTAACTCAGTTTTTTTACAATTTTTGGAGTTTGCTGGCCTATCGAAAGCCTTTGAAAAGCCAAATTCTGTAAGGCAATACAAATAATTGAGACTTTTAAACCCATGATTTGTAATTTTTTCTAGACAAGGAAGATTCAAAATACTTTTCACCTATCGGGAAGTATTTTAGTTTTTAAGATACTTAAAGATAGATAGAGGTAGGTAAGGTACATAAAGGTAGATAAAGATAAATATGCCATATAATTTGTCAAGGTGAACCTTAAGTAAATTTTTAATTTCCCTTAAATTTTAGATTTAGCAATTTGTTCCGAATGCAAATGAAAGTTGCAAGCACTTTCTGATTTACTATTTGCACTTTAATGAGATAAAGTTCAAAATAACCTATTTGTTCTTGTATTATCGAAGTAATTAAGGGACTATGGATGGAACTTCTAATTTTACAATTAATTTGTTTAAAACAGTTATTATGTCAATAAACCTTCAACATATAGTTTTGTCCTTTGGATTACTTAAATTATTCTGTCTGACGATGAAAATTAAATTTCAAAAAAATTTAAATTTAAATCAAATGTAATGCTATGAGTCCTCTATAAAATATAAGAGGACGAGGGGTATTGAGAAAGTTTATTTTTTGTATTAAAACCAGAATATAGTCAGATCTTCATTTATGCAAAAGACACTTTACACACAAATGTTCAATATTTAAACGTCAAATTTTGAGGTGTTATAGATTTAAATACAGGGCTCACGTGATGTAATTGATTGTATACAAACGTAACACAAGTTGTGTATCTAGAAGTATTATTTAAAATTATTTGTATAACGGTAACTTCAATCAAAATAATACACATTAAAGGATTGTATGTAAAGTTCAAACATGTATTTATTCTAATTTCAAAATCCAATAATTTATGTAATCTAGTACCTACATACTTAATTATCTAGTACATTTTAAAAACCAACGCATGAGCGATTTCGTTTGGCTTATTCATATAGAGTTTGACATTATGTCAATTTTAAACGGATTTATGGAGATTTCCGTATTTATAGACAGATATGGAAGAAGTCTTTCTTAATTTAGCTAATTTGAAGTGTTTAGGTATTCAAAAACTGATTAATGAACCAAATTTGAGTGTTAAAGCAATTTAAAATAAACGACTAAAAACAGGTTAGTTTACAAATAGGTACATTTTGAAATTTGGGTATTAGTATTAATAAAAAATCTGTTTTGATTCATTTATAAGGTATCATCACAGCTATTGACGTTTCAAAATGTTTTAAAGTGGAATAAAAAGCCCTCTATGGACCACCCCTGTTTGAAAGCGATTCTCAGGTGGAACGTGACATCATCAAGTTAACAGGAAAAGGAAAAGACAATCGAGTCTCTGGAGGACGAAAGGGCGGGGTGAACAGACTGATCTTGTTTCTGCGGAAATGTTATTTGCAGTCATTTCGGCGATAAGATCAGCCTGTCGAACCTTGCGCCATCTTCTATGTAAAACAAACAAGTGTGTGTAAGTGTTTTAATTTTTAGAAATATCAATTAATTTTAGAAAATAGAAGAAGTATCGAAGGAATGCAGCGGTTAATTGCTGTACAAGAATAAATTATTAAATGGCTACAGAGAAAAGAAAAAGAAGAATGTTTAGGCATTGCAAAAGAAGCCAATAGAAACGGTCAAACAACTATAATTAAAATAAATGATATTTTTACTAAATTATTCATTTTCTATAAAGAATCAGCTATTATATCTATTTATATCAGGATTTTCACTTTCTTGTTTATGCGGTTGCTCTGAACATATTGTCAAATTGCGTTGAATTTATTGCAGTAATCTTTATCATATTTCACATAAATTTTACGGGAAGTACCTACGTGCTACAAATAATTTAGTGTTTGTTTTATAGTTTATGGGGTCACCTGGGTAACAGATAAATAATAATGCAGACATACGTTAAAGTAATGGTAAAAGTGCCATAGAAAAATAAGGATTTATATATGCGTCAATGTATTACAACAGATATTTAACTAGAATATTTCATTAATAAAAATGAAGGAAATGAGTAGTAGATAGAGTCGTACAAACATAAGAATAGACCGCTAATATGACTGCCAATACGTAAAGGCGTAGCTAATTACTCAGTGGCGCAGTGATCATGTCCGACTTTACGGGCCGGGGGTAGAGTATCCATTTTCCATAAGTATGAGAAAAAGGGGAAATATTAATTAAAATTATTGTTACGATAAAATATTCATATACCTACAGAATGTCTCACTAAGTTGGTACCACAAGGAAAACTATTTTATTATTAATTTTAGGAAAAAAAGTTATTATTTATAAAAAGTTCTGCATTATGCATTGTCAGTGAGTTACAAAACGAAATCAACAATCGTTGAGAATTTTAAACTCATTTTAATTCAGATCTGTTTTCTCGTGGTTACTCCGGTCGTAAAAGGAGGCTAAAAATAAATACAACATAATTAGAATACCCTCCACGTAAAGAATAATGAAGAGCATGCCTATAAAAAAACAAATCCAAGATACGAGATGAACGTTAAATGGTGGTATAAAAGTAAAAAAGAATTTTTGGCGTGGAAAGAAGTAGGTAACGGAAAAACTGTTTCAACGTCTAAAATAAAATACGAGAGCTTACGTCTACAATGTCTACAATGTATGTTTTATAAATGAGAAAACTAATTTTTATTAAATTAAAAACGCATTTCACTGGTTAAAACTTCACAAAAACGTGGACGGAATATAAGAATATACTGACTTGCTCTTTACTTCTTATATATCATGTAGACACTGTTAATGTGTGCAGAAAATGGAGAACGTATTATTTATTAAAACGATAGATTATTGCACAGGATCTTTTAGCTTCATAACAATATCAACATCAACATGAACAATTATGAGATAGGACACAACATAGACCTGACATAGGACATAGAACATAAATTAAGATACATAAACCATAGAACTCTAACAGATACATTTGGTACTGGTAGAAATATGAAAACATAAAATTGAAAATATGAAAATAGAATAGTAATTTATGTATCAAGTGAATTATAAGGCTCATTAATTCCCGTGGTATACAATAAAACGATTAAGCGAAATATGCTTAGATAAAATGTTAAGTACTCGTTTGCGAAATACGGGGTGTTGAAGTTGAAAACTGAAAAATTATTAATGGCCATAATTTTTTTAATACACCGTATAATTTTACTCAAATCGGCACACTTGTTAAATATCATAAAATGCACCTAACAGTAAAAAAAACAGTTCAGTACGTTCTACCAGTAGCGTACGGCAGCAGTAAGTAATGCTTGTACCCCTTCTAAATGTTACGCCGCTGTCTAAATTTTAATTTTAATTTTTTTGATATTTTATAAGTCAATAATGTATATTGTTAGTTTGTTGTAAAGTCATTGTTTTTCGAGATATTCGCAGTTAAAGATAGATAGACATGTACTTTTTATTTGTATTATTATTAATAATATTCATTTTTACAATTTTGTCTTAAAACCAAACAAAGTAAAAACTAATGTAAGAAAATTTTTACTTCAACAAATTTTCAATGTGTCCACCATTAACTTGTATACACTTCCTTAGACGTTTAACTAAAGACTGTCTCACTTTAAACAACTGATTTCCTTGATTTTGTCGAATTGTAGCAGCAGCATTCTGAATTTTGTTCCAAAGTTCCTGACGGGTATTTATTGCTTCACCATAAATAAGACTTTTAATGCAGCCCCAATAATAAAAATCTAAACGATTAAATTCAGGACTGCGTGGTGGCCAAGCAAATTCGCTTCCACGTCCAATCCAACGATGTGGAAAACGTAAATTTAGGTAATTCCGAACATCTAATATGTAATGGGCTGGCGCACCATCCTGCAAAAACCAGAAGTTATGACGTAAATTTAAATAAATAAAAAGTACATGTCTATCTATCTTTAGCTGCGAATATCTCGAAAAACAATGACTTTACAACAAACTAACAAGTGTACATTATTGACTTAGAAAATATCAAAAAAATTAAAATTATAGTCAAAATTAAAATTTAGACAGCGGCGTAACATTTAGAAGGGGTACAAGCATTACTTACTCCTGCCGTACGCCACTGGTAGAGCGTACTGAACTGTTTTTTTTACTGTTAGGTGCATTTTATGATATTTAACAAGTGTGCCGATTTGAGTAAAATTATACGGTGTATTAAAAAAATTATGGCCATTCATAATTTTTCAGTTTTCAACTTCAACACCCCGTATTTCGGAAACGAGTAACATTTTATCTAAGCATATTTCGCTTAATCGTTTTATTTTGAATTGGAGAATCTGCGGTTGTTCTATGTCCCATTCTTAATGGGACACCCTGTATAGATTATTTTATTTTGATCGATTTTAATAAAATTTATAACACAAAGCAGCAATGACATTCACTAAATATAATGAAACACTGACAGCAATATTCAACAAACGTCAAAATATCCTAACAACGGGAATTAAGGTACCTCTAATATCCCAAGGGAGTTATGAACCTGTTTATTGATAGCGTAACCATGATGGTATAAGATTATAATAACCCAGTTAGGAATAAATGTATTTATCCAACACATGACTGTTATGACTGTCATTATTAATGTCATTTTAGATAAGTAAACTATCAAATAACACACTAGTGTGTTATAATTCATAACTCACTAGTGAGTTATGGATTATAACTCACATTCATATTTAAAGTAGTATTCTATTTATTTATTACTGTTACAAGCAGAATTCATATTGATATTGAAATTAAAGGAAAACGCTAACGGTTTATTCGAATTTGAAGTCATTGTAAAATTCGTTGGTTCATTGGAACCAGACGCTCCCATATCGGTACAGCTGCTGATAGTGCTGGAAGACGCCGACCCATTAGAACCTTGTAATTTTTCTGCAATTTGTATTTTGTTGTGCACCGATTCTTCTAGGTATCCTTCTGCTACGGTCCAGGACTTCCATCTTCGACAACGTATTTATTTCCACACTCTGGCTGGTACACCTCCCATTTTTGTAAAGAACAAAAAAGTATTTTTTGGTCTCAAAGACATGTATTTTTTACACAAATTGACCGGGTTGACTGGAAATCCTTCTTCTCGATTTCTTGGTTTTAGTGTCTGGCAAAACTACGTGAAAATATTTCCATTTGTCTTGAATGTTTTCTATTTTCAAATTGACCAATTCATCGCGTCTACACGTATCGCTAATCCCCATTATCAACAGGTACTCGTTCAAAAACTTCTCTACTTCAGGTCGTTCTAATGTATTGGACTTCTTTGGTTTGTATCCTTGTGATTTGCTTTTCAAAAAGCTCTTTAGTTTGCCATATTTTGAAATGTCGATTTTTTTACTAGTGCAACAAAGTGCTTTGGTAATTAGGAGTTCGATCTGAAGAAAACATTTTTTCCTTGTAATTTGAGTTTACTTATAAACGTGGTACTTAGATACCATTAAATATTATTTAAAACATTATTGTGTGATATTAAAAAGAAACATTGTTTACTGTAGTTTTGATTAATCCAAATCTTTTTACTACTACTCAGCATGATTGCAGCTCTCGACTTCGTCTCGAGCTGCAAACTTCATGCATCGTGCAACAAATATACACTTTTTGCACTAGTTACACAAATAACTATTGCACAGAAAAACAGTTCCTTAGCTGTATCAAAGTATTTCATTTCTATATCCATAAAAAATATTTTGTTTAAACTTAAAGTTTAAAATGTGATTGCTATGGTATTGTGATTGTATATAAAGTGTATTATATTAATATTATAAATTGTTTTTAAATTTAAAACGTCATACATTATTCTTTTTAAACTGCAAACCTTGTTTTAAGTACTTTTGTATAATTTTCTTTGTAGCCCCTCGGGATGCAAACTTTGCCTTCGGGAATTAAGGCCCTTATAATTCCCTTGATACATAAATTACTATTTGACTCAGTTTGTAAAAAATAAGTATCTGAGAATTTCAATAACACCTCATAATTCCCAAATTGCATTCTATCTGTATCAATTTTAACTCTGATTTATTCCCATTTTTGTACAAGAAAAAGTTTCAGGACTAACTAGTTATCGATAAAACCTCGTTTGCATTATGTTCCTGTATTTACAACATCGTAGTTTTTTAGCTAGATCGGAAGAAACAAATTTTAAGATCCAAACATAAAAAGAAAATACAAAAACAAATCCACGTAACTCTAATGAGTTTTAAATTCTCCGAAGCAAGAATTTTTGTTCCAACTTGTTTCTTTTCTGTCCTGCTGACGGGAAATATCGTTAGGGGTTTACAAGCAAATCCTATTTCATCCCTGATTAAGTTGCAAAGGCATTCCGGTGTGGTTTCAGGCTGTCGGAATCCATTTTACACAATAATCAATTTTCTTTGGTTATTATGCTAATCGTAACGTTAAGGATTTAAAAAACTAGTAGGTACAAAAAATGTATTAAGCATCCAAGATTCAATATGGGAAATTACATATTTTTTGTTTCTATACAAAACAAAATTGTGCACGCAAGAGTTATAGAATTCTGAAAAGCCGAATGGTGAATATGAAAATCAATTTCTAATTAATTAAAAACTGTTATTTGATTTTCTTTTCCACAACCATTTGGTTATGATTATAATTTGACAAAAAATTCATTTTTGCTCTGCGATCCTCAGGTGTCAAACATTATAAGCGCACCAATTGGGTTATATTGTATTGTGTTAATATTAGAAACTTTTTTTTTCATAGGGCTTTGTTAAAGTTTGAAAATATTTACAAAACCCAATAGTCCCAGTCCATGAAAAAATCCTAGAAATATTAAATTACAAAGTATTTATCTGAAAGAAGGGCTGATAGTTCCGAAAATGTATTGTCTGTCTAAAATGCCTAGAGATTTTCTAGCGATATCTGCTACATCAGCGTCAATAGAGATGATTTTTTCCAGGGTTTCTCTAACAATTAGCGAACGAAGGAATAGAGTCTGATTTGATTTCAAATCAAACTGAAATCAAATCCTATTTTTATTTATTTATTCTTTTTAAATTTTTGTTATTGGGAGTCGCTATTTTTAGTTTTGATAAACCTTCTGCTAGTTTCTTAGGCTGATTATCATATTTGAGACATCCAAAGAAAATGTGATCTAGGTCTGCGATTTCATGACATAAGTCGCAGAGGTTATTATCATAAATGTTGATTTTATATAAATGGGCAGGGTAGCACGCATGTTTAAACTTCATCCTAGTTATCGTTGTGATTTGTTTCCTATTGTAATTATAGTCCATCTTTATATTTGGTTCTAGTTTGGTCTAGCGAGTTGGATTCCTACAAAAGTACTGGTTCCATCTATAAGACCATTTATTCATTATATTATTTTTAGTCATGTTAAATCTCTCTTCCCATGTCAAATGTAACGAATATGAATAGAAATTTTTTATGAAACAACGCATAAACCATTCAATATGGAATTATAAAAACGTGAAAGGGTCAAGAGGTTAATCTCGGTCCAAGGCATAAAATGTCTATTCAAAACCTTGGCCATCAGATCAGAATGAGAATAATTGAACCGTCGCGATCGCCTGATTGTCTCTTTTTCAGTTGGCGTGTTCACCCGGCGAACGTACAACACATAAAGAGAAACGATTTTTTGGGGTGCGATAGAAGTTAAAGTAGAATAAAGGAGAGACGGTCGAACTTACTTTCCAGAATTGTGTTTTTACGGCGCATCATCTTTCTTTGACAAACAACAATAGAAGTCTAGAGTTCTTGTTATTATTTGAGGGATAATGGCTTCTCCCATCGAGTTTTGCAATTCTTTGATGAACTTTTCGAGAAGGATCATAACGGGGTTAAGTCTGGAATTGATTACAGTAAGGGAAGAATAGGTATGCTAAAGATATGTTAAAATGATGAAGAAAATATTTTGTTAAATGTAAGGCTTTCACTGTATTATACATTTAAAGCATTTAAATTTTAAATAAGATTTATGACATATTAAGTAACATCGATCTGGTAAGAGTAGCTTTAGATTGTGCGAGAGGCCGCCATGCCACCGAACACCATTTTTCGATGGCGTTTTTCTATTATGGGATTTTTTAATATTTTTGTAGAATCAGTCTTTCAAATATTGTTTTGTGACTTTTTTTCTAAGGTAGGTAAAAAATTGGCAAACAAAATCCAAATAAAAAACAGAATATTTCCTAAAAAGTTAATCGAACATTCATTCCTGTCTGATACAGATGAGAAAGAAATCGTTCAAACCATTAACACGTTAAAAAATAATAAAGCTGCTGGGCCAGATGGAATAAAAGCCGAAGTCCTTAAGAAAATAGCAAATGGAATATCTCATCCTCTAAAATTTATCATCAATAAATCATTTAATGATGAAGTTTTTTCAAATTCCTTTAAGTTCGCGTATGTAAAACCAATTTATAAAAAAGGTGAGAAACCAACTATAGACCTATTTCCTTAATTTCAAATTTCGCTAAAATATATGAAAAAATTCTAAATACTAGCATAAACAATTATCTAAATATAAATAACATTATCTCAAACCAACAATTTGTATTTAAGGAAGGCAAGATACAATGCCTAATCTAATAAGACGAATAACGGAGACTGTGCCTACGTTGTGCGTCTTTGTTGATTTGGCAAAGGCGTTTGATAAGGTCACCCATGAAAACCTTTTAAACACTATGGAAGACTTAGGGTTCAGAGGAAAATCATACAATCTTTTACATTCATATCTGTCCCAAAGAAAGCAATCTTTAGTAATGAACGATGTGGTCAGCAAAGTCAGAATCATAGAGTACGGAGTGCCACAAGGTACAGTTCTTGGTCCTACACTTTTTAATATTTATTTGAATAACCTTTTTGAGATTCCTACTAAAGGACACATAATCAGCTTTGACCTGATGACACATCAATTATTTACGATGCACCAACCTGGGATTTATTAAAGAATTAGGTATGTGGAAGAAGATTTAGCCCTAAATTTCAGTTGGTTTCAAAATAAGTTACTGACGGTAAATTTCGATAAAACATTTTATATCCTCTTCTCTTCTGATTCTTATGGCCTTCCTACTTTCAAAGAAATAAATATTAAAATGGAAAATAGTGCTATACAGATTTCGTAGACGCCAGACATAAAGTATCTGGGAATATACATAGACGAACATATAAAATGGGATGTTCATATAAATTATATCACTAAAAAGCTTAGAATGGTACTCTATAAATTTAGACATTTATCCCGAATTCTTTCTGTTAGACAAATGTTAACACTATATTACTCATTAGCAGAATCACACATCAGATATGGAATAGTTGCTTGGCGAGGAGCGCTTGATGCACATATACAGAGTATTGAATCTACGCAAAAATCTTTATTTAAAATAGTTTATAAAAAAAATTTACTTACCCTGCTAAAGAATTATTTAAAGAGATTCAAGTATATGACATTCGTCAGCTGTTTTGTGAATGTTTATTAATAAGACAACACCAAAATAAATCGGAATTAAATCCAATCGAACATAAGAACAATACTAGATTAAAAATAAACGAAAAATACCTACCTAAAGTAAAAAAAGCAAATACTCAACGTAGTTTCTGGTACATTAGCCCAAAATTTTATAACATGCTGCCCGCTGAAATGAAAAATATAAATTCTAAACCGTTGTTGAAAAAGTTAATTAGATCCTGGATTAAATCGCAGCGAAGGGACAATATCCTCCAAATGATAGAGGAATATTGTCTGTAGTCAAATCCAATCTCAAACAGTATTAAATGTAAATTGTCCTATTCAAAATTATTGATTCGTTAAATATTACTAAATATCTTTAATAAAAAATAAAACCGAAAAATAAATATTTTACTTTGAAAAAATTACAGCTTATTTAAAACATAAAGAAGAACGTTTTCACCGAGTTTCACAAAAAAAAATTATTTTTGCGGGAGATAAAAATTAAAAACGAAAAAACGGTTTTTATCGTTTTTCTCGATAATTTTGAGGTTATGTTGAAAAATAATTAATACAAAAGTTTTACATCTTTTAATTATCT
Organism: Crepidodera aurea; assembly: GCA_949320105.2. Lineage (NCBI taxonomy): Eukaryota > Metazoa > Arthropoda > Insecta > Coleoptera > Chrysomelidae > Crepidodera > Crepidodera aurea. The sequence continues at coordinate 18,502,314 of OX439475.1, read as the reverse complement.
ATAACCCCCACCCAAGTTCCGGAACTTTTAATTTTGCTAATTTATATTCGTAATTTACTTATAATTTACCCTAAATTTTCTGACCATCCACATAACCGTCTTTATTATTTTCCAAGATACAATATTTACAAGATAAAAGTAATAATTTAAGATAATATAGGAAAATAAAGATTATTTTTACATTTGGCGCTACACGCACCGTTAAAAATATTCCTCCACTTACCCCGTGTAAAAACAATGACAAAATCCAGAAATATTAATTGAAATATTATTGAAAATGCATTTTCCAGATTGGTGACCTATTTACAATAAGAAAAGTTGTTTAACTAGGGTAAAGTGACCAATGGTTATCACCCGTCCTAATATTGGCACCTAGACACAAATAATTGAAATTAATAGATTCTAGGCACACATTTCTTCGCAACCTGAACGTTAGAGTAAAACTCGCAACTCTGTTCAATAAGTGCATTTGTTGAACTTGAGTTGCATGGTTAAGTTTACAAGTAGTGACCGATGTTGACACCGGTCCAACTGAAAACGGTAAGTTTTTATGTAAACCATAAGAAACAGCTTATTATGATGATGGTCCTATCAACATATTTCCAAACTATATGTTATTTTATTAGTATATATTTGATTTACTAATTTTATTTCGAAATAAAGAGAGGTTATTGGCGGGAAAACATTACAATTGTAATAAATTAATGGGGTGCCAACTATTGGCAAGCAAATTATAGCAGATTCCAATTTATTGACATGGGTGTCAATGGTTAGTTACAAGGTATCTGTATAGGTACCAATTATTGGCACTAATTTTATAGAGGGAATTTATTGCTGAAACATGATAAAAATGGTAATTTATCGTTAAATAAGTATACCGTACATTAGAGCAGCTTATTTAGTAAAATACATTGAAATATATGGCTGTTAAAAAATTCGGAACATCTTCTAATCTGTTTAAACGCACTGATGTTTTTAAACATCTTTTTTTAAATTGTGAATTACATATTTAATATTTTAAATCTATTTTGTTGTGTCCATGTAGTTACTATTAAGTAAGGAGTAATTATTGATTGGAAAATGTAACATTTTAATTAAATTAGGGGGGTGCCAACTATTGGCACGATAATTGTGATATATTTCAATTGTTAACATGGGTGCCAATTATTAGTTTATATAACAGAATATAGGGAGAAATTTGTTGGCACCCTGATTTTATAAATACATTCATGTTTGTTTAAATCTAAATTAAAGTTATTATTACCTATTTAGTAACTATAGCATTTATGTATAAAGAACAAAACATAAATGAATTATTTAGGTAGGTACATCTCAATTTTAGATGCCGAAAATGAAAGCAAAAAATAAATGTGTAAGACAATATTTTGAAGAAATTATCCAAAACATTTCAATTAACAAAAAATTTGGATTACACTTTTATCCCACACAACCTCATAATCAGTTTCCATTTTTTCTTCTTACAGCTCATCCACCCTAGACTTTCTGCGCACAAACACAGATAGTCTAAAATCAACTAGCACTATATAGTCTTTCTAAATTCGAATCAGTCAATTCTCAATGATTTCCAGTCAATACAGGGTTAATCATCAAAAATCCTGTTCGCAGAAATAATATTCTGGTTAAAAAATGTATTTGTTTTATATACAAAAATAACATATATACGACGTCCATTGTAATGCTAACACTAATAAATAAATTAGCAGAAATTCAATGTCAGAAATGTAGTAGAAAATACCGTGTAAATCATGTACTTCTAATATGAAAAATTTTCTAAAGGGTGTGCAATATTTTAAACAATTTAATTTTTATTTGTCTTTGGTAAGTAAAAAGTATTCATCGTATACGAAATATGTATACTTATTTACAGTTGTGCAATATTTTAAAAAACAACTTTTTATCTATCTTTTGTATGAGAAAAAGGGTGCCAATGACTGGTATGAGTGGTATGCCAATAATTGGGTCGAAGGTGCCAATGATTGGAAATTAGACCTATTTCACTTAATTCGTTAATATCACAATAATTAAGCAACGATTTTCATTTTTTTAATTTATTTAACACTCTGTGAAGGTTATTATATCCAACTAGGAGCACATTGGCTCTGATTCTGAAGTAATAATACATTAATATTCTTTTAATCCGTACGCCAACCTTAAAGTGCCAATAATTGGACTGTTTACCCTACATGAAAATTTTAAATTCAGAAACTCTAAAACTTAGACTCTCTAAAATGCCCAGTGAGGCAATGCAGATATGGATATGAAATTCGGGTATTTAAAATCGGTTTGGCCCTGGTCTATTATTAGTAGTGTGCTATTACAGCTTGTTACATACATTATATCTTTTAATAATTGGTATATACTAATTACAGTTAAACACTTCATCAAACTTCATTAAGTTGTCAAACTGCATCGCTAAATTATAAATTGAATCACAAACAACTCAATTTAACGAAGATGATAGAGAACGTGACATGCGGTATTCATATTATTGAGTTAATTTCGAGGAGCTTAACATAGCGTATATGAATATTCCATTTTCGCTGATGTCAATTTCTGTCTTAAGTAAATTCTTGTAAATACAGGGGAAAGGATAATCCATCTTTACGTTAAGTGCGAGTTCCTAGAGGTGTCACGGCGTCTGCTGAATTTCATTTAATTATTCGAGAATGTAAATACAGTTAAAATTATTAGGAGTGAATGCTTTCTTAAATTTTGATTAATAAATCAAAACCGCTATTATATACAAGTAATGTCTAAACAATAAACGAAAGTGGTAAGACATCAACCTTCCTATTTACACGTAATATGAATTTGTAAAATAATATGACCTTAAACTATTACTAACAATTATGTGAATGATTATACATGCCACAATCAATTTATCTCTGTTATCCGACCAAACCGAAGCCAAAAAAGGAATACATACTTCTCCAAATACAAATATAACACTAAGCTTAATACATTCTTGTGTAGATAAGATCCTTTTGAAATACAATTTGATCACATCCGCACAGATGTAACCAAGTCCACTAAAGGCCTAGCAGCAGCTTTCTCCTACTCGTTACTATTCATTACACCATCTAGGAAGCCTAGAGGATTTAAGGATTTAACATACATCAAACAATACCATATTACAAAAATTTCTGAGTAGCCTGGAAAACATTATGTCACTATTACTCTGATTGGTGCAAAGGGGGTGATCAAACATTCTTAACTGTCAATGAGAAATTTTAAGATTCTGATAAAATTGGGTGGTGAGACTGTTTCAATTGAGTGTTTGTTGAAGTCTTACAACAATAAAGTAGAGTTTTTGGGTCAAATAATAACGATGGATGAAGCATGGGGCTCAATACAACCCCATTCTTTTTTTTATTTTGAATGACTCTTTTTTTGAGAAAACTGATTAGATTATTGTCAAAGAAAACAATAGTAATTCTGAAAAAACAATTTAATTGTAACGAATGTTCAGTTCAAGGTTTTTTTATTTAAAATACCTTTGTATGAATTTTTTCCGATTTTTTCCCAGAAGGTTACCTCAATTTGACCTTCAAGTGACCTTGACCCTGATCTGAAGAGGTCAAGCGGACCTCAGAGTCGGATTAAGTGTCCCGAAAAACCCCTAGTTACAGTAGTGAAGTTCTGGGCGCAGACAAACAAAATTTTTTGTGGGGCTGTGTAATCTAGGCAGATTTCTCAAAAAAGAGTCATTCAAAATAAAAAATAGTACGGGGTTGCGTTAGATAATAAAAGCAGCTTAAAAATGATGTGTTACTTGACACCCCTAGCCATTTAAGATTTTTCAAGGGTGGTTCTGCGCGATAAAGGGATGAAAAAAGAAGTTTGAAACTACGATAAAAATTGAGCCCCTTCTGGGTTAAAATTGACCTGTTTCGGCATTTTTTCAAAATTTGAGCAAAACTCGAAATATTTGGATCCAAATTTTAGTTGGGACACCCTGTATAGTTTTTGCCTCATTAAGCTGAGTCGTAACAAAATATTTTGTAGTCAATCAAATATGAATGATTTTATATCAGAATCAAAAAGTGAAGTATTGAAACATAATTATTACATCTTCAAACCCGTTCTTAAGAGACACACAACAGTGAATCCTTTTTTATGCCATATTAATATATATATATATATATATATATATATATATATATATATATATATATATATATATATATATATATTATTTACGGGGTACGTAAAATCATCATTTAAAAATTTTTTTTTGAATAAGTATTATTTACATACTTTACAAAATGAAAATATTGAATTTACCAAGTTTACCCACAAAAAAACAATAGAAAAACAAAAAATTGGCCTTAGCCAACCAAACAAATTTTTTTTTCAGGGGTGAGTGGCGAGGGGATTCACCTAAAACAATTACAATTATTTAAGTTTAAAATAGTAACAAAAAAAAAACCATTCAAACAAATACACCCTAATTTACCCAACCGTGCGCTCATCAGAGCCTTAAAAAGGATTAAAATAAGGATTGTCTCCGGTTATCTCCAATGAAAACCGGGCGGCACAGCCAAAATTCTTAATTGTAACACACCTTTTAACTACCGGCTATTTAAAATCACAGATTTTGTTTGAGCCACCTGTGCTGTAAAACTCCCATAAAATTTTGATTTATTACTCCGTGTCGATCGCGATTTCAGTATAAAAACACTTTTTTTACCTATGCAATATACTTATACCAAATTACATTGTTACCAATGCAATAAATTAAAAAATAATACAAAAAATTAATTAGTGTTGTTTTCTATTTATTTTTCCAGTTTCAATAAACCATTTTCAACAAAACATTTTGCCTTTAGTCTTCTGTAAAGAATTACATTTTTCCGTGCCCTAAAGACTTTCATCAAACGCAGGTAACGAGAATGGAGTGGAAAAAGCAGGAAAAAAAATATAGAAGTAGAAATTCCAGCATGATCAAATAACACTCATTTCATTTACATATTAAATATTGTCCGAAAGAAAATAATTTCGTTTTTGATTATTATATGAGGTATGGAAGTGAAATGATTTAACAGGTTAATTTAAATTCTAAAGTATTTGGCATGATAAATTATAAAAACCACTGGCCACTGACCACTGACTCTTCCTTGAATTTAAGAGAAGTTTCAAGAGTAAAACTTTCAATTGTCTATGCAACCTCAACAAATTTTTCCGATATATAAATATATCGTGGGTTGTACCGCATCTGGACTTACAACAACTACTCATGGAACTACTTGCCCCCACAGTTATCCAGTTATTGAATTACATTGGTCCAGATGCGTGTTAAAAACCATACTATGGACAGTCAACCCTTGGATTTTGTTCTTCAAGGAGGTCATTCCTAGCTCGACACTACATCCAAACCATGCATGAAGACCAAGGTATGTTCTAAGTGCCAATAATAAAATGTTGTTTCAAAATTTTCTATCAATATTTCTAGCACTGATAAATTAAATCAATTTTCAAAGAGGATTTTCCAAATTAATTAACATAATACATTTAAGTTATACACAAAAATATCTGTATACTTGTTTGACATATTCATCCAAACGGCTAAAATTTTTATTATTTTTTTAAATTTTTAAAGGATACATGAAGCGAAACTTAAATATTCTCAGCTCAATACAAACTGCTGGAGATAGAAACATGAAATATACTAAATATACTCTAGAAAAGAAAAACATAAAAACGCCTTTCACCGTTTTGTTTTCATTTACATTGGGAACCAAGCCACAGGCTGTTAAAGTTGATCTGCAGCAAAGAGTGGTCTCTATGCTCACACTAAACTGAGAGCGGTATTTTTCGATATTCTACTCCTAAAAGGGTGAAAGAGGGTTTTCAATTTGTATGAGAATATAAAAATCAATTATATAAAAAACAATTTTATTTAGAATTTTAACTATGGACAAAAGTACAGGTATAGGTATGCTCAACCTAGATTGTGTAGTTTTTTTGTAGCATAGAAGAGATTTTTAGTAAAAAAATTATGCAAATAAAAAAATCCAAGCGTGAGAAGCTGCAGGACATTTTTTTAAATTGTTTTTCCTTCTTTCAATTTTATTTATGGGTTGTGTTTCAGGGAATGGGTTCTACTCATTTTAACCACACTGTTTTATTTATCACTTTTTGCGAAAATTGACCTAAAAAAATTATTTTTGTAGTATTTTCCAAAAAAAATCTACCCTTGTTACAGCTTTAAAGGGTTAGGTCAACAATACAAAACAGATCGATAAAGATATATGTGAAAGTTATGCCAGAAGAGGGTGAAAACAAAAAAGAGAAATAAAAAAGAATGTGAGTACAAATCAACAACCATTATATTATTAAGGGACAGAAATGCGGAGCTCTGAAGTGGACAGAGACCTCTAGAATGAAAATGTCTAATGCAAATACTTTATAATTTTTCCTTATAAAACTTTTTTTGTTTGACGTTAATACTCATTTATCACAAAAAAAACTGTTTCATATTCAAATAACTTACTTACCAATTTGTGCAGGATCAATATTTTCTCAAGGACTATTCTTTAACTTACCTAGAAACAGAAAAAAAAAATTAGAATAATATAAATGAAACGGTCACTCTACAGATTGTTTTATAACGCTTTAAGAGCAAAATCCATCGGACTGAATCATAATTTTCTCGCAGTGGTGGGATTACCACAAGTTTTGAAGCACTACTTATAAAGTCACTGACCCATATATTTCTCAACTCAGAAACAAACTTATAATAGAACTAATCTGAAACAAACTTTCTATCAATCAAATAATTTACTTTATGATACAGACTAGAATCTAATTATAGTATTATAGAGAGCAACTAGTTTATTAATGAAATTTTCACTTCAACTGTAAATTATTTAGACTTTAATGATTTATTCCCTAATCCATTTTTAATTGAGTTAAATTGTATTAAATACACTTTAACTTTAACTTATAACTATTCTTAATATTAATAAATTTAATTAGGCTTATATGAGTAAAGAAAACTTTAGCAGGTCGGTGATGGTCGGTAATGGTCGGCAATGGTCGATAACTACTGCTTACTTAGAGTGTAATTAAAAGAAAAATACAAGAATTACATTTTATTGTTATTTTAAGGCACTGTTTTACTAGTTTTTTTCAATTTAAATGAAGCAAGAATTATGTTTAAAGTTCCTTATTTATTAATAAGATACTAAATCAAGTTTAAGGTACACAGCAAAAAAGAATCTCGTAAATCAAATATATTCTTGAATTAAATAATCTTTCCCCAAGAATAATAATTTTAGATTGAACAATATACTTCTATTTTCAACTAATTTCGTTGTTTGCCTGTATAAATGAATTTTCTTGAAATTAATTTGGTTGAACTTTGAACTTTGATCCATTGCTGTATCCATACCTCAGCCCCAATCAAATTCCTCTTGAATCAAGAGGATTATTGTTCACATGTGCTGCGAAATCTGCTTCATCCAAGAAAATTGTTTCTCAACAAAATTGAAATAAAATCACACTTGTTCCCAAGAACAAGCACAGCGTCTGGACTTCAACAACTACTCCCTGGGCTATATGCCCCACCAGGTATTGAATTACGAAAGTCCAGACGTGGTTTGGTGCCCGACCAAGTCGGGGCTTTAAACCAAAAACTTGGATTTTGTTATGTTATGTTACGAAACCGGTCTAAGAATGGCAAGCTTCTTAGACCGGTTTTGGTATTATTGTACCTCATCAGTAAGAAGCAGGCTAGCTCGACATCCTATCCCTAAAGGATGTCTGAAAATGAATTCGACTCGCTTCGTTCTTGATAAAGGTGTTTGCGTTAGAGCACGTATATGACGAACGAGGAGAGCCCAACGCCATCTTCACTTTCATAACAAAATCAGAGCTTGCAAAACTATAGAAAACTATAACGAAGGTGGAATTTTTTGAACCACAAAAATACCAAAAAAAGGACTATGGGCGTAACAAAACTGCCTAAGGATGTGAAATAAAATCACACTTGTTCCCAAGAACAAACACATTAAAAATGTCCTACACTGCACCAGCGTCTGGACTTCAACAACTACTCCTTGGGCTATATGCCCCACCAGGTATTGAATTAAAGCCCCGACTTGGTCAGACACCATACCACGTCTGGACTTTTGTAATTCAATACCTGGTGGGACATATAGCCCAAGGAGTAGTTGTTGAAGTCCAGACGCAGGTGTAGGACATTTTTAATGTGCTTGTTCTTGGGAACAAGTGTGATTTTATTTCACATCCTTAGGCAGTTTTGTTACGCCCATGGTCCTTTTTTGGTATTTTTATGGTTCAAAAAATTCCATCTTCGTTATAACAAAACTGAAAAATTCTTGCCTCAACCAAACCACGCTATTTAACAAGAAAGTGTACATTTGATACAAAACTTTCTGTTACCAAGTAGCCAAGAATATTTTGTCGAAAAATCAAACTAATATTTGGTTGGACCTATTCAAGAATACCAATCTCTTGAATTAATGCGGTTACAATTTGATTTAAGAGATTCTTTTTTTCTGTGTACCTATTTTTTAAATTTGTAGTACGCCTACAGCTACAAATCGACATCTTCTAAGTTTCATCAGGAGTTTGAGCTTGTTCTATCGTCAAACTATTAGATTTCCAGTAGATACCTGCGCCAAAATCAATTGATCAACTGTTAGTTACAAATCACGTGATCAATTATGTCCAATCACTTAAAGAAAGCCACTTTACTGAATATTCAGGTTCAACGGCCCGCACAGGCTTTGAATTACAACGATTCAGACGCGAGTTGGAAGGTTGTTAACCAAACCAACACTTTGATTTTGTTACTTAAGGAGTACGTCATTCCCAGACCAGTTTCGACATTTTTGTGCCTCTTCAGTCAGGGGTGGACCTAGAATTTTTAAGTGGGGGGGGGGGGGGGGCTCCGAAATAACAGTAATAATTTTCGAAAAAATATTTTAATATAGAAACTGAATAGAGAAACATACTACATATATTGCAAAAAAATGCAAAATAACATAATATAGTTAGAAAATTAACCAAAGCATATTGCTAGTAGTCTGAATACTACTGAAAAATTAGATGTGCTGCTACCATTTGCTAACTACTGAATAATATAAAACTCGTTTTGCCAGGGGAGGGCGCAACCTCCTTCGCCCCTCCCCTAAATCAGCCAGTGTCGTCAGTGAAAAGTAGACAAGCTCGACATCGCATCTCTAAGCAATGCCTGAAGATGAAGCTGCAACTTGATTCTGTTAGGTGAAGATTTTAAAAAAACCATAGAAAAATAATTTCTTTTGTAGAAATCTTGGGAACTACATAATTTTCCGACAAATACGGAATAACAAACATTCCTGTTCTTTTTTTTTGCAATTTGATTCAGCTTTCTTGTATAAATTTTGAATGAGTATTTAATGAAGCAAAACATTATTTAAACATATTCCATTTATTGTATTAAATATTCCAGTCCAATGACTCAATTTTAATATTTCATTAAGTAGGAAGATAAATGCAGTCAGCTAAATTATGTTTAAGTTCAAACAATAAATTTCCCATATATATGGTATAAACATACAATGATAATATATTATTTAATTGCAAATAATGAGGAAATTGGCCAATATTCAATTTATTCCAGTGATTACATGCTTTTTGCAATCAGTATAATCATGATTATTTTAATTTTTCGGAAATAACTGTTTCTTAAATTAGTAGGGCTGATTAAACTTTTTTTCATAATAAAAAGAATTCGAGAGGTTCATGTAAAATAAAAATCTCGCCAAAAATGTTCATGTTACAAAATCCGTTAATTAGGAGTTTAGGAGAAGCTTTTCCAATCCAAGTAAGCCCATTCCAATTTTAACCGATAAATATTTATAGGCCAACCCCATTTTACTTTTACTTTTATTTTTTTATTTTTCTTTTCACATTTGTTTCTGTTGTTCACTTTCTCGTTAACCTCTAGGCGCTTCGGTAACGGTGAATGTGTAAATTTGGATGGAACTTCTCTTTTAACCATTGCATCGGTTGCGAATAGTGGTCGATGTGGGAATGGAGAGACTGAATGCAGTCTCTACTCCGATATTCCAGTGCCACAAATTACGAATGACCTAAAGCGGTTATTTGCTTATATGGTTGTTGCGTGTGTGTCTATTGGGAACGAACTCATGTCGCTTGTAACGTGTATGTGGTTGACTTTAACTGTCAACTAACTTAAGGATGAAATTAACAGAACAGTATGGATGGTGGCTAAAAACCACCGCGGACAGCATTGCAGCTAAACTAATGGTTAGAGCAAAAGAAAGAGACATGAATGAAATTTATGTTATTATTCAGAATAAACGTTTTACTTACAGGTAGAAACAAGTAGTTATACGAGAAAATTTTTGAAAAATATATAATAGTGGAAGTCGATGTGTCCAAAAAAAAATATTTTTTATTATTTTTAATGTTGCTCAAGCTTGTCAAAATTATTGTTCGATAAATATCTAGATATTTGAAAGTTAGGTACCTTTTACGATGTATGATTCACTTATTCATTTTAGGAACAGTATAGTCCAACCCACTGCTTTATGAGGATGAAAAGCTATAAAAACAGCAAAGGATAACGACAATAGAAGAAAAGCTGATGCATCTGGACATTTTTGAGTACTTTAATTTCGGAAACACCATAGACTCTCCATATATATAAAAATAAAATACTTTGGCTATTAGGACCACTCTGCAAAGATTCAATAACCAACTTAACTGGAGATCCTAATAGGGGTAAATGGCGTACAATTTCTAAATTGGTTAACTTTCTTTAATATTCTTTTAATTTCTGTAACGCATAGAATAGAGATTAACCACTCCACCTGGCCCATAGAAATTTTTTCTAATCTCTTTTGAGATTCACAAACGTTACTAATTAAAATTTTGTTTTAAATTGTGAGGTGTGAGGTTACACTCATAAGAGGCGACAATGGAAGTGTGGCTAGTGTGGTTAGTTTACTAGTTGAGTCAAACGTTCTTGGGTTGAGTAGTAGGAAGTAGGAGTTCAGTAGTGGGGCCTAGGAAAATATTCATACACTGTGCTTGTGTTCGCCCTTGATTTAGTGAATAGCAGATGATTTGTGGTGTTACTTATATGTTATTTTGCGTTTCAATTACTATTATTCTGGGCTTCCATGTATTACATAATCTTTTCAGTGTCAATTTCAATATGTTTCTTTAAATGGATCTGAAGAATCGGAACAATCACAAAATTATATTCCAATGGATTATGTGGTGTCAGATTGTAGTCCCAAAGATTCCTGTAGCTGCGATGAGGAAGAGAAAATTTTTGGTGAAAGAACTTCAGAGTATCAAGAAATATCCACCACATTATCTATGTAAAGATGCCCAAACGATATGTATAAATGTTTATAACAATATTGTTACTTCCGAAGGTGAAAGGAGTGCCATTGAAAAAACATCTTTTCCCATTAGCACTCTATAAAATTATAAAGAATGATCCAAAAAAGATAAAGGTTGTGTTAAAACTTTAGACCCTTCAATATCAAAATTAATTGGTAGCATTATTTATGAATCTTACCAAAGAAATGAGTTCCCAAAGTGGATAGTAAATTTTATAGAAATTAAAATGTAAATTCATATTTAAGAAAGTGAACCAATATAGGAATTTTACGCCATTTACCCCTATTTTGCACAGTGGTCCTAATAGCCAAAATATTATTTTATTTTTATGTATATGGACAATGTACGGTATTTTCGACATTAAAGTAGGGTCAGTTGTCCAACAGTGAACCATGCAGGTACAATGAACCACCCCCTCCATTAACAAAAATTTAAAATATTAAAGTTGAAAACGTACGTGACATAAGACACTAATCCCAATCCCTCATCATTCCTCAGTTTGCAATCGGCAGCGAGAACGTGTTGTTGTAGTAAAGAGGTTTACGTGATTCTTTGATACCCCAAACTAAAATTTTTAAGTTTTTTAAGTTATATTTTTCATAATTTCCTTATTTATGTCACAGCGGCTATTGTTCCTAATTTGTCGTTAGTAATGATGAATGGGTTCAGCATTTGAGTATAAAAACTAATGATATTAATGAAAATTTTGGTTTGATAATTTTTTTCTTATCAAAAAGTCGGAGTGCTACACACTGAACCACTTATGGATGTTTTACACTGAACCAGTGTACGGAACAACAATCTTACCTACTGCAAATTTGATGTTTCTTTCAATGCACTTAACATGCGTTAGACAATGGCGTTCCATATATTTTAATTAAAGATGCAATTAGTTACCAAAAGTTTTGTATTCTATATTTTTTCCTATTATTAAGTAATATTGTTTATTTTTGTATTAAATGTTGATCAAGCTTCTTAGATGTTGTTTATATATTTTATCCTTGGTAACCTATGTCCTGGTTCACTGTGTACCGCTGGAGTTCCATAGTGAACTAAATGTCATTTTTTTTAACTATTCATAGTACAAATAATTTTATGTTTAGCCACACTAATAGTACCTAGGATTTTATCCGCATTTTACATTCCAGACCCACTCATAATTTTAGCTTCAGTTGGAAGGACACAATAACGATAAGAAATAAGGGTGGTTCACTATCGAACAACTGACCCTACCCAAAAATCTCCAGATGCATTAGCATTTCTTCTATTGCCGGTAACCTTTGCTGTTTTTATAGCACAAAAAGCACAGGATATACAATTTCTTGGGAAATCGATTATGAAAGGTTACAAGTTCTTTAATTTCGCGGAAAATGTCCTTTTCTCTTCACAGGTAAATGTTGATAATTATTACGATTTCAATTGTTCTTAGATTTGCATCGATATGTACTGTTCGAAAGTTCTTTCCAAAGCCCCTCAAATACCGGCGAATTCATTTTTATTACTAATTGAAGTCTCAGCCTGCTTTGTTACAATTTTTGGCATTTTTTACGAAAATTACATAATTATTTAAAAAATAAAGAATTTTTGCGCATACATTTTATTTTACCCTTTCATACTAAGACTAAAAAGAATACTGTTGGTACAAGATTCATTTCAATCTAATTAATATTAAACTCGTACTTTAACTTTGAAGTTTCATTAGTATTGATTTTAAAAAGTGTTAGTAAATTTATTTATAATCTAATTTCTTACTGTAATTATGATTTTTTGTTATAAAGAGTGATCTAATTTTATTGATTGTCATTAAAATCTTTTTCCTATAAACATTTTATTTTAAATTATAATAGGAGGTAATTTTAAGGTTATACTTTAATTTGTTGATAGTTTTTTAATTAAAACTGTTTTGTCCCTATTATTGTTTCAGTTTTATCTCCTTATATGTTATTTTACTTTTATCAAAACATTTTCATTTCAAAATTAATCTAAATATGTTAAATTTATATGTAAATATCTCTTATGGCATTTCCATGTTAAACTTGGTAGATAGAATTGTATACAGGGTGTTCCGATATTCGACCGACAACGCTTTACTTTCACTGATAGCCCTTGACAAATGATGAAAAATGAGTTAAGTACATAAGATTCTTAGTTTACGAGATACAGGGTGTTAAAGTTGAGAAATTAAAATTATTTTTTTGCGATATTTCACCTACCGTTTTAGTTTTAACACCCTGTATCTCGTAAATTAAGAATCTTAGGGTGTTATGTAAAGCATTTTTCATCATTTGTCAAGGGCTATGACCTGTAAAGCGTTGTTCTATTAGCATATTTCAGAGCATAGCAATGTCCTAAGTTATTGAAAATATGAAATTTATTTGGTTCGGCAAATTGTTCAATTCTTTCAAAATTTTCTTTGCAAATTTTCGTATTTTGGGATGATTTTATTGGATTGAAATGAATTTTATATCATTGCAAATTCCCACAATTAAAATATAATAACAATATGTACTATAAATCTAAATTTTGCACTTATAAAGTGTTGATTATTTTTTTAATTAAAATCCAGGTTAATGATACGAGAGCGTGTTGATAAACTCTTAACATAGAGTAGAAAACTTTACTTTTTAAATAAATTTATACTAATTTATACTAAATTTATACTAATTCAAGCATCTAACTCCATTCTCTTATTTCAACGGTCGTAAAAAGCACATTCACAGAAAATGTCTCTCCTATACATGTAATCCCAATTCCTCGATGTCTGAAAATCATGCCCCCACGTACAGTATCAATATTTTCTTGAGTGGACACATAAAATGCGTCTTTCGATATAGAGTTTTCCTTTGTCGTAAGTTTTTCCTGTTATATATTTCGCAAGACAATTTTTTATAGTGAAGTTACAGCACAATTGTCCTTTAGTGTTACTATATCTGGATACATTTTTTTCTAGACAACAATCCAGGACTGTCAATATATTGTAATGATATGAAAAATGATAACGTCCTGTATATATTGTAATGATGTTAAAATTTTGAAATGTTTCGGGGAATTATGTAAAAGGGGATTTAAAATAGACAGGGTTGTTAAGGGCTGTGTGTTTATAGAAATTAGATTATACGAAGGTGGAATTTTTTTGAATCATAAAAATACCAAAAAAGGACCATGGGAGTGACAAAACTGCACAAAGGATGTGAAATAAAATCACACAAGCTCCCCAAGAACAAGGACATTAAAAATGTCCTACACTGCACCAGAGTCTGGACTTCAACAACTAGTCCTTGGGCTATATGCCCCACCAGGTATTGAATTACGAAAGTCCAGACGTGGTTTGATGCCCGACCAAGTCGGGCTCGTGATACATTAGCTCTAACTCAACCACTTTTATCAAGAACGAGGCGAGTCGAATTCATTTTCAGACATCCTTTAGTGACAGGATGTCGAGCTAGCCTGCTTCTTACTGATGAGGCACAATAATGCCGAAACCGGTTTAAGAATGGCAAGCTCCTTTAATAACAAAATCGAAGTTTTTGGGTTGAAGCCCCGACTTGGTCGGGCACCAACAAACCACGTCTGGACTTTCGTAATTCAATACCTGGTGGGGCATATAGCCCAAGGAGTAGTTGTTGAAGTCCAGACGCTGGTGCAGTGTAGGACATTTTTAATGTCCTTGTTCTTGGGGAGCTTGTGTGATTTTATTGCACATCCTTTGTGCAGAAATTAGATTGTTATTAGTTTTTTAAAAATGTCAGCGAAGAATTTGTAATATTAGATGAATTGAAAAATAAAGGAATTTAAAAAGTAAGAATAATCATAGATTTATCAATATCATCTCAATAAGTTACTTAAAAAGAAAAATTATGTAAAGCTTATTTTAAAATTAACGTAACCTTTAAAAATTAAATGTAAAAAATTATCAAATTTCCAATTTGAATACCAACAGAAATAAAATGAAATAAAAAATTTGGTAACATCTTATATTTGTAAATTTTTAAAAATAGCGATGTAAATAAGTACCAAAAATATAAAAAGAGTTGTTAAAAAGTTCACCTCTACAATTTTTTTCAGAATTTATCCTTTTTTAAAGCATTTTACTATACAGATTGCGGGAAATGTACAATAAATTTGACACCGAGTTCTAAACATAAACGCTCTTACCACTATAGCATTATCATAAATCTCAATTCACTGTTGTACACTTGTCTAGCTACAATGATATTACCCTATATTTTACAATTTACTTAGAACTTCTCAAACGTTTTGGTTTTGGTCAATTTCCAACCAGTTAAATAAGTTGCTCTAATGAAGCTGCCAAGCAAACTGTAATTAGGAAGCATTTGTTTGAAATTGTTTGTAAAATATGTTTGATGAAGTTTATTATTTGGAAGAAATACAAAGTTGAGGCGGGTGTAACATTTTGCCGCTGCTTGCCTGAACGCATTCCTTTTGTAGATTGATTTATTTACTAAAAGGGTTTTGTTTACTCAAAATGTAACTGACACACTACTTGCGCGATATCTATTAGAATGGAAATAACTTCTAGGTTTTATATTGTCAAGGTCCTGGCGGGTGAAATTTAAGGAAACTCGAACTTGGGGTTGGATAAAAGGGACTGAAAATGCCTCAAGTGGTGGAGAAAGCCATCGTTCCATTATAGTTACCTCTACAAAAACTTAGTCTATTAAATTCAACACAAGCAAGTCACTGGAGCTTTCCTTGAAGTAAATAACTCGTTAATTTGGTAATATTGAAATAAATTCGAAGTATTCAATAATTTTATCATTAGTTCCTTTAACTGCAAAGACAGGATACTGATTAAAAATGCGTTAATGTCTATTCACATGCGAAGCACATTTTTCAATAGCTGATGACTTATTCTTAAGGGGAAATGATACTTTACAAACTGAAACACCTGCGGGGCAACAGATAAAGCGGAGGTATAAAACTCGGTACTGGTGGTTGGAGCCTTAATACTACGCACACATTATTTTTCGCTTATAATTCCGTTTCTAGACCGATTTCGAACATTTACGAGGGGGAATCTAAATTGTATTGCGAAGAACATTCTTAAACGTTGGACGGTTAGACTGTCGACTAGCCATTATAAACTAGAAGATGATGGATGAATACATTTGAATTTATCAATGCCTATTCGTATCGGTTTGCAAATAGAAAGAAAACATATTCCGATTTTTGAAATTGATACAAACTCTTTTTTTTTCAAATCTCTTTTACGAGCTTGGTTTTCAGTATTTTTCAATGAATTTACACCAGTGTAAAGCTGCCCCTCCAGATAAAAATATACTCAACAATGCTACACAAAGACTCAAAAGAGAAATACAACAAATTAAAGAAGAATCGATTAGTATTTACCTAAGAGAACTGACAGACGACAGCAGTACTGATTATTCACTCTGGAAAACTACTAAGAGATTGAAAATACCCATAATACGAATACCACCTGTCAGATTGGAAGATGGGAAATCATGAGCAAAAAGCAACAAGATATGCAAATCATCTAGAAAAAATCTTTCAACCTCATGAAGATCCAGATGAAGAACCTACTCTGGAAGAACATCCACATATTGATCAAGAAATAGAATTGACCTCTCCCAAAGAAGTAATTACCGAAATAAAAGAAAATATCAATCCGAAAAAAGCTCTAGGTTTTGACTTAATTACTGGAGAAATTTTAAAACAATTACCCAAAAAAACAATAATTAAAATAACTAACCTAATAAATGCTGCCTTCAGACTGAAGTATGTACCCAGCCTTTGGAAAAGTCATAATGATACCCAAGCCAGGGAATCCACCACATGAGGCATCGTCATACAGACCGATCTCATTACTATCTGTTATGTCGAAACTATTTGAGAAACTCCTACTCAAAAGACTAAAACCACTGATCGAAGAAAGAGAGATTATCCCTGATCACCAATTTGGATTTAGAAATAAGCACTCGACGATCGATCAAGTTCATATAAAGAAATCATTAGATGAGAAACAGATTTGTGCTACTATCTTTCTTGATGTAGCTAGCACAAGCGTTTGATAAGGTTTGGCATTAAGGCTTAATACATAAGCTCATGCTTTTCCTTCCAAATCAATATACAGATATCCTCCATTCTTATATATCGGAAAGATGCTTTAGAATTTGGCAAGAAGAAGCCTATTCCGATCTTAAAGAAATTAAGGCTAGAGTGCCACAAGGAAGAGTCCTAAGACCTGTCCTATACTTACTGTACGCTTGTGAAATTCCAGAGTTAGAAAACAATACCATAGCCACCTTCGCCGACGATACTGCCATTCTAGCAGTAGGAAAGAGCCATGAAGAAGCAACCCACAAGCTGCAAACAGCTGTCCACCTCCTGGACGAAGAGATGGAAAATTAAACTTATTCAAACTAAATCACTCCACGTTAACTTTACAAACAAAAGGATAGATGATATGATAGTGCATGTTAAAAACAAAAGAGAAGAACTTGGACTGAAATATAGAAAAATGTACGGGCTAATTGGAAGATACTCAAATCTGTCTCTACATAATAAGCTTATGCTTTATAAGCAGATACTTAAGCCTTTATGGACTTATGGTATTCAACTATGGGGATGCACTAAAGCAAGCAAATTAGCAATCCAAAAATTTTAAAACACAGTACTGAGGTACCTTGGTACATTCCCAATAGTGACCTCCATAGGGATCTGGAAATGGACACTGTTGACCAGACCATCAAGAAATTAGCGACGAGTCATGAAGAAAGGCTTCATCATCATGTCAATGTCGAGGCTATGCAACTCCTTGACAATACTGGGTTAGAAAGAAGGCTTCAGAGGATCAAGCGCTTTGAGTTAGTTTATTGTTTTTAGTGCAAAAGCAAAGCTTGTGTGTGCACGTTAAAGTTTAGTGTAATCCATTCTACAGAACCTAAGGAACGCTGATGAGTATACCTTAGTTTTAAGTAACAAACTCTATTAGATTAAGTTAGAATTAAACTGCTCATTGGTCACTGTTGACTAGATTGTAATATACTAAATGCCTTTATGGGTGTTTAATAATAAAAAAAAATACCCATTCATATCGGCAAATGGAACGAAAACATATTCCGATTTTTGAAATTGATGCAAACTTTTTTTTTTCAAATCTCATTTGCGAGCTTCGTTTTCGGTATTTTTCAATGACTTTACACCCGTATAAAGCTGTTTTTTTTGTATTCTGACGATGCTAATTTCACCTCGAATTATAATTTAACAAATGCAAAATAATTTGTTAATCTATTTCTTCTAGAGCCAAAAAAGGTCGGTATTTAAAATAAATTAATTAATTTGGTTGTTGTGGAATAAAACTAAGTGATATAAATTAATTATACTATTTAAAAAAAACTTCCTAGGCTCCAAAAACTAAAATCGATAATTTATTTTCGCTGTACAAATCTAGAACTGTAAATAGTACTCCACATTTCGATTAATATGTTAAGTACGCAATTTAATTCAGTATTAATATCACAAGAGCATAGAAAATAATGGATTATACTTCTAAGTCACGAGACGTATTCCGCGAAACACCATGACAGCATTAGGATATACCTACGTCGAGTGAAGAGGTTAGTATAATCGATTAATTTCTTTTGCTCGAATAGTATTCGTTACGATTATAGGGGCGTATCGAGCCTCACAAGTTTGGGGGGGGGGGGGGGGGGTGAGTCAAGTTGAAGATGCAGACTTGCCAAGAAAAATTTGCCAACTGTACAATACAGATTTATTTCATCTACAGAATGATTTTCATTCGGGGATAAGCTGAATCGGAAAACGTTTTTGCCGACTAGCCGATTTCCCAGTCATATTTCTCGAGCATGAAAATGCCGACTCAGACGAAAATGCCGACTCGGTACAAAAGTTTGGGGGGTGTCACCCCCCCTCCCCATCGATACGCCCCTGATACAAATACAAAACTTTGTTGTTATGACAGTTATTAAAAAATCATGACTATGTTAAAATCGTGATTGTTATTGACCTAATTGACCTAATTGATCTTCTATCACGAAAAAAAACACACTTTATACTAATGTCAAAATACGATAAAACATACCAAATCCTGAGTAAACTCTATCTACATAGATTCTCGCTTAAAAGGGCTTCTAAATGTATATTCTACAATGTTAATAGTGTCCCCTGCAATTAATGCCCGAAATATGTGCCACATTCCATTGTGGATAATATCCTCTTATTATTACAGATCGTTCCTTTTAGTTCATTAGCGACCTGGTATTTGCGGTTTGCGAGGGCTACCTCCTAAATTGTCCAAATTTGAATAATTAATACCCGAGATGGGACTTTCTGGGTTAATTAATGTCGAACAATATGTTTTATGCATAGTTGAGTTAATTATCTCCAGGAAATGAAAGCAATCTAATCTATTACATGCAAATTAGACGTCTGCTTCCATCTAAGTCGAACTTCAACTTTATTAGACTGATAAAGCTACCTGAATATCCCTATTCGAATCTATTTAAAATTAAAGACCGGGATTTCTAGCCAATGAGTTTCCTTGATATTTGTGAATTTAAAGTTGGTGTGAAGACCTCGTTTACAGGTAATTTGATTTCATCATAAGGATAAATGAAATAAAATATTCATGTTACTTTTAGGAAACTTTTTCAGCATTTATATTTCATTTGAGAAACCGCTAAAATTTAAAATTAAAAAGTAAAAGATGTACATTTCATTTGCCTTTGTGTAAATTTAACTTTAAAATAAAATACCTAAACATTGTACAATTAATATAGTCTCTCCAGACACTCACATGAGAGAAATTTTGTTACAAATGTCAACGTACCACAGTTTTACCAAAATTATTCCAATTTGAAGTATCCACAATATACCTGGCATACTATATGCAAATGAGCTAATTTATCTAAAACAGTGTGAAACGTGTAGGTAAATTTAGACCTGATCTGTGCTTTCAAGTTAACATGGCTCTGGAAAATTACGTTCTGGATTGGCGTATAACCCAATTAAACCTGCTACATAATAACAACCAGAGTTTTTACGTGGGCTTTTCATCAGGTGATTTTTTTATTTAAATGCATGAAGACGGTTAACATATTGCTCTGTGAGGGGTATATTGGAAGATCTTCAATAAAAATAAAATAAAATTTGATTTTATTGAAGCTCCTTCATTAATTTGACGGATTGTAGCGCTGTCAGTGGCAACTCTTGGAACTTTCCCCAAACCTAACCTTCAAAACTGAAGCCTTCTGAAGTACTTTCCTAATGATTTTTGGTATTATCTTTATTTAAGGTTTTAAAGTTAGTAATTTTTTAATTTTATTTATTTTTAAACTTTTTTAATTATATTTTATTAAATATGAGTGTTTGAGAAAGTCTAGAACACATTGATTTTAATTAATTTATAATAAATATAACCTCAAAACTTAATTTTATCGAAAAAATCGCTTTTGGTATAAAAAAAGATTGACTCTGGTCTATTATCTTTACAAACTATTTTTGTACCATACAAAATAAGATATTTTGAATGAAGTTAAAAAATTGGATATTTGTAAATCAACTTTTAGGCTTTTTATTATTTAAATTCGTATAAAATCGAAAAATAAATATTTTTTGTACAACTGTCAAAAAAACATTTCTGCATCTCTATTGATGCGTAAATATTTACTTTTTTTCACTGCCAAAATAATTCACAAAATAAACGTGAAATATTACTTTATGAAGGATTTATTTTTAACTGAGTCAATTATTAATTGATTATTCATCATAAAACAATTTCAATTATTGGAATAATAATTGATAGTAAAGTTTGAACAATTACTTCCAACATAAATTCCCGAAGATGTTCCATGTTGCTGCTGATCAGAAACTTTAGATATTTCTTGAAGAGTTGATTCCACAATTTTATCATATATTTTAATTTGTTTGGAAGAATATGGACAATTCAATATTTTGTTAGAAATCTCAATTTTGTTATTCAAACTATCTTCTATATATGCTTGCCCCCTGCATTGGCCAGAAGAGTTACAGAGCTTCTCCTGAAACAATGACCTGTGTAGCTCTTATATATGACTTTTCCAAGCCATTTTGCAATCAAGATGGGAATTTCTCCTATTTTATTTATCTCCACATGTTGGTTAAGATATTTTCCTCTCGAATATTTCAAAAATAATCTGTTACTTTTTGTATGAGGCGGCCGGTGCTCTATACTTACGGTATATATCAATATAATCAGAATTTTTTTTTTTTTTTTTTTTTTTTTATTGAAGAACTGCATATTTACAATCTACTCACATTAAGGAGAAATAAGTAAATGTTTTGTAAGAATAATAACATGAGAAGAGAAATCTTCCAGCGAAAATCCTCTTGCTACCATTACTATTGAGAGTTAGTCGTCGTCCTCGTCTAGTTGCTGCATTAGGTCTTCATCTAGTTGCTGCATTAGGTCTGTGGGCCATTGTCGTTGCAATCTTCTTATGATGTTCAATGGAGTGCTTAACTCAGTTATAAACTGGTTTTTATTGTCTTGTAGGTTGGTGTGGTAAAGTTTTGAGAATCTTTTAATTTCTTCAGTAACGAAGGGTATTTGTAGGTCATTATGTAATGTAAAATTACTTACATACCATTGTGCATCAGTAATCATGCGTAATACTTTTGACTGTAATCTCTGGATTATCTTAGTGTTGGACGGTTTGGTACATCCCCACAATTGAATTCCATATGTCCATATGGGTTTTAAGATACATTTATATAATTATAATTTGTTATCAAGTGATAACTTCGATTTACGTCCTAGCAGCCAGTTCATTTCCCGTAATTTCATATTTAACTGTTGTCTCTTGGTTTTTACATGTTTGTTCCAAGTGAGCTTCTGATCCAAATATAATCCCAAGTATTTTACCTCAGTTTGAATTGGAATTTGAACATTATTAAAAGTGACAGGAGGGCAAATTGTTCGCTTGGTTGTGAATGTCACTTGTGCTGATTTAGTTTCATTGATTTTAATCTTCCATTTATCAACCCATGCCTTTAATAAGTTTAAATGGTGTTGGAGTTGGTGTGATGCTACGTTTGGATCAATGCTTCTTGATAGCAGCGCTGTATCATCTGCGAACATTGCAATTTTTGTATTGGCTGTAGTCGGTATATCTGAAGTGTAGATTAGGAATAGAAGAGGTCCTAATACGCTACCCTGTGGTACTCCGGATTTTATTGGATTGTGGTTAGAGAGAGCTGAATTGTATTTGGTTTGAAAGTATCTTTCAGCTAAATAAGATTTTAACAGTAGGTAATATGGACTTGGGAGATTATTTTTAATTTTATACAGTAAGCCAATATGCCAGACCTTATCAAAGGCCTGGGCAACATCAAGAAATGCTGACGTGCAGTAAGTTTTTTCTTCGAGGCTTCTGGCAATTTCGTTAACTATTTTATGTGTTTGCTGGATAGTGGAATGGTGTTGTCTAAAACCAAACTGGTGGTCAGGAATGAGTGTTGAAAATTGTTCGTCTTCATTAAGTCTATTTAGTAGCATTTTTTCAAAAAGCTTCGACGGTATTGGCAATAGACTAATAGGTCGATAAGAACTAACTTCATTTATAGGTTTTCCAGGCTTAGGTACCATTATGATCTGAGCAAACTTCCATATCATGGGAAAATATGCTAGTCTAAGCATGCTATTAAAAAGGGTTGTCAGTAGCACAAGAGTCTTTCTCGGTAGATGTCTTAATATTTTCGCAGTGATCAGATCATAGCCGGGTGCTTTATGTTGGTTCAATTTGTTTATTTCCTGAAGCATTTCATTTGGTGAAAAAGGTTTGATGGGAAATGACATCTGGCAAGGTACGTCTAAATAGTTTTCGATTTCTTTATCGTTGTTGATTAAGTTAGGTTCATAAGGTGTAAATACCTGAGTAAGATGTTCAGCGAAAGTTGTAGCTTTTTCCAGATCACTTTTGGCCCATGACCCATCCGATTTTCTAATGGGTGGTACCGAAGCTTGGGGTCTTTTGAATTTTTTCGTGGCTTTCCAGATAGTGTGGTCTTCTTTACTAAGGTTAGTTAGGTATTGCTCGAATGATGCATTTCTTGCGTTCGCCAGTGTGTTTTGAAGTTTGCGTTTCAGCCTATTGTAGATAATTCTATCATTATTGTTGCGTGATCGTTGCCACCGGCTTCTTGCTCGTCGTTTTTCGGCTACCAATTGGCGTATATAGAGTGGGATGTTGTATGTGTCCGCGGATTTCGATGTTTGAGATGAAGTAGAGTGCCATGCTGCTTCTTGAACTAGTGTGGTAAAATACTGTGTAGCTTGGTCTAATTCGTCAGGGTTGCTTATTTTTAGATTTAGATTTGTATGTTCATCTAGATAGCTATGAAATATATTCCAATCAGTCGCATTTGTAACAAGAGTTGGTATATGTGATTTAATTATTACGTGCGTGCTGAGTGTTGCTATAACAGGACTATGGTCGGAAGATAACTCGTAATTTGCTTCAATCTGAATGTAGTTTGCTGTTACGCCTTTAAAAATAAAGAAATCCAGCAAGTCTGGCAGTTTATTAGGATCGGATGGCCAATACGTTGGCGTACCTGTGGAAAGGTAATTACAATTTTGCCTATTAATTGCCTGCAGGAGATTTCTCCCTTTCGGTGTTATTAATCTTGCTCCCCATTGTGAATGTTTGGCATTCCAGTCACCGCCTATCAAAAATTTCAATCTTAGCGATTCAAAAAATTCTATATATTCTTCACTCGATATGGCATGTCTAGGTGGACAATAAATAGCTGAGATAGTTATAGGCCACGGGTTTGCTTCAACTTTGATGTTGGCAGCCTGGATTTTATCGGTCTGGTGATGAATGAGTTCATGATGACAGATTGCACTACGAATTAAAACGGCTGCACCACCATGTGCTGTATCATCGGGATGAGTTACGTGGTAGATTTTATAATGCGGTATTTTAAAAACTGTTCTAGTTGTGAAGTGCGTTTCGGAAATCAGAGCAATATCTATTTTGTGCATCTGCAGGAAGTTAGTGAACTCCAGTTTATGGTTGGATAGCCCATTGGCGTTCCAGAGGACAATTCGCAGACTAGCCATTTCTAAGCAATTTTGTTGATGACGGTGCTAAGCATATTTAAAACCATGCTGTTCTGGTTTATGAGTTGGTTGAACATGGCTTTAAATTCGTTTAAGAAATTAGTCAATTGTTCCATTATATTGACTGGCTGCTGATTTTGTGTGAGAGTTTGAGAATATAGGTTTTGTTGTACTGCATGATGTTGGGTTTGTATCTGAGGTTGATTAGGATTTAATGGAGGAAACTGATTTGTGTTATTTATGTTTATATTTGGATGTACAGGATTGGAGGACGGTATGTTTGTGGATTTTCCTCTAATTTTTTGGAGATTTTTGTAGACTTCACAACCTTTGTAATTTGCCGGATGGCTTCCACCACAAAGGGCGCATGTGGCTGGTGTATCGGAAGGTTTTTTACAAAGAGTTGTGTCGTGGTCGCGCCCACATTTAACGCAAGCATATGGTTTGGCACAATAGGTTTTTGTGTGACCATAATATTGACACCTGGTACATTGTACGATGATATTTTTTTTTCTTGGAGCTTCAACATTAATCTTCATATTACA
Source organism: Crepidodera aurea (assembly GCA_949320105.2). Lineage (NCBI taxonomy): Eukaryota > Metazoa > Arthropoda > Insecta > Coleoptera > Chrysomelidae > Crepidodera > Crepidodera aurea. The sequence goes on along the minus strand of OX439475.1, from coordinate 18,477,255 downwards.
GAGGTACTTTATATCAAACATTTTTTTATTGTTCTCGTTTGGATTCAAGTCTATAAAAAATAAAGGTAGCGGTTCTTTTGTTTTGCGATGTTTAACATTCAATATATTGCGTACTGAATGTCCTTCTTTTTCCAGTGCCTCTATAATATCTGCTGTTGGAATGGAATGGTGTAAGTTTCTGATTACAACTCTGTAAGCTTTGTCTTGCTTGACTTGATATGTGTGATGCACTACTTTATCATCTTGAAGTTGTTTGATTAGTCTTCGATAAGTTTCTGAAGAGGTTACATTAATTTTGATTGTATCGTTTGATGTGCCCTTACAGAAATATTGTTCTTCTTCTATTATGTTTGCTAAATATGCGACCATTTCTTTGTAATTGGTTACTCCGTAGATATATATTGGAGGAGGAGAGGATTCTTTAGGATGTTTATTTGATTTGTCGATTGATTTGCTTGTTGAGGTGGTATTAATAGTAGTTTCTTCTATATCATCATCTTCCATGTCGGAAAGTTGCTCAAATCTGTTCTGGGTCGTTATTTCAAATGGGTCTCCCGTATGGTTAACCTCTGGAGATAAGTTAATCCTTTTTCTCTTTTTGGGTACTTGCCAGTTGTATTTAGTCGCTATGTCGGTGTTCTGTTTTTCTTGAGATGTTTCGTGACTGGTTTTTGCTACAGGTTTATTTGTCATGGTTGGCACTTGATCGGTTTGTTGACGGAAAGGAGAATTTATGTATGAGGGCCCTGGTGTACCGCTAGGAACATTTTGGAAAGGTAGCATATTCATATTGTAATTCAGGTGCTGTGTAGGGAACTGCCAAGCTGGATTCATAATCTGAGGTTGCATAAATTGTTGTTGGGGTGGAAATTGCTGCGGTATAGTATTTGGTCCGTATATATTGTGAACTCGGTCCACAGTGCTATTGAATGATGTAGGTGTGGGTTGTTGATACATTTTGATTTTTGCTAGGTCTTATCTTTTTCTATTTTAAATTGCGATAAAGACATACCGGTTGCTGGCTGTTTAATTATTTGAACTTCGTACTTTAACACTCTTCACTGTTCAGACCTCCGCTCGCTACGAAAGCCAATGTCGAACTATAATCAGAATTTGAAACAGTAAACGTTCTTGCGCAATAGGTCTTCGTATCAAGTATTTTAACAATCAATATACAGGGTGCGCCAATTATTTCCACTCGATCTCTAGCACCGAAACTAAAAGAGATATCAACAAGATTTTTTGTAGGGGTAGACAGCGTCACTCGGACTACAATTTTAAAATATTTTGATGTATACAGGGTGGCTAATTTTTGTGGAATGAAAATGAATTTGGTTTTTTTAAATTGAACACCCTGTATACGATTATGTCTTCTGATTCTACTTAATATTAGATTTACGGTAGTTTTTTGTATTTGTAAATCCGACGCGGCGTTGACAAGTTATTCCTATTTTAAGCAGATTTAATGAAAAAAGAGCACTTCAGAAATATTAGCACAAAAACCACATTTTTTTAAAAAATCCTCAAAAAAGCTACTATGATGTAAATAAAACATGCACCTATCACAATAATCATACAACATCTTCACCTGTTGCACAGGGTGTTTGTCGATGGCGTGCCAATAGTCTAGTTTTCAAATGGCAATAACTTAATTTTTTCAAATGGGACACCCTGTATATTTTTCTTCAGTTAGAAGCTCTCCCTAATACGCATTAAAAAAATATAGGGTTTTGCATATCTAACTTTACTATTTACTTTAATAATTGACGTTAAGTTACAAACAACATATTTTACACAATTTTTAATAAGAAATCAAGTTACCTATGAAAATGACAGTAGGTATATTTTGTTATGGCATTAATTGTCAACATAAAATTTTGTATTGTATCACGTCTACTATATTTAATCGGTATTGTGTATAAAAAATGGATTTTAATAAGAATAATAGTGTTCAAGAAAATATTGATATGATATGGATACTGGGTGAATGTCAAAAAAATGCGTTTCTTGCTAGTAGGGTCTATCGTCAAAGATACCCAGAAAGACGTCATCCACAAAAGGATATTTTTGAGAATTTAAAGAATAGATTTGATAGAACAGGAACCGTCAAGTATGAAAAACATTCACGTGAAACTACAGCTGTTACTATTGACAACGAATATAAGGTAATGATCAGTATAGTTGAAGATCCCAATATAAGCACAAGGCAATTAAGCAATCAGTTAGATATTTCCAATACCACAATTAGACGCATAATAAAAAAGAATAAATATCACCCCTATCATATCCAGCTTCACCAAGAATTGTTACCACGTGATTTCGCGCGTAGAGTGGAATACTGTAGATGGTTAATAAACAAGATAAATACAGAGCG